>CM042843.1:20784490-21367852 GCA_023653725.1 Bungarus multicinctus
ATGGATATAATCAGCGCTGAATCCAAGGCCTATTTATCTTCTGACAATGCCCTGAAGCATCGGCTAATACCATACAGGCAAAAGTTTTCTTTTAATACAAATTCAGAACATTTGTTATTAAAATATTCAGAAAATAAATTAACCCGTTATGCATGTTTACCAGCTAGTTCTTCCATTCACCTAGTCAGGTTGCAGCCTCAAATTTACATTAAAAATAAAAATGAAAAATATTTGTCCTTCCCTCCCACTGACTTCCAGGTTCCCCATATGCTGTTTCCAGCCGCAATGACCTAAATGCAGAAGACATGGTTTATTCTCTAGCCACAAGTCCTGGGGAAGCCCCCTCTGTAGTGCGTTTCTCACCACAGAGCATACCAGCTCCTAGCATGCAACATGGAGAAAATGTGGAAGCTCTTTATTCTAAAATTTGGAAGGATAAAAACGATCCCTCCTTGGTCTCCAATTCCAGCGTATGAAGTGCCTGATTTTGCCTTCTGAAACTTTGCATTACTGAGCAAGGGAAATAGGCAATTCTACAAAACAGGAAGTGACATCAAATGATTTGGAGGATTGCAGATTTTAGGTCAACATTCTGGAGTTGAGTAGGTGAAGAACATCTTCAGAGGACTTTCACCAGAAAACTTTCGAATTAGCTGGTTCCAGAACATCTGCCCAACTCTTTTCTCCTCCCTTCAACTTCCATGTGATCGGCCATGTTTTATTTTATTTTCGTTTTTGTACATTTTGCTTCTCATCCAAGAGGTGAACTGAAGAAGCTTCTTGGATGAGAAGTGAAACGTTTTCAAGGAAAAAATAAAAGAAGAAAATCCAGTTGCCTCTTGTAAAAAGCATCTTTGGGACACTTGCTGCTTGGAGCATTAACTGCCAGTGGTCTTCATGCCTCATGATTGGAAACCCTTTATGGACTTTTTGTCTTAAACATAATTGGAAACCCTTTATGGACCTTTTGATGCCAATGGATAAAAATGAATAGGAGTCATTGCTTCAAAAGAGATCATTTAGGAGAAGAAGGCAACCAGAATATGTCACTTGGGAAGGTGGAGATAGTAATTCTTAGGTCGGTAACCACTGCAAAAAAGATTGAAAATCACTTCTTTAGATATCTTTCTTTTGCCTTTTTCTTTTATCCCTTTCTTTTTCTTTTTCTCTCTTTTTAAGTTTCTGTTGTTTTTGAATCTTGTGTAAAATTGTCTTTCAGGAACATAGTTATAGAAAGGATCCCTTTAAGGGAAGCTTCCCAAGTACGCAGTGTGTGTGTTAAGACGTGTTGCGATGTCCTACAAGGACAACTCAGACCTCTTAAGACCTTCAAGTTCATTCTTCTTTGAAGCAGTCAAACCAAACATGGGATTTCCACATGTAGCATCTGTTTAAAACATTCTTTGCAAGCCCGTTGGGTTTTTTCTTTCTTTCATTGATGGTCCATTAGATGGCAGCCTTGTCTATTATGAGAGAAGTCTCTTTTAGCCAGACGGCACTAAGATCTGAAATTACCACTGTTGGTCTTCATCTGCAGTAGCTATTTATGGAGTCAGTTTCCAAGGTTGGGTAGGGGAGAAGTTGTAACAAGCTAGAGAAAGGTAGCTTTTTCTCCACCTGATCTCATTCTTAAATAAGAAGAAAAAGGAGATTTATTGCCCATGTCAAGTTCACTTTTTGAATGGCCAGGAAGATCTATTTTGCACGTCAAGAATGTTGCTGGAGGTCACGTTCAATTCTTGAACCCAAGGCTGAGTCTCAATGCTCCATATATATCATTAGGATTTTATTGGCTGTCTTCATTTTTGGACTGAAAAAAGAGAGCCTTTGGAGGAATTATCTCATCATGATTCCCTTTAAATCCTAAGAGTTAGGATTAGGAGTTAACTGGAGTGGGAGAAGAGAGAGGGATGTTGACTGTTGGAGAGAGCTCACTGTTTACATCTTAAACTTTGTGTCCCTAAACAAATTGTTGCATTTATAAATTTAAGGTTAGGTGTTTGGAGTGCAATACAATCTAGATTCAATCCAGAACATGCCTAATTTAGCAACTCATCCCAGTGTAAATCCTATTTTAGTGTAGTCACTCAACACATCTAATGAAGGCAGCTTTAGCTCTCAGAATCCTTCTGGAGAATTTAGGCAATCCAGGTAGATAATGCAAATTTGGATAGATTACTATTGTAGATAAGTGGGACTGGATCTCATTCAATGCATTTGGTAGCATCCTTTCTCATTAACTCTTTTTTGGAAGTTGTAAGAGATGAAGCCGCCTTCATTAGATGTATTGAGTGTCTGCAGCCAATTTGTTGAGAGGATTATTGAGTCAGGAGTTGGACTAGAAGTCCTCTATGATCCCTTCCAACTCTGTTATTCCGAGAGTAATTTCAGATGTATGCTTCATAATTTGTCAGGAATCAGGAAGACCATTCTTCTAATCCTCTTCTCAACTAGCTGAGATCCTTAATCCCATGTTGCTTGCAATTCATTGTATGCATTTCCTTACTAAAAGTTGATTTGAAATTTATGCTGAGCCTCATCCTTGAATTAACCCCCTTTTAAGGTTTGCATGAAAACATCTTCAGTGATTTCCACTACTACCCCTTGACAGCAATTTGCTAGGCCTGCTATGTGGAAAATTGCAAGTGTGATTGAACTGACTATCTCCACGAAAACAGGAGCAACCCCAAACAGTCTCTCCTCTGCAACATGTAGACATCTGTTTATTGACATTTTATTTTTTATTTAATTTGATTTGTCAATCGCTTACAAGATAATAGGTATAAGTAAAAACATAGTTATGAACACATGAAATGGATACATATAAGAAGAATAAAAGAAACAATAGGACAGGGACGGTAGGCACGTTGGTGTGCTTATGCACGCCCCCTACAGACCTCTTAGGAAAGGGGTGAGGTCAATAGTAGACAGTCTAAGGTTAAAGTTTTTGGGGTTTGGGGAAGAAACCACAGAGTCAGGTAGAGTATTCCAGACATTGACCACTCTGTGGCTGAAGTCGTATTTCCTGCAATCAAGTTTGGTGCAGTTAACCTTGAGTTTGTATCTATTGTGTGCTCTTGTGTTGTTATGGTTGAAGTTGAAGTATTCATTGACAGGTAGGACATTGCAATGTATGATTTTATGTACTATACTTAGATCGGAGCAAAGGCGGCGTAGTTCTAGGTTTTCTAGGTCTAGAATTTGGAGTCTGGTGGCATAAGGTATTCTGCAACGAGTAGAGGAGTGGAGAACTCTTCTTGTGAAATATTTCTGGACTTTCTCAACTGTGTTAATATCAGATATGTAATGTGGGTTCCAAGAACATGCAAGAACTTTAGTATTTGAAATCAATGGATAGGCTCACTCGTAGAACCCTTTGACTGAAATGTGAAAATATCACGCCGGTGCTCCCTGACCCCTAGTAGTAATAAGAATTGAAAACCAACTAGTTTCAGTTGCATCATTCCTAGTCAAAGACCAGGTATCTGATAGCCCCCCTTTCAACTGAAATGTTGCATGAAGAGGCCCAAGCGTTCGTGAACTCAGAATTTGATAGCTGGAAACTTCTCTCCTATAAAGTACAGCCGTACAGAATTTTAGTAGGAAAGCAATTTTTCAGGCATCGGTCATAAAAATAAGATGCTGATTAAGGAAAAAGAGAGAGTAGTTTCACATCAAGCAGAGTTCTGCTTTCTGAAATATGGACGGCGTTGCTTCAAATTTCTGCTTATTCTTTGGCAGCAGTGTGAGGAAGTGTTGTGGTTTTCCGGCAGCAGGTACAGACTGTGGAGGAGAGCGAGGACTCAGATGAGGGGCCAGGACCATTAGGGAGTGGGCTGCTGCCTTCAGAGATTGTGGGGGCTGGCAGCAATGATGAGGAGGTTCCTGAGGAGCCTGTGCCAAGTGCGCGTGTGCGCAGGATTGCTCATAGGAGAGAGCAGCTACAGCAGCACGGGTGACTCGGGAGTAAGACTGCAAGATAATGGCTCCTCCTTCAAGAAGATAAAAGCCAGCTGTGAAACGAACGTATTTTGCAGAAGGCAAAGACATTTTGAAACCCCAGCCTCATGGACATTCCAGTATCCTGAGTTTGTATTAAAAGATTTTTGTATTGCAAATTATTTGTTATCTTTTGGCAAGTCTCACACAGTTTGGCAAGCACTTGTGCTTATCACAGCAAATTATTTTGCAAAAGCATTACAAGGATCTGTTCCTTTTGGATTGTGTTTGATTTGTCAGAAAAGGGTGTGGGTCAGAACAGGAAGTGACCAGCTAACACCCAAGTTTCCCCAAACAACATTTGAATTTGGAGTTAAACATCCTTAGCCTATGATTTTAGGACTTAAGGAAGAACAAACAGAGCAGCCTAAAACACTGTTAAGTTAGGAGTTAGCAATGATTTTTTTTTTCTAAAAGTGTTCAGTGAAGGAGGCTAATTCTCTTTTAATATTTGCTATCTTAGAGTTTTAACGACTATTGAATTCACTTGTAAATTGGCAGCCCTGGAGGAAGCCTGAATTTTAAGTAGGATTGGCCTTTCATTTAATTTATTTTGAGCTTTGCACAAGGAATTAAGAGGTAGCAGAACTGGATTTGGAGGGTGCTGTAAATTTCTGGAGATCATGATCCCTGTTTGCTTGCAAGAGGCACCAGAGAGGATCTGCATACATGCAAAGGATATGTAACTAAGAAGAGAGGACTTCAATTTAAAAAAAAAAAATGATCTCCAAAAGCCAGCTGTAACAGGCTGCAGATCACAGAGAAGAGACAGAGTAGAGTAGAGTAGAGTAGAGTAGAATAGAATAGAATAGAATAGAATAGAATAGAATAGAATAGAATAGAATTCTTTATTGGCCAAGTGTAATTGGACACACAAAGGATTTGTCTTGGTGCAAATGCTCTCGGTGTACATAAAAGAAAAGATACATTCATCAAGAGTCAAGAATCATCAGGTACCACACTTAATGATAGTCATAGGGTACAACAGAATAGAATAGAAGGATATAGGAATAGAATTTAAATAGAATGAAATGGAATGGAATATAGAATAGAATAGAATAGAACATAACTTTATTACGGTCTTAGACCAGCAATAGATATCACTATTTACAATATATATAAAAAAGTACTGACACATTATAATACATTAATAGTGGATAAAAACATCCCTGTTAAGAAAATACATGTTCTCAAACTGTTAGGGTCACTCCCTGGTTTATATGAGTGGAGAGCCAATAAGTATGTGTGTAAATATCATTTTCCAAAGATTGTTCTATCTCCAAAAATTGGCACAAATTGACAGCTATAATTCTGTAACTAATTTTTTTCTAGTAGACATTGCAGCAACACAGAATTTTGCCACTACACATGTAATAGCCGAGTTTGAGTCCTGGAGGAGAAAGCCAACATACAAATGATCTGCTCTCCCTAGTAAGGGGAGAATATACAATGACCTATAAACTCGGTGTAACTCACAGTACAGAAAAAAGAGTAAGAGTTGTTGTTTCGTCCTTTATTCGCTATGATTTTTATGCTCAACATCCCAATAGTGGCTTCCTTTTCCTGTAGGGGTTTAACTGCATATTTAATAGATGCGGCACTTAATTAAGGAAGCCTTTCTGGATTCTTTGCAGGAATTAAACAGCACAATCTTGTCCGTGTTTATTTGAAGGATATTCCTTGAGGATCATTCTCCTGTAGAAACCCGAAGGAGACCAGAAAGAGTGGTCAGCTAGTTCATCTTGAGCAATGCAAGAAATCCACAATTGTGTTTCCTTGATCTGAAATGTGATATGAAATCTAGTACTGTGTCTTCCTTCATATCCCATATGTGGTTTGATATTGAGTTTATATGGTGGTCTATATAATAAACTTCTGATTTAATATCGTTTGGTTCCAGTATTGAACAATACCCATCAGGAACCTTTTCCCCTGATTTTAAATCAGAAAACTGATTCAACAGAGTGGTTTGATGGATTACAATTCTTGTCTAGAAAGCCTCTCTGTTGATCAGGGATTAGTCCCAAATATCCAAAAGAGATTACATTGTCCATTCTTTGTGTTTGGAATTGGTTGGCCTATGTCTTATCTGCTGTCGTTTTGACCATAAAAATATATCTTCTCCTTCAGGTCAAACTCAAACTCCTAGATACATCTTGGTATAGAAATGGTGGGCTCTAAAGGTGCTTTTTCAAGAGGCAACTGGACTTTCTGGTTTTTCTTTTGAAGACTTTTTACTTCTCATTGAAGAAGCTTCTTGGATGAGAAGTGAAACATCTTCAAAAGAAAAACCAACAAGTCCAACTGCCTCTTGAAAAAGCACCTTTGGGACAACCATGACCTGGAAGACCTAAGAATCTCCATAGAAATGGGCCATTTTCTAATAGACCATCATTTAAGGATTAACCAGGTCTGGCTTTGCTTAGCTTCCAAATCCACCAGTTCATCCAGGACCTACAATGATAAACAAGATCCTTCAAGAGGCATTGACTACCTAGGTGTCTTCTCTAGGGTTCAAAGAACTCCACATAGTCCAAAAATGGCCACCAGAGTGTACTCTTAATGGGATAGAATGAATGAATGAATGAACGAATGAATGAACGAATGAATGAATGAATGAATATTTATTTATATACCGCTCCTCTCCCGAAGGACTCGGAGTTGTTTACAGCCATGCAATTAAAACATTAAATATACAAAAATTAAAACTAAATTAAATACCCTGGCTGCAAAACAATTAAAACCCCAACCTTAAACCCTAAAATTAGCATAAAATTAAAATACCCAAATCTAAAATCAGCTCAAGCCGGCCTGGTCAGAGAGCCAGGTTTTCAAGGAGAAATGATTATGTGTGGATAATTATTTAACTGTATCTGATAATTTTTATTTTAATGAACCTTAATTTGAATTCAACTAAACCAAGTTTGGGTTTAGATCTCTTCTACTCCTTAAATCTTTTGGAGAGTTTTTCCAAGGGTTCCCATTCATGGTTCTCCAGATGCCATCTATTGTTCTGGGGACATCGTTGACTTCAAAGGAAGACAGCAGAGAAGTTAATACGTTTCAGGCTCCTGGTCTAACTTGGCTGTAGAAGAAAAGATTCAGAAGCCCCTCCTGGAACTCTTGTGTGCAGAATGCTGATCGAGGAGGGGCATTGTTCTGAAGTAAAATGCAATTACAGATATGGGGCCATAACTCACAAGCAAAGCTTCTCCATTATCTGTGACTTGTAGACTAATTGAAAAGTCTGCCACTGTGTGGGTGACACTTCCCTGAGAGATCGAAGTGGGCAATGAAATTTAAAGCTGTAGTAAAATTGGGAGAGAGCGCAGAAGTTCCAAACTCCTGGCTTCTCTCCAGACCAGATTGTCCTTCTTCTGTGGCATGGATGCAGACCAACGGGACAAATGTGGTCTGATGCAATTCTCAGTGGACCCTTTGAGGGAAAATGTTTGAAAAGCTATTGGTTCTCTACATGAAAGACACCCTTTCTCCTTGGTCCACGAGACTATGCTTCATAGTAGTCTTCTTCCTTTTGAAATGAAGTTGCAGAACAAAATTAGGTTTATGTTTGAGTACGTAAGTTTGGGATTTTTTTCACAATCTAGGATATCAGGAGAAGAAAAAGAAATAGAGCTAAGGGATGGACTTCCTTCCTTCCTTCCTTCCTTCCTTCTTTCCTTCCTCCCTCCCTCCCTCCCTCCCTCCCTGTTTTCTTTCTTTCTTTCCTTCTTTCCTTCCTTCCTCCCTGGTTTTTTTCTTTTGTTCCTTCCTATGACTATCACTAAATGTTGTTATCTTATCATTCTTGATGAATATATTTTATTTTTTCTTTATGTACACTGAGAGCTTATGCACCAAAGACAAATTCCTTGTGTGCCCAAACACACTTGGCCAATAAAGAATTCTATTCTATTCTATTCTATTCTATTCTATTCTATTCTATTCTATTCTATTCCCCAGAGGCCACCAGATGTTGCCAATAGAAGTCCCCCTTTTGGGCCAATGTTCTTCCCCAAGAAACGCACCCCAAAAAGGACAGTGCAGGATCTGGATCAGATTCAGCCCTTGTAGAAAATGCAATGAATGCTCCCCTCTTTGAGATGGAGGGAAGAAAAGTAAAGTCCAGGAATAAGATCAGTCAGCCTTCTTCATCATCCCTCCCAATATGGTTCTGCAAAGATATTAAATGTGGCTTCCAAACTTCAAAAAACCGGCTGCTGCCTTGCTCAAAAGTGCAGCATGCTCCAATGGGAACAATAGACTATAAATAAAGGAGCTATCCCTGGAATCCAAAGAGGAATGGAGTAGAATTTTGTGGCTGTGTTTGTGCAACAGCGTAAATCACACATCAGGGTTTACAAGCCATGTTGACCAAGCCGTAGCTCAAAACACCGAAGGGTCTCAAGGTTTTGTCCTTGAGTTGGCCAAGAACTCCCCCATCATGTCATGGGCCCTCCTCAGTCTCTGACCCCTCCTTCATCTCCCTCCAACCTAACCTGGCAAAGCCAAACAAATTTTGCAAATTTTGAGACTCTCCTTGAAATGGGTTGGAATAAGGGGAAAATAACAATTTCATATCATTTCAGCTAAAGGCAAAATTGGCTTGTTTCTTTCCTGGGCTGGAGATGAGATGAAGCTAACTCCTCGGGGACAAAGCAGAAAAATGTATTTTTACGAAGGCAAAATCAGAAACATTGGAAGAACATAACAGAAAAAACACATTCTCTTATATCCCCCTCTTTTTTTTCATTCTCTTCTTTTCAGTTCCTAATTGCTGCTTAAATATTTTCATGCTATGCTTTGGGCACCTCCAATTATAACTCATCTCTATTGAAATTATTTTAGTTTTTTAAAAATTATGTTTTCTTCACAAACATCGTAGCGTGCTTTGCTGTGTCATATATTGTTTATGTCAAACTATTCCTGCTTGAATTTAGCTGGACTTTGCTATGAATACATACTGTTGATGTTTCTATACTTATAGGTTTTCCAATCTAAGGGAGAAATTGCCTAACAGTACGAACAATTATCCAGTGGAACGACTTGCCTCCAGAAGTTGTGGGTGCTCCATCACTGGAGGTTTTTAAGAAGAGACTGGACAACCATTTCTCTGGAATGGTATAAGGTTTTCTGCTTGGGCAGGGGTTGGACTAGAAGACCTCCAAGGTCCCTTCCAATAATTCTATAATTCTATATTCTATGTTCCAATTTTTATTTTCTAATTCTGTAGTTAAGGTTTCTCTTTTCCAATGTTGTGTTGATTGATGAGTTGCTTTCAAGTCATTGTTGACTCTTAGCCACCACATAGATAGACCTTCTCCAGGGGGGATCTTCTCCCAACTTGGTCCTCTACATCCTTTTGAGAACCGCTGTGACTGTCCATCCTTCTTGATATTGGTTGTCTTCTTCTTCTTCTTCTTCTTCTTCTTCTTCTTCTTCTTCTTCTTCTTCTTCTTCTTCTTCTTCTTCTTCTTCTTCTTCTTCTTCTTCTTCTTCTTCCTCCTCCTCCTCCTCCTCCTCCTCTTCCTCCTCCTCCTCCTCCTCCTCCTCCTCTTCTTCTTCTTCTTCTTCTTCTTCTTCCTCCTCCTCCTCCTCCTCCTCCTCTTCTTCTTCTTCTTCTCCTCCTCCTCCTCCTCCTCCTCCTCCTCCTCCTCCTCCTCCTCCTCCTCCTCCTCCTCCTCCTCCTTCTCTTTCCTTCCACCTTTCCCAACATTAGAACCTTCTCCAGAAAGTTAGAGTCTTCACACAACTTGCCTAAAGTTGCATAATTTGATTCTGTCCATTTGTGCTTCAATAGATTTGTTTGAAGATCTATTCTTGACTGCCAGTGTTATGAACAGCCTACTTATTCTGTAAGAAAAGGAGAGACTTTTCTAAGAATTGGAAGATTGGATCTAGCATCAAACAAATGACAGTGTTTTTCTCCGGGGTCAGAACTTTTTCCAACCTACCCAGGATTGCCTGCAACTCTCCCGCCTCCCACTGAGCCTTTTCATTTCTTACACACCCACACAAACACCCTTTCAAATATCTCCAGGCCAGGGACCATGAGCTTTGCCTTCTCTTTGCCACTTTGCCAACGAAACGTGCCATTTTGATTTACCTTCCCAACCCTCTGTTGCCGCTCGCAATCACATTGCGAGCAGAGTTGGCTCATCTGTCAGATCCCCTTAGCCTCCCTCTGCTTACATTTAATGCATTTCCTGGCAGATGTTTATGCAGGTGTGCGCGCGCCTGGCTGAGTGTGCACTTGATGGCATCTCATATTTAAGATCGGAGAGGGGTTGGGGAAGCACCGGTTTTAGTGCTGGTTTTGCAACCCTGAGATGACAAAAGGGACTTTGGCAGTGGCTACCACATTAAAGTTGTGTCTTGGCATGTCAGGCTGCCCTGCTTGGTCATTTTCTCTCCTTTCTATTGAGGAGGTTCAAGCTGGTGAGGCCATTAGCAGAGAAGATAAAGGCTGCCAGAATTGGGCTCTCTCCATTGCAGGCAAGGACTCGGGTTAATTAACACAACCTAATTGAAACCGCATAAAGATGAGCTCGTTTGGGGTCTGGAAAGAGCTGGGCAGAGAGCCAGGCACCTGGATAATGAAACCAGTTGCCAAGCTACTAAAGCAGTGGGGGGAACTGGGTTCGGCTTTGCAAGCAAGACCTGCAGGCTGATTCTGCAGGTAGGAAGTCTGACGAACAGGGATTAACTTCACACAATATTGTAAGCCATTATTTACTCAATCACAGTTGACTGACGTTGAATAATGTTGATAGAACGGCAACCAAATATGTTCGCCACAAATGCTGGCTCAGAAGTGGTAAGTGGCAAATCGTGGGGACCAGTTTCATGCAACAGGAGCCAGAGGCAAGGCTACCAGCCATGCCAGAGTCCCAACAAAAGGCAAAGCTATGAAGAGGTTGGTGGGCTACAAGGATTGGGCTATAAGACCCTCGCCCTAATGTTGGCTAAGCAAAGATTCTCCAACCTACAATGATCTGGAGATCTGCTACATTTGGACAGTTGTGTAGGTGACATGGCTTCAACATCTAAGGGTCTGGTTTGGACAAAACTCAGCAAGCACTTTTTCATGCAGCTGTTAATAAAAATAGCATCGTCAACATGATTGACAATGTTTGATGATGGATATGGAAGAAGAAGAGGAGGAGGAAGAGAGGAAGAGGAAGAAGAAGAAGAGGAGGAGGAGGAGGAGGAGGAGGAAGAGGAAGAGGAAGAAGGAGGAGGAGGAGGAGGAGACACATTCATTTCATAATCAGTAAAATGAGTGAATAGGCAGTTAAAGTCATCCAAGTTTTAGCCTCAGCCATGTATGTTTGTCTAAACCACCATGGACTAGGATCACCTATCTTGCAAAGTCACAAAATGAGGATTTAGAAATGATCATTGGCTGGATTCACACACATCTTTAGCTAAAAACTGATACCTGTCTGAAGGTTTAATATGAAACTGAAGTGTCTACAGGGGTCAAAAAAGTCAAGATGGCAGCTGCAATGGTGAGGGGAAAGTTTTGTTTGTTATGATGCACATCAAATAAAGCTGTAATTTCAGAAAGAAAGGATTGGGTTTCCTAAATGTATGATTTAGCAATTTTTGAGAATTTTTGAGAAATTATTGTCGATCAGAAAATGCCACAGTATTTCTGGGAGCGGTGGGAAATCTTGGGCAAGTTGGTGAATATTGAAAGCTTAGCTTCTCCTTTTGAAATTGTATTTCCAAATACAGACTCCCCCAACTTTTCAATGTTTTCATTTGTTACATTATGCTTTTTTCTCCTTTTTTTCTTCACCTGTTGTGAATTGTTCATTTTCGTTTTATGTATGTTTGTTTGCAAACGGGTGAATAAGCAGTATTATTATTTTTTTTCAAATTATGCAGCTGAAAAACAGGCAGAGGTTTTCAGAAGAGGGGGAAAAGATACGATGGATTGTTGAACGATATTAATAAATCTTGAGTTTTCTAATAATAGACTCCTAGATTTCTCTTTCTTTTTTTTTTTAAACAAATGTCTCCGAAGCCCCACGTATAAAATTTATACCCCTTTAAAAGGTACACTGCGGCTTTCTATTATTCAGAGTTGAGATGACAGTGGAAAAATTGTCGGAGTTAATTTCCTGCATTATTCAACACAATACTATTTGCTTCCTGCCGCTCCAAAGGATACATTCTTCTACTGTTTCTTCTCTCTGTCTTTTCTATTTGTGCAAAATGCACAAGTCCTAAAGTCAGATTTGAAAAGAAAAAAAGAGACTTTTCTCCCTTACTATAACTTAGGGAAAGAAACACAGGAGAACACATTCCCAAATCCTGAACATTCTGCTGATTTTATTTATTTCATTTATTCATCCATTTTAGGACCACCTGTCTTGCTCACAGAGCAATGGCCACAATAATTACAATACACTTTTCAAATAACCTGGTGACAGCCTTGAGCCCTTCAAGAGTTGGAGCTGTCACCAAAGGAGCGATTTCTCCTTCGCTGAAGGATTTGGCTGAATAATACATTTTTATTTTTTAGATGGTGGTTAAAATAGAATCTAAAATGCAACAGTGAGAGCAATATAGATAAAATTAAATTTAATATTTAAATCACTCTTGGGCTGGATGAAAGATAGGGACAGATATTTTTCTGAAGGTCTAGTTTCCTCCAGCTATAGGAAAAGCAGTTCCTCTTGGTGCATGAAGTCTTGGAATTAATTGGATCAACCACTTTCATGGAGAGCCTCTTTCTATACTTCTGAACATCTCCTGGAGATGTCCACCTAGACTGCAGGAACCCCTAATAAACTGACAATTCCATAAAGGGACAATTTATTTAACATGGAGATTGATGTCCCAAAGGTGCATTTTCCAGAGGCAACTAGTACTTAGTAATTAGCCTAGTACTAATTACCAGGGTTTTAAATTTTGGAATTTTTTAACTTTTTAACCTTTTTTAGTCTGCTTTTATAATATCACTCCAGCCACCCTTTTAATTTCTTTTAAATCTCTTTTAAATTTTTTACTATTTATGTCGTTTTTATTTTGGCTGTACACCGCTCCGAGTCCCTTTTTTGGGAGAGGGGGCGGTATAAAAGTGTAATAAAATAAATAAACTGGACTTTGCTTTTCCTTGAAAACTTTTCGCTTCTCATCCAGAACTGAAGAAGCCTCTTGGACGAGAGGCGAAACACTTTCAAGGAAAAATAAAGAAAGTCCAGTTGGCTCTTGAAAAAGCACCTTTGGGACAACCATGACCTGGATGATTGAGAATCTCCAACCCAGTATCCTAACCACACAAGCCACTGTGCTCTCTATTGAGTGCTATTGCCCACTGCTGTCCAAAGCTGTAGGTCACACATTGCATTAACTTACTCACCGTGGCTTAGAACCAAAAGACACAAGTTCTCACAATATACTAAATCCAAACGAAGCCAACTGCTTGGGTTTGGGTGATGTGTGAATGACCTCAACTTGCATCCATGAAACATCACTGAATTATTAGTGCTAAATTATCCTGACGAGATTTAGGAGACTGTCTTGTATATGTAGATTTAACCTGGAAATAAGGAGAAACTTTCTGACAGAACAATCAACCCATGGAACAGAAGTTGCCCTCAGAGGATTGTGGGAGCTTCATCCCTGGAGGCTTTCAAGAAGAGATTGGACTGCCATTTGTCAGAAATGGTGCAGGGTCTCCTGTTTGGGTGGGGGGGTTGGACTAGATGACCTACAAAGTCCCTTCCAACTCTGATTATCTGTTATCTGTTATGTCTACCAAGAAGCAAGTTTTAATACATTCAATGGGATCACTCCTGTAAATACTTCATTGTAAGTCTGGCTTTAATGAATGAGTTTCATTGGTCCCAATTCGGCAGTTGCTCCGCCCAGGACTTAAATCTCTCCATGACATCATAGCAGCTAAACCAATCACAGCCAAAGGAGCTGTGACCATCACATCTGATAGCAAAGCACCTATCTCGAAGCTGGGAACAAGCCACAATGCATAAAGTCACAATGCTGCAGATGTTCCCTTCCAACAGTTACAACAGAATCGAGCTGGAAGGGACCTTGGAGGTCTTCTAGTCCAGCCCCCTGCTCAAGCTGGAGACCCTATACCATTCCAGATAAACGGTTGTCCAGTCTCTTCTTGAAAGCTTCAGAGAAACCCCAAAGGAGAAGAATAAGAACATCCAGAAATCTAAACCCAGCTGTGCCCAACGCATTGGTTTGCCCTCTTCCCCATTTGACTTTTATCTGCTAGCTAAACCAACGAACACCTTAAGAAAAGCTTCAGTCCACAGGCACAAGTTTTCTCCTTTGTTTTTGAGCACTAATTACTTGCAATTTATGATTTAAAGATGACAGCCTAATTGTTTCGCTGGAAATGTAGCTCTCCTCTATGTTGCAGCTTAGTGAACTGTAAAATATCCCACAGATGCTAATTTGAATGAATAAAAGATTCCTCCCGCTTCCTCAACCTGGTCTTGACAGTTTGCTTTAAGCAAGATCTATGCCTCGGAATCGGTCGGTGGGCAGGCTTCCTGATGCCCGAAGTCATTCCCCACCCACCGAACGATCTCCAAGCCCGACTACATTTGAAGGATAAATGAAGCCATCTCTTTGGATTATTGAATGGGACATGAGATGGAGACGTTCTTTTTCGAAGCACAGAACGGCGGCGGTGATGACCCTTCTGTGATGGCGAAGGGCAGATGACGGCTTGTTTGGATGGGCAAGAAGAAAGCCAAGTTTTGACAGTTCGGACCCTCTTGAAAAACTTTTGTGGGCCCCAAAATAGAAAGGCCAAAATGAGAAGGTGATAAGTAGGGTTAACCATTCGTGGTCTTGAGAGAAGGAGAAAGTTATGAACATTTTTTAAAAAATTCTACCTGCATTTGTTGTTATTGTATCAATGAGTCATCCCAATGCCTGGTGACAAGAATAAATAATAGAATAATAGAGTTGGAAGGGACCTTGGAGATCTTCTAGTCCAACCCCCTGCTCAAGCTGGAAACCCTATATTGTTTCAGACAAATGAAATGGTTGTCCAATCTCTTCTTTAAAAACTTCCAGTGTTGGAGCGCTCACAACATCTGGTGCTTTGGCTATATTTTCTGAAGAGTTTTTTCCAATACAGGCTTCCCAAGGCTGAGAGTGAGTGACTAGCCCAAAATCACTCAAGTGCTTTGGTGCTCGAGGAAGAACTAGAACTCAGCTTTCTTTGCTCCTGATCCAGCACCTTGACCACTGGACCAAACTGGGAACATCCAAGTTGACAGTTGAAACCAGACCAGGATAAATAAGGTACTCTTCCCATATTTGTTATGCATTATTATTCATCTACATCAGGGGTCTTAAAACTTGACAGCTTTAAGACTTGTGGATTTCAACTCCCAGAATTCCTCCTCCAGTCATGTTAGCTCAGGAATTCTGGGAGTTGAAGTCCACAAATCTTAAACTTGCCAAGTTTGAAGACCCTTGTGATAGTTGATAGATATATAATAGATAGATACATAGATAGACAGATAGATTGGTTGATTGATAGATAGGTAAATAGGTAGGTAGATATGGGGAGAGAGAGAGTGGGGGAGATATGATAGATACCATAGATAGGTGATAGGTGATAGATCGGGGTCTTCAAAATTGACAGCTTCAAGACTGGTGGACTTCAACTCCCAAAATTCCTCCTCCAGTCATATTAACTCAGGAATGCTGGAAGTTGAAGTCCACAAGCCTTAAACTTGCCAAGTTTGAAGACCTTTGATCTACATCATGATCACAATGAAGGTTTCACTACCACCAGAAGTAGAGATTACCTCCTGCTTGGATAGCTTTGAAAGGGCGAAGATCAAATTTGTGGGAGGGAGAAGAGAAGATAGCTATCTGGAAGTCTAAATTGATTCTCCTACATGGTTTCCAGATCTGCAAAGATAGGACACAACTATGTCAACTGGAGTTGGGCATTAGGCATAGAAGAAGTTGGGTGCAAAGAAAGAAGCCATCAATATCTGTCATGAAATTAGAAGAGAGATGGGCCTGGATTAAACGAAGCTGGTGCAAAAAAAGTCTTTCTGGGATCACTTCCAGAACCCAGAGTGGATCAAATCAATTGGGGGAATTAGAGCTAGCTGATCTGAATAGTGCACTATCTCTCTCTCTCTCCCTCCCTCTCCCTCCCTCCCTCTCTCCCTCCCTCTCTCTCTCTGTGTGAATGATTGATTGTGCAAACCAGAGTCCCGGTTTCTGAGGCCTTTGATCAGATCTAGCTGTCTTCTCCTGGGTCCTTCAAAGCTATGGGGGGGGGGGGGCAGGGCTGCTTCTTAACTTAGAAAACATTGTTGGCTTATGGGGGCCCATCACAGCTTCTCCAAGGGGGAAACAGTTGAGG
Organism: Bungarus multicinctus; assembly: GCA_023653725.1. Classification (NCBI taxonomy): domain Eukaryota; kingdom Metazoa; phylum Chordata; class Lepidosauria; order Squamata; family Elapidae; genus Bungarus; species Bungarus multicinctus. The sequence goes on from CM042843.1 coordinate 20,800,875, forward strand.
CCAACTGCCAAGAGTGCCTCTGAGCACATCCTTGTAGACCCAGGATGGGCAACAAGTCCATGCCTTGTTGGGAGGTGGAGGGAGGGATTGTACATGACACCAACCCTTTTGGGGGTCAAAGTGGGGAATCAGGCTGTCCTGATTTCCTCCACCAACCCTGGTTTAAAACAAGAAAAGCTAAAACGGGGGCCAAGCTTAGGGGCATGTAGCCCACCTCGTCGGATCGCCAAGAGCCGATCCTCCGAGCTCCCTTCCTTACAAGGGAGCCTGGTCCTTGCGCTCCCGTCGCCAGAGCGCAGTTGCAAGGCGCTTTTTCGCGAGCAGGCGTGTGCCTGTGCGGGGAGGGAATTGCCGCCTCCTGTCGCTTGGCTGGCACTCTCCGGGTCTGAGCGAGGCTGGGCCCGCCGCTGAGCCAGGAGGGGAGGAGGAAGAGCAGGAGAGGAGGAGGAGGAGGAAGAAAAGAGGAAGAGGAGAAAGAGAAGGAGACAAGGAGGAGGAGAGGAAGAGGAGAGAAGGAGAAGGAAGAAAAGAGGAAGGGGAAGGGAGAAAGAGGAGGAGAGGAGAAGGAGGGAGAGGAGGAGAGGAGAAAGGGGAGGAAGAAAAGAGGAAGAGGAGAGGAGAAAGAGAAGGAGACGACGAGGAGAAAGAGGAGGAGGAGGAGGAGAGAAGGAGCAGGAGGAAGAGGAGGAGGGGGAGGGAGAGGAGGGGGGGGGGGTCCCGGCGCTGTACATAAAGCCGGCTGGGTCCGGGAGCTGCAGTCGCTGGCAGCTTCAGCCGCAGCTGCCGCTCGGCTCCTGACGCGGGGAAGGAGGGAAGCCCGTCACGTGGGGAAGGCAGAGCGGAGCCCAGCCGAGCAGCGGCGGCGGCGGCTGGAGGCGAGCGAGCGGGCGGCGGGCAGGTGGGCGGACGGACGCGGGAGGGAGGGAGCCCGGCAGAGAGGCGGGCCAGGCGGCGTCTGGCAAGCTCCGAGGAGGAGGAGGAGGAGGAGGAGGAGGCGGCGGAAGGAGAAGGAGAGGGAGAGCCTCCACCCCGCGGGGCTTCCCGGTTGCGCGGGATCCCCCCGGAGCTGCCCCGCCGGCCTTGCGCCTCGCCAACTTTGCACCTCGCCCGCCCGCCCGAGCGGCGCGATGGGGCTCCGGGAGCTGTCCGTGGTGCTGATCCTGGCCGGCGGACTCGTGCGCGGTGAGTGGGGGGGGGGGGGGGGGGGGGGGTGGTCGCCGGTCTGGATTCTGCGATCGCAGCCTCGCTCTTCTCTCCCCCAGCCCCCAGGGGCTAGGGAGGAGGAGGCAGAGCAGAGGGAAAGAGAGCCTCTGAGCATGGCCAGAGTGCACCCCCCCCTCTTGGTTTTCCCGACTTGAGCATTTGGAGGGAGGGTCTTCCCGCAGATCTAAGGTGCGCGAGTCGGGTAGGATTCCCAGGGAGGCAGAAAGGAGCCCAACCCTTCGTGAGGATCTGAAATCGGCGTGGTGATAAGAAAGGAGGAACAACTCACAAGAGACCGAGAAGAACCCAAGTGTGGCTTGCTTTGTGTCGATGGGCTTTCTCCAGCAGGGGTTTCCTCCCCACAAGCCCCCCCCCCCCTCGAGCATTGGGGGGACCCTCCAATGGAGTTTGCTCCTTGCCATCATGTGGTTGGTTGAGTCTCAGCTTAGCTTGCTGCACAAACTCAGCTCCCTGGGTTCGGCCAACCTTGCTTGAAGTTGTGTGAATCCCAGGACTTGCAGTTGATTCAACAAGCAGTTTGACCCAGAGACTCCAGCACACACTCCAGAGATCCGAAAAAAGGGGGGAGAAGGGGGCAAAATCCAGAAAACTGAATTCAACTTGGGGTTGATTAGATATTCAAGTCTATATGTGTGCATAATCTCAAGAAATAAAACTTTTACTCCTAAAACAATCACACACCTGCATGCCCAGACATTCCTATTTATGAATACTGGGGAAGTAACTATGCCTAGAAAATGTGGGTCTAATTCCTGGGAGGCAGGCAATTGTGCTGTGAAACTTATTTTATTTTTATTTATTTATTTGTTGATTTGTCAATTGCTTACAAGATAATAGGTATAAGTAAAAACATAGTTATGAATACATGGATACATATAAGAAGAATAAAAGAAACAATAGGACAGGAACGGTAGGCACATTGGTGCGCTTATGCACGCCCCTACAGGCCTCTTAGGAAAGGAACGAGGTCAATAGTAGACAGTCTACGGTTAAAGTTTTTGGGGTTTGGGGAAGAAACCACAGAGTCAGGTAGAGTATTCCAGACATTGACCACTCTGTTGCTGAAGTCGTATTTCCTGCAATCAAGTTTGGTGCAGTTAACCTTGAGTTTGTATCTGTTGTTTGCTCTTGTGTTGTTATGGTTGAAGTTGAAGTATTGATTGACAGGTAGGACATTGCAATGTATGATTTTATATACTATACTTAGATTGGACAGAAGGCAAGCCCCTCTGGCTTTCCTGGATTAAACTGGAAGATTTGCTAAACCGTTCCCTCCCCGGATGCTTAAAATTTGGTTCACTCACAAGCAAAGCCAGGCTGGAGTGGGACGGTATGTAAGAGTCCAGCTGCTGTGGTTTTATGCGTGCTTACGTAACTTGCTTTGATCTCACTAGGGCTTCTGAGTTGGCTTGCAAAAACAACAACCCACCACCGTTAAGCTTATGGCTCTTAAGTTAATTAAAAAGAATAAAGAAATTGCTTTTTTTTAAAAAAGGTATCCCATCAAGCCAATTTTCAGAAATGATTTGCAAAGAGTTTCCAGTAAGTTTTTATGATGGGAAAAGTACTGTCTGTTCTTTTTAATTTCTGCTAATCTGGCTCCATTGGAGGAGCTGTTTTTAGTACCCCTGATTTATATATAATAATAATAATAACAGATAGACAGACAGACAGGCAGACAGACAGGCAGACAGACAGGCAGACAGGCAGACAGACAGACGATGATAGATAGATAGATAGATAGATAGATAGATAGATAGATAGATGGAAGATAAAAACTATGTCAAAGTAATTTAAAGTAAGAAATCAAGGAAGAAATTAAAGAGAAAGCTAAAGATGAAAGAGAGGAAAACAAAAAGAAAGCAGACTCCAATTGTCTTTAGAACAAGTAGAAGTAGGTTTATCTCTTGCTCTATATGACCCTCTTCTTTCCATAATCTCCCAGAAGCATAAATCATATGTTCATTTTTGGGGCGGGGTGCCTTAAAAAATTGGGTGCAACTCACTTAAACAACCGCCTTGCTTAGCAACAGAAATTCTGCTCCTGTTTGTGGTTGCAAGTCGAGGTCTACCTGTGCAGCTCTGAAATTTCCTTGTGGTCTCCCATCCCAAACCAAGGCCTTCGTTTTTGTTTTGCTTCTGATCCTGAACAAGGTTGGCCGAGTGCTTCTATATAGGTTGAGGCAAAGGGTTGTTCCACGTGGCAGCATTTTTATTTATTAATTGGGGTTGGTTGTGGATTTTGGTTTCTCCTCAGGTTCTCCCTCTCTTTGACTTGAACGTACAAAGAAAAACCATTTAGGACAGGGGAGAAATGTGTCTGTAGCAATTCAAACAACCCTCTGCACTTCTCAGCTACTTCAATGGCTTTTAAATGATTGCTTTTAGCTGTAATGTCGCTTGTTTGGCTTCAACAAGTCTGCTGGGTCACTTCTCATTGGACTATTGTTGCTGTAGTTTTGTTTTGTTTTGTTTTTAATTTTTGAAATGTTTTGAATCAGGCGGGCCTTACAAATTTAATAAATTAAAGGAGTGGCCGAAGGCAGACAGCGTGGCTTAGCGAGACAAGAGAACCCACCCAACAGAGGTTTATTCAATGTGTGGCCTTAGTTTTAAAGTTTTAAAGTTGCCTGAAAAGAATATGGAGCATAAATACTGCAGATGGGGTAGCCCAGGAGAGTTAAACAAAGAGATAAAATTTGAGAGCAGAGTAACTATTTCATTGAGCAGAAAGCTATGCGCTGAGAAAATCTCTTTGTTTGTTTATTTTTAAAAAGACACCTGTCCATAAACACACACACACACGCACACACACACACATGCACACACATTAGAGCAGTCTTTCTTGACCTTGGCAACTTTATGATGCGTGGATTTCAACTCCCAGCATTCCCAAAGCTGGCTGGGGAATTCTGGGAGCTGAAGTCCACAGACCTTAAAGTTGCCAAGGGGGGAAAACATTGCATTAGCAAGTTTATTGTTCTCTTCCTGTCTCATCTCATTGGGCCCATCCATCAAAGAGAATCTCCTTTGCAGCTAAGCCTCAACATCTGTCTCCAGCTGCAGGTCTGAAGCTGTGAACCCCTCCAATAAGACTGTTGGTGCATTTATCCCTAAACTGCATATGGGAAAGAAGAACCGATAGCAGGTTTCCAAAACAGTTCATGCCTACAGATGTTTCGCTTCAATCTGCCATATGCTCATCTCCTTTTTCCCCAGGGAAGAGAAATAAGGCATTCTGTGCCTTCAAACTGCTGAGAAACTTTGCATACAATGTGAAAATCTGGAGAAGCAGTTGGACGCGGGTAGATTTATTCCTTATTTCCCCCCTTGCTTAATGGAGCGCTTACTTTAAGGGCAGTAAGGGAGGGTTAGACACATCCTTGTGTGATTTGTGGTCCAATCTCCAGGAACCTGCTGAAAGGAAGAAGTACACCGCTTTGCCAGAGGTGTTGCCTAAACAATGACTAGAAGACAACAAAGTTGGAAGGGAGCTTGGAGGATTTCTAGTCCAATCCCCTGCTCATGGTTTGTGAGAAAGGCCTTGGGAGGCAGGAGAAAGAGAGAGAGAGAAAAATGCTACCTAGGGAATGGTGAGATAAGAGACAGCTGAGCCTGCAGCTGGATCATGGACAGGGCAATAGACTTCCTTCTTAGTTGCTCTGTTGATGCTTAACTTTGGCCCAAGGGCCCAAGGGAAGAGATCAGGGGTGGGATTCTACCAGTTTGCACCTATTCGCTACAACCAGTTGTTAACATTCTAAGCAGTTTGGAGAACCGGTTGTTAGAAGAAATTCCTGGCCTAATCCTGTAAGGAGGGCAGGAAGGAAACATTCTGGTGTTGCTTACAGAAACTGCCTCTCCCTTAACACTGATTACATTCTTGGCAGGACTAGACTTCCTGTCTCAGGAACTTCTCTGGAGTTTTTTCCCCTCCTTTGCTGGTACTTTGCTTGTGTGGAGTGACCATTCAAAGTTACAATGGCACTGAAAAAAATTGACTTATGACTGTTTTTCACACTTACGACTGTTGCAGCATCCCCACAGTCATGAGAGGCCAGGCGAGGAGATGCGTGCCTTGATGTGAGTGATGTTGAGTTGGCCACGCCCAACCAGTCACATGACCACCAAGCCACATCCACTATGCCCACAGAATCAGTTGTTAAAAAAATTGAATTCCACCCCTGGGAGAGATGTCAAAAGTATTAAGACAAAAGAGGTGATTGCATGGTCACTGTGTGGACTTCATATTCCAGAATTCCCCATCCACAATTCTAGGTATTCAATTCCACCTGTGCTGGCTGGGGTATTCTGGGAGTTGAAGTCCACCCATCTTGAGGAACATTGGTTGAAGGATGCCACTTTGAGAAGATGTGGCAAATGAACCTGACTTTGGACGCTGCCAATGACGTCTCTTTCCTCTCTTCCAGTGAGCCTACAAGGAGAATACCAGCGAAAACTTTACCGAGAGCTGCTGAAGAATTACAACCCCTTGGAAAGGCCGGTGGCAAATGATTCCCAACCGCTCACTGTCTCTTTCAGCCTTAGTCTTCGACAAATTATGGATGTGGTAAGATGTCTTCATTTGTGTAGTGCCATGTCTTCCTCTGTCCACATTGGCAGCATTACAAACATCCAGCTTCTCCCCTTGGGGGCAGGAGAATTGGCAATAGCCATGAAGCACCTAGAACCCATCAGATCTGTATCTTCCTCTAGGCCAGTTTGGTGGGTCCTAATCAGATATTGCCAGTATATATTAGGCCTTGTGTGCAAGAGTCGATGATTTTAATGCGAGAGCCAATGGTTACATTTTTAGGCATCTTGACAGCTGCTTGAGAGCCATGATGCCTAGAAGACCAATCAGCTTTGGGGTGACTTGCAATGTGGCCCAGGGATGGCAGTGGATGGGCAGAGCCAGCTGTTGTACATTTATTTAGAAGGCCATCGAAGGTTGCCAGTTACAGCTTTTGAATTTGGTCATCTCAGCTCTTTGAAGTTGGCAAACGGACCCTTCAGGGCTGACTGGAATTCTACTTCATTGGCATAAGTACAGTTAGCCTGATTGGGTCTTTCTTTCTTTCTTTCTTTCTTTCTTTCTTTCTTTCTTTCTTTCTTTCTTTCTTTCTTTCTTTCTTTCTTTCTTTCTTTCTTTCTTTCTTTCTTTCTTTCTTTCTTTCTTTCTTTCTTTCTTTCCTCTCTCCCTCCCTCCCTCCCTCCCCCATCTCCCTTCCTTCCTTCTTCATCTTCCTTCCTTCTTTCCTTCCTCTCTCCCTCCCTCTCTCCCTCTTATTTGTTTTATTTCCATTGACTCATGCCCAACTGCTTAGATAAGTCCCTGCAGTTTTCTTGGCCAGGTTTTTCAGGCGTGATTGGCCATTGCCTCCTTCCTAGGGCTGAGGCGGCTGGACTGGACTGAGATCCCTCTGCTTTCTGCCCAAGGCAAGACTAAAATTCCCAGTCACCTGGTTTCTAACCTGAACCATTACACCACACTGGCTCCCTCTTATACCCGAATGAATTGGCAGGGGGGGGCAAATCTGAGCTTCCTTCCAAGGAGGCTTTTGTATCCGTGGGTTGGTATACACCCCTTCGAGGTAGGCTGGGTCAGGAAACCAATGCCAGAAGCAAGTTGACCTTTTTGGTTCTAGTAGAATGAATTTACCAGTCATCCTTGCAGAATGTTGCAAAGATTTTTGCAGATGCAAACAACACCTCTTAAAAACAACAAGAATGAAAGAGAAACCAGATTTTAAAAAAAAATTATGATGAAAAGAATTAAACCCGCAGAAGCAGATCCCAATGCTGCTAAATCAGCCTTTGGGATCTCATTGGGAAGTGGGAGCTGAAAGACTGATAACCTGCTTACCAAACCCCCAACTGGCTCTGTTACCTTCATTCATCCTTGAAGATGTTGCTTGGTCTGCTTTCGGGCTTTTAATTGTATGCCTTTTGAAGGCAGGTTGGTAAGAACTTCTCTTTCTACTTTTCACCTGTTTAGAAGTTGCTCCAAGGCATTTTGAGTGGAAAAAAAAAAACCACGAAAAAGCTTTTAAGTGCTTAGCAGAGAGGTTCCAGATATCTTCCTTTGTTCTTTGGTTTGGGGTACAGGGCAGAAGAAAAGGAGGGCGCAGTGACATAATAATAACAATAAAAAAGGCATTTTACAGACATGCTCCACTTCCTAGTCAGCAGTCAGATTTGAAAAAAATTCCATCGTTCGATTCTGCGGCAAATTCTCGCCCTGCTCTGAAGTTGAAGGTTTTTTTTGCCAATGTAAAAAAAAAAAGGTAAGAATATGAACTCTGTAGCTATGATTCCAGGAATAGTTAGTCCTCAACGTTACAATCATTCCTTTAGTGGCTGTTTGAAGTTACAATGGCACCAAAGAAAGTGACTTATGACCGTTTTTCAGTCATTGAACAAATATCTTGCTTAGCAACAGAAATTTGAAGCTCCATTGTGGTTATAAATTGAGACTACCTGCATTGGATACTAGAGCTGTCAAGAGACCAGGAGTTAAGATTAATATAATGCGTTGCTACAGAAATGATGACTGTAGTATTCATTAAGTTGGTAAAGTACAAAGTTGAGGTTTGGTACTTTGTATTTTTTAAAAAATTCATGTTTTATTTACAGTTTTCCTTTGTATTTTGTACTTTGTTGTAGAGAAAAAAAAGTTGGAAGGCTATTTTTTCTTTTGTTTGTATATCTTTCCTCTCTCCTTCTATGGTATTTCCTAATCTTTATATTGATCTGCATTTTATCTTATGATCACCTTAATAAAATTCTTACATACATAAAAAAAGAGATCAGCAGCTGAGGCTCTGCAATTGCTCCCCCAGCAGACAGAATCCCAAACCCCAAATTTTTTGGGGGGAGACCAAAGATCTTTCTTCAGGATCTCCACTCATGGCTTCGATTTTAGGGTTAACTTTCCTAATTAACCATCCTAATGAACCATTCTAGAAATGGAGAAATGCCACTCCAGCCTTTATAACCTGGGTTACTTATTTACTGACCTGGCTAAGTACTAAAAACCACCATCAGACAATTAAGGGTGGACTGAAAAAATAAGGCTTTGCACCAAGTTTCTTTCTCTTTTTTAAAATAAACCATTTTGGGTTTTTTTGAAATGTTTTGAACAGCAGCCAGCCACTGAGCCATTAAGGTAATCATATTATTCAAACATAATAAAAGCAGTTTCAGTGGCTGACTTAGTGGAATATTTCAGCCACCCAAAGAGCAGGAAGGAGTGAATTAATTTGCTCTTCTGACATTTTTTCAGTGTGGCTTAAATTGGATTGGAAGTTCAGCCTTTTCTTTCGAGGTTCCAAGGGGAGATCCAGAAATCGGATAGGAGAGCAAGGATCCCTCCCCAAGATCTTGAGGCAACTGTGGTAGTCTTCAATGTACAAGTACAATTGAGCCCAAAATTTCTGTTGCAAAGTGAAACATTTGTTCCATGATCCAAGGGTGCTTCTTTTTTCAAGAGGCAACTGGACTTTCTGATTTTTCTTGGAAGATGCTTTGCTTCTTATCCAAGAAGCTGCTTCAGCTCTGAGCCTGAGGATGCAGATAAATCTCCAGGTGTGTCATGCCCCTGTCAGAGTCTGAATCTGAGGAGGAAGATGAGCAGCTGACAGGGAGTGGGAGGGTGGCTCCGTTGGCTGTGGAGGAAACTGGGGAAGGGCACAGTCCAGCTGGGCAGAACAGGGAAGAGGTAGAGCAAGGCATTTGGAGGAAGACCCAACCCCTTCATCTTAGGGCATTCAGGGAGGAATGGAGAAGGGAGCAACGTGGGTTGCATGGTTTATGGGAGAGGAAAGAGCCCTGATTCCCTTCATTAGCTGCAGCTGGGAACATAGTGTTTAAAAAGGGAAGCTGCTTCAGCTCTGAGCCTGAGGACACAGATAAATCTTCAGGCCCCAAGGACTCTCTCTGAAAGGATGCAAATGACCAGTTGCCTGCAAGAAGCATAAATCCTTCCATTCCCCACCATCCAAGTCAGAGCCGAAGAAGCTTCTTGGATGAGAAGTGAAACGTCTTTAAAGAAAAACCAAAAGGTCCAGTTACCTCTTGAAAAAAAAGCACCTTTGGGACAACCATGACATGGAGAACTGAGAATCCATAGACATTTCCTAAGTGAGTTTTGCCTATTGTATGACCTTCCTTGCCACAGTTGTCAAGTGAATCATTGCAGTTGTTAAGTTAGTCACACGGTTGTTAAGTGAGTCTGGCTTCAGCATTGACTTTGCTTGTCAGAAGGTTGCAGAAGGGGATCACGTGACCCCAGGACACTGCAACTGTCATAGGTACATGCCAGTGGCCAAGCACCTGAATTTTGATCATGTGACCATGGGAATGCCTCAATGGTCGTAAGTGTGAAAAACATTCTTAAGTCCCTTTTTTTCAGTGTAACCATTGTAAACCCAACTGGACACTAAACAAACTGTTGTAATTGGAGGACCTCCTGTAGATTTATGGCTCTAATTGGTGGGTGATGTGCCATCAAGCCATTGTTGACTCTTAGCAACCATCCATCATTTCTCCATGAAGGTCTGTTCCTCACCTGGTCCTTCAGATCTTCCAATGGTGTCCCCATTGCCCCTCAAACCAAGTCCAACCATCTAGCTTTTTCTTCTTCTTCTTCTTCTTCTTCTTCTTCTTCTTCTTCTTCTTCTTCTTCTTCTTCTTCTTCTTCTTCTTCTTCTTCTTCTTCTTCTTCTTCTTCTTCTTCTTCTCTTCTTCTTCTCTTCTCTTCTTCTCCTTCTTCTTCTTCTTCTTCTTCTTCTTCTTCTTCTTCTTCTTCTTCTTCTTCTTCTTCTTCTCCTTCTTCTTCTTCTTCTTCTTCTTCTTCTTCTTCTTCTTCTTCTTCTTCTTCTTCTCCTTCTTCTTCTTCTTCTCCTTCTTCTCCTTCTTCTCCTTCTTCTTCTTCTTCTTCTTCTTCTTCTCCTTCTTCTTCTTCTTCTTCTTCTCCTTCTGCTTCTTCTCCTTCTTCCTCCTCCTCCTCCTCCTCCTCTCTTCCTCCTCCTCTTCCTTCCCTCCCTCCCTTCATCTATAATCATCTCAGCAGCGTTTGACCTGCTCCCCAAGCTACCTTTTTCACCCTCTTGAAAATGATCCTGTTTCTGTGCAGAGTTCCACACATTTCTGTAACATCTCCTATTTTCTCCCTTCTTTCTAAGAGAAAAAAGCTATTTCCAATTGCTGCCAAAATAAGGGCAATTTGCATAAAATGAAGAAACAGTCAGGTCTGGACAAAACAGAATGCTAAATTGCTGGTGTTTGCAATTCTGAAATAGGTATGGAGGCATCACGAATTCTAAAGATATTTTTATAAGCATGTAAATTGGGCATTTAGTAATGAGTCAGCTGTGATTAAGGAGGCCTGGGAAAAAGGACTGGAATCCTAGAGGATCGCTGGTATGTGATGGATTGCTTTGGATGACTAGGGCTGAAATATAAAGCTTCCTTTCGCTCCTAAAACAACAGGATCAGCAAATCCAGATGTCATGAGATAGTTATGATCACCATTAAGCATTTAATGCAATAGAATTACATCCTTGCTCATAATGTTTATGCCTCAGCTGTGCACGGTTCAAGTGTCCTTTGGCTTGTGTTGTTTTGAATTTTACGTAAGCGCAGGGCCTAGAACAAATGTTTTTGGTTGCAGAGAAATTTGCATAGTGGATTCCTAACTGGAGGATGGTTGGCAGCAAACTTTCCCCTTTTTTATGAATTTATAGTGCATCATTTCCACGAGTAAAGAGATGGTGGAGAAGAGATGGCATCACAGAGATTCTTGTCAATTAGAGGAGAATCCCAAATCAAAGAATGTATTTATTAATTATTATATTCATGTGCTTTCAACTCCCTATGGGCACTTGGGGGCTTACAAAAGCTTCATATAAAATTATGGGTATCCATGGTGACCCCCCCCCATTTCTTGAAAATTCTGTAGTGCTGGGAAAGGAAACAGAAGAAAAGAATGATCAGCAACAAATGGACGGATTAAATTATAGTGGCAATGGATATACCCTTAAAAAGCTGAAGGTTGGAGACAAACCCCCTGGAGAAAAAGTATGTCTTTGCTAACAATCAACACCAACTGATAGCATATTATCAGTCAGTCAGTCAGTCAATCAATCAATCAATCAATCAATCAATCAATCAAATGCAGTGACCCAAGAGTGGGAGGCACAATGCCAGCACACCTTGATGATATCACAACTGGCTTACTTGCAACAGAGGTCAGGATGCAACAACAGTATTGATGAGATGATGCCACCAAGCACACATCAGTGTTTGGACAACATTGTGGCTCCCTAGGGATGCTACTATATGGAACCATAAAAGCAACAATTAAAGTCATTAACAACAAGCCAACCTCCGTTAAAAACAAGCCAGCCCCAAATCCCAGCTACTATCTAGATTTAAGCATCAACAAAATCTGTTTTATGGTGCTCCTGGATGCCATAAAAAAGCAACATCTGGATCTCCATGGTAGCTTGTTCCAAAGGGATGGACACACACTGAGAAACATTATCACCCCCCACCCCCGATGCCTGTCTTCCTGAACTTCAAGTAGAGAGAGTTTTAACTTTGTTTTACACACAAAAAACAAGCTTTTGCCCACTATGCGATGAACATCATGTGTCCAGCAGAGAGCTCTGATGATTGCTAAGCTAATAATGTCGGATCGCCTCTTTCTTCCTTGACCCACGTTTTTCATTCCCAACACTGTCCAGGGTCCTGAAATGATGCCCCTTACCAAACGTCTTGATCATAGTGCAAGCATTTAGTCTGCGTCTGTCAATCCATGAAGTCATCACCCCCATTTAAAAATGTTGATCCTATCATTTGAAGGGTCAGTGTCTCCAGACTCTCCCTCTACCCGGAAGGAGAACAAATTCAAAATGAGAAGGAACCGCTGATAGGAGGGTTGCCTTTTCAAGGCAAGTTTAGGAGAAGGCATTTCTTCTAGGAGTCAAGCTCCATTTGTGGTGTCCTCACCCTGGCTTTAAAAGGTATTCCATCTGACAACTTGATTGATCAGCTTTCTTAACACTCTGGACAAATGCACAGATGGGCCATGTCTATCTCTAGGACAGATTAACTGCCTTTTTATAGGTTTGCTCTCAGTGTCAAACTGTTTCCAAGCATTCCAGGGCTTAGAAGATTCCCACTAAACTCTGACATCCTTGTATCTGAAAGAGAGATCTGTGGTTCAGACAGTTAAAAGGAAATCATTATTAAAAGACCCCCATGAAATGTAGCCCAAAGAATTAGCCAAGATGACAAATGATAAAAAGACAGAAAGAAACAGAGCCCAATACAACAGTGACAATGAAATGATGGAACCAAGAATTATCTCAACAACAGAAAGCTATGGAGAGGTACAGTGAATGGACTTCATTCATTCATTCATTCATTCATTCATTCATTCATTCAAATTTCTGTAGCTACCTAACTCTTCCTGTAGTGTTAGCTGTATTTCCTTTTCATCTCCCTTTGCTATATTTCGTGTGCGTTTTGTTTACTATTTGTTATCCCAAAAAAGAATAGTATGCTGGGTGTGTATGTCAATGCTTATTTGGACCAAACTGTGTAAGTATTTGGCATTTATATGCCATCTCAATTTTGAAATTAATCGAAAAGTTAGGTTTGTGTAAAGCTCCATTACATTCCCATTATCCCAAGCAGGGCTCCTCAAATTAGCTCCGTGTCTGCACATATTCCATATATTCTATTAAATGGACCTTCCCATTAAATCAAAATTATGTTCAACCAGCCTTGGTAGATCTAAAAAGAGAAGTGTTCTACGTGACCATACCACAAGTGCTGTCAAGAACATGTAGGTTTTGCTAAGTTTTCTAACCACATCGCTTCTAAGCACCTTCAGTTATCTTTGCCATTTTGTAATTATTGGAATTTTCCTCCATTTGAAATGGAAGAAATACACCCGCCTGTTTAATAGCTTCTTCAGATTTCATTTTGGGAGAAGTGGAAATGTGATTTCCACAGATCTGCGTTAGGACTTTTATTACTTAATAAGAAAAGTAATTTGTCTTGCATCAGTAAAAAAAGAAGAAGATCCAATTAGGATGGGGACACAGCAGTGCCTTTTATCTGATGACGTTGTATAAACTACGGTCTCTGACAGAGTGTGGGTGATTGTTAAATACCGAGGATGCATGGAGTCACAATCATTGGCTACCAAAAGGCTTCCTTGTAATTTTGCGAACAGCAAATTGCAGAAATAATTCTTCTGCAATTATGATATTTGGGTCTGATGTTGCAATTATGTCGCCATTCTTTTTCAGACTGAAAAAAGGAACTTAACCCAGCAAATATAAGAAATGCTTTTGCCCCACTTCAGGAAGAGCTGTGCTTGCTTCAATTACTTTGAAAATGACATTTCCAAATTTGCATTTATCATCATGATGCTATCTAGGATGGTGCAAAATGTTTTGAATTAAACCGCTCTGAATGGAAAGTGTCTTATTTTGAATTCAAAACCAGCCGCTTCCAGGCCAGATCAGTTATTTTGAATGTGAAAAGGCAGCTAACTATCTCAGAAATGTTTTTCTAAGTGCTCAAAACTCTTAAAAATAGTTGACATGGTCTGTTTCACTCTTAAGACTAATGTTGCCCATTTAGAGAGGGTAGCATGAAATCTCTAGTTGTAAATGACTCTATCTAGAAAGTGAGTTTGGATACCGGCAGCTACCTAATATCTGCTACAGAGTTAACTAGTTGTAGGCCTTTTTCTAGCAGTTAGTAAATTGGGATCTAGATGGTGTTGCATACAGTTTGGGTTTAGAATTGATGTAGTGATATGTTAAGCTTATGAGAACAGATGAGGAATTCTGGAAATTGAAGTCCAGAGGTCTTAAAGTTGCCAAGGTTGAATAGCTCAAGGTGTAAAGCAAACCAACGTATTGTATGATGTACTCCAGCTAATAGAAATGCTCTGATGATGTTCCTAATTGTAAACAGGAAAAATGTGCATGTAAACACCAGCAGCTCCTTGGAAGAGAGAAAGAGAGAGGGAAGGAGGGAGGGAGGGAGGAAAGAGGGAGAGAGGAAGAGAAGAGAGAAAGGAGGAGAAGAGGAGAGGAGAAAAGAGGAAAAGAGGCTTATCCTTTTCTGAATTTGCAAAGGAGACCATTTGCTTTGCTCTCCTTATGAGTTGTTGCTGTGGAAATAAAGGATTTTTGCTGGAAGAAGATGACTTACATTGTACCAGAAATGCAGCCAAGCTTTCTGCTGCCAGTCAATTCCAACAACGGAGGAGCTGAAGATGGAAGCTGTGATAGAAATCCTTGCCAGATCCCACCATCTTGAGAGCTAGGGGAGGGGGTCCCAATGAAAACATTCATTTTTGTTGGATGGGGTCCCATTGATCAGCCCATCTGTTCACTGCCTACAATCTTCTTAGTTTTCTGTTGGCTCCTAAGCTTCTTTCTCCACTTCCTTTCAATTGTTTCAACATTGCAGAAGTTGATAACAGTAGAAATATGTTGCCTTCAATATACCTTCAAGTCATTTGTCTGACTTGAAGACTTTGTCTGAAGTGGTGTAGGGTTTCCTGCCTAGGCAGGGGGTTGGACTAGAAGACCTCCAAGGTCCCTTCCAACTCTATTGTTCTGTTCTGTTTTATTCTATTCATCCTATAAATTTCCTTTTGTGAGTGACAGATAGATATAATGTAGCCCTTCCCTCTTGTGCCTTCAAAGAAGTCAACTCTGCTAGATTGTGCTCAGAAGTTGAGGGTGAAAATGAAGAGAGTATTGGAAATGCTTTGATTATGGAATGGTGAAGTTTTCACTGGAAAACTGGAAATGGTTATAATTATAACCATTTTTAAAATGTTGGCAAAATTAAAGTAGGTTATGAGAGTTTCTCTGCAAGAGCCTGACTTCGTTCCCTCCAGAGGATGTAAAGGGAGTTTGTTTTATTGTCTGAAGGAGAAGGGATAATAATGTTGATTGCTTCCGCACTGTTAGACAGAAATTTATAGCTTGGCATACTCGTTTGACCTCACTGACAATCTCTTCATTAATTACTTGAACTTAACTTGTTATTGCAATTAAATGAACAGCAACATAACCTCTGTTATGGATGACTCATTAGCAGGTCAACAGTGGATGGAGGAGAAAGCAATAGTATACCTCTAGTTAATGTTGGGGAAATGCATTATTTTATATAAAAAAATAAATTAAAAGCTGCCCCAGTCAACCAATAATTTCTCCACAGCTTCCCCGTGTATAATAATGGTAATGATGATAATAAAGGTCAAAGTGATTATAAATGGCTTTCTTGAACAGAGCAGACAACTGTCAAATTGGCGTAAAGAATCAGGGCCATTGGTAAGGTTGCAGCGTAGAAGATTTATTCAAGCTTCTACAGAAGAATCTGGTCAACTAAAGTTCAAAGCTAAATTGGTGCCAGATAAGGGTCAACGGAATTCAGGAGGGGTTGGACTGGGAACGCAATTGGCTCTAAACTAATGACATGCTTAACTCCTCCTCCCCAGCTGTGCCTGCTTTTCTCTTACATTATAAGAGTGGAGGAACAGAATATCCAATATTAAATAAAATCCAAAAAATTTTGTTGGGAAATGAAAGCTAACGAGCATCCCCTTTAACTCAGTGCAACCTCAAATCAACCAGCCCACCCAATTGTGCCCAAGATGGGACTAGACTCACAATCTCCAACAAAATTTCTTGGATTTTATTCCATTCTTCTGTTCTTCTAATATAGGAGAAGAACAGGCACAGCTGGGGAGGTGGAGTTAAGCAGGTCATCAGTTTAGAATCATTGAGTTCCCACAAGTGCTCCAAGTCCAACCCCTCTTGAATACTGTGGAGCCTTATCCGGCTCCTGTTTTAGTGTTGAACTTTAGCTGACCAGATCTGTGTGGACAAATCACACCATGCAACAACCTTACAAATGGCCCTCATTCTTTGTGCCAGTTGGACAGCATATTTATAATTGGGTGATACCAATTTCCACCTTTCCAACCAATTTTTAATAGTTGAGCATGGCTGCCCCTAATTTAACGATTTCTGAAATAATTATTGAAGTTCATGCTCATGGTGGTAAAGATGATTATTGAAAGTTGATGAGGCCCATCCCTTGGGAGTTTGAATGTGGCAAAAAGAGAGCATGCACCCAAACGTCTTAAAATTTAAGAAACTGGTCCATTTTCTGACTGTGCCAGAGAGGGATCTACTCAGAGATGGTATTCAGCAGGTTCTGAGCAGTTCTGGAGCAGAAATTTTGAATAGTTTGAAGAACGGGCAAATTCCGCCTCTGACTGGCCCTGCCTCCATCTATTCTCTGCCTCCTGAGTCCCAGCTGATTGGCTGGGTCTCCTTTGGTTGCCCTGCCCAGGAGAATGGAGCTGGAAAGCAGGTTAGTGGGGTGGGGAGGGAAGGGAGATTTTGCAGTATCCTTCCCCGGCCACGTTTACCAAGCCACGTCCACAGAACCGGTAGTAAAATGTTTTGAATCCCACCATTGAATCTACTGCTGAGATTATGGGATGTTGCCGAAAACCAGGTTTGTTTCCAATGTTGCTTGTTCAGTATGTTATTTGATATAATGAAGGCACTTTTACGCAAAGCAATTGATTCTTAGATTTTAGCCTCCTTTCCTTCTTTCCAGATAACACTGTTTTCCTGCAGGGAATTCTGAATTATGCATCGTCAGTAGAATAGTGAACTAACCCAGAATGACAATTTTTACAACAGCTTGGGGAACTGAGATTCTGTTTTTACTATAGGCTATTGTTGTGCAGTGTGAATTTAGCAATGGCATAAGATATGGAGCAGGTACAGCAAAGTTATTTTGAATTATAATCATTGTCTTTTGCCGCACGTATTAAGAGTTTCTTTGATTTTAGTCTCTTGCGAGCAGACTTGGCAAAATCTGATATATATATTAAGATCCCTTAATAAAATGAAGGACTTAGTTTTACAAAGAGCAAGAATACTGAGTCCTTACTCCAGACTTAAGAAGTGAACTTCTCTGCAGAGGTACAATAGTTGCAGCTGCTTTTATGGAGCATAAGAAAAATAAGAACAGAAAACGACCCTGTGTGATTGTAAGTTAACATTTAGGGAATGGCTTTCCAAGCTCTTCACTTGCTAAGAAATTGTGTGCGGGGTCAGCTTAGCTGTTGGAAATGCAATTTATTTATTTATCAAATTGCTATGAAGTTTGATGGGTTGACCTTTGCAAAGCAGAGCACCGTTTCTATTGTCGCCAAGATGTTCATCGTTGGCCACCTGTCCTTCGGCTTCCAAATAAAATTGTTTGCAATCAAACAGCCGAAATATCTGCCGAAAAAACCTTTGGAGTAATTTGGTTTACTGCAAAAAAAAAAAAAAAAAAAATACTGCTGGCTGAGCCTCAGAATGCTAGTTTACTTTTATAGCTGGTTAACAGCCCTGGAAAAGGAATTTGGAGTAACAAATCTTCAATGCGATCATCAGAAAGGAAGGAATTGCATCTAAAAATGCTCTCGCATGCATTCTGAATTTTTTAAAGTCAAGTGCTGTTCCTAACAGGAAGAGCTCTTCATAAAATTTTGTTTTTTTTTTCCCTTTTGCTAACTCTGTGCTAAGTGCTCTGCCAAACTTTGCAAATTAGCAATGCGGGAAGAAAAACATCTCTGCGGTTCTTCACTTCTGATTTTTTTTCCTCACCACCAAGGCAACTCTTGACATTTGATTAGAACGGCTGTTAAAAGTCATGCAAACTTAGGTATCATTCTCTGAGCGGAATTGGGAATAATAATAATAATAATAATAATAATAATAATAATAATAATAATAATAATAATAATAATAATAATAATAATAATAATAATTAAAAAAAAACACTTGGGAAGGGTTCGACTAGTGATTTGTGATACGAAACCCAGCACGGTTATCTCGTTTGCTGTGTATACTGTCATTTTTGTGTATAATAATAATATTATTCCAGTCTTCAGCTGGAAACCTCCTGTTTTAAGAACAGTGAAAATATAGGCTGGGGCTTGTGGAGCTTGTACTTAAAAACAATCGTTATTAAGAGGCCTGAAAGATATGGAAAGATGGGAGACCTTTGGGAGAAGAGAAGCCAGCTTCATAAAAACAAGACGTCAACTCTGGAGGGGGGAAAGGAAAAGAAAGAGAGATTAAAAAGAAAGCCAAGCCTTTTGCATCAAAAAAATATTTTATGCTGCAACGTAGAATATTGGCAGAACAGGAAGCTACAGAAATTAATATTTGGAGAGGACTTCAAATACAGGCAGTCCTTCAGGGGTGGGATTCAAATTTTTTAACAACTGGTTCTGTGGGCGTGGCTAGGTGGGCATGGCCATGTGCCTGGGTGGGTGTGGCTTCTTCTTTTTTGCAGCAACCTCCCCTGTTTTTGGGCCTTCTGGGCACCATGGCACCCCCATGCTCCATTTTGGGGCCTCGTGGGCCTCAGGGAAGCCTCCTGGGGCAGTGTTTTTGCTCCCAGAATCGTAACAACCAGTTCTATAGAACCGGTTCAAACCGGTAGAATCCCATCCCTGCAATCCCAGTTCGTTTAGTTGACCGTTTGAAGTTAACAGTGGCATGGAAAAAAGTGAGTGGCTTGTCACACTTACGACTGTTGCAGTGTCAAAATTCAGGCGCTTGGCCACAGATTCCTATTTATGATGGTTGCGGTGTCCCGTGGTCTCCTTTTGTGACCTTCTGACTGTCCAAGTCAAGGGGGAAGCCTGAGGAACTCAACAACTGTGTTACTAACCTAACGACTGCAGCGATTCACTTAACAACTGGAGCAAGGAAGGTCGTAACATGAGGCAAAACTCACTTAACAAATGTCTCAGCAACAGAAATTTCAGGTTCAATTGCGGTCGGATTACCTGTAGTCCTCGGCTTACCCCCTACACACACACACACACACACACACAACAGTGATGTTCTAACCAAGCCTTCCTGAGACTGTAATTAAGCACACGCTTAGTCCAAACAACTCTTGTTTTATTTCAACACTGGGAATTATGTTAATTCCCAGCCAGTAATGAATCCCAAATAGTCCCTCAAGATAAGCACCCACCTTTCTCTCCTTTGAATTGCTGCCAACAAGAAAAGTGCCAAGTTAACGGTAAAAAACCAACCGAAATACGAAGTCCACACAGAGCTTCAAGGATTAATCCGAACAGAGTGAACGACTTTGCTTCCTGCAAAGGTTTCTTCATCTTGACCTGACTTTTATCCCTTATGGGAGGGGCAATCACCTCCCAGCCTTACTCCTGAGTCGCCCCTTTTGCCTCAGCTGCTCTTGCCTCCTAGCAGCTCTGTGCACACACTCACTGGGAACAGGCTCCCCTTGTTCCTCTGCCTCACTGCTGCCAGACTCCAGAGGGTCCGGAGTCAGCACCCCACTCCCAGATGGTCCTGGCCCCATCTCTGCAATGGATGCAGGACCTTCGTCCGCGTCCTCTCCAGACTCCATGACTGGTTCCGTTCTTCCCCAATGTCTGATTTGCTGCCATCTGCACAGGCTGCCAGTGAACCACAACAAGTGAGGCTTTGTGTGTCTCTGTGTGGTTGCCTGAGGCAGGAAAACGTCAATTTAAGGCTTAATTATGGATTTATGGCTACAGAAAGCTGAAATTCCCTTGCTTTGGGGTTTCTAACAGGCTGCTCTTTGTCCGATGCGTTTCCCAAATGTTTGTGTCGCTTGGAAGGAAACATGTTACTCATTAATGCTGATGAGGCATCACTCGACAGTGTTGTGATAATGAGCAACACCTCATGAAGCCATTATTAATAATGATTCCTGGGAAGCTGCACTGATAATGTCCAACAAATTATATCTCTGTGGCATGGATGAGGAAGTTCATGGCCAAAGATGTCCATCTCCATCCTTAATAACCAGTTTGGCCGAAAGGCAATTTTTTTTAAAAAATAAATTTTTATTGAATATAAACATTAAAAACATTGAACGTAGTGGTCTTCTTTGATATACATTTTTGTCAATACTTATTATACTCAGAAAGAAATTTTATACATTTATCTACATGTGTATACATATAAACATTTGAACTTTAAATTTTTCAATTCTTTCTCATTGCAACTCCCTTTCATAACCCTCCATTGGTAAAATTTATTCTATATTTTGTGATATTCTGACTCAACTTTATCCTTCAGTTCTAATGCCAACTATCCATTTTGGCGTGTTGTAGCATCTTATCTATCACCTCATCTTCCCTAGGAATTTCTCTAGCCTTCCAATTTTGAGCAAATATCATTCTTGCCACTGTGATTACATGTTTTATTAAATAAGTATCAGCTTTACTAAACTTCTCTGCCATTATTCTCAGTAAGAACATCTCCGGTTTGTAGAAGATTTTTAACTCCGTCATTTCCTCTAGCCACAGCCAAATTCTATAACCAGGACTCCTGAGCATTTTACAGGACCACCATATATGGTAAAATGAGCCCTGTTCTTTAAGACATTTCCAACAATTAGCTGATTGGTTTCCATACATTTTGGCTAATCTTGCTGGAGGGAGGTGCCATCTATAGACCATCTTGTACAGGTTTTCCTTATAAGATGTAGCTAGTGTTATTTTTTTTTATTTCACTCCCAAATTAATTGCCATTGGTCCAGCCAAAAGGCAATTTTTACTGGGCTGGGCATCTGTTTCCCCTTTGCTAGGATCTGCCCTGGAAGAGGTGAGCGAAGGCATAGAATCCACAAATCAGGTTAAAGAAGAATCAGCCCAACAACCAGTTGCAGTGGCATAAATTCCCTTCCCTTCCTTGTCCATTGTTGAAACATGGTTTGGGATAGTGGGTAAGGGCTCAGCTTGGAAATCAGGAGACTCTGAGTTCTAGCCACCCCCCCCCCCCACTTAGGCACAAAGCCAGCTGAGTGACCACGGGCCGATCTCTCTCACTCTCAGCCCTGGGAAGGAGGCAACGGCAAACCACTTCTGAAAATCTTGCAAAGAAACCTGTAGGGACTAGTCCAGGCAGTTGTCAAGAGTCAACACTGATTCAACGATGTGTGTTTACATACCCATACACATATGCAAACACAGAAGGATGCACTACACAGTTGGGTTCATCCTTATACCTTTGGTTCAAATCCTATTAAAGGGCTGACCTCATTTGGAGGATATCTACACCTAAGGAGACTCAGTAAGGATGAGATGTATGTAGTGTCTCCAACTGGTCAGTAGATAGTATAACATTTGAAGCTGCTCCTTCGATCTAGAGGTGGTAGTGTAGGGACTCTTGTTTAGGTCGGGGGTTGGACTAGAATAGGAGCCTCCAACCTTGGCAACTTTAAGACTTGTGGACTTCAACTCCCAGAATTCCTCCTTGAGTCATGTTAGCTCAGGATTTCTGGGAGTTGAAGTGCACAAGTCTTAAAGTTGCCAAGGTTGGAGACTCCTGGACTAGAAGACCTCCAAGGTCCCTTCTGTAATTCTGTTATGTTGATTCTCTACATCAAGGGTCTTCAAACCTGGCAAGTTTAAGACTGGTGGACTTCAACTCCCAGAATTCCTGAGCTAACATGACTGGAGGAGGAATTCTGGGAGTTGAAGTCAGACAGCTGTCTTAAAGCTGTCAAGTTTGAAGACCCCTGATCTATCACCTATCACCTATCTATGGTATCTATCATATCTCCCCCTTCTCTCTCCCTGCACCTACCTACCTATTTACCTATTTACCTATCTATCTATCTATCTATCTATCTATCTATCTATCTATCTATCTATCTATCTATCTATTTATCAACTATCACAAGGGTCTTCAAACTTGGCAAGTTTAAGACTTGTGGACTTCAACTCCCAGAATTCCTGAGCTAACATGACTGGAGGAGGAATTCTGGGAGTTGAAGTCCACAAGTCTTCAAGCTGTCAGGTTTGAAGACCCCTGCTCTACATCCTTCTTGGAGAAGCTCCTTAATTTTTAGGTGGGTTTTTTTTTTTTTTGAAAGATCACATGGGAAGGAAAGCAGGAAAGGTTTTCCATCTAAAATGTATCCTTCTAAATATATCTGACTTGGTCTATTTCTTTCCTTGGCTTTGCAGGATGAAAAAAATCAAGTATTAACTACAAACATTTGGCTGCAGATGGTAAGTTTTAGAGTGCGGAAGTTCCTTAAGAAAAGGTAGCTGGGTACCATAATTGTTTCACGTAGCCAAGGAGAAGACACAAAAAATGGGACTGTTAAACGGGTGATCGGGTTTTGGTTTAAAAGCTAGCTCAATCTTAGTTCGCCGTGACGGAGTTAATGAATGAATCCGGTGAATGGAGACAAGAGAATTCCATTGGAAACCCTGAATGAGATCCTGTCAAATATTAACTGCTGTCATGCATCAACTGTCAAGTAGAAAAGAGTTTTAACAATGCTTGGTTTTAGGCCATGCCAGCTGTCACCTGCTGGAAATGTCAAACACCTTCTTTAGAATATCAAATACCAAAGAATTAGTTATAGGTCAGGAAGCTACAGTAGTTTGGGTTGAGGGTTAAGTGAAATGATCATATTAAATCGGGATGTGGCATCAGTAGGGCTAAAACAGATGAAAACTGAAACAATAGAATAGAGTAGAGTAGAGTAGAGTAGAATAGAATAGAATACCTTTATTGTCACTGCATTCCATGAATACAATGAAATGTGCAAGCTACTCCAGCACAGTGCCCCAAACACCATATCACAACCACACTACAGAGTTTTAAAAATTAAAATAATTATTATAATAATAATAGGACTAGATCACAAATACACTATTTGATTCAAGACAATTACTGCCTTGGAAAAGAAACTTTTTCTCAGTCTATTAGTCCTCATTTTAAGACACCTATAATGTCTCCCTGATGGTCACAGTTCGAAATACGATTGACCAGGATGACAACAGTCTGTAGAGAGGAGTCTGGTCTTCGCAATCTCTTCCAAAGAAGAAAGAGAGCAACCGATGATTTTTTTGTGCTATGTTTATAACTCTCTGGAGCACCTTCTTATCCACTGCAGAGCATCCAGCATACCACACTGTTACACTGTGTGCCAAAATGCTCTCGATGGTAGACCAGTAAAAAGTAACCAGCAACTTCTCACCCAGACCACTCTTTTTCAGCAGCCTCAGGAAAGTGCAGGCGCTCAATACGTTGAGATAGTGTGCATGCACGTGTTTAAATAAATCCACCCCCTTAGCAATTAACCCTAATCAACAATGGATGGAAACTGATCAAGGAGAGAATTAACCTAGAAATAAGGAGGATTTTTCTGACGGTGAGAACCATCAACCAATGGAACAGCTTGCCTTGAGAAGTTGTGGGAGCTTCATCACTGGAAGCTTTCAAGAAGAGACTGGACAGTCATTTATCTGGAATGGTGTAGGGTCGTCTGCTTGAACAAGGGGGTCGACTAGATGACCTACCAGGTCCCTTCCAACTCTCTTATTCTATTCTAATCCCATCTAGATAGGGTGGATTGAATGGCTTTATTTCTAAGCTTGACGATCTTTGGTTTTGCCCAGGTAAGAAATTTAATTTGAAGAATCTCCATTTTGTTTTGCAATTCTACAGTGGCTTCATTTGAAGGCAGTCCAAACCTGGCTAAAAGTTCACTCCCAAAGGCTATCATAGTTAGGGAACTGGAGCTTGAAGACCAGACGGTAAAACAAACTCATTAATACATAAAAATGATATTAAAACTGGTCCAGTAATATTTGCACTGTCTTGCGGCTCCTCGGATGCGACGGGGCGGGCTTGGAAACCAAGCGCTTCCCATCACTTCTTCAGGCCCCCCTTTCAAGAGAGAAGATTTATCACAGCTCCTTCTTACATCTATGGTGCATTGCCATTCTTTTGAACGGTGGCTACGAATGCCGACATGACAGCTGCTGTCACAGCCTCTGCAAAAAAAGGCACAGGGAGAAATTTGCAGAGAAGGGATGTTAATTCAATTTGTCATACATGCTGTCATTGGCAAAACCACTCGAATTTCTGTGTTATTAAAAAAAAGAACAACAAATCCAGAATTCACGGAGAATGTTGGAGATGGGGAAGGAATGGAGGGGAGGATAGTCGTGTGCAAAAAACCAAGTGTCAACAAAATGGTCCCATTAAAGAAGATGCTCTAATTACCTCCTACGTTGGCCTGGGACCAATGTTTTTCCATGCAAAGCACTTGTCTGGGATTGATTTTTGCCACTGTTTCTGTCTCTCTGCCAAATTAGCTTTTAAGCTCCCTTTGGCGTTGGAAGCTGAGGTGTGGCAGTTCCAGATATTCAAATCCTTGCTTTGCTTTGAAGACAGATTAATTCCAAGTGCAGATATTTCAGGAGGGAAGAGAAAAAACTTCTGGGCTAAACGTCAGAAAATCGGCAGCAGGTCCTAAAATATTCTGGATTCTAAAGTTGGTAGACACATGGTTGAAGTGTGGTTGAAAATATTCCAGAAATAATAGCAGTAGCACTTAGACTTATATACCACTTTACGGTGCTTTACAGCTCTCACTAAGCGGTTTACAGAGTCAGCCTATTGTCCCCCAACAATCTGGGTCCTCATTTTACCCCCCTTGGAAAGATGGGAGGCAGAGCCAACCTTGAACTGCCAAATTGCAGGCAGCCGGCAGTCATCAGAAGTAGCCTATAGTATTGCATTCTAACTAGTGCACCACCGCGGCTCAAATAAGATTATCTTCCTTTGATAGAAGATAATATTGGTAGCTCAGGATTAGCCATGGGGTCCTTGGTTCTCTCTGAGCTTGTTTTTTTTTTTTCCCCTTCAACTCATGGACAGACGTAACCATAGTTTTCGCTGGGAAATTGTGAGCAAGTCCAAAAATACTAGAACATTCTTGGAAGCCTGGGGTGCTCAAAGAAAGCAGCAATCAACAGGCACATACAGATAAACAACATTTACATGCTATTCAAAAGGGTCAATCAACAAGCCAAAAAATAAATCAATAAGATGAAAGCACCTCCTCACCAGCAGTCAACACCCAGATAAGCAGAGATTAAACACTAAGATCAATACTAGATTAACAATCAAGGTGTCAACAATGTCCCAATCAAGGGACTCCTAACTCAGGCCAACAAGCTAACCATAAATAGCAACTTAATCAAGGAACTACCAAGAACATGCCCATCAACACAGACAGGGAAAGCCACTTGTCTATCCATAGAGAGCAACCCCTACTGATTGATAGGATTGTAAGGAAGGAAGTTAATGATCACCTCTGCAGCAGATCAGTGTAACCAGGGACACGGCCTTGTGGAGGACAAAACAATTATTTGGTGAGAAGTGTGTGGCTTGGAGAAGGGAAAACGAATGACGAGAGAGCGTTGCAAATTTAAAAGGAACCCATACGAGGCATTCTCGACTCAAACTCCTCCCGATGGATTCAAATCCATGAACAATATTTAGTGCACCCTGATTCTTCCTCCTTTTCTCTTTGAACTGGCTAGTAAAGGAAGTTTTAATTTGTTCTAAAAAAGAAGGGAGAGTCGCTCTGAAAGACTTTAGGGGTAAATTTCATGTCTTTGTTCTATTCAATGAAAGGCAAAATTTGGATCCAGATAGATGCCATCAGAGCAGAGCCACTGAACACACTGAGGATAGAATCCCTATTGATTTCAATGGGATTATCTTTAATTTAGGAAATTTGGAAACCATGGCTGGACCAATCTCATTTTTGAGATTTCAGGTTCAAATTCCTTTCATTTCTGTAGCGTCTTTGGATAAATCTCCTTTAAGAACTTCTGGTTCATTACTAGGGAATATTCCCGATTATAAGAGGGAAAAGAGTGGACTTCCTTCCTAACCAACCATTCTGAACCATGCTTGAAAAAAAAAAAAGGACTCCTTCACCATCCCTGAATTGCCCGCACACCAGAAGACTTTCAAAGAATTCATTTTTAACAAAAGGAAAACATGGGAAATTTCTATTTATAACCATGGGCAATTTATCCAGGAACAAAGCAGAGAGAGAAAGCAGCGTTCTCAACAGGGTCAACAGACAGATGTTTGAGGGGTCCATGGTGGTCTCTGAGCTTGGTTGTTTTCTTGCAGATGTTTCATTAACCAAACTAGGCAACATCACCAGCCCTGATGATGTTACCTAGTTGGCTAATGAAACATCTGCAAGAAAATCAGCAAGCTCAGAGAACACCAAGGACCCCACATCCTTCCTCCTCCTCTTCCTCCTCCTCCTCTCCTCCTCCTCTCCTCCTCCTCTCCTCCTCCTCTCCTCCTCCCCTCCTCCTCCTTCACTCTGCAAATCCCACTCCCTTCTAGGACTGATGATGTTACCTAGTTGGGTAATGAAACATCTGTAAGAAAACAACCAAACTTGGAGAACATCAAGGACCCCACATCCTTCTTCTTCTTCCTCCTCCTCCTCTTCCTCCTCCTCTCCTCCTCCTTCACTCTGCAAATCCCACTCCCTTCTAGGACTGATGATACCTAGTTGGGTAATAAACATCAGTAAGAAAACCACCAAGCTCAGAGAGCACCAAGGACCCCACATCCTTCCTCATCCTTCTCTTCCTCCTCCTCCTTCACTCTACAAATCCCACTCCCCCATCCACCTACCATACCTTCTGCACCAATGAAAGAAGAGATTTAAGGTTTCCCTGTTCCCACCCCAAAAGTCAGATTTTTGAATTATTTAATCTGACATAAAAGAGAATATTTGTAGCTCAGGGTTGACATGAGAGGTCCTTGGTGCTCTCTGAGCTTGGTTGTTTTCTTGCAGGCATTTCATGACCCAACTAGGTAACATCATCAGTTCTAGTTAGTGACTAGCACTGATGATGTTACCTAGTTGGCTAATGAAACGTCTGCAAGAAAACAAGCAAGCTCAGAGAGCACCTAGGACCCCTCATTTCAACCCTGAGCTACAAATATATTCCTTCAGAGAGATGTTTAGCAGTCTCGCTAATGGCTTCTAATTGGTTATTTCTTCTCCTTTTCAGCTTTAAGGAGCTATGCAAGTCGGGGCTCTAAAGAGAAATGTAATTGGGATGTAAGAGGTGTGTGTGTGTGTTTGTGTGTGTGTTTCTGTAATATTTTAATTTTCTGCTTGAGATGGCTTGCTGGATGCCAAAGTTTTTTTTAGCGGTAGTTGAGTGCATTTGGATGACTTAAAACATGAGCTTATATTTACCATCAAAACATTATTTTTGGGGGGAGTGGGGGGATAGAGAGTGGTCTTCACATGGGGGATATTGAATTCCATGGACTTGCCTCTGGGATGAGCCATAGGGCTGCCTCTGGCTCCATAACCCATAATAATTTGCATCCATTGTGCCTAGAACTGTGACAGGCGCAAATGACACAATTTGCTTTAGATTTGCAACAATGCTGTGTTCCATTTGACATCCATTGCCCCTGTAGACATCCGGGTCCGAAGGCAGCAAGTTGGTGCTAATGGAAAAGTAAATTAGCTTCTGGCTGTTGGCTCCAGTTTCCCTTTTTCTTCTTTTTAATTTTCAAGCATTGGACGGATTATTATCTACAATGGAACATGTCTGAGTACCCTGGAGTGAAGAATGTTCGCTTTCCTGCTGGACAGATATGGAAGCCAGACATCCTTCTGTACAACAGGTAGGATTGGTTGATGCTAAAAGAAGGAAGAGAATTTCACTTCAAGGACAATGAAGATTGAATGTGTGTCGGAGTATATTCATGAACTGGAATAGAGCAAGGTAGCAAGGTCAGCCAGTGAATAAATAGACCATAGCAACTCAGTCAGCCAATGAGGACTGTTTTGGAAACTGAAACTAGGAGTAGCCTAGGCTGGAAACTGAAACTAGGAATAGCCTAGGCTGGAAACTGAAACTAGGAGTAGCCTAGGCTGGAAACTGAAACTAGAAGTAGCCTAGGATGGAAACTGAAACTAGAAGTAGCCTAGGATGGAAACTGAAACTAGGAGTAGCCTAGGCTGGAAACTGAAACTAGGAGTAGCCTAGGATGGAAACTGAAACTAGGAGTAGCCTAGGATGGAAACTGAAACTAGGAGTAGCCTAGGCTGGAAACTGAAACTAGGAGTAGCCTAGGCTGGAAACTGAAACTAGGAGTACCCTAGGATGGAAACTAAAACTAGGAGTAGCCTAGGATGGAAACTGAAACTAGGAGTAGCCTAGGATGGAAACTGAAACTAGGAGTAGCCTAGGCTGGAAACTGAAACTAGGAGTAGCCTAGGATGGAAACTGAAACTAGGATTAGCCTAGGATGGAAACTGAAACTAGGAGTAGCCTAGGATGGAAACTGAAACTAGAAGTAGCCTAGGATGGAAACTGAAACTAGGAGTAGCCTAGGATGGAAACTGAAACTAGGAGTAGCCTAGGCTGGAAACTGAAACTAGAAGTAACTTAGGCTGGAAACTGAAACTAGAAGTAGCCTAGGATGGAAACTGAAACTAGATGTAGCCTAGGCTGGAAACTGAAACTAGAAGTAGCCTAGGCTGGAAACTGAAACTAGAAGTAGCCTAGGATGGAAACTGAAACTAGGAGTAGCCTAGGCTGGAAACTGAAACTAGAAGTAGCCTAGGATGGAAACTGAAACTAGGAGTAGCCTAGGATGGAAACTGAAACTAGGAGTAGCCTAGGCATAGCTCTATATTAAGCTCTGCAACTCTGCAGCTATGCGGAGCTCTGAGTCTGTCTATTGAAAATGAAACTGCTTCTCTCCTCTTGCTTGCCTGCTGAACTAAAGTAAAAGAGAAACTAACTTGCTTGCCTGCTGAAGTTACTTGCAACATGTTTCTGTCTGAGTTTGCTCCATGTTGGAGAAATCTACAACTGGTTTTTAAAATCTATTTATTATGTTTATAAAGATGTTAAATGAAGTATCAGCCATCTGTGTTTATTTTTCTGGCGCTGAATTAACGCTGCAAAACTCTGGACAACATGCCTGTTATGAGGTGTCTCCAAAATCTTGAGTATGATCTTGAGTATTTTGGGGCTGGGGATATTATTCATGAAACAGAAGAAGGAGATGGGAAGAAGTCCTAAACCTTTGCTGCCCCAAGGAAGAGCAATGGGCTGTCATCTCACTGCTCGTCTAGAGAACATGTGAAGGACCACCATGCATCTACTTAGGCTTCAGCAGGAAGAGCTTCCAGATGGCAGCATTTGCACCCAGATGAGTTTTGGAGAACTTCAAATCAGTTTGGGGTGCCCAGAGAGGGTGACCCTTCTGGTCATGTGATATCTGCAACTACAGAGTGGCAGATGGTCCAAAAAAAACCCCCAACAACCCCATCCAGATTGGAATACAGCTGGAGGGTGTTGCATGTGTGTGTATAAATATCTCAACCACTAGGAACAACATCATCTGTGAAATGATCAGCTGAAACTCTCAGCCTAAGAAAACAGATTTTCCGGGAAAGATTGAACACGTTTTTTGGAGATGCCTTTAACGGCTGAGGTTATAAATAATATCTTGTAGCTGTCTGGCAAGAAGACATTTCTTAAGATACATTTGTATAAATGCATACATTAACGGTGACACCGGCAAATTGCACAAAGTTGTCACTTAGCTGCACAATATTGTTGCTGCTATAATTATGCTTTCATCACCGGCTTAATTACAAAGTCATATTTCATTATGGAGATAGAGGAAGGGGAGAATGGAAGCAGTAAATTTTGATTCAGCTTGCTGTTTGGCGGAATTCAAGCATTCTCAGTTTCCTTAGTAGGACATCAGCAGTTGTCTGCAGAGTCTTACAGCTGAATAATAAACACATCCCTCATTTGGAAATGAGCAACTCACACAAGCACTTCACAATGCTCCTTGCCCAAACATTTCCACCCCGCTGTCTCCACGATGTTAGAGCAATTGTAAGCGATGAGAGAGGGTCACGGGTCCATGTAGTACATCTTCTTCAACAGGCGTCAGAAGTTTGATCTCCATCGCCTCTGTTTCAGGAGATCAAGTTGCAAGTGAAGTAGTAAAAAACGGTCAGAACAGGTTAAAACCGAACAAGAGGAACTGGGACTTAAATTGAGAGCGCAGGTTAGTGGTTTTAGCACACCTTCACCTCTCAGATTCATTTCACAGTAAAGCTGAAGAAACATCTACCTGAAACTTTGCAAGGTATCCTCTTAAGGCGATGAGATCTTGATTGCAAAAATTCAAAGAGCTTAGATTGGGCATTTTCTCCTTCTCCTCCTTCTCCTCCTTCTCCTTTTCTCTTCACCATTGTCTTTCTAGTTCCCAGTTGGAAGTTGCTGGTTGGGTTGATAATCCTGGAGTTCTAACCATTTTAAATGTTCCTGCTGGTCTCACCAGTGTTGCAATGATGTATTTCAAGTCCATCTTGGTCAATAACTGAGCCATTCTTCATATGCTGGGCTTGTGTGAATATTGGGAGGAATCCTTGTGCAAGCTAAGTTTTGGGGTTTAGCATAAAACCCTTTGCCCTCTCTTAAACCTTCTTCCTGGGCAGTTCAGCTACAGAAATAGCACCTTAAAATTCTCTTCTCTGGTGGTTGTGCTCACACATTGCCTTTTCTGAGTGCATTCACGGCTCTCTGTGTCCATTCATCCTGCTAAGCTACCCTCTCTATGCAGGGCGAGTCATATTTATGCACCAGATAGAAAAGCCTGTTTGTTGAATGCCATAGAGAGAAGGGATTAAGCCGGAGAGCGGATTTAAATGTTCCCAGGGAGTTTTGTCGTGTTAGGCTTTGTTTTGCTGGCTTCTGTTCAGCCCTCACCGACTCCCTCGCTGGTCTTTAAAAAAAACCCTTCTTGGCTGCCTCTGCAGATGGGTGGCCCCCAAAACCTGAAGGCTCTTTGGCTGAAGGCTGAAAGAAACGCATCAATCAGCCACCACGCCAATATTTCACAGATAAAAATAGAAGTGATGCTTAAGATGCCTGCTTCTCTTTTCACAGGAGATCCAAAATGGACAGATATTTCTTCCCAAGTCCTTTCAGGTTTGGATTGCAAATGAGCACTGCACGTCAGCAGATAAAAATTCTCTCGTGGCTAGATTTTTGTTTTGCTTTGCAGATCTTCTTAGATACAAAAGATGTTTTAAGTAGTCCATGGAGCATTTTCTTTTGGGCAGGTTCACACCAGAAGTGGTATTTAGCTGGTTCTGACAGGTTCTGGAGAACCGGTAGCAGGAAATTTTGAGTAGTTCGGAGAACCAGCCAATCCTACCTCTGAGTGGATCCACCAACCCCATCTCTTCTCTGCCTCCCAACGAATCCCAGCTGATCGGCTTGGTTTCCTTTGGTTGCCCTGCACAGGAGAACGGAGCTAGAAAGCAGGTTAGTGGGGTGGGGAGGGAAGGGGGATTTTGCAGTATCCTTCTCCTTCCATGCCCACCAAGCCATGCCACGCCCACAAAACTGGTAGTAAAAAAAATTGAATACCACCACTGGTTCACACAACATGCATCTCCAGGCTAGTTAAAACCTGACTTCATGCAGTGTGCTAAGTTTAATTCATTTTAGTCTTGGTTAGTTTTTTGGGAGGTACTTTGCAAGCAGTTAAAGATCCTTGTTTAGAATCTGATCATCCCCTCTTCCTCCTCCTCTCTCTTTCTCTCTCTCTTCCCCCTGTTGCCTCTCTAGTTGCAGGGAAATGAAAGAATAAGTTTCACAGGCGTCACAGTCTGGCTAGATTTTCAAGGAGACCCTAACCCTTCAGTAAAAAAAGAAAAAAATCAAGCGAAACCCTCTTATAAACCCTCTTCTAAATGCCTCGTGAAGGGCACGTCTTCCTGCTTTCTCCCAGCGAAGCGAAGTGTCCACATATCTTCAGGCTACTTTGCCTCCGCTGACATTTGCGAGAGAGCGCCACGGATCGAAAGCTTTGGTGAATGTTGTCACAAGCCAAGGAGAGGCTGAAGGGGCTCTTTGCAGCCCATCAAAGCTGCCGTGGCCGGGCCAAACGCAAGCAACAATCTTGTGAAGGGCTTTTGAAATTAGGCCAAAGACTTCTTGCCTTGCCCTCTGTGCTGTGCGCCACCGTTTTTTTGGCTAGGCATTTGATCGTCTCGGCCGAAAGCTGGCTATTTTAAGCTGGGTTTTTCTTGCAGGTGTTTTCATTTAAAGGGAGCCTTTTTTTTGATAGGGCCAGACTGAAGGTCGAGCGCTCACAGAGGCATATCTGAAGTCTGTTTCACCTCGCTGCTTCCAGGGTGAGATGGAAAATGGGTGGGAATGAAATATATCAGATAATAACATTTTTTACATTTGGTCCAGGTAACCGACTGAGCGCTGTGGGGTTTGTTAGGCTTTAGAGGAATTTTTGGATTCTAGTTTGTTATTCCCAATCCCCCTCAAAATGTTCATCTGAGCCAGACGTCTCGTCTGCTTGAAGGCAAACTTTCCTTGCGAAAGATTGAAAAAGAAAATCAAACCAAGATATTGGTTTCGGAGGACGGGAGATCGACTCTTTTACCAGTCCTGGCAAAAATTCACATTGTACATGATGGTGGCTTTACAAGCAGCAATTAAGACTGCAGCTTTCCATTTTTTTATTTTTATTTATTTTTATTTGCTTTTATATGCCGCCCTTCTCCGGAGACTCAAGGCGGCTTACAGTCTATGGAGCACCATGCTAAGTGCTCGGCAATAGCCTTCATTCCATTGTATATGCCTGCTTATTATTACTAGGGCTTTTGGCCCCCCCAAGCGGCACTTTTACAAAGTCAGCTTATTGTCCCCAACAATCTTGGGTCCTCAGTTTACCTTTCCCGGGAGGATGGAAGGCTGAGTCAACCTTGAGCCTGGTGGGATTCGAACCTGCACTAATTGCAGGCAATTGAGCTAAGTGCTAGATGATTAACAGCCTGCACCACCAAGGCCCTTAACTGAAAAGGAACAGTGAACCCTGAAAGTCAAAACAAAACAACAACCTAACACAGAACAAGGGAGACTACTCAAAAAAACTTTGGCCACCAAGTTAAATCAGTCTGACAAACAGCGTGAATTGGCTGCTCCATCACCCGAATCACAACGACAACAGCAACAACAATGTCTGGGAAAGGATCCATAGACTTTGGGGATTTGTATCAGAATCAAACAAGGGATAAAAACCATGTGTGCGTGTGTGTGGATGAGTTTTACGTGGCCACAGAATAACACAATTGGGAGGCACCTTGGAGGCAGGAGACTGTAAACCATTCTGAACAAATAGTTGTCTAACCTCTTCTTTAAAAACTCTAGTGATGGAACAACTGCAACTTCTGAAGGCAACTCAATCCAGTGATTAATTGTTCTCACAGTCAGGAAATTTTTCTTTATTTCTAGGTTGGTTCTCTCCTTGATTAGTTTCCATCCATTTCTTTTTCTCTTGCCTTCAGGTGTTTTGGAGAAGGGGTTATGTAGGCTCAAATTAGGCCAGTGTTTCTCCACCATGACCACTTTAAGACGTGTGGACTTCAACTCCCTGAATTTGTCAATCAGCAAACAGGACCACTAGATGCCACCAAAGCTAGTTTTCTGGAATAGAATAGAATAGAATAGAATTCTTTATTGGCCAAGTGTGATTGGACACACAAGGAATTTGTCTTGGTGCAATTGCTCTCAGTGTACATAAACGAAAATATACATTCATCAAGAGTCGAGAATCATCAGGTACAACACTTAGTAATAGTCATGGGATACAATAAGAATAGCATAGCATAGCATAGAATTCTTTATTGGCCAAGTGTGATTGGACACACAAGGAATTTGTCTTGGTGCAAATGCTCTCAGTGTACATCAAAGAAAAGAGTCAAGAGTCACTTTGTTGTGTTTTTCAGGGTGACTTCGTCATCCTAGCGCATGTGTCTCATCTCAAAGGGCTAAAGAAGTAGGACATCTAGAACATCTTTGGAGCATCTTTGAAGTGATGGTATTCTCCAGGCAGTGTGTGTAACAGAGTCAGGTCTTTGTTCATTTTTAGGCTGTGTAAGTGCCTTAATATACTTATTACCTACTAATGAGTTCTCTTCTTTGGCCATGCATCTACGGATTGGTTACATCCTGGCTTAAGTACCAAGAAAGCGCCTTGTCTCCTTTCTCAAATGGCTTTGACACTTGGTTAATTTTGCTGCAATTTGGAGCTGCCACTGTCAATCATGGTGGTGTTCCCTCTGGCCCACTTGAGGATTGGCATTGCAATTAGATGCTGGTGTGAACTCATGATGTCGAGTTATGCACCATTAGTTTAGTGGTCTGTAGAGAAGATACTTTCTCCTGTCAATCATCAAAGACCCTCTTTCAGGCCTGACAACTTCATTTTGTTTACTTCAGGATCCAAACGAGTCTTTTATCCCCCATCCCATGCATCTCTTTCTTGTTTAAATAATCTTGGATGAAATTTGCTCCAAAATGCGCTCTACCAGCTCCATCTGTCAAGAGGAATAATTGTTTCTGGCACCCATGTTTAAGCAAAAGCTGGAGATGAGCATATGCTATTAGCCTTGGAGGGAAGGGAAAACATTAAAAGGCTTACGAAGACTTCCTTGTGGGAAACGAGCTCAAGACATGCTCAGAACAACTGTGGTTCTTCAACATTCATTTCTGTGCAATGTATTTTTTAATCCTTGTTGGGAATTTTGGTTTTCTTAAGCACTGGAGAAAAGTCAGAAAGTTCAGCGGTTGGTTCCGTTGGGTTTGGCCAAAGATATCATGGTTCAACCTCAGTTTTTCCAAATTGTCCTGCCCTGATGAGGTTACCTCATTGCGTAATGAAATGCCTTGCAAAACAACAACAATAACAAC
Organism: Bungarus multicinctus; assembly: GCA_023653725.1. Classification (NCBI taxonomy): domain Eukaryota; kingdom Metazoa; phylum Chordata; class Lepidosauria; order Squamata; family Elapidae; genus Bungarus; species Bungarus multicinctus. Next base: position 20,835,838 of record CM042843.1, read on the forward strand.
AATAACAACAACCAAGCTCAGAGAGCACCAAGAACTCCACAATTCATTCTTCAAAAGGAATATGAAGTAATGTATTCATCCCTATTAGCTGGGCTTAGAGGTAATACAGGTAGACTTTGACTTACCACCACAATTGGAATCCAAAATTCCATTGCTAAGCAAGGTAGTTGTAATGTAAATTGCACCCAGTTGTACATTTGTCTGAAATGGTATAGGATTTCCTGCCTGAGCAAAGGGTGGGGCTAAAAGACCTCCAAGGCCCCTCCCAACTCTGTTACTCTGTGATTCTTCGTCCTCCATGAGCGCTTCCTCTTTGTGAGCCTGGAATTTCCAATTCACAGTGTCCAAAGTGTGGGCAGAAGTTTCCTTCCATTGTGGAACAAGATGGTTGCTCCGTTCATAAGAGCTGAAATGCATCTCGTGGGAGACCTGCAAAAGAGCCTTGTTGGATTCTGGCTAAACAGACGCTGAGGCGACTTCTTTTGGCTGGCTTCATTTTTCAATCCATTCAGTTGTCAATTTGTCAAGTCTGTTAAGTAGCGTTGTAGGAAAGTAGAGACGTTGTGTCTTCTGACCCAGATTGTGATGGATCTCCTTTCAGAGAGCAGTGACAAGGTGCCTAATTTACCAGGAGACGAGGTGATAAACCCAATTTCGTTTCCTCCATATACTCGCACTTTATCTCTGTGACTTCTCCCATCTCTATGGAAAGCTGTAGAAAATGGGTGTCCAAGGTGGAGGAAAACGGACTTGGTCTGGAATATCAAAGCCAAAATACAGGATATTTTGACCAAACACGATTCTTTTTTGTTTGCTGGGTTTAATTCTAATAAAACCATTTCTCTTTTCTTCGTTGATTTCCCCCCAGTGCTGATGAACGGTTTGATGCTACTTTCCAAACAAATGTTTTGGTCAACTCTACAGGATACTGTCAGTATCTTCCTCCAGGTATGAATTGAGGGAATACTGGGGAAACTAACACCTTTCTCAGGAGTCCTGGCATGCTTCCAGCAATGAGATGCTGTTGTTTCAGTATGATAATGGGTATAGACAAAAAGATATTTATAGGCCAGAGGTTCCTTGAACCTACAGAGATGCAGAGATAGCCATGGCAGGATTAACTTTTAGAAATATTTAGAATAAAATGGAATGGAATAGAATAGAATAGAATAGAATTTAAAATAGAATTTAAAATAGAATTTAGAATAGAATTGAATTCTTTATTGGCCAAGTGTGATTGGACACACAAGGAATTTGTCTTGGTGCAAATGCTCTCAGTGTACGTAAAAGAAAAGATACATTTGTCAAGAGTCAAGTATATTTATAGAAAAGGAACATGAAATCATTCTCTTAAATCAAAAATACAAGGAAGATTCTAACCGGAATTATGTAAACAAGCAAACAAACAAAAATCACAGAACTAAAATGAAAAATAAAACAATAGTTACAGGAAGGAAGAGAAAGCAATTGGTACAGGAAGGAATTGAGGTGATATTAGTAATGTCAATAGTTTCTGTTATTTTGCAGAGAACACACACTAACATTGCTTTTAAATAAATCTGTTGTAAATTTGGAAGGACAGAAGTTTTGCATTTTTTAAAAAACTGAATGGTTGACCTGTTCCTTCCTTCCTTTTTTCTTCCCACCTCAATCTAGGGATTTTCAAGAGTTCTTGCTCCATCGATGTCCGCTGGTTTCCTTTTGATGTCCAGAACTGTAAATTGAAGTTTGGATCATGGACTTATGGAGGCTGGTCTCTTGATCTTCAGATGCAAGAAGCAAAAACCTCTGGATACATTTCAAATGGAGAGTGGGATTTAGTTGGTAAGCTAAATCTGTGGATCTTCTTGACAAACAGGGCTCTTTTCCCCACCAGTTGAATAGTGGAGGGCTCAGAGTGGTATAAAACCAACAGCATGTAAAAGAAAAAACAAACCAAAAAGAAAGAAAGAAGGAAGGAAAGAAGGAAGGAAGGAAGGAAGGAAGGAAGGAAGGAAGGAAGGAAGGAAAGAAAGAAGAAAGAAAAGGAAGAAAGGAGGAAAGGAAGGAAAGAAGGAAGGAAGGGAGGGAGGAAGGAAAGAAAGAAGAAAGAAAAGGAAGAAAGGAGGAAAGGAAGGAAAGAAGGAAGGAAGGGAGGGAGGAAGGAAGGGGGAAAGGCAAAGAGAAGGAAGGGGGAAAAGGAAAGAAAAGGAAGGAAGGGGAGAAGGGAAAGGGAAGGAAGGAAGGAAGGAAGGAAGGAAGGAAGGAAGGAAAGAAAGAAGAAAGAAAAGGAAGAAAGGAGGAAAGGAAGGAAAGAAGGAAGGAAGGAAGGGAGGAAGGAAGGGGGAAAGGCAAAGAGAAGGAAGGGGGAAAAGGAAAGAAAAGGAAGGAAGGGGAGAAGGGAAAGGGAAGGAAGGAAGGAAGGAAGGAAGGAAGGAAGGAAGGAAAGAAAGAAGAAAGAAAAGGAAGAAAGGAGGAAAGGAAGGAAAGAAGGAAGGAAGGAAGGGAGGAAGGAAGGGGGAAAGGCAAAGAGAAGGAAGGGGGAAAAGGAAAGAAAAGGAAGGAAGGGGAGAAGGGAAAGGGAAGGAAGGAAGGAAGGAAGGAAGGAAGGAAGGAAGGAAGGAAGGAAAGAAAGAAGAAAGAAAAGGAAGAAAGGAGGAAAGGAAGGAAAGAAGGAAGGAAGGGAGGGAGGAAGGAAGGGGGAAAGGCAAAGAGAAGGAAGGGGGAAAAGGAAAGAAAAGGAAGGAAGGGGAGAAGGGAAAGGGAAGGAAGGAAGGAGGAAGGGAGGAAGAAAGGAAGGAAGAAAGGGGGATGCATTCTTTGACTCTTTATGATCATAGTCTGTGGGCTTCCTGCCCCCAGGACAACTGGGGGCTGAAGAAGAGAGTCAACAGAGAAAACTATTGGGTATATTTGTTGAAAAAAACCAATGTGTCCATAATCTCACCAAGTCCTGGAGAAGACTCTCCAGGGATCTACAGTTCCATGGTGTTCCAAGAACAGGCAAAGGGAGCGATCCATCCTGGGTCCATTGTGAAGGAGGCTGCTCAGAGGGACTCCAACCTTGGCAACTTTAAGGTTTGTGGACTTCAATTTCCAGAACTCCTCAGTCAGCTTCGCTCTGGCTTCAACTCTGGGAGTTGAAGTCCACAGATCTTAAAGTTGCCGAGGTTGGAGGCCCCAGCGTCTAGTGGGTGTGGATTGGGTTCACTGACGGTGATGCATGGATCATGGTGGCCAGCAACACCGCAATGGAGATGAATCCAAATGGGACGGTGATGGGTGTGGTCATCTCGGCTAATATCGGGCATCTGCTGCTCAGCCCCCTCATCCACCCTGGGTACCAAGTTTCCTTTGAAAGGTCCTTGAAACAAATGACAAAGATTGAGAATGGGCAGAGCATCTCATCTCATCTTGATACCTGGGGGAATTGTTATGGCGGTGAGAAAGCTCACAGATGCTGTTTTACTGCACCCTGTGTAAAAAGTTGTGTTTTTATCGCCCCATTAGCAAAACAGGACAGCTGGGGGGTGGGGGGGGTGGGCCGCTTTCACAATTTGATACTTCTTAATTGTCCATATTCCTGATTGTTCATTAAAAGCAGCCCAGGGTTTTGTTAGGCTGCCAACCCGAACAGGAAGTATTTGATAATGTCACTGGAGGCCTCGCCGGCTCCTACTTAAAGTTGTAAATTATTAAGTTGGGAAGATTAAAAATGGGCCACTTTGTCAGTCTTTCTGATGAGAGCTAATAACACAAATACGAGACCGGGGAATAGTTTTATAATCTCTGTAGCTGATTCATGAAAGACAGCTTGAGTGGTATGATTGTTTTTATGAGAGTCAGATATTTTGAAATGTTTTTATCTTCCCATCGGTCCACTCTTCCACATTTGCTGAATGTGCATTGATTCCGTTTGGGTTGTTGGCAACTAAACAACTCTCTCCTTCTCCTCCTCCTTCTGTTCTCCTTCCGCTTCCCCGCCTCCTCCTCCTCCTTCCCCTTCTGTTCTCCTTCCCCTTCTCCTCCTCCTCCCTTACCTCCTCCTCCCCCTCCTCCTCCTCCTCCCCCTCCTCTTCCTTCCCCTTCTCCACCTCCCCTACCTCCTCCCCCCTTCCCCTTCTCTTCCTCCTCTCCTACCTCCTCCTCCTCCTTCTGTTCTTCTTCCCCTTCTCCACCTCCTCCTCCTCCTCCTTCCCCTTCTGTTCTCTTTCCCCTCCTCCTTCTCCTCCCCTACCTCCTCCCCCTTCTCTTCCTCCTCTCCTACCTCCTCCTCCTTCCCCTTCTGTTCCCCTCCTTCTCCTCCCTTCTGTTCTCCTTCCCCTTCTCCTTCTCCTCCTCCTCCATGGCTGGTCCATCTGAATTTTTGTTCATCCCACCAGGAGTTCCAGGCAAGCGGACAGAATCCTTCTATGACTGTTGCAAAGAGCCCTATCCAGACGTGACCTTTACAATCACAATGCGACGGAGAACACTGTATTATGGACTTAATCTTCTCGTCCCATGCGTCCTGATCTCCGCCCTTGCCCTTCTGGTTTTCCTGCTTCCAGCTGACTCTGGAGAGAAAATTTCACTTGGTAAAGAGCTGGTTCTGTTTGCTTTGAAGCAAGTTTTCTCTCGCTGAAGGTCACTTCCAGTTTTAAGCATGTGGAAAGCAGGTAGAAAGAGACTTCCATGAAATCATAGAAGAATTGGATCAGGAGTGCGGAGTGAAGGAAGTCAAACCAACAACTAAGGAAACTGTAGCCCATATAACTTTTGTAACCTTGAAACTTTAAAAAAAAGTGTTTTTTTTTTATGTTGGTCACCAGATCTGCTTCATTTGCTAACTGGCAAAGAAGAGAATTGAGTTCCTGCTTCCAGTTGTTAGGCTTGCTACATCCAACTGTAAACATCTAGATGAACATTTAGTTGCAGCAAAGAGTTTCCCTTAATTATTTGCTGCCATCAAATGTTCTTGTGTTTTGGAGCCAGCTATGATAATCAAATCCTAGTCTTGCCATTAGCAGAAGGAATCCAGCAGTTCTAAACTGGAACAACGGAGCCAAACATTCTGATTCTCATAATGCTGGTGGGCAGACATGAACAAGTGAAAATAACTTTGCCAGAGATGCCCCCGTGTTGACAACAGAAGTGAGTTTCAGACCAGGCATTTGCAAAAGTGTAGTTTCTTTGCAATCCCATGCACCTACTCACGAGCAAGTTCCGTTTGGCTCAATGAGGACATCTCCCAAGTTGGACTACAATTGCCTCCTTGTTAGAGTTTCACTAGTTAAAAGTATAGACCAGGGATCTCCAAACTTGGCAATTTTGAGATTTGTGGACTTCAACCACAAGTCTTAAAGTTGCCATGTCTGGAGACCTCTGGTATAGACACATCCCTGGTTTTATCTCATAATGGACATAAAAACCTGACTTAATATATGTTTGTAGCAATTGTTGGGGGGAAAAGAGCATAAGGATGATTCATTCTGGCACTCCAGTTTGGCAAGCTTCTCTGTCCAATGTGGAATCAAGTGCCAAAGGATACATTTTCCAAATCATCATCATCATCATCATCATCATCATCATCATCATCATCATCATCATCATCATTGCCACCATCGTCATTTCTGAACTTTTTCCAAGTCCATATTGCACAGCATATGGCTGCTTCTCTCTCTATCTCCCTTCTTCTCCATCCCCTTGTTTTCTACAACATGAACAAGATTCAAAGGATAACTACTAAATATTTTATATTTGGTTACTCAGAGCAGTGCAGCAAAGCCAGAAGGATGGGAAAATGTGTAGTAATTTGCCTGCTAAATATCATAAGGTTGGTATTGCCAGGGGCCTACAAGGATCACTCTCGGTGGGGGTCTTGTTCCTCCCGAGAGCATTCTTGCAAGGAATTTAAGATTTCACCAGCCCTGCAGGTGGTTGCGTAGAGTAGACACACATTAAAAATGGAGTGTATAAAAAGTGGTAAAGTGTCAAAGACACCCCCAGTTGGAATTATCTTTCCACGAAGTCTTTTATCATCAAGAAATGACACCTTCTAAAACATAACACCCAGTGCCATTTTCTCCTTCTGTTCTTTGAGACATTAGTGAAGAACCTCAACTGTTCCAGACTCCATGTGTATATTCCCTTGGTCTTCTCCTGTCCAACGTTAACACTTCCGGTCTCATCAACTTTCCTCTTATCTGTTTCTTGGCCATCCTTTTGGGTACTTGCCAATTGCCAGGCATCTTTTAGATGTGTTTGAAATGCCAACTGGAACATCTGAAGGGCATCAGGGATGGGTGAGGTTGGGTTCCATTCCATAAAGGGATTGAGATTTTTCACAATGCAGTATGTTTTATTGTTTCTCAGCCTTGGCCGCTTTCAAATGTATGGACTGCAATTCTCAAAATCGAAAATTGTGAAGTGAAGGCACCATCTGAAAGTTGCCAAAATTGAGAACTTTGGAATATTGAATCACTTTTGTTCAAACTCAGCAACAAAAGTGCCCTGGATCCAACCCAATCTTTTGTTTTCCAGGAATCACAGTTTTGTTATCCCTCACCGTATTTATGCTCCTGGTGGCCGAAATCATGCCAGCAACTTCGGATTCTGTGCCGTTAATTGGTAAGTCCCTTTCAAAGCATTAAGCTCTTTCCCATCATGCAATACAGTCTCAGGAAGAACTAATTTAGGAAGTCTGGGTCTTACACAGTTCTAGCTGCGCAGAATTTTAAATTCAGGGCTCCTTGGTGCTCTCTAAGCTTGCTTGTTTTCTTGCAGATGTTTCATTAGCCAACTAGGTAACATCATCAGTGCTAGTCACTAACTAGAACTGATGATGTTACCTAGTTGGGTCATGAAACGTCTGCAAGAAAACAAGCAAGCTCAGAGAGCATCAAGGACCCCTCATGTCAACCCTATGCTACAAATATTCTCCTGTGTGTCAGATTAAATAATTCAAAAACCTGTCTTTTGGAGTGGAACAGGGAAACGTGTCATGCCCCTGTCAGAAGCTGATTCCGGGGGGGAAGCCGAGCAGCTGACAGGGACTGGGAGTGTGGCTCTGGTGGCTGTGGAGGAAACTGGGGAAGGGCAAAGTCCGGCTGGGCAGAGCAGGGAAGAAGTAGAACAAGGGAGAGGAAGATCCAGGCCAACCCCCGCTTTATCCTAGGGCACATAGGGAGGAATGGAGAAGGGAGCAACGTGGGTTGCATGGCTTATGGGGGAGGAAAGGGCTCTGATTCCCTTCATTAACTGCAGCTGGGAACACAGTGTTTAAAAAGGGAAGCTGCGCACAGCAAAATTGTTGGGAGCAAATCATGAATTATCTGGTATCACGGAGGCTTATGCAGAGGCTTATCTGGGTTTCTGGTGTCTTCCCAACTGTGTGTGTTTTGTTGGCCTTTGAACTTTGCAATTCCTTCTCCTGCCCTGTCCAGTTAATTACAGCAGCCTGGTTTGTGTGGATTTTTATTTACAGTTTGTACGTACTTTGTTTTCAGACTGAATTTCCTCCACTTAAAAACTGTTCTTGGGAGAGTTTTTTCTCCAGCCGAAAATAACTGGACACTGGGGGCAAAGTTGGAGATATTAAAGGGATTTTTCTTACTTATGTGACTGTGTTGCCTTTGTGCCACGCCCCTTTGGGTCATCACAAAAACCTTAATCTCTTCTTTCATTGGTATAAAGAAGTCATGGTAGGTGGATGGGAGAGTAGAAGGCAGTTTCAAAGTACTGAAACTCCTGGATTCATATTTTCTGACATCTTCAGCTGGACATGACTTAATGAATAAACAACAACAACAAGATGAAACAAATCTAATAGAGCAATCGGTTGAACGTCCATATCAATCTTGCGGCATCTATTTTTTTTTTTTTAAAAAAAATGCATTTCTTGATTCCTTCCATAGCTCAGTATTTCGCCAGCACCATGATTATTGTCGGACTTTCGGTGGTAGTAACAGTCATTGTCCTCCAATATCATCACCATGACCCCGAAGGTGGGAAAATGCCAAAGTGGGTAAGCACCTTTTTTTTTTTTTGAAGAAATTTATTTTTCCTCTGTTAAGAACACCCCACTAACCACAAAGACAGGGGAACAGCCCCCTTGTAAGAAATATGAGATTTTTCCAGGCAGAAGAGAAAGCTGCGTAGCGATTTTTGCTACCTGGAGATCAACCAACCGTAGCTCCCTCTCTGTTTTCTGCTGCCAGGTATCAGGTGTTCCTGCAATGTATATTTTATTTACTCAGAGACATTCCTCCGCCTCTTCATCTGTGAAGTTCATTCAATAGCCAAGTCACCATCAATAAAAAACACTGAAAATAAAGGAATACGTATCTTTTTTTCCCCCAGCAGGCAGAATTTTTTTCGGCTGCATAAGCTAATGTTTTTTAAACTTTCAGGACGCATCTGGAGTACCATTGAGAAGGGACCCTGTTCCTTTCTGGATGGTTTTGCACAGGTTTTGTAACTAGACCGTAAAGTGGTTGTTCTTCTCTCCCACCAAACATCATCAAAAAACTTCAGAGTAGGGAGTCTTCTCTTATTGTTACCAACTTCAAAGAATTCTACTGTCAGACTTTCTGTTAACATAGCTTTACAACTAAGTTGTAAAAAAGTTGCCTTTGGAAGTTGTGGGAGCTTCATCCCTTGAGACTTTCAAGAAGAGATTGGACTGCCATTTGTCAGAAATGGTGTAGGGTCTCCTGCTTGGGTGGAGGGGGGCTTGAACTAGAAGACCTACAAGGTCCCTTCCAACCCTGTTAATTTGTTAAAGTAGAATTAGTTTTGCTTGTCCAGGGTGTTGTTTGGGGTCCTGTTCAACAGAGAAACCCATAGGTGAGTCTCAGTGCACCACATTTATGATCGTGACTTCATTAAGTAAACATCTGAAGATGATGTGCCCCAACGTTGTGTGTTCCTCTTATCTACTTGCAGATATTGAAGCCAGAAATTTTTGTTGCTAAGTCAGAAATTCGTTAAGTGAGTTTTGCCCCATCTTATGACTTTCCTTGCCACATTCGTTAAGTAAACCATTGCAGTTGTTAACCAAGAGACCAAGAAGGGATCCTTCTTAGCTTATTAGACTACAAAGGAGAAGGCGGTAGATTTGTACTTTTAGACCTGCAAGATTCTGTTAATGTAGCTTCACAATGAAGAAGAATTAGCTCATCTTGGTGGCGTTTTCTGTCTGGTCTAATTAGGGAGGCTGACAGAAAAGACTCTGTTTATCAAAACCACATGCTTCTCTGTCTTTTCCAGACCAGAATAATCCTCCTCAACTGGTGTGCCTGGTTCCTGAGGATGAAAAGGCCCGGCGAAGGCCGAGTGCGCCCGGCTTGCCAGCACAAACGCCGCTGTAGCATTTCAAGCATGGAGATCAACACGGTCAGCGGTCAGCAATCCAGCAATGGGAATATGTTATACATTGGCTTCCGTGGCCTGGAAGGTGTCCACTGCACTCCGACCACTGATTCCGGGGTGATCTGTGGAAGAATGGCTTGTTCTCCCACGGACGAGGAGAACATCCTGCACAACAGCCACTCCTCTGAAATGGACTCGGATCTAGCGAAGATCCTGGAGGAGATCCGGTACATCGCTAACCGGTTCAGAGACCAAGATGAGGCTCAAGCGATTTGCAACGAGTGGAAGTTTGCCGCCTCTGTGGTGGACCGCCTCTGTTTGATGGCCTTCTCGGTCTTCACCATCATCTGCACCATCGGCATCCTCATGTCGGCGCCCAATTTTGTGGAGGCGGTTTCGAAAGACTTTGCTTGACCCCGCGCTTGGGGACTGCCCTTAACCCCCAAAGTTGGCCATTTCTCAAAATCTGTTATGTAGCAATAATGTATTTCAGGGCCCTTGATTCTATTGGATATATGGATGCAAACTTTGCTTTTTTTTCTTTCTTTCCTGGGGAGGGGCGGGGGGGGTGAAGGTTCAGGCTAATTAAGAACCTCAGTGAGGTAACATGAGTGCTCCTCCATCAATACCTGACCTCACAGCTTTGGTGTCTGGAATAAACTCTTTAAATAAAGTCAACTTGCATCTCATTTGTATTATTGATTCAGCTTCTAATATTTTTTTATGTTTTCAAGGATAATTTTATTATTTGTTTGTTTGTTTTGTTGGATTGGATTGGATTTGGTGCCATGCAACTCCAAATGATTCTTTAAGCAATGATGTCACTCATACTGGAAAGTGGTACAAAGAAAGAAAGGAAATCTGTGCCTTCTCCTCCTCCTCCTCCTCTTCCCCTCCTCTTCCTCTTCCTCCTCCTCCCCCTTCCCCTCCCCCTCCTTTTTTTTCCCTTCTCCCTAGAGAATTGGATATACTCAATCAAATATTTTCCCACCTCCCTGAACTAAACACACAGTTCTTCTGCACCAATTGTCCTAACCTTCTGCAAGTTCGTCTCTATAGGTCCATGGTAGTATTTATAGTGTTGCCTTTAAACTTGGAAGACCTAAATGGCTTGACTCCCAGATTCTCTTCCGAGCAGAACCTGCCCATCCAGTTGGCATATCCCAGTTGGACACATGGAAGCTACCTATGAATAAGGAGATCACAAGTGCTTTCCTGTGATGGCTTCCATTTAATGGCTGCACATCAGATGACACCCATCCCAGCATCCTTTCAAAAAACTGCTAAGAAGGAGTTGTCTCACAAGGCTCTTGACCTCTCATCAGTGCCATCATCTCCTAAAGCTGACCGTTGTTTCTTTTAATTTTCCAACGCCAAAGTTGTACATGCATTTAAAACTTGCTTGCACTGTGTTTTTACAATGGCGAGCAAGATTTACAGCTGTATGCAAATTAAACCAATACCATTTGCATGAAGAAGTAAAAAAAAAAGCCCTCTCCATAAAGGACCCCTAATGAGAAGCTTCCTTTTCTGGTTAAGGATGCCTGGATGTCTTCTGTTGCGCCTCCCTCAGCTGGAAAGAAGAAAGACCTTACTTTGATTTCTTTGCAAAACTTTGGATTATTAATGCCACAGGCCCTCTGAATTTAACTTCAAAGAAAAGGCAGCCTCTGAGTGTGCTGCACACCATTTGACACCCCAGCGAGTCACATTGACGGGCAGAAATGAGCAATTAATTTTTTTGGGGGGGAGAGGATTCTTTGATCCACTGGCATTTGGCTGGGTTTCAACATCATCTCTGGCAAAACGTTTGGCCAGGCCAAACCGTGGAATTTGTTTCTCTACTCACTGTTTTGTTAGAATATAGAATAATAGAGTTGGTCTTCTGATTCAACCCCATGCTTGAGAAGGAGATCCTCTGTCATTTCAGACAAATGGTTGTCCAATCTCTTCTTGAAAGCCTTCCGTGATGGAGCACCCACAACTTTCAAAGGCAAGCTGTTCCATTGGTAGTTTGCTCTCACCATTAGGAAATTTCTCCTTAGTTCTAGCTTCCTTTTCTCCTTGGCCGGTTTCTAACCATTGCTTCTTGTCTTGCCTTTTGCAAAAGCCCCACAACTACTGGAATGCTGCTGTCATGTCTCCCCTGCTCCTTCTTTTTATTAGACTAGACATACCCAATTCCTGTAACTTTTCATACCTTTTAGCCTCCAGCCCCCTAATTAATTTAGTTTTTTCCTCATTATAGGGAATTTTGTAGACTTCCAGGAAAAAAAAAAGAGAAATCTAATCTAAGCTCATTGCTTAGAGAAACCCACATATATTCTTCTTGCTGCAATTAACTGTTATTAGTTGATCAATCTTGAATTGCTTTAAGGATGTTCAGACTGTGCTTTGCTTTGTAGGAAAAATAAATATTCATTATTTTCTAGCTAAACCAGGTTGATCACCTCATAGGAGGTAGGGCAGAGAGACTTGAAAGTTTATTTTTAACCAAAACACTTGTCCTCAATTTTTAATATTGCGTTTCCCCATAAAGTCAATTTAGCATGAAAAAAAAGGATTGAATTTTTTTATTAAACATTATCTTATGTAATTTTCTATTCAATATAATTGTTTTCAGATAAACTAGACTTCTGCTGTATTTAGATCTTAATATTGCCCACCTAACCAAAGGAGTTTTATATATGTCTATTTCAAAGTTGCTCAAATTAGAAAATTAACATTGATTGTTGACTTCCAATATTTAATACTTGACATTTGGTAAGCTTGATGATACAGGTCCAAATTGAAAGACCTCCGTAACTGGTAATTGCATTTTCTGTAAAGATATTCTCAGAATCAAAGAACCCCATAACATTTTTCCAAACAAAGAGATGGATTTTCTGAAAATATTTTCCAGAATATAAATTGATCTGGAAATAATATTTATTCTGAGATACTCCTCTTTCCCTAAAGGGGAATGACTCCCATCTATCCATATCTTTAAAAACCCTTTTATACATATTTTCTCTATATTGCATATTAGTGAATTATATCTTTGGGTATGCACGTAACCAAATGTTTAATGGATTGGTACAAATACAGAATTGATATTCTTTAAATGGATGGGTAACCCAATCTTCACCTACTGCTATCAACTTTGATTTGGACCAACACAAAACTTCTACTTAATTCTCTTGATTTCTTGCCTCGTGCCCTTGAAACTGTCTTATGTTTGCTGTTTATTAGATTGTTCCTTTTCATTGTTGAAAGTCCTGGTGTTTGCCAGTAAACCTGTTTTGAATCTGTTTTGGTCGTTGGCTTCTCTTAAGGAAAGAAGCAGAGATATATGGCTCAAACAAGGACATCCAGAATCCATAAAAGGGGGACGAGAGAATGAGAGAGAGGGGAGGAGACGGTTATTGAACTGGGCAGAGACAGAATTTAAAACGACCCAGTAAAAGAACAGTTAAAGCAAATTATCCATGTGAGTGCCATAAATTGGTCCATGGGTTGAAGAACTGATGTTCCAAAGGAAGCCAAGCATTCCTTAGGGAGGCATATTTCTTGTAGACGTTTTCTTTCATGGATTGTCTCTTCTTTTTGTTAACAGCTGGTGGCCTCTGAATTCTGCATAGATACTTTGAGGTCAGTCTGGGCTGGGCTGGGGGGAGGCTTAGCGGTTGCATTTTCAATATATAGAACTAGCAAATCAGTGGAATTGGGTGGGGGGGAAATGATTGAAAACCAGTCATTTCTCAACTTATGCTTGGCTTAGGTTCTTCAGGCTGGAAAGTAGAGAAAATCTTTTCTCCTTTCCTTCCTTCCTTCCTTCCTTCCTTCCTTCCTTCCTTCCTTCCTTCCTTCCTTCCTTCCTTCCTTCCTTCCTTCCTTCCTTCCTTCCTTCCTCCCTCCCTCCCTCCCTCCCTCCCTCCCCCACTCCCTCCCTCCCTCCCTCCCTTCCTTCCTTCCTATCCTTCCCTGCCTCTTTCCCTCCTTCCCTTCTGCCTCCTCCCTCCCTTACCATTTAAAATGTCCTCCATATTTTGACTGTTTGCAGAACAAACTGCAATCAAACGCTTTATAAAGAACATAAAAATTAATACAAACTGATACAAAGCAGAATGAACAAAGAAAGAATGAAAGAAAAAGAAAGAAGGAAAGAAAAAAGGAAGGAAAGAATGAGTGAAAAACAAATAGAAAGAAGCCCCCAATTTCCTTTGCAGCAAATACAAGTGCAAGTACAACATTATCTCCATGGTTACAAAAGAAGCTACCTTTCCCCCACTCCCTGTTACTCATTTCTTTTCCTAATCATCAAAACCACAAGTCATAAGTGCAATTCCCCCCCCTCCCACCCCCCTCCTTTCTTGCAAAATGTCTATCAGGAATTTCCATTCAACCATAAATGTAGACATTTTTTTCCTCCTCTGATCAAAGAAGCCAATTTAGCTATTTCTGCAAGTTCAATCATCTTCACCCAAGGACAATGGCACTTCCTGAGATGCTCACATGAGAAACAGGCAGCTACGTCCAGCCAGGAATTTTAATGATTAAAACTGAGAGTGAATCGTCCTTCATCCATCCTGTTTTACTCTGTTGAATGAGAGGAGTCTTTTTCTTTCCTGAGAAGATGATTCTTCTTCTTCTTCTTCTTCTTCTTCTTCTTCTTCTTCTTCTTCTTCTTCTTCTTCTTCTTCTTCTTCTTCTTCTTCTTCTTCTTCTTCTTCTTCTTCTTCTTCTTCTTCTTCTTCTTCTTCTTCTTCTTCTTCTTCTTCTTCTTTTCTTCTTCTTCTTCTCTTCTTCTTCTTCTTCTTCTTCTTTCTTCTTCTTCTTCTTCTTCTTCTTCTCCTCCTCCTCCTCCTCCTTCTCCTCCTCCTCCTCCTCCTCTTCTTCCTCTTCCTCCTCTTCCTCCTCCTCCTCTTCTTCCTCTTCCTCCTCTTCCTTTTCCTCCTCCTCCTTCTTATGATTTTCACTAGACTGAAGTTTCTATCCGAATGTCTCTGAACTGCATCTTCAGGTTTGAACAATCACATAACCTTACATTAAATGTTGGTTTCTGGAGTGAATTCATTCTCTGTTAATGACCTCAGCAAAAAAGTGACATGCTTTTAAGACTCAGCTGAAGCTGAAAATAGTGACTGCTATTCTAGCCTATTGTTGTAAGAATATGTCCTTGGGATTTTCTTTACTAAGCCTGTAGCTGCGTCTCGGATTCCTACTGGCACTTTCCTTGAAAGAAGCTTATTTACTGGCACTGTGGTTGTGTATTTTGGGCATCAATTGTTCTTCAATGATTTTTTTTGTTCCGCTGATCTCATTGAATTGCACTCGAATTTCGGTAGCAATGAGAAGGTTAGAAACCCAACCTTGTATTTTTTTTTATTTTACTGCTCCTGAAACAGTGACTATTTAAAAGAAAGCACTGCATTTATTGATGGTTGCTATATCCCACCGACTACCCATTATTTGGAAACGGGACGTAATTCAATTTTTATTCATTTGGGAAGCCTTAAGCAACTTGGTGGCTTCATCAACATTATAAACTCAGAGTCATTTTTCCCTCTCTGTTTCTTTAGGAAGAATAAAAGGGAGATGGCACTTTGAAAATACGTTTCAAGGAATTATTTCAATTGTACCCTAACTCTTTGCCTGGCAGACCAAGAAGGGGGAAAAAAAAGAACATTATAAGTTCATGTGACTCCAGTAAACTGAATTTGATGGTGGGCTGAGAACAATCAAAACATGGCAGGGAGCATTAGTCCAATTCATTAATTTCATCTTTTTCATGTCTGGATTGGACCCTGTTTTCAGCTATTTTCCCCAAATGTCATCTAATTTCTCCAATCTTCTTCCTCTTTACTGTACAAGGAGATGGTTTATCCTGGTATTGATGGGTGTTCTCCTTTTCTGAAAAGAAAGAAATAAAGAAAGGAGGAAGGGAGGAAGTGAAGGGAGGGAGGGAGGGAGGGAGGGAGGAAGGAAGGAAGGAAGGAAGGAAGGAAGGAAGGAAGGAAGGAAGGAAGGAAGGAAGGGAGAGAAGGAAGGAGGGAGGGAAGGTTTATATCACAATAGTCCTCATGGCAGATGACCAGGATTTGTCTGACTGTGATTGTTGGCACATTGGTCCAACAATATATTTATTGTTTTTGAGGGTAAAGATATTTTAGGCAATATTTTAGTTCTACTATACCATGGCAATGCATAGGCTTATGCCTTGGCGAGCCTAATCAGCCATTTCTAGACATGAACTCAAAGGTCTATCGCTTGGATGGTTGAGGATTTGGAAGACAAATCCATCCTATTATAATTTTAATGCAACTTTACCAAATTTTGTTCTTTCAAAATAACAAATGCCACTCAAAGCACAATCAACCTTTGAAACCTGGACTTCTGATTCTTTCCAAGGAACAAAAAAGCAACTTAGAAAGTCATACAGCATGGCAAATGCATCTATTATAGTATGAATAGCATAAAAGAGTCATTGAGGAAGAATAAAAGAAGAAACTTATGCATGATTACAGTACCCCTATATGCTTTTGGCAACAGCATATTATGGGTTAATTCTATTTCATGGAATTTAACATCCCTTTAATAAAAACCAGAACAGCATATAAACAGTGGTACGGTTTTAAGTTCTCTCTCCATAAAGGAGAAATTATGTATTCCTTCCTTCAAAACAGGGAAAATGTTTTCTATTTTTAAGGGGTAACTAAGCATGGCATCATTTGCCGTATTGCTTCTATTCGTTATCATTTCTTGCTTGCCGGTTGCATTCATCATAGTTCAGCTATTGTTCTTCTTAATTACTCTTTAAGAAGATTAGAAGGCATTGTTAACCTTCTCCTGGGGAGCAGCTGCTATGTGAACTGTGCTAATACGTGAAAAATAACTGAATTGGGAATGTATTTGGATGAAACCAATAATGGGTTGGCCTCGGATTAGAATACTAGACACCAATCAAAGTTTGCTTGTTTTGAATAACAAAGTAGCAGTATAACAGAGTTGGAAGGGACCTTGGAGGTCTTCTAGTCCAACCCCTGCCCAAGCAGAAAACTTTATACCATTTCAGACAAATGGCTGTCCAATCTCTTTTTACAAACCTCCAGTGATGGAGCATCCACAACTTCTGGAGGCAGGTAATTCCACTGATAAATTGTTCTCGCTGTCAGGAAATGTCTTCTTAGTTCTAGGTTGCTTCTCTTAGCTTCCTTCTATGTATAAAGCACATAAATAAATGCAATTTATTTTAAAAAGTGTGTTACGTTTATACAACTCACCAAAATCTAGCATCTAAATCTCATAACATTTTAATGCAATCTATTATTTCAAGTCCGGCAAAGAGTTGTGATATAGAATGATATATCTCATCTGAAATCCATTTGTTGCCAATATTGCTAAAAATCACTCATTGCTCTTTTTGAAAACCAATTTCTTTTCCCGCAGCATGTATCCTCCGATCAGGACCAATTTTTCAAGGTTTTTATCAACCCACCTACTTTAAAAAAAAAAAAAAAAACACCCTCAAATAATGGATAAATGTTGAAAAAGCAATATGTGCCATTATTTCAGGCACTTATTTAGCTCTCCACCATTCTCTACTGGCTTTCAGGATATTATAATCAGGATAATCACAGTCTACACACTTATGAATTTAAACATTATGGGTTTGCATTCATCTTTAAAAAGATTTCCCTTGCTGTTTCGTATCATAATTCCACTTCCTACAGTTAGATGGTACACATTGAGCCCAGATACATGATTGGATTGTAGCTGTCATAAGAACAAGGCCACCTTGTGCTGCATTCACACAAACACTGAGCCAAGGAGCTGTTAGTTTTGGTTTTTTCTTTAGGTCAAAGGTCCCCAAACTTGGCAACTTTAAGGCTTGTGGACTTCAACTCCCAGAATTCTCCAGCCACAAGTCTTAAAGTTGCTATGTTTGGGGACCCGTACTTTAGGTTCTTGGATGGGACCGACAAAACCCAACTTTCCAATCCTATGATTTATGTTGAATTCAATTGGAGTAATACTGATCGCCCACAACATCTTCAATGCTTCTCTTCTCTTTCATTCACATCTGCAAATAGAATGCAACTTCGAGAAGTATCTCTAAGAGCTTCTTTGTCTGGCTTGGCATTTGTATGCCACGTCAGAAACCATGGTTACCATCCATGACATGCTAAACCAGGGAGGGTCTAAGATCCAGGCTTAATTTCCAGAGTCAGAGGATGGTTAAGGATCACTTCATATATGACAATACGGCTAAGAGTGGGCTTGCTTTTCTTTTGAACGGAAAATGTTAGGTTTCCTCGCAAGAAAGATCAAGTGTGCCATCATCCCTTGACAAAAGGGAGGTATAAATTACCCATTTTTGTTTGAAACCAAAAGAAAAACCAACTCCCTAACAGCATCACATAACATATGATTAATGCATGCTCTTGGGACCAACACATATTTTTTTCTACACAAAATGCAAAGGTTAAAAAGAACCCACAATTATTTGCATCTTACAGCAATCTAATTTCATCAGAGAAATCTTTACAAAAGAAGGTTCAGCTCAGGAGAAGGAGTTAGACCCAGAGAGCAAATGATAAAAAAAGAGGGAGGGGGAAATGGATAGCAAAGCCAGAATTTCTTTTCATTCTTTGCTTATTCTACATTTATCTGTGTCTAAAAGGGAGTTTCCACCCCTTTCTATTATTGGGGTGTTGGAAAGACTCTCTAAGCATACCTGTAATGGGAAAATACCAACAATAATAGTGTTATTTGTCTTGTCACAGATAATTCAATATGGGATGCCTTTGGTATTTAATAACCCAGAATATCAGAGCTGGCGTAATTATGCTTTGGAGCATAAATACACATACTGCATGCTTGACTTCGGGGGGGGGGGGGGGGGGAGAGAAGAAGCAATGGGGAAAAAGAAGATTATTTTTTTTGAATGCTTCATGTTTCATTTGGAGAAATTAATGCACTTTGAAGAATGAGGCAGAAGTATCACTGTTATTTCAAAAGGTTGTCCTTTGAGCAGAAGGTCATAGGCCTATTCAATGCCCATCGTCTACTTCTCTTTGGCTTCCAAATTGAGTTGGGATTGTATTTGGGGTGTGTGTGACGTTTTCTTGTCAAAACTACACCTTCAAATGGATCCATGGAGTCTCATTTCTGCCCAACCTTGTTGGGGTTTTTTTCCTCCTCTTTTATCGCCAACAGTCACAGCTGGTGAATTCTTGCAGAGGTAGAATTCCCCAATGAAAGAAAGAAGAAATCCTTGTCAAAAAATAACTCGAAACACTGTGAGCTCCTTGAAGCCATGAATGAAGAAGAGAAGAGGTGGCTGCTTGTCAGATGTGGAAGAAAAATCCGGGTTGTCCATTTCACAAGACTTTCAGCTTCCCTGATTTTTTTTCCTCCTGGGGTTTGCAACGAGTGAAAATTCGTGGTGGGAGCCCTGAGCCCTGAAAATTCACACGACATTCATAATCTGCAAAGAATCATCCTCTGTTGACTTGACTCTATATAGCCTCTGTTTTTTTCTAAGCATAACTTGCATAAAATATAAAACATTAATTACAGTTTATGATGAATTTTGGCCTTGGGAGGAGAAAGGAGTGTTGTACACCGAAGGTAGTAAAATAGTTAATGATAACACACTGAAAATGAAACGGAGGAAGAAAGGGAATATCTAACACATTGAGTAAAGGAGAGAAAAGGACAGTACAGAGTTTTCCTCCCTTCTATTTAAGTCTGCTGAAGATTCCTCTTTTCCTTTTGCAGTCTCATTTTTGGGCTTTCAAAAATATTTTAATGATAACATTGGAAGAGAGAATGCAGAGTGTTTGCAGGGTGAGTTGAAAAGTTAAGATGCACACAACAAATGCAAAAAAAATAAATAAAAATGCATAGTTCCAACGGAGGCACCCCAGGTAACACCAAAAAGTGAGCAAAGATGGCCACATTAAACAACCCAGAGGTCCAAATACTGCAAAATTGTTCACATCCTAAGGCATTCCACAGAGATATGAAGACCTGCAACCCTTAAGTGAGTTCCTTGTTTTGTGAATTCTAATTAACTGCTTAGTATGTCATGGGCCATAAATAAATTCTTCCAAAGAAACACATTTATTTAGAGTATCATAGACTTCATAAGGGAAATCATTTATTGTCCAAATCAAATAATCAACAGGTTGAATGATAAATTACACAGTGTCGGTAAAACCAAGTAAATTACTTTTCCTCACTAAACACTATTAATAATTTATAGTTACAGGTGCAAACCCACTTTGATTGTAATCGGTATTCTTATCAACGTCAAATTTAGAAAAGCACCTTTGAAAATAACAGCAGTGGTTGAAAATATAATGTTGCAACATTCCACGCGCAACCAACAATCAACAAGAGAGTAAATGCTTGAATGATCTTAAGGTAGGGAAGATTTGCAAACCTATCAAGAGGAAATCTATGGAGAATAATAGTGCTTCCTTCTAAGACACACGCATATTGACATGGTCTGGTTTTGTTTTCTTTTAAACACCCGTTGTCACAACAGTTGGGTCAATAGTGTGTTGTCAAGCAGGAGATGAATCATACAAATGTGCAGTGCTTTGAGGTCTTTGTGCTGTAAACTATCATTATTGTGTAGATTTAGACTTGCGCTTAAAAAATATAAAACAGGAAAGAAATGTAACATGTCGTATCAATAGAAGAGACTATTTGTAGCTCAGGGTTGAATTGTGAGGTCCTTGGTCAGTTGTGGGATTCAATTTTTTTTTACAACCAGTTCTGTGGGCGTGGCTTGGTGGACATAGCAGGGGAAGGATACTGCAAAATCCCCACCCCACTAACCTGCCTTCCAGCTCTGTTCTCCTGTGCAGGGCAACCAAAGCAGACCCAGCTGATCAGCTGGGACTCAATGGGAGACAGAGAAGAGGTGGGGGTGGGGCTAGTCATAAGTGGTATTGGCCGGTTCTCCAAACTATTCAAAATTTCCATTATTGGTTCTCCAGAACTGGTCAGAACCTGCTGAATATCACCTCTGTCTTTGGGGCTCTCTGAGCTTCGTTGTTTTTCTTGCAGATGTTTCATTACCCAATGAGGTAACATCATCAGTGCTAGGAGGGAATAAATTTTGCCACTGATATGTAAACAGAGAGCAAACCCCACTCCCTTCTAGCACTGATGATGTTATTTAGATGGGTAATGAAATGACTATAAGAAAACAACGAAGCTCGGAGAGAATGAAGGACCCCATAATTATAACATGCGTCTGGATAAATAGCAATAGCACTTAGACTTATATACCACTTCACATTTCAACAACACAATCAACAGGGGGTTCCATATTCACCCTACCCCAAAGCGTGGGAGAACAGGAAAGTTTTTCAAGACTTCCAGGATGTCATTAGGATGGGTGATGCATGGATATCATTTCAGAGGGGGACAAAAAAGAGAAGGTACATTTCCTGGGTTTCAAAAGATGGCAGTATTTAATGAAGAGGACCCGAAGTGCATTGAATCTTATCAGATGGACAGAAACCCTGGGAGAGAAGTAGTCCCTCAAATAACCTGGTCCCAAGGAGAATCCAAAGTTGCTTTTTTCAAGAGGCAACTGGACTTTCTGGTTTTTCTTTGAAGACATTTCACTTCTCATCCAAGAAGCTTCTTCAAAAGCTTCTTGGATGAGAAGCAAAAGGTCTTCAAAGAAAAACCAGAAAGTCCAGTTGCCTCTTGAAAAAAGCAACTTCGGGACACCCATGTTCTGGATGACTGAGAATCTCCATAGATGACCCAAAGAAAACAGAACAACTCCATTGATTGCAAAGCAGTTTCTTTATTGTTGATCACTTATTTGACGAGAATCTTGCCAGATGGCCTACATTCCCTTGGAACAAGTAGATAGAGGCTTCACTCATCCTTCCTCCCTGGAGCAACTCCATACTTGCATGACTCTTAGCTCCCCATACCCCTTTAGCTGGTGATTCAACCACAGTTAGGCAGCCAAAGAGTTGGTTTCTCCTTAAAAACAAGGTTGGAGATGAGAGCTATGAGTTTTTGGAAGACAAATTGGTTCAGTAACCATTGTCTTCATCTTACTATCCTCTAACCAAAACCTGCCTCTCTGACCTTCAATCATCTTTGAACCAATTTTGAATTGGGGGTGATTCATGAAAGTGGAGAAAATATCTGTGTCTCAGCCTCTTTCAGAATCAGCTAACTTCACTTTAAAATTGAACCAAATAAGTGTCTTCATCAATCTGTGGTGTTGGCATTGTCCCCCATGGATTTAATCACATTCTCCTGTTGGCAATATCTGTCTTCTTCTTGATGTCTTTCAATATATCCAAAAGCAGTTCAGAATGAGGATTAGGAGAGAAGGCCATTTATTTAATGAATTGATATGCCAATTAATTAGTTGAAAGACAGATGATTCACCAGGGGAAATCTTTAATAGAAGAAGATCTTTTTTAAAAAAAAAATGTTTATTTTCTCCCTGGTGTTAATCCTACTCTCTATTTCTAAGAGATTAATCATTCTCTGGATGTGTATTATATTTAATAGGTCTTGATAAGGTAAACAACTTTGAATTAACACAGCAGTGGGACCTTTGGTGGAAATTTACATTTTGATGTACAGCGCCATCTGGCATTTTTAATTTATTGACCTAGTCATGCCTTCATCTTTAGTCCAATACATCAAGTTTTAAATAATTTATATCGCTTGCAAGAAAACCAGGAGTCATCGGTTTAAAATAATGATGTAGACATTTCCGTAAAAAATGAGAGGGAAGAGAAGGAAAAATAACTAAGACATCTCTCTATTAACAGGACCCTTCACCATTAAAGTCCCATTATTCTCGGCTTGGCAAATCTTACTGATGTTGTGCCAAAAACGATATCTGTGCAAACCTTTCAATTCGGAGGTCCCACTTTTCAGACGCTCCTGTAACCCGTTGTCATATCTCATAGAGCAGAGAAGCAAAGAATAGCTTACAATGAACATTAGTCACACATCTCACTCCAGCCCACTAGGGAACACAGTCTGAAACGGGCCATGTGACGGTAGCAAAAGAAACCTTTCTTTAGCGCAACGTTGAAATCCGCTGGGGAGAGAGCGAAAGAAATCCAAACGAATTGGGGGGGGGGAGGAATATTTCCCCATAAGAATCTTAAAAATGTTGGCTTAATTTTATAGCTACCATTATACACCTTTTGCAAAAGCAGAGGGAGGGAGGTTTTAATTTGTTTGCGTCTGTCACGCAGGTGAGCAGGTTGTTATTTTCATGATAGATGCCAACCGATTCCAGGTTGGCTCTTTTATCTTCTCGCAAAATTCGTTCATTGACATTTTAAATTTTACACCGTTTTGCAGAGAGCAGAGAAAAGGACAAACGCTAGATTGTACAGCCAAGAAAAAGGAGAGGTTGAAAAGAGTCTACTGTCTTTTCTGCAGACGGAATTATATATTTAATTTAAACACCTTTTTTGTATATTCTTGCCAAAAATAAAAATGAAAAAAAGAAAATGGCATGATGAAAATGGGGGTCGAAAAAAAAAAAGCCAGAACACAGAGGTAGATGCAACACATTTTAATCATTTCAAAAAACAAGTGGCATTTGATATTGTCGATTAACCCTATCACAGAATTAATAATATCCTATGTTCTGTTACATTAAAAATTACAATTTGGAAACTATTTTGGGATTGACATGTCTTCGGGAATTTCAACTCAACGGCGAACTCAAGTTGTTCCTCCAGGTTTGAATGAAGAACTCTTTATTTATTTATTTAAAAATAAACTTTATTAGTCTTTTATATATTTTAAAAATAAAACAAAAAATAAATATCATGACGTTAACAGTTTTGCGACATCCATCTCATACATTGCTATCTTTTGTGCATATTTATAAATATATACATTTAATCTATAAGTTGCTTATCTTTAATTCCTTCATTTTCTATCTTAATTTGATCCAATTATACCATTTTCCCAAAATTCTGTAGTATTCAGACTCTTCTTTCTCTTATACCATTAAAGTCAATTTGTCCATTTCAACACATGCCATTATTTTTTGAATAACCAATTCATCCGATGGTATACAGTTGTACTTCCAGCATTGAGCATAAAAGCTATTCTAGCAGCCGTTAAGATATGTAATACAATATATTTTATATTTTTTCCACATTTCTTTTTGAATATCCCTAACAGAAATAATTCCGGTTCCAATTCTACTTGTTCCTTAAGAATTTCTTGCAAAATTGTTTAATTTTAAGCCAATATTTCTGAGCTTCTGAACAGGACCACAACATGTGGTAGAAGGTACTCTCTTTTTTTCTACATTTCCAACATGCTGGATTCATGTTGGGATACATCTTCACCAATCTTGTGGGGGGTAAATACCATCTATAAAACATCTTATAAATATTCTCTTTGTATGATGCTGATTTTGTTAGTTTATAATTTAGGTTTAAAATGCTTTTTCACTCTGTCAAATTTATATTATGTCCTATGAACAGAGAACTCTTCAAAAGTTTTCCTGGCAGCAAGGGGACATTATCTATCCCAGCGCTGGCATTTATAGAGCATCTTAAAATGCACAGCCATCCATATTTAAAAGAGGCGTAATTATAAATTTATTTTGCCCTTTTGCTTGTTATAATTGCTTCCATCTTTATCCGCAGCTCCAAAGGACTCATTTTTCTTGGCCACCAGAGGGACTCAATGGGGTGGGCAGAGGGAACTTAAGTCTCAGCATGGAAATTAGTTTGGCAAAGTCAAGGAAAGAAGAAGATAAGTCATTTGAATTATGAGAAAAAAATGGTTGAGAAGGACAAACAGGGAGGGGTTGAATAACAGCCCTTTTAACTGTTTTACAAACAGCATTTCTAGAGTTTAATTGGTATATCTATATGCATAACTCCCACACAAGTCACAGTTAAAATGAACAGGCACCCAACTTCCATTTTTTTTTTCTGATCTGATTGCATCCTTCTCTGATCACAGGATGGCATCTGAGCTGCCTCTGCTTCTTAAGAAGGCATCTAGGCAGTCCATTAGATACTTGACAACTAATTTCAGACTCTAATTTCAAACACTGGAGAGTTTTTTTTGCATATCCTGATTTATGATGGGTGGAAAATTATCCATTCCTAGGCAGTTGTATGAGGCCTTCTGGTAATCGCAGCCTATAGACTGAAAACCATGCAAAGCAAATGTTATGTCCAGTAGCATCGTGGTAGATTGAACCCCATTTTTTCATAAGCCAGGAATTGATTTGTAAATGCCATTGTGAGGTTGACCAGCATAACTCCCAATCATAAATGTTTGTTACCAACAAACACAGCTGAGATCAACCCTGTAGTCCAAGAGAACATGGTCCAATGATTTGGGTTCCATGACTTCCTCCAACTCTGTAGACACGAGCGACACAAATGTTCTCATGAAGTTTGCCTTGTCTTTGTCAGTGTTCCAACTAACCAACTCCAAACTAATAAACTCTGAGATGACATTTCCTCAAAGTTCCATTTTATTAGAGTTGTTATATTGGACATCAGGGATTTCCCTTCCCCTGCACCCACCAGTCCATCACATGGACCAATCAAATCTTCGTCCCAACTGGAGACCTTCCTCCAGACACTCCTCTCCAGGTGCAGAGTAACATGTCCTTGACTCTCTGAGAAAGAATGTTGTTGTGTCTAATCTTCTACCTCTCTATGAAATCCCCCCTCCCAAATTCCCAGGCACTTTGAAGCTTCCAAGTAAAAAAAATGGCTTCCAAAGCTGACAGTCTTTCTCTTTGCATCATTACTTGGATATGATGCACAATGGAAAATCTGAATCGAAAGACATTGTAAGACCCCAAACTGCTTGATTGATCTAAAGTGGTTGTGATGTCTTTTGAACCACACCACTTTGTTTCTAAGGCAAGGGGACAAAAATCTCTTATCATCTCACTGAAATAAGGGGAGAACGCATTTGAGGTCGATGCTATCCGACGTCTTTAAATACATCAAACAAGAGCTATGCTTAGGCACGGGTGGTCCACATGATCAGCAGTTTAGAAAGTACGTACTCATAAACAAGGGAGATTATTAAGATGACAGCTCACATGTTAGGGATATGCCACAAACAATCCCCCTCCCCAATTTTTAAAACTGCCATATGGCACAAATGGATTATATTAGCAGGTCTCTGAAGCATACAAATATACTTCTTCTTTTCTAGGCTTATTACATCCTAGAATCACAGTTAGGAGAATGTTTACAAGCTTTCACATATCAAGCATTCAGGCAGATCAATCGATTGATTGACTGATCAATCGATCAGTAGATAGATACATGGATACATGGATGGATGAAGAGAGGGAGGGAGAGAGCTTGATCATGGACAGCCTAAAAACAAATAAATGAACTTGGGGCATGAAGGTCAAACTCAAATTATTATATTTTAGACACATTTTGCAAAGGTTTAATTTTTTTTAAGAAGTCCATAGTGCTGGGCAAGATCCTGTGGAAGGAAAGAGGAGGTTAATCAGCAGCAAAGTGGACAGCATTATAGCAGTGATGGTGCCCCTTTGGACAACTGGATGGACAGAGTTAGGGATCAAACCTTCTGGAGATGTTCTATCTCTGTGGTGATTAAGAGTCAACACTGGCACATAATTAATGAAGATACACTGCAGGCAAACTGTTCATGTGTGCAAAAGCTTGGACATCATGATTCAAAGAGAAATCCTTAAAAAAAATGTTCAGCAGGTTTCACAGAAGGGAGAGATTGCTACTGGCTGACCAAATTGTGGAGATACAACTAGGGTATTGTTAACCTGACATCAGTATGGGAAAACGTTCTCTAGAAAATTTAGTTTATCCATGTCTATTCTGATATGGATCTCACCGTCGCCACGTCTTTGGCAGATGCCCAGGGGGTGAGGAGGAATCTAAAGAGGAAGGCAAAGCCATCCTACCACCCACATTGCCAAATGCCGTCCTTGAACAGGGACCACAGCTAGTAAAACAGAAAAAGGGCACACGTGGCATTTATTACGAAGGGATGTAAGATTAATGAGCGTGAGTTAAAATTACGGCATGGCAGTCATTCATTCTGCTGTCACTTTTAATGAGCCTCTCTGTCTAGGATTCCCAAGGAAGTAATAGACTACGTGGCTAATCAATTTCCTGGAAAACTGCCTTGGAGAAAAAAAAATTATATGAGCAATATTATCTGTCTCCTGGACAAATATTCAGGTTCACCTGGAAGTTGATGTTCATCATGTGATTCAGAACCATTCATGGAGGGATACTCTTCTGCAACACCCCAACTTCTTCAAGCTGACTCAGATGTGGGACGAGGCCTCCAAAATCTTACACTTTGAGTTGATTCAAGAGAAACTCGGTGGCTTTTACTCCAAGGCTGCATTCTGAGCAATATGGCTGTGATGGAGGTTCATGGGTTTCTTTTTATTATTTCAGCTAGGAAGGTCAATGTCATATCTGCGTATTGGTTGGTGAGGAATGTCTAGAAATGGTTCCCCTGGGAAGGGAGGATAGCAGAAAGCTATTGTTCTGGGAACTGTGTAAAAAATGGCTTTCTACAATAGAAAACATTTTTTTTTTTTTGCATTTCTTGTTTCAGTCATTTTTAAAGTGAAGCTGGATAGAATCGAGAAAGCTGTGACACCTGATTTCCTGCGTTGGTGGAAAGATGACACACGAGACCGTCTTTCACTTGTGTTTACAATAACACTTTTTTACACAGCTTCCTTGCCTTGGCACCTGCTGCTGTCTGTTCCACACTCCTTCTGCTCATGCAAACTCTCCTGGCTGTTTTCTGCCACACTCTTTCTGAAAAATATTCTCCATCCATCCATGAAATAATTCTTCTGATCTGATTGTGATTTGGATTGAAGCCACAAGTTCTTGCTTCAGGCTCCCTCTGTTATTTTCCAGGTTTTTTTTTTTGCTGAGGACGCACTGACCAACACTCTTCACTCTTATCTTCACTCTTATCTCTGATGCTTAGAGGAAAAAAATGTGTTTTCTATTGTACAAGGTGCAAATAATGAGACATGTGTAGCGTGTATTCAATGACAGATGTCCAGAATTCTAACTGGCCCCGGTGGAGAACTATTCGGAGGATTGATATGAAATATGACCCTATTTCTCTACTAATAGAGTTTCTAACATCAGACTGAAACCAGTTTGTTATTCAACGCTGCTGCTTCCCAAAACTGGTCCTATGGATGATTATTGACAACAAATAATACAAGGACTTGGTTTCAGCAGTCATTACAATGGGATGTCCCTGCTTCTCCAAAACTCTTTCTTGAATTTAATTTAGTTTACTTTATTGTCATTGCACTTCGTACAACGAAAACAAACATCATCTTCAGTGCATATCATGACCATGAAAATAAACACAAACACACATCCTTCGCATTCTATACACTGAATTGAACATCCCTGATAGTGCATTAACATTGCACAGTACAGTAGAATTCAACAGAGTTCCTGCCCTGGGATAGAAGCTGTTTTCCAGCCTATTTGTCCTTGTTTTCATTATTATCCTGTACCGTCTGCCAGATGGTAATAGTTCAAAAAAAGGGTGTCCAGGATGAGATGGATCTTTGAGGATGTTTTGAACTTTCTTAAGGCAGCAGAAGTTATAAAACTTTTCCAAAGAGGAGAGAGGGCAATCCAGGATCCTCTGGGCAATGATGTTAAGCCCCTGGAGTGCTGTCCTATCAACCTGGGAGTGTCCCACCAACCTGGCAGCTTGTGAAGAAACATGAGAATTTTCGATAGAAAAAAAAAAAACAATGAATGTGTTCGGCTTAGGAGTGGATTGTTCAAATGGCTCCATGAAACCCCTTCTCTAATTTTGGGGCAGGGATATCTTTTCTAGATGTCTCCAGATGTTTCTCAAGGGCAGGACTGTTCTTTATCATTGGTGTCGAGCAGGATCCCTCTGATGTCCTTCATTTGAATTTGAAGGCAAGCATGATCAGCCAAGAAGGCTCTCTAACTCAGGGATGTCAAACTCTATTTCATTGGGGGCCACATCAGGGTTGTGTTTGACCTCGGGGGGCAAGGGTGGTAGGTGTGGCCAAAGTGGGCATGGCCAGGGTTGGGGTGGCCAGCTCAATGTCACTCATTGAGGCTGAAGGAGGCCATCCCGAGCTCCATTTTTGCTGGCAGAGGCACCATGGGACGGTCCTTTGCTATTTCCAGGGTGGCCCCATGGGCTAGATCTAAGCATCCTGTGGGCCAGATCCGGCCCATGGGACTTGAGTTTCAATCCTGCTCTAACAACACAAGCTATCTTTGGAGGAAGTGGGTGCTTCATAACTGGTCACAACCACCACAACAGCTCTTTTGTGAATGCCCATTCAAAAGCCCCAAGGTGCCCAGGTTGTGAAGATCCCTGGAGAAAAGAATCCTGTCAGAATCTGATTCAGAGGGGGAGGCTGAAAGGCTGACAGGGAGTGGGAGTGTGGCTCCGTTGGCTGTGGAGGAAATGGGCACAGTGTGGCTGGGCAGAGCAGGGAAGAGGTAAAACAAGGGAGAAGGAATTCAGAGGAAGACCCAGGCCCACCCCCTCTTCATCCTAGGGCATGCAGGGAGGAATGGAGAAGGGAGCAATGTGAGTTGCGTGGTTTATGGGGGAGGAAAGGGCCCTGATTCCCTTTATTAACTGCAGCTGGGAACACAGTGTTTAAAAAGGGAAGCTGCACACAGTAAGCTGTTGGGAGCAAATGTGACTTTATCTGGTATCATCGTGGCTTACCTGTGTTTCCTGGCATCTTCCCAACTGTGTGAGTTTTGTCATGCTTTCAAGTCTGAAATTCCTTCTCCTGCCCTATCAAGTAAATTACTGCAGCTTGATTTCTTTGGATTTTTAGTTACAGTTTATATGTACCTTGTTTTGGACTGAATTTTCTACAATTAAAGGCTGTTCCTGGGAGAGTTTTTCTCCAGCCAAAGGTAACCTGGACATTGGGGGCAAGGTTGGAGATAATAAAGGGACTCTTCTTGCTTATTTGACTGTGTTGCCTTTGTGCCACGCCCCTTTGGGTCATCACAGTCTCCATGATTTGTTCTCAAAGCTCCAGATGGATCCATGAGCCCAAAATGACAGCCAACCTCTAAAAGTCTTTCCCTAGAGCGTCTGAAGCCAAGTGGCTTTTCCGTAGGACAAATGTGCATAATATGTTTGGGTTGAGGGCTACTCTTGGGCTTGTGAACCACATGCCAGAGTCTAGGCTTCCCAAGCAAGATTATGAGCACCATCCAATGTCTCTCGACCATCATTTGCCATTCACTCCACTTAATCTAAGCCATACTGTTACTCCCCAGTCACATCTTTCATTGCTTTCTCCTTCTGTCACCTTAAAAAAACGAAAGACAGTTGGGCAACCATTTTTGAAGGAGCACCTTTTGGAGGTTGCTTGGAGACTTGGGATCCTGCTAGCCGCTTCCTTCACCTCAGTTCTTCTGCGTTGCAAAGCACGAAGGGAAACAATTCATCCCAAGATCCAGGATCTGACTTTCCTTCCAGGGGGTCTCCCACCAGCAAGCGATGCCCAGCCCGGTTTGTTTGCACAGGAGGAAGTTATCAAGTCATTGTGCAGAAGAGGCCTGCAATGCTAAAAGAATTGTTTTCTTTTTCTTTCTTTTTTTTTAAAAAAAAAAGTTTCCTTGCAAGCACAACTAAGAAGGAACATGATTGTTAGCAATGTTAGCCAGGAATGGAGATTTCATCTATTTGATTCTTTGGCAGGCAGTTGGAAAAAGAGAGGGAGAAATACAATTTGTAAACAAGAGATAATAAGCTTAAATCCTTTACTGGATCCTCACCACAAATGTGGTTATTTTGGGGTTTTTGTTTCTTGGTGGGATATATTTTGGGTTTCGACAGCAAAGAGTGGACTGAAAACCAAGATCCATCTCTCTCTCTCTCTTTCTCCCTCCCTCCTTCCCTCCCTCCCTCCTGCTCTTGTTCAGTTGAAAATATTCTTTAATATTCTTTAATATTCTACTGCTTTATTTGTGGGGAACCAATTCTCCAGTTTTGACTTCAATTTACAGAGGGATTGCCATATCTCAAGTCATATTTGGCTGCCATTGCTAATAATAATGAATGGAGGGACCGATATAATCAACCTTGGGTGCCATTTGGCATTAATGAGTATCACAAAAGATCCATGCAGGAAGACTGGGCTGCTTCTATCAATGCATGAATTCCTGTTTCTGATTAAGTGTGTCTAAATTTATTTATTTACTTATAGAATTTCTATAAATAAAGTGCCAAAAGTCAGAGATAAAGGCAATCCAGCATAAGCTGAAAGATGGGGTTTTTTGCTCCATTAATCCATCTCCTCCTCCTCCTCTTCCTCTTCCTCCTCCTCCCTGCAAATCCCTCTAGCACTGATGATATTCCCTAGTTGGGTCATGAAATGTCTGCAAGAAAACCACCAAGCTTTGAGAGCACCAAGAACCCCAGCGTAGTCTTCTTCCTCTTCTTCCTCTTCGTCTTCCTCCTCCTCCTCCTCCTCCTCCTCCCCCCCTGCAAATCCCTCTGGTACCAATAACATTACCGAGTCGGGTCACAAAATGTCTGCAAGAAAACCACCAAGCTCAGAGAGCACCAAGGATCCTACAGTTCAACCCTGGGCTACAAATATGATCTGTCGATACTTTGCCAAGTGTTTGACTGAAGAGCAACTTTTGATAAAGATAAATACTTTTTGTAAATAAAAAAAATAAAACAAGGAAGCCAAAATCCAGGCTGTTCCACATTTCATAGTTTCAGCTCATCTTTGAATTTTTAAGCAGCCACTACAGCTTCTCTTGACATATGAAACATCTTTCTTGAAATGAAATGACATGTCTGCTTTTTCTCTTGGCCGTTCTTGTTTTTCTTTCAAGTAAACAATGTGTCAGTCTTTTATTAATGATTCATTGAGTTATCTTTTAGCACATTAGATTAAATGGAGGGCAACGGGGAGGGGGCTTCCCGCCGAAATGATCTTTCTCCCGTTCCTGGAATAATTTTTGCATCTCATTTAATCAAGGTTTCCTCCTTCAAAATCCACTTACTTCTCTTTTTAACAAGCAGTTTGTCAAACACTGTGTAAAAAATGCGAGATTAAAAGCACTCATTTTGATAATAGTTCACGGTTAGGGTTTGAAGAAACTTTTCATTATATGGCTTCCTTTTTGAAATGTCATATTCATGTAAGGTTTATGCCAGGAAATGTCATGCGTGTCATTGCTGTGGTTAGCAGAATGCTATTTAAGCAGTCACTTCTCTTTTTTAGGGCAAAGATCCTCATTATTTCCTCCAAGAAAGATTTCTAGAGATAACTCAAGAAAGCATTTAACTTGCCAAGGATTCACATTATCAGAGAGATTTAAAAACAGGATGGGAATTGCAGAGATTCCAGAAGATCGCTCCAGCTCCATCACTGGAGGATTTTAAGAATAGTCAAGACCTTGTTGATGATCCAAACTCTGTCAAGGATCTTGGAGTACTCATCTCTAATGACCTAAGTGCTCGAGCCCACTGTAACTACATAGCCAAAAAGGCATTAAGAGTTGTTAACCTAATCCTACGTAGCTTTTTCTCTGTTAGTAGCACACTACTAAGTAGAGTATACAAAACATTTGCTAAACCAATACTTGAATACAGCTTATCAGTCTGGAATGCACATTACATATCAGATATTAATACAAGAAAGTCCAGAAATATTTCACAAGAAGAGTTCTCCAATCCTCCACTCATTGCAGAATACCTTATGCCATCAGACTTGAAATTCTAGATCTAGAAAACCTAGAACTATGCCGCCTTCAGTCTGATCTAAGTATAGTATATAAAATCATACATTGCAATGTCCTACCTGTCAATGAATACTTCAGCTTCAACCATAACAACACAAGAGCACCACAATAGATACAAACTCAAGCTTAACTGCACCAAACTTGATTGCAGGAAATACGACTTCAGCAACAGAGTGGTCAATGTCTGGAATACTCTACCTGACTCTGTGGTTTCTTCCCCGAACCCCAAAACCTTTAACCTGAGACTGTCTACTATTGACCTCACCCCCTTCCTAAGAGGTCTGTAGCGGGTATGCATAAGCACACCAATGTGCCTACCGTCCCTGTCCTATTGTTTCTTTTATTTTTCTTATATGTATCCATGTATTCATAACTATGTTATACTTATACCTATTATCTTGTAAGCAATTGACAAACCAAATAAAATAAAATAAAAAAATATTGGAATACTGCTATCACATCACCCCTAATTCTGCTTTTCTTTAGACTAGCCAAACCCAAAACCTGCAGCCATTCTTCAAATGTTTTAGTCTGCAACCTTCCTTCCAAAATGCTGGTTTGGGGGGGGGAAGGGAATGGTCAAAACAGAGCCATTTGGCCAACAGCAATTTTAAAATAAATGTAAATTACCATTCAGAGCTTACAAACTTCCTGTGGGGAAAATGAGCAACTTACAACCTTGAGGTTAAGGCTGATTTCTATTCCACATATTCATGCATTCATTTGCTTCCTCTTCTCTGCAACCCCGCCCTATTTCAGTAACTTGAACCTGACCCTTCCCTTGTTCTTCAGCTCATTAGTTAGAAATGTCCGAACTCTCTTCTTCAACATGGGGCAGTAAGGTGTCAGCAATTATTAGTGCCATTCACAGGAGAAGAGAAGTATCTGATATTCAGGAAACAGGAATGACTCTTTAATTCTCATCCTAGAAATATGAAATGAAATCTCTACGGCATTGAATTCTAAGAAAGAGAGTCAAACCAGCTGAAAGCCTTGATTAAATGAGACGGCGAGAGACTTTTAGCTGGATGGGTTCAATATTTCTTCTTAAGCACGATTTGGTTCACCAAACATGGTGCCTTCTTCTTTTCCCAGCTGCCAACAGATTGATGAAAGAAAAGCCACGAAAAGCCAAAAGGAACCTCCGGGGATCTTTCCAAAATGAAACTTCTTTCTCGGAAAGTTGGGAGTGGATTCCTTAAAGCAGAGGTCTCCAAACTTTGTCACTTCGTGGGAGTTGAAATGGCCAAGTTTGAGGACCCCCCTGCCTTAAAGAATGGAAAATTGTCAACGGGAATCTGAGAGTCCCGGGTTTTCCCTCAGTAATTCAAAAAGACAAACCCAACCCCTGCATCCATCAGCCCATCACATGGCCCAAGCACGGCCCGTCCCAACCTGAGGCATCCCTTCAACTACGCCTCTCCCAGGTGCAGGAACAACATGACCTTGACCAATAAGAAGAATGCTATTATGTCTAACTATATATGCTCTGCGAAATGCCCCCTCCCAAATTCCCAGGCTCAAGAACGTAGCAGCGTGGAAGCTTCTGGTTCTAATATGGCTTCCAAAATTGACAGACTGCAGTCTGCGGCAAGAAAGAAGAACGGGGCAAAATTAACCATTGCGCTTAGCAACAGAAATTTTGGGATCAATTGTGGTCGCATGTAGAGGACTACCTGTAGCAGAAGGAGAAGTTCTGAGCTGGGAGGGGGCTAGTCAAGGGTGTCAAGGATCCCCCAGACAAATGATGGATTTGTAACTAGAGGAGGCCCAAAACAGAGCAACCTTATCGCTTTTTTCCAATGGAGTCCAGTGAGAATTTGTGTTGCAATGGGTGAATTATTTTAGTGCTGGCTGATTTCCTGACAACTGGAATCTACGTAGCTTTGAGCAGGAGAAGATCCAGACTCCTGACAGTGTAAGATGTCAGCTATTACTATAGCAACACTTGCCACCAGAGGCCTGGCTTGGTGACAATTAGGCAAGGATCACGCTGGAACGATGCCACAAAGCTCTTCATTTTGTCTCCAAACGACAGACAAGTAAAAGAAGATCCACACAGGTGGGTCAATGGGAAGAAAACCCCACCCCACATATAGTTCACAGAAAGGCGTGTCTTTTATAACAGGGCAATTTGCATCCTAAACACCTGGTACCAATCTATTTTCCCCATAAATGGGACCTTGGGTGATCTTCTCAGCCAAAACAATATCAGGAGAAGGTGTTGGAAGGCAGAACCTTCCCTGAGCCGAGGAACTCACCTCATCAGATGCATGAAAGGTTTGGACTGAGGGAGGGTTTTAATTGGGACGAGCCAAGGGAGGTTTGGGTAGGCAGATGCAGGTTGCAACAACCTTAACTTCAACAACTGGGGTGTGGTAAATATCAGTTGGAGAGAAATATCTGGAATTTTGGTTACTGAGTCATTTGTTTGGGACAAAGGGAACTGCTTTATCAAGATCACTTATCAAGATCCACTTAGACCATAATTGTCAACCAAATAATGCTCCGGAACAACTCTCCATGGTTTCAAACAGGAGTTGTACATTTCCTCCAAGCTATGCAACTACAGATGGTTGTCAATCCAGTGAAGCCGACCTTCCTTCCTTCCTTCCTTCCTTCCTTCCTTCCTTCCTTCCTTCCTTCCTTCCTTCCTTTCTTCCTTCCCTCTTCCTCCCTCATTTTCTTTTCCTCCCTCTCTCCCTTTCCTCTTGCTCTCTCATTTTCTCTCCTTCCTTCCTTCCTTCCTTCCTTCCTTCCTTCCTTCCTTCCTTCCTTCCTTCCTTCCTTCCTTCCTCCCTCCCTCCCTCCCTTCCTTCCTTCCCTCTTCCTCCCTCATTTTCTCTCCTTCCCTCCCTCCCTCCCTCCCCCTCCCTCCCTCCCTCCCTCCCTCCCTCCCTCCCTCCCTCCCTTCCTTCCTTCCTTCCTTCCTTCCTTCCTTCCTTCCTCTTTCCCTTCCCTTCCACCCCTTTCCCCGTGTTTATCCAAACTCCTGAATTTGAATGAGGCTGTTTTTATTTCTGTGGATTTGACACCATCACTCTGGCTGAATTCCAATTAATCTAAAATGCATTAGAAGGACTTTCGGATAGTCCTCCCACATAACCCCTGGGGCCTTTTGTTCTTGATCAATGGGAGGGAAGCTGTGGGAAGGTCCCCTGCTTTTTGTTGCCTGTGGTTGAAGAGGAAAACTTGGTGAACATTTAATTAGAAAGGAAAGCAACATACACCCCTTCTCTCCTTCTCAGTGTTCTCTGTGACAAGGTGGCCTCAACCCACCATAAATTGCTTTGAACCAGCCTTCATCTTGAAGAAAGATCTACTTTGAAGTTTTGCCTACTCTTCTGTAAAATGTATTTGCTGGAGATAAAAGACATAGAATTCTTCTGACCTAACCTTATGAACCTGAGACCATGAAAATTATGTATGTATGTAATAATATAGTTTACAAATAACAAATTCTTCCACACTTAGCTGGTTTGGCTTCTAAGATTGGTTTCTCAGACTCCAGCTGGGGCTGAAACTTTCTTTTCCCAATTTTGGATGGTCCATCTTCATAAAGACAAAGCTTTAGGATCTGAAATCGTCTACAAAGACCCCGAATATCTGATTCTTTCTCCAATCTGCTTTGAGCTTCCATGTCTTGTTCCTAAAACCTCTGGTGATCTGAGGAACCTTGAAAAATCTATTTTCCCTGCATTCCTGCTGTGCTGAAGGCAGGAAGGTGAAGGACATGTGGACCTCCAGGTATCGTTGTCATTTCAACCATCCCATTCTAGAGTTCAGCAACCTCTGGAAGACCTTAGTTCTTCTTCTTGCTCTCAGGTAGACTTCCAGCTGTTGTGCAGGAGAGGAACAAAAAAAGACACCTCTCAAGTTCTCTACCATTGGAAAAAAAAATATTGTGCAAATACTTGATCTCCTGGTTCTACACCTTCTTTAGTCTTTGGAAAGTAGAAAGTGGTGCTGGAGAGATGGGAGATCAATGCCTTGCCACCGAAGAAAAAAGACCCTTAAGACACCTTCCTTTGTTCTGAAGTCTCCCACTTCTATAGCAGCTGTATTTCACATCCATGTAGCTGAGCTCAGAGCTCTGTTTTCGGTCTAATAAAAAGCTCAACGTTAACAAAGGACCTCATTTTGAAGACTTTAATGTTCAAATGCCCTGAGATGATTAGCTCTGTCATTCAAGTTAGGGCTGTGTTTTTATCAAGGCAGGAGATAAATTCTTTAAGCTCACTGAACTGTTAGTGAGTTATCCCTTTCATCTTTCCCCAATGAATAACTTTATCAGTCAAGGTCTATTCACAAAATCACACTGAATCCCCTCCGTTCCCAATTCTAAATCTCTCATTTCCGACTCGTTGCAAGAAATGCTGTCCTTTTTCTGTCTTTTGGGTTTTGCACTCACTTCACAGTTGAGTTTACCCCTCATGCTAAGCTAGAATACTTAAAACTATCCGAACTGAAGTATATTTGGACAGCCAATAAGCCATAATGGTTGGGCTGATGAATCACACCAAGCCCCAATCAAAGGAGCCACTTTTCTCACGGAGGTGCCAAGTTCTAAAAGTAGGAATTCCCTAACCTTGTAGGATGCCTGTTGAATTCTCGCAAAATGTCATTTTGATCTTGCTCCTTCTCCTTGTTCTCTAACGTTGCTGCCAAGAAGGAGGTTTCACTCCTTCTTTGTGCACCTGGTCATTGAAACATTAATTCACCTGCCTGCAGAGATTTAATTTCTAGAAGTCTTGGAAGAAAATCAAAAAAACTGGAAGGAGAGCAGTTGTCAAAAGAAAAGCTAGCCAAGATTTGCAATATCACATTTCGAAGTCCTCTCCAAAGGCCATTTATCCATAAGGACTGTGTGTAGAAATTAGCATTTTTTTGCACCAGAAAAACTCAGAATATCCCTTGAAAATAAGGACTGCTGCTGGAACATTTACAGGGATATTATCCACATGGAATGGCCTTGTGTTGTTCCATTGCTGAAGATAATGGAATAGCAATTTGTAGAATCAGAATCTTCTTTGTAGAGTTACGCTAAACCAAAAACAGATTTTTATGAACTGCTTTCCCAAGTGATGCTTGGCAGCTTATGATTTAGAGAAGAGCTGCTTTTTGCAGTATAAATTCTTGCCAATTTTCATGTATCAGGACTAAAATGTGTTGTTGTTTTAAATGTATATATTTCTAGCTCTATATAGACTGGGCTTGCTTTCCCATCAATAGTTTCAATGCCAATTTGGCTGTCTGGCCAGGTTTGCTGGAGTTTGCCAATTCAGAGAGTCAGTTTTATCTGTCTTCCCCCTTTAAAAATCTGTGCCATGCTAAAATTTAAATTTCGTAAGCTGCCCAAAGTCGCCTGCTGTAGGTATATGTTGGGCAGCTATCTAAATGTGCTTAATAAGTAAATTTTATCAATAAAATAAAATGACACATAATAAAACGAACAGCTTGATTTTGGATTGCTGACTAGCTCACTGTACTTGCTAAACTAAACATACTGGCTTTAAATCCTCCTTAGACCATGTTTCTTAAACCTTTTGCTGTAGGCACCTTCCCAGTTTTAAAAATGGGCTTGCATGAAGTGCCTAGCATGGCTAAGCACATTGTCCAAGCTTTATCTCGGCTAGTTATGATTCACTCAATTTATCAAACGTTACGCATTCACACCACATACCCAGCTATAAATTAACCATACAAGCCAGATTCTGATGCTGCACTCTGCTAAAATACTTTTTGAAGAGAGATTTTTGCAGCGTTTGTAGATCAATATGCCATGCCATGTGTTCATAAGAAAAGAGGCATTTTCTCCTATATTGCAAACAGTTTTAGTCACCCCAATATAAAAAAGATGTTGGGATTCTAGAAAGAGTGCAGAGAAGAGCAAAAAAGATGATTAGAGTCTAAGGATAAATCAGAATGGTGGAAGGAATGAGGTTTGCCTACTTTAAGGAAAAGAAGGACTAGAGGGGGCATGATAGAAGTGTTCCAATATTTGAAGAGCTGTCACAGAGAAGAAGAGGTCAACCTATTCTCCGAAGCACCAGAAGGCAGGACAAGAAGCAACAGATGGATAAGAGAAGCAACCTGGAATTAAGAAGAAACTTCCCAGCAGTGAGGACAATTAACCAGTGGAGCAGCTTGTCTTCAGAAGTTGTGGATGCCCCGTCCCTGGAGGTCTTCAAGAAGAGATTGGATAAGTATTTGTCTGGAATGGTATAGGATCTCCTGCTTGGAAACTAATCAAGGAGAGACCCAACCTAGAACTTAGGAGAAATTTCCGGACTGTGAGAACGATTAATCAGTGAAATGGCGTCCCTCCAGAAGTTGTGAATGCTCCATCACAGGAGGTTTTAAAGAAAAGATTGGACAACCATTTGCCTGAAATTGTTTTAAGGTCTCCTGTTGAGCCAAGGGCTGGACTAGAAGACCTTCAAGATCCCTTCCACTTTGTTATTCTACTACTCCATGTTATCCTCTGTCTCTCACCGGGGACAATTTGTCTTCCAGAATGAATCCATGCTTGCTTAACAAGAAATAATGCAGCAGGGTTTTAAACAGACTTCATCATGTATTGCTAATTATAACTCTTTTTTAAAAGAAAAAAGTTTAAGCATTCCTAATAAAAGATTTAGAAGTAACAGGGAGGGCTTATAAAGCCTCCAAATATCCAAATATTTAAATTCAGTATCCAATGTTTGTCAGAGGTAAACAGCAGTTTGTTTGCATGGAATTTGTTATTTTGGAAGAGAAGAGAAATATTTGGTTCTTAGCTATTTGCATGTCTTCAGAGAATGATTTCTAAAAGACAAATCTTTATGTACAAACACGGGGAAAAATGAATACATTAACATGTTCAATGCATGTTCAGGAATATGTCAAAATGCTTCAAAATATTTTAAAATTACAAGGGAAAGCAAATATTGGCTTTGCTCTAAACACAGCTTGAAGAAGGGAGCTTAAGACATAAATCAAAGTTGTGTAGAATTTAAAATTTGGCAGCCTATGGGGCAGTCTTTTTCAACTAGGGTCAAAAGAAGGGTGATAGTTTGATAAAAGAACTATATTGATTAGGGTCCATCTGTTTGAATATCAACACCTCTTTTTCCTGTGCTTTTCCTTCCTCCTTCTCTTACAATCTTTTTAATAACTTGTCACATTTCCTTTCTTCTACCTGGGGTCTACGCAAAGAATTATATTTACAGCTATTAAAACGTTCTTAACAGATGTTTATAATGCCAAAAACAGCAGAATCCCCAAATCATTTCCCCAGTGGAAATATGCACAAATAGCTTGCAAGCTACAACTAGAAAATCTGCATCAGCCCAAACCCATATCCACAGATCATCTTCTACGTCTTCTAAGGCAAGGTCTGAATCTGGAGAGTACCAGCCATTTGCTAATCACTTCTTTCTGGATTTCATGAATTATCAACCTCTCTGGCCACCCACATACAACAGAAGTCACTAAGGTCAAGAAGATTTGTCTACAGAGATTCTCAATGATCCAAATCATGGTTATCCCAAAGATGCTTTTTCAAAAAGCTACTGGATTTCCTACGTTTTTGCTTGAAGTCTTTTTGCTTCTTATCCAAGAAGTTTCTTCAGTTCTGAAGAAATGAAGAACCTGAAGAACTGAAGGAATTTCTTGAATGAGAAGTGGAACATCTTTAAGCAACAACAGAGGAAGTCCAATTGGCTTTTGAAAAAGCACCTTTGGGACATTCAAGAAGATCTGAAATATTTCAGAAATCTGATGGATAGAAGGAAAAAAATGGGAGAACATGTGGAACTCAGTAGACAGCTGATCATCACCTGAGTTGGCCAAAGAAAGGCTTGTTATCATTCTAGATTACAGATGTCCATCCATTCGTTCAACGGAGTTTAAGCATAGAATGATAAATAAGGAAAATTGCAATTGTAAAGAAATAGAGTTGGTTGGCTTAATACAGAGAGGTTGCAGAAAAAAAGCTTGACTATTTATTTAGTGAGTTGTTTATTTTGCTTTCCTGCAAAATTGAATATCGTTTTTTAATGAAATGTTAAACTGCTGTTGTTGGAGACTCCACAATGGGCCATCCTGACCCATCATTCTCTCAGCCAGAAATGGGAACCTATCTTACAGTTATGCTACAGACTAAGGAAACATCACCATTGGTAGCAATGAATACTTTTTGCCTTAAAAATGGCATCTTGATTAAAATAAGTGGCATTGTCTAAGACAGCGCTTCTCAACTTTAAGCTGTGTAACTCCCAGAATACCCCAGCCCAACAGAGGTGGACTTCAACTCCCAGAATTCTAACTGGGGAATTCAGGGAGTTGAAGTTCATGCAGCTTAAAGTTGCTGTGGTTGAGAAGCACTGATCTAAGACCACACACAGAGCCTCAACTTATTTCATTAATCATCATCTGAAGGTCAGGTAGGCAGGCTACAGATGCAAGATGAAAAGAAAAAAAAAGAATCAATGAATCTTGGGAGCGAAAAGAAATTTCAAGGAGGCTGCTTGATTAATAGTTTTAATTACGGTGAG
The DNA here is from genome assembly GCA_023653725.1 of Bungarus multicinctus. Lineage (NCBI taxonomy): Eukaryota > Metazoa > Chordata > Lepidosauria > Squamata > Elapidae > Bungarus > Bungarus multicinctus. The sequence continues at coordinate 20,876,522 of CM042843.1, forward strand.
CTACCTAGGCATCACAAAAAGGTCTTTCAAGAAAGTGGTTGAGCTATCTAAACAATCACTTCACTGTGTTTTTTTTTTAAGTTGCTATGTTGACTAGTTAAGAGTAAGATTAAGACTAGAAGGCTGAGTTTGATATTCAGGAAATACGAGCCAAGATTTCATGCGACAGATGGGAATTCTTTTTAAATCACCATGGAAGATAAACAGATCGATAACCAGCAATTAAAAGAACATCACATAGGCCAGTATGCTATCTTTGTCTTTTGGTGTTAGCTGACATGACATTTTCTTTCTAAGAATGGCATATAAACATTTCCACCCGGCTTAGAGGAACCAACATTATTGATAAGAAGAGTTCAGTGTTGAATTGAGAAGTTCTTGGTGCTCTCCAAGTTTGGTTGCTCTCTTGCAGACGTTTCGTGACCCAGCTAGGTAACATTGTCACTGATGCACAGATGATGTTACCTAGATGGACAATGAAATATTTGCAAGAAAGCTACCAAGCTCAGAGATCACCAAGGACCTTTCCATCATCATTATGAGAAAGAAAGAAGAAGCTAAGAATACTGAAAGCAATTAAAAAGAGAAAGTGATCTTACAACTAGTTGGGTCAATGCTACTCAATATATTTCTCTATCCTTTTCTGTTCTTACTTACCTCCTTATTTCCAAGAAACCCACAGCCTTCACTGAGCAAACTTCTTACCTCTCTCTTCTTGATATCTTCTCAATTCAATTCTTCCATGGTCTTCTTTGGGCTTTTCCTTCCTCATGACCCATTCATTCTTCTTTCCAATTTGATCCTTTCTTGTTCTAAGACCAACATCTCAAGCTACTTCTTTTCTTAATCTCAGCAAAGTCAGGGCAATGATAAATCTAGATAACAACGGAGAGATTTTTCCAGACTTAGAAATGGGCCTCTAAAAGTTGCCCGTATGGCAAGAAGCTTGGAGTGGGGAAAAGGTCACAATAAGATGAGTTTGAGATTTAGAAGCATAGACTCATAGCTGGAAGAGACCTTATTTATTTATTTATTTATTTATTAATTACATTTATATACCGCCCTTCTCCCAAGGGACTCAGGGCGGTGAACAGCTCATCTAAAAACCCCACAAAAATACAAAAGTTAAAAAGTAATTAAATATTTAAATCAGCTGCAGACTAAAATTAGGAAAAACCCCCCCCACCCTTAAAAACCCAATTTAAAGTTAAAAATGGAGATCAAATTTAAAATCATTATCTCAGCCCAGGCCGGCCTGCTGAAAGAGCCAGGTCTTTAACGCGCGCCTGAAGGCCCTCAGGTCCGTGCCGGTACGAAGTTCCGGTGGCAGAGTATTCCAGAGGGCGGGGGCACCCACAGACAAGGCCCTACTCCTTGGCGCCGCCAGACGACACATAGCGGCCGACGGCACCCGGAGCAGACCCTCCCTGTGGGAACGCACCGGCCTGTTGGAGAACGTTGGCAGAATGCGGTCCTGAAGGTAACCTGGTCCCATGCCATGGATATCATCTAGTCCAACCCACTGCTTAAAGCAGAAGTCCTTTACATTTTATGTAGATTATGTATTTATTGATTAGGTCGGTAAGGTCCCTTGATTCTATCCAATAGGCCACCTGTTCAGCAGCTTGGCTCTGTAAATTAAGTCAGGCTGGCTACTATTTATGCGGAAGACCACTTCTCTATGTTGCTTCCAGGCAAACTCCGAAGACTTGACTCAAGTATCCCACACTTTCTATTTGACCTTGAACCCTAATGAGTCCCACATAATCCAAAACTGGATCTTCAATTTGCTTGCAATCCAACGTCACCATCATGCTGTTGAATAGATCCATCAAAAGACCTTTTTGAAGTTATAAAAGGCCATTAGGTCCCCCTAGAAGTGCATCCATTTCTATGGACATCATTAATTCCCTCGCTCCCAATCTGAGGACAGCCTTTTATAGAAGGCAGAAACAAAGATATTGGATGGATCTGAAAACATCTCCGGAGGACTTCATTATTCCACCATCCAGAGAAAGTACAAATAAGACAGGAAAGACGCAGGGAGGAAAAAACAACTTGGGTTTGTCAAAAGCAATTTATTACTCTTTCGCCTTTTAAAATGAATTAGAATTGTCAGCAGTTGGATACCAACAATTAGATTAATTTGGAGACTCAGATTCACACTGTTCTGAGAATGCTGAAATCATAATTATTTAAAATGACGGCAAACTACATTAGAGCTGCTGCGCTCGTACGAAGAGCACATTAAATGGCCATTACTTAAAAAAAAAAACAACCCAGAAAGAGATTGCATCATGATTTTTTTTCCTAATCCAATCCTTTGAAACAGTTGGAAGATATCTTCAGCTGTCTTCAAGTGGAAGATACAACTACAGGCCTGTGTAGTGTTTCTGTAGGTCTTGGAAAAACAGAATCCAATACATTGCAGTTAAAAGAATGTAAGGTCAGTTCCTAATCCAACCTTGGGAGCTTGAATTGCGTGTCGCAGAGGTGCTTTTTCAAGAGGCAACGGGATTTTCTTTGCTTTTCCTTGAAGATGTTTCGCTTCTCACTCAAGAAACTTCTTGGCTGAGAAGACTGAAAGACTTTTAGAATAGAATAGAATAGAATAGAATAGAATAGAATAGAATAACAGAGTTGGAAGGGACCTTGGAGGTCTTCTAGTCCAAACCCATGCTTAGGCAGGAAATCCTATACCATTTCAGGTCACGGTTGAAAAGATTGAACCTGAAGAGGCTTCTTGGTTGAGAAGCAAAACGTCATCAAGGAAAAACAAAGGAAGCCCACTTGCCCCTTGAAAAAGCACCTTTCAGACAACCATGACCTGGATGACGGACAATCTCGCTAGATATTGAAGAGGAGCAGACTTCAACTCTCAGAATTCTCCAGCCAGCATGTTTGGCTGGGGAATTTTGGGATTTGAAGTCCATTCCTTGTCAATCTCTTAAGGCTGAGAAACACCGTCCCAATGATTCCAATTAATCTATATGCCATTGTCCAAAGTTGTGAAGTCTCCTTTGGGATGATATTTGACGTGTTATTCTTGGGAAGAGTACAGAATGAATTTGCTTTTTCTTCCTTCGAAGAGTTATTTTTAAACATCCCAGCATAGTCACACCAGGGAATTTTTGGATGGTCCACTTTCTCCAGTGGAGGCAAATATACGTATCCCAGGATAATGTTGAAAGGATCCAATCTGAGTTGATCACTGGGACCAGAGGTCCATTTTCTGAATAAGTTTTGAGCTTACTCCAGATTGATTTGATGCGGTCTCTATCTGGCTGGGTGCAGATTAATTTGGTCCATTAAAAAAAAAAAGGACTAACTGAGAATTTTTTTCCAGTCTCTCAATTTATGTTGGAGGCAAATTGTGGGACAGAGAAATAAGCAACATTATTCTGATGATTGAAGTTTAGCAGCCCAGTATTGACACATCTTGGATCTAATGAAATATATGTTTCTGATATGTGTGCTTCATAATAATAGCATTGCAATGCCCTTCCTTGACTTGGAGAGTTTCAAATCTTCAAGAGGCTGCCCCACTTCTGCTGACTTGAAAGAAAGGAGACATCTGAAGAAGTGACCACACAGTGTAGCTTAGCTCATCTGAATCTGATGTCCATGTCCGTGGGATGAGAATCTTAATATTTCCAGGAGAAAGAGGTCCACCAACTTATATACTTATCTTCACTTATCTCGTTAACTATTCACTCATCTTCTACAGGTTGCCCTTAACTTACCATGGTTTATTTACTATATTTTCTTCAAAATTATGACCAGGAAAAAGAAAGACTTAAATGGCTGGTCTTCAGAGTTACAACCGTTGTAGCAGACCATGGGTTGCAAGATTTTGTTTCGCAGTAAAATAGAATTTTGTAGCGATGCAGTGACTCAGTAGCTAAGACGCTGAGCTTGTCTATCAGAAAGGTCGGCAGTTCAGCGGTTTGAATCCCTAGCACCGCGTAACAGAGTGAGCTCCCATTACTGGTCCCAGCTTCTGCCAACCTAGCAGTTCGAAAGCATGTAAAATGCAAGTAGAAAAATAGAGACCCCTTTGGTGGGAAGGCAACAGTGTTCCATGCGCCTTTGAAGGTGTTTAGTCCCACCAGCCACCTGACCACGGAGACGTCTTCGGACAGTGCTGGTTCTTCGGCTTTGTAACAGAGATGAGCACCGCCCCTTAGAGCCAGAAATGATTAGCATGGATGAGCAAGAGGAACCTTTACCTTTTAAAATAGAATTTGCTCAGCTGGTCATGCTTCCTGTCTGGTCTCCAGGGAAGGTCGACTAAAATAGACCTTTTCACACCTGTTTTTCCTAGTAACCTTTTTAGATGCATTTTTCTAACGTGTTCACTGTTTTGCAAACAATTTCTCTTAAAAATAAGACTTGCCTCCTTCTTGGGGCATGCACTATTCATTTTTCCTGCTCGTGCCTCAGTTTTCTAAATGGTGTAATCCTGAAAAATGCTGATCTCTATAACCTTTTGGGTTTGGGTTTGGAAGTTGGTTTGGGAATGGATGACCGGATGGATGTGTTTAGCTATCCAGACTGAAATAACAGCAGCCTCGTTTCTCCCTGGGATTTAAAATCAGCTCTTGACTCTGGTGTTTGACCTGCTATGAAACCATCGTTTTCAAGAACAACAGTTCCCCGTTTTATGTTTTCTGTTAGAGTTCTTACCCTGAAGTTTTATTCCAGACACACGATTCATTTGTTTTCATTATTAGCTGTAAGCAATCCAGAGAAAGAGATTGCAAGTAATTATGGCTCTGCAGGTAATTGATGCTTCATTAGTCTAGATGATCTATATATACACACCACATTTATTGTTCAGGGTATTCTCTAAAACAATCCAAAAATATTCACCATCGAGTCTCCATTGCTAGTCTACTTGTGACATAACAAATTCTCCTACCAGGTGAATCCAAATTCTGGGCCGTCGAATCTCCAAAGGGGTATACAGGTAATTCTCAACTTACAACAGTTCACTTAGTGTCCGCTCAAAGTTACAATGGGACTGCGGTGACCCGGAGTGTAACACAAACGTAACAAAATCCAAAACGTAAATAAATGCCCTTTAATGCCTCCAACTTGGCCCCACTGTTCAATAATTCTCGGTTGGGAGATAAAACTTACTCAAAAATAGTCTTCAAAAGAAAGCAATACAGTCCAAACTTAATGAGCAGATAGAGGTGAAATACAAAAAATAAAAATAAAACAAACTACAATGAAGGAATTTCCACAACGGACCAGGATAAGTAATTACTAACTTCAAGGAGATAACAAGGCACAGTCTGTTGGAAGGATGCCAACCAAGATAACTTCAGCTCAAAATAACACACGCTTTGCTTCTGGCAACGCTGTGTTGTAACCAGCTCTCTTATATACTATTCTCCCCAGTTGCAACCAATGAGGGGGATCATGGCTGCTTCCTCTCTCGTAAGCCAAGTTGCTCCCTTCCCCATTCCGCCCTGCATGTCTTAGGATGTAGAGGGGATGGGCCTGGTTCTTCCTCTGACTGCCCAGCCGGCCTCTGCCCTTCCCCAGCCTCCTCCACAACCTCCGGAGCCACACCTCCACTCCCTGTTGGCTGTTCCTTCTCTCTCTCAGAGTCCGACTCTAACAAGGGCATGACAGGGGCTAGAAAAAGTGACATGACCATTTTTCATTCTTCTGACCACTGCATCCTCTGATTTACACACACGATTTACATTTGGATGCTGGATGAGTGACTCACATTTATGATGATTGCCGTATCCCAGAGTCACATGATTCTCCTTTTTGTGACCTTCTGACAAGCTAACTCGATGGGGAAAACCAGATTCACCTAACGACCATATTACTAATTTAACAACTGTTAAACGATGGCAAGAAAAGTCGTAACACAGGGCAAAACCCACTTAACAAATTTCTTAGCAACAGAAGTGCTCGTAAGTCAAGGACAACCTGGACAGGTAGTTCTCCACTTACAGCCATTTGCTTAGCAACTGTGGCTTACAACCAATTCCTGAAGTTGTGACCATTGTAGCCTCTCCACAGTCATATGAGCCAAATTCAGATGCGGGGCAATTCTCGCGTGAATTTTACAGCATTGCAATTTTCCCAGGATCACGTGATCATCATTTGCAAGCTTGATTTCCGACAGGCAAAGTCAGTGGAGAAAGCTGTATTCTCTTATTGACTGCAGAGTTTCACCTTACAACATTTAGAACATATACATTTGAATATATTTATTGTTGCAGGAAACCATGCTGTGGACTGTTGTGGTGGATATGAGAAATTATACTTTATCATTAAAATTCTATTTTATTATCTCTGAATTATCTGGAATCTTGGAATTGGGCAGTATGTAAATATGTGTTCATCAACGAAGCTTGTCTTTTTTGGCCTTCCCAATATATGCCTTCAGATAACAGATAATCAGAATTGGAAGGGACCTTGTAGATCATCTAGTCCAACCCCCTGCCCAAGTAGGAGACCCTACACCATTTCTGACAGATGGCAGTCTAGTCTTTTCATGAAAGCCTCCAGTGATGAAGCTCCCACAACTTCCGAAGGCAACTTCTGTTCCATTGGTTGATTGTTTTCACTGTCAGAAAATGTCTTCTTATTTCTAGGTTGAATCTCTTCTGGATCCATTGTTCCTTCTCTGGCCTTAGAAAATAGCTTGACCCCTTCCTCCTCTCTGTGGCAGCCCCTCAAATGTTGGAAGACTGCTCTCTTGTTTCCCCCTTTCTCTTCACTAGACTAGCCAGGCCCAGTTCCTGTAACCATTCTTCGTATGTTTTAGTCTCCAGTTCCCTAATTATCCTGGTTGCTCTTCAATGTGAGACACCCAGAAATCACAGTTTGACATCGCTCGTTTCCTAACAGGAGTTTGTAGTGATGGAACAAGGCACCTTCTTCTCTTCATCCATCCCTTCCTGGGGTCTATGAAATGTGCTCCTGGCCAAATAAATAAATAAAAATAAAATAAAAACAAAAACCCAGCATCTGTCAATTTTAACAAGGGCTCTATGGTTGTCTCTGGCTATGACAGCTCATAAATATGTGAATGCTTTTAATCCTTCAAATATTTGTCAGCTCAAAGGGAGCTGGTTCTAATTCATCATTTGCCAAGGCAGGGAAGGAAACCCTAATGGAAGAGCCTGAGGTGGGGATTAAATGGCATTATACAACTTATTTTGGGGTGACTCTTTCTCTAGGGACACACTGACCATCATTTGGACAAGCAAATTGAGGAGCCCTCATTTCATCCTGTAGTTTGGATACAAGAAGGAAGCGAGAGGAAGGGAAAGGAAAGAAAGGGGGGAGGGGAATGGAGTGGGTATGTGTGAAGAAGGAAGGAAGAAGGGGTGAGAGAGAAGGAAGGAAAGGAAGGGAAGGAAAGGAAGGAAGGAAGAAGAGGGAAGGGAGGGAAGGAAGGAAGAAAGGAGAAGGGTTGAGAGGGAAGGGAGGGAAAGAAGGAAGGAAAAAGGAAGGAGGGAAGGTGAAGGGAAGGGAATTAAAATGACTTTCAGAAAAGTCACTGCCATCTGCTAGGAGGGTGAGGTGAGGACTTTCAGGACCTAGGTATCATGAGTTCACAAATGATTCACAAATGACAGGATTCTGTACTTGTGCTGGGTACATAACATGATGTAATTATGGAATTTTGAAATCCAGCTTCTGAATAATATATTGATATTCTTCTGCATGTTGACTATGTTTTGTAAATTAAACCAAGGGCATTTTCCAAAGAAACTAATTGTAACCATTTCCAAACTATCATTATAATAATAATATTTATTTATATACCGCTCCTCTCCCGAAGGACTCGGAGCAGTGCACAGCCATACAATTAAAACATTAAATATATAAAAGTTAAAACTAAATTAAATTAAAGGCCCTGGCTGAAAACAATTAAAACAATTAAAACCCCTCCCTTAAACCCTAAAATTTGATATAAAATTAAAATACCCAAATCTAAAATCAGCCCAAGCCGGCCTGGTCAAAGAGCCAGGTTTTCATCAGAACCAAGATGTCCTCCTTATGCTCTTCCCCCAAATCTTAACCAATTCTTTCCCCCACAATTAAGATATTCTTAAGCTAATAGGTTTCTTGAACATGTAGATCATTTCAAGGACATGGAAACTGAAGGGCAAGAACACACACCCAAGAAGAAACAAGGTGCTCGTTGTCACATCTTGGCAATTCTAAGAGACATCGATCTATCAAACAAAAAATAAATCGATAGTGATGTGGATTTAACTCCCATCACACTTAGCAAACACAACCAGTAGCCAAACATGAGGACTGTTCTCATTTCTTCCATCTTTTTCAGAAGAAGAATATTTATTTATTTATTTGTCAAGCAAGTATTAGATAACAGGTATAAATACAAGTATGGTTATGAATACATGAAATGGATACTAATAAAAGAAGACACATTAGGACAGAGATGGTAGGCACGTTGGTGCACTTATGCACGCCCGCTACAGACCTCTTAGGAAAGGGGTGAGGTCAATAGTAGACAGTCTATGGTTGAAGTTTTTGGGGTTTGGGGAAGAAACCACAGGCAGAGTATTCCAGACATTGACCACTCTGTGGCTGAAGTCATATTTCCTGCAATCAAGTTTGGTGCGATTAACCTTGAGTTTGTATCTTTTGTTTGCTCTTGTGTTATTATGGTTGAAGCTGAAGTATTCATTGACAGGTAGGACATTGCAATGTATAATTTTATATACTATACTTAGAGCAGACCGAAGATGGCGTAGTTCTAGGTTTTCTAGGTCTAGAATTTCAAATCTGGTGGCATAAGGTATTCTGCAACAAGTAAAGGAGTGGAGAACTCTTCTTGTGAAATATTTCTGGACTTTCTCAACTGTGTTAATATCAGTTACATAATGTGGATTCCAGACTGATGAGCTGTATTCAAGTATTGGTTTAGCAAATGTTTTATATGCTCTAGTTAGTAGTGTGCTATTGCCAGAGAAAAAGCTACGTAGGATTAGGTGAACAACTCTTAATGCCTTTTTGGCTATGTAGTTACAGTGGGCTCTAGCACTTAGATCATTAGAGATGAGTACTCCAAGGTCCTTGACAGAGTTTGGGTCATCAACAAGGTCTTGACTATTCAGCTTTTTATTTTCTGATTTTTTTTTTTGCCGATATGTAAAACGGAGCATTTATTTGTTGAGATTTGAAGTTGCCATTTGTTTGACCATTCTGATACATAGTCAAGTCTTTTTGAAGGGTAGCAGTATTGTCTGTGGTGTTGAATAGCTTTACATCATCAGAGAAAAGAACGCAGTTGCTCTTAGTATAATCACAGAGGTCATTTATGTAGAGTATGAAGAGAGTTGGTCCTAGAACGCTGCCTTGGCGGACACCACTGTTGACAGGTACAGAATTTGATAGGACGCTCCCAATTTTGACCATTTGTTGTTTGTTTGACAGGAATGAAACCCTGTTCGACAGAATGAAACCTTCATGAGAAAGATGCAAAGCTCTTGAAGATGACCAAAAAGAGTGTTCATTTTTATGGTACAATCTCTCTCCCTTCCTCCCTCCCTCTCTTGCTCCAATGATTATCAACCTCTCTGGATTTTAACAAGAAATTAGCTGGAAGAGGGAAGCTTAAGAATACTCCAATGGGCTATTTTAAAGGTGCCCCCTTCCCATTTTTGTCGTTCTAGGTGGCTTATTTGCATTTGAATATAATAAATGCTTTGCTTCTCTACAAGACTTTTAAACAATAATAAAAACAACAACAACACAGCTGTAAACATTAGCATTAAAATTTATTAGCAAGACTGATACCCTGGTAACAAACGCAGCCAGAGCTAAGCAAATTGTTCTTGCAGGTTGTAAAGAGAAAGGTTGGGGGGAGAAAGAGAGAGATAGAGAGAGGGGGAAAAAGCTGGGTTAAATTTTAATAAATAAAAACCAGATTCACTAGCATGCTTGAATCGGAGCTGCAGAGGATTCTCTGGGCATCCTCTGAAGCGAGATTTTGCTTCCCATTAGCTTTATTTCTGCCTAGGGATGTAATCATTATCTCCTCTGTCACCAGACTGCTAAATAAAAGCGTGAAAGGAAATAGTAAAAAAGAGGGAGAGAAAAGAAGGGGGAAAGGTGCTTCATTTCCTGCCTTAGTAGTGGGTTGGGAAATAATACCAGAATATTATTATTATTATGAATCCTGAATTTAGGTCACAAACTGAACTGACAAATCCGCCTCCCTCCTTTATAAATAGCAAAAGTAATTACACATTCATGCAGAGATACTTAAGGGTGTGTGTGTTGTCATTGTTGATACCAGAGCCAGATTTTTCTCTGCCCCTCCCTAGAAGTGAGGTCCTTTTTCAAAAGTAGTAGCCCACGATTTCTTTGCACGGTTCTCGAACCTTAGCAACTTGAAGCCTGGCGGACTTCAACTCCCAGAATTCCTCAGCCAGCTGGCTGAGGAATTCTGGGAGTTGAAGTCCGCCAGGCTTCAAGTTGCCAAGGTTGGATGGAGACCTGTGTCTTAAAGGTCTTAAAGAAAGCCCCTGATTGGCAGCTTCCAAGAAAAAACCAAGAATTTATCTGATTTGTACATGTCCATACACAAGGTTCACAGTCAAGGGAACGTGAGTTTGTTGAAAATCAAGAGCAACCTAGCTCACTCCTCCTGCTTGAAGGAGCATGCTTCCTTGGAGCTGAATTCACACATTGTGTTCAGGGTTTTGGTTCGTTGACTAAACCACAAGGGCTGGGTTTACACAACAAGAAAAATAGCTGAGATTTATCTGAAACCTGGAAGTCTTTGACTTATGATTGGTCACTTAATAACCATTCAAAGTTACAATAGACTTCACCTCTCCAAAGGTACTTATGACATAGTTCTGAAGTTCTAAGTGGCCTCATGCCCGATCACATCAAACATGTAGCATCTACAAAAATATCTGGTTTGGTTGGGTCTTCTCATTTTCTTCTGAAAAGTTGGGAGAACTTGTTCCTGTACAATGATCGTAACAACCAGGGCCAGAGGTGTCCATGAGTGGGTCAAGATGTTAGCTACAACCACTCATGGAAGCCTCACCTCATACCTCGTACAACAAATGTATGAACAAGGAAGGGCTTTGTTCATGTGCTCCTAGCTTTGGCTTGGACTATTCTGAATCACCCCACATATCCCATGGGTTGAAGGAAGGAGCACCAAGTAGCAAGCTCTGCATCGCAGCATTGTGACCCAAACTCTTCCCCTTTCATCACTGTATTTGCAACCTATAGGTTAGGACCAGAGGTGGGATTCAGCAGGTTCTGACCAGTTCTGGAGAACCGGTAGCAGAAACTTTGAGTAGTTTGGAGAACCGGCAAATCCCACCTCTGACTGGCCCCACCAACCTCGTCTCTTCTCTGCTGGCAACTTGCCTCCCGTTGAGTCCCAGCTGATTGGCTGGATCTTCTTTGGTTGCCCTGCCCAGAAGAATGGAGCTGGAAAGCAGGTTAATGGAGTGGGAAGGGAATGAGGATTTTGCAGGAAACTTTCCTTGCCAGGCCCACCAAGCCACAACCACAGAACCAGTAGTAAAAACTTTTGAATCCCAACACTGGTTAGGATGTCAGAACACGTACTTCACCTTTTCACAAATCTCAGCATGGATGGACCCGTCGTATTTCTGAATACAAGGATTCTGAAAATTCAAATTCAGTTGTGATCTTCCTCTTCCTTGCCTTACAAGAGGTGATGTTTGACATGGATTTAGTGCAACTTCTGGACTTCTGTTTCAAGGAACAATGACCACGCCTGGGTTGAGCCTGAGTTGAATTAACTCGGTTCGCAGACTCCCAAACACTTAAGTAATTTAAAACGCTGGTGTGTAGGATTAATTATTTTAAATGGAGAAGCATCTTTTCCCCAGAGTTCTGGTCAGATATATTGATTGAGGATCGTGTAAGATCGTTAAATATCATTAGGAGTTTAACAAGCTCAAAGGTCAGGACAGAGTGAGAATTTATTTTGGGGGCGGGGAGGAAAAAGTTAAGAAGACACGAGATCCATGCTTATACATTCTCCTCCATGCATCCTATTAAGCTATATTCATGGATTTCTACAAAGCCTTTAATTCAGGCAGCACCTGGTTCACATAATGGGGAAAGCAAGATGGAGTTTGCTTGCCTTTAGCTTGGCATCAGGTGCAAATTTAGTACAGCACAATTTACGACTTTGCAACCCGGTTCTATATCAAGCCAAGGCATGGCACGCTTAGCTGAATTTTACTGAATAATTCACAAGCAAGTAGGTTTTGTGCACCACACAAAAATACCCCCCCTCCAAAAGAGCTTCATTGTGTGTGAAACTATTTACTGTCTTTGGGGGATTACCACTAGAAATCTTATTAATTTTGTGCTTGCAAATGTGTCAGTGTGAAATTTAGTTCTCAAAATAGAATAGAATGGAATGGAATAGAATTTAGAAGAGATGAATAGAATAGAATAGAATGGAAGGGAAGGGAAGGGAATTTAGAAAAATAAAATAGAATGGAATGGAATAGAATTTAGAAGAGATGAATAGAATAGAATAGAATGGAAGGGAAGGGAAGGGAATTTAGAAAAATAAAATAGAATGGAATGGAATGGAAAATAGAATAGAATAGAATAGAATAGAATAGAATAGAATGGAATGGAATGGAAGGGAAGGGAAGGGAAGGGAAGGGAAAGGAAGGGAAGGGAAGGGAAGAGAATGGAAAATAGAATAGAATAGAAATTGGAATAGAATAGAATAGAATAGAAAGAATATAATAGAATGGGATGGAATGGAATGGAGAATAGAATAGAATAACATAAACAGAGTTGGAAGGGACCTTGGAGGTCTTCTAGTCCAACCCCCTGCTCAGGCAGGAACCCTATACCATTTCAGACAAATGGTTATCCAATCTCTTCTTTAAAACTTCCAAGTGGTAAAACTGAAACAAAGAAGGGATGAAAACTTCCCAAAAGAGTCTGGACTATGAGGATGGAAGAAAATTCTTGGTGCATGCCATGCTTTCATAAGATATTGCTTAATTCTCTTAATGGAATTTTGCTTCAGCTTTTCTGATCTTTGAAAGGATTAGACATAAAGATCTTATGGGCCCAAAAAATAAAAACAAAAACCGGAAAACAAAAATGGCATAAAAACTGGGGGTAGGCTAGGGGAAAACCCCCCCCCATCCCCAATCACTTTCTTCTTGATGGAATTGTTCCTTATCGATTTCTTTGCAGAACTCCGAACACCTCTTACCTGCATCCCAAAATGATTCAGCCTAGCCCTCCCTTTTGAACACAACCTCCTCCGTTTTGATGTGTGGAAAGGTTGTAGCATCTTTTTTCTGGGAATCAGAGGGAGTTGTAAAAGTCAAAAGTGGGACGAGGTCCCCTGGGCTGCCCACAAACACTCTCCGCTTCAAGAGGAGCGAAATGTAGCCTCTTACCTCCTATTTCGCGTTGACACTTTCAAAAGGATGCAGAAAGAAAGCTTCGACTTCATCACCAGCCACATACCTCCTCTGGGAAGAAAACTTATTTACTCTCGGCGCTTATTTGGTCACTGACCTTTCTGGCAAGATTCATCTGATCTGTCACTTGCTAACAAGGTTTTGGAGGATTTTATGATGTGAGCAACCTTCAGAAGGAAACAAACTGTTACACTTCAAGGAGCATCGGGGAGTTGCCAATGAAGGAGAACTCTTTAATCTCTCCCCTTTTCTCTCTTTTAACAGCATCTGCTAAAGAAGTTTAGGGGACTGGAGGTTAAAGCATACGAAGAACGGTTGCAGGAACTGGACCAGGGGTAGGATTCAAAAATCCCAGCAACTGGCACGGTGCCCGGTTGCTGGGTGGGAGTGGCCATGTTGGGCGTGGTCTACTGAATCTTCCTGTTTACGGCTTCCGGTGGGCCTCCAGAGCCTCGGGAGACCAATTTTGCCCTTCCAAGGGTCCAGAGGCTTCCCCTGGGCCTCTGGGAGGGTGAAAATGGCCTTCCCCAGGCTCTGGAGGACGTCCGGAAGCCAGAAACAGGCCCATTTCCGGACTTCCAGAAGACCCATTTTTTTCCCCCTCCCAGAGTCTCTGCACAGACCCTGGACTTACCTGCATCACGTGGAGACTCCTGGGAGGGGAGGGCAGGGCCAGCCGGTCAGTTGAATTACTGATTCGGCGAACCAGATGTAACTTTAATATCCGGTTCACCCAAACCGGTCTGAACCAGTAGAATCCCAGCCCTGAACTGGGCCTGGCTAATCTAGGAAAGAGAAGGACCAAGGGAGACATGATAGCAGTCTTCCAATATTTGAGGGGCTGCCATAGAGGGGAGGAAGGGGTGAAGCTGTTTTCCAAGGCACCTGAAGACCAGGCAAGGAACAATGGATGGAAACTAAACAAGGAGAGATTCAACCTGGAAATAAGGAGAAACTTTCGGACAGTGAGAGAACAATCAACCAGGGAAAAATAAAACTTATGATCACCTTGAAAAAATCTGGGGGAAATTCAGCCGGATTGTGACTTTCTTGGAAGATGGACAAGCACCAGGGGAGAGTCTCAACTTTATTTCTTGAAAAGCTATGCGGGCATGGGAATAATGACAATTTCTTAGATTCCATTAAAATGAGTGATTACATATCACCATACATTTTTCCTCTGAATGCTGTTTTTCTACTTCTATGACAGATGATCAGCTTCTACCAATCCAGCATTATCTAGCTGCTGCATCGAATTCTGAGTGCCACAGAATAAGAAGAATATAGAAAAGGTTGAGTCAGTCCAACTATGTTGGCTACCAATTCAGATGGCCTTAAGTGGGGAGTGGGCCAGTTTGTGGAGGAATGGGCTAGGAGCAGCTAGGAGTTTTGAAGGGTGTATTCCTGAATCACAAGCAACGTTCCTTAAATAGCCACTCCTGTGGAGGAACACTAGAAGAGAGTAACCCCATTAAACCTGAGTTTGTATGTTTCCTGGATGAACTTGGCCACTCTAAATGTTGGCAGTGATGGACTCTTGCTTTGATCTACTAGGAAGGCACTTTATATTCTTAACTACCTGAATTATTGTGGATTCAGAGGACAGTAAATGATCAAAAATGAGAGAAAAAGGGATAGGAACTGGAGAGAGTAAAACAATAGAATATTTAAGGGATGAGAACATTTTTGAACTGGGGGATTGACATCTCTCATTCTTCTTATTTGGTTGGTCAACAATTAACAGAATAACAGAATAATACAATAACAGAAATACGTCACAGAGTAGTGCTCAGCAGAGCAGCTATGAAGGATTGCAAAAAGATATTTAGATATGTGTCTATACCTACAAAGGTCGGAATAATGGAATAACAGAATTGGAAGGGATCTTGGAGGTCTTCTAGTCTAACCCCCCGCCTAGGCAGGAAACCCTGCACCACTTCAGATAAATGGCTATCCAACATCTTCTTAAAAACTTCCAGTGTTGGAGCACCCACAACTTCTGGAGGCCAATTGTTCCATTGATTAATTGTTCTCATTGTCAAGCAATTCGTCCTTGGTTCTAGGTTGCTTTTCTCCTCAATTAGTTTCCATCCATTGCTTCTTGTCCTGCCTTCAGGTACTTTGGAGAATAGGTTGACCCCCACATCTTTGTTGGAGCCCCTTAAATATTGGTAGACTGCTATCATGTCACCCCTAGCCCTTCTTTTCTTTGAACTAAACCGTTCTTCGTAAGGCAAGGAAATTCTTGTAACCGTTCTTCATATCTTTTAGCCTCATCCCCTAAATCCCCTAATTGAAGAGGAGGAGAGTCACAAGCCAACATATTTGAAGGGCAGATGGGAGAACAACCTATAATAGCCTATTGGAACAGTAGGAATGTAACATCTAATTGGATATCAACATTCTTTCCTGCTGTTTCCTTTTTTCAATGATGAATGTGTTTTCATCATCTTCCCTTGGCCCATCAAAACAAGAGATTTGCTGTTAAGAAGGCTGGCTCAGACAGATCAGATGTTCTTTTCTCCACTTTGCACACCTCAGGAAGCAATATTTTTCCCACTTGTCAAAGAGAGTTCTGCATAGAACAGGCATTGTTAAAAAAAAAGGAGAGGCAAGCAATTGTCTATCCCTTAAAGGCAAAGAAAGAGAGAGAGAGAGAGATTTAAGACTCAGGCATCAGACAGGACAATTTATAAGACAATATATTTAAGAATTGTAGCTGTAAGGGTTGAAGCTTCTGCAGATATGCTAAAGAGTGGGAGGCCACTTTACAGATCTTTCCAAATGTTTTTCTCCAGTTGGTTCTTAAGTCCCTCGGGAATCTACTGGATTTTTGAAACAATACTTTATTTTAGATGCCTAAGAAAGCACCATGTTTTTTCTTGCTTTAAAATCCAGGGAGAGGAGAGCTGAAAGGCCATCAACTAAGTGCTTTGTTAGTTTGTGAAGCACATCTTTGAAGGAAAGAAAAGTGAAGTGGCCATGCCACTTCTGTTCATCTATTTTTGAGGTCTCCACCATAGGTCTTCATCTACTTCTGAGGCCTCCTGCTTAGGTACTCCAAAAATGGTTCTGCGAGTGCATTTGTGCAGCATTTACTTCCAAGAAAATTCCAGGTTCCATTGGAGAATCCTTGAGGTCCGTGCAAAGCATCTGTATTGAGAGAATTGCATCTCCTCTGCAGCACACAACAATTTGTTAGGACCAAGTCAAGCGACGTTGTGCAGATCTTACACAGTATGAATTTGTTCATTGAATAAAGTCACTTTGAATAAATTTTAGATGGTCATTGTCCAACAGCGAAGTCAAGGATTTCCACTGTGCTCAAGAGGTAATAATGTGCTTCAACCATTTTTCTTCCTCCACATAACCCTGAACTTCTTCTGACCTTTAGGGATGCCAACACAACCGAAAATTAATCTGTGTTCTTGGAGGACTTCTCTTTGGGTAGGGGTGTGCATCTATGGAGAAGATAAATTTATTGCTGTAATTTCATGCTATAAGATGCGCCATCTGCATCTCTTTATAAAAATGGTGCTCCATAAATGCAGGAATAAACATTTATGTTGGAGTAAACCTTGAGGGCAATTACTCCTTTGATTCCACAGGGAATTATGATCTTGGTGTATCTGAAGCCCTGAAGCTGTGAGAGAATGACTATTGCAAAGTTGGTATTTGGTCCAAGATGCATCTTTGACACATTTTTAGCTGTGTGCATGGAGGGGAAAAATACTGAAATCATTATTTCTTATTGAGAGAGAGAGAGAGAGAGACACTAAACTGAAAAATGTGCCTTTTCCATAAATTGTCTAGAGATCCTGGTCAGCCTTATAATATGATTAGAGGTAAGTGGATATTTATAACAATCTGCTTATGATCTGGGATGGATTTAAGTTGAGTCTTTCCAAATTCATTGCTCAGACTTTTGGTCAAAAATCTGCATGTCTGGAAAGCTTAAAGCAGAGGTCTCCAACCTTGGCAACTTTAAGACTTGCAGACTTCAACTCCCAGAATTCCTCAGCCAACCATGCTGGCTGGGGAATTCTGGAAGTTGAAATCCACAAGGCTCAAAGTTGCCAAGTTTGGAGATCCCTGGTTTAAAGCAGCCATTTGAGAAGACAACTTCCTTACAAAAGGAATGAATAACTAATACCCTTTTAGCAAATAAGTTCTTTTAGCAAAACAGAGACAAAAAACATTTAGATCCCAGCAAAAGTGGTCTCCAATTTAGTAATTTAGGAAGACATTTCTGATCATGCTTCCTTTTGATGACCTGCCTACCACGGTTCTGGCCACGAAGACCTTCTCTTCGAAGAAAGATGATTTTCATGGCTCCACTTGAAAAATACTGTCTTTAGAAAGAGAATCCATTTAGACTTTCTCGTTTTATGAATCCCTGAAGGTCGTATGGATCAGCATGTAAGCCAATGGAAATTTGTTTTAAATCCCTGGGGAATGTTGATTTGCATTTTCAAGGTCTTGATCATTTACAGTCTGCAAAAAAAAAAAGAGAGCAAGATTTGCTACTTTTCATCTCTTATGCTCTTTATCTCCTCATTTTTCCATGTGAGTCTCACCCAAACTGTTCACAGCATTGATTTCCTACAGTCAAAGGGCTTTGAAGATTGAAGATTGCACAATAAAAGGATTACATTTGGAATTTCCCCCCCTCTTCATATCTGCAACACCTTTGTGTCTATTTGAAGCCATCTCATCCGTTCAGACAAAATCGGCTGGCTTTGGAAAGCAGAATTGAATTTATTTCTGCTTCTGGTTTTATGCTGGCTGGAGAATTCTGGCAGTTGAAGTCTTCACATCTTGAAGTTGCCAAGGTTGAAAAAAATCTGGCCTGTAGGATTCAGCCTTATTCAACATTTCTCTGGATTAAATAAAAGTTCTTCATATTTAAAATAGTTTAATAAGAGAACTACAGCTTGAAAAGTCACCAGAGATTATGGACAGGGTTTTTTTTTGTCCCCTGCATCTGATAATCAGATTTGTTCCCCCTCCCACCCACATATCTATATACTTTTTTAGTTATCATAAGTTTAGCTTATCCTCAATTAATTCATTTAAGCTTTTATTAAAACCATCCAAGCAAACATCTTTTGCTGCATCTCATAGCAGTGAAATCCTTAATTATGTATTGTGTGAAGATGAACTTAATGTTCTTCAACTGGAGAGAGAAAAAAACAGCTTACTGTTGCCATCTCTCCTCAGCTCAGGATTATTTCTTTACTTTTCAAAGCTACAGATGACACTTGGTAAAAAGTCAGTCAGTGTCAGCTAATATTCTGTCGGAGCCCTGAGACAATGTGGGCGTTAAAAAGAAATTTGGGTGTATGTGAGTGTGTAAAAAGGAAATGCTCCCTCTGGTTGCCAACCAACTTTTAAAAATAGATCTAATAAAAGTAGGTTATAAAATATGACAAGTATTTCCATGGAGGGCTGAGAGGGGAAGAGAAAGAAAGAAAGAAAAAGAAAGAAAGAAAGAAAGAAAGAAAGAAAGAAAGAAAGAAAGAAAGAAAGAAAGAAAGAAAGAAAGAAAGAAAGAAAGAAAGAAGGAGAGAGGAACAGAGGGAGGGAGAAAGAAAGAAAGAAAGAAAGAAAGAAAGAAAGAAAGAAAGAAAGAAAGAAAGAAAGAAAGAAAGAAAGAAAGAAAGAAAGAAAGAAAGAAGGAGAGAGGAACAGAGGGAGGGAGAAAGAAAGAAAGAAAGAAAGAAAGAAAGAAAGAAAGAAAGAAAGAAAGAAAGAAAGAAAGAAAGAAAGAAAGAAGGAAGGAAGAGGGACAAAGAAAGAAGGAGAGAGGGAGAGAGAAACAGAGGGAGGAAGAAAGAGAGGGGGAGGGAGGGAGAGAGGGAGGGAGAAAGAAAGAAGGAAGGAAAGAAGGAAGAAGGAGAAAGAAAGAGAGAAAGAGGGAGGACAGGAGGGAGGGAGAAAAAAGAAAGAAGGAAGAAAGGAAGAAAGGAAAGATGCACAAAGAGAAAAAAAGAGAGAGAATGAATTATAACAACTTCACATACCATATGGACATTTGTAGGTTCAAACCATCATTCCTTGAATGCATTATATGAAGACCCTACTTTCTTGACAGGTCTATAATGCTGGAAAAAGTGGAAAGAGTAAAGTTTGCGTTGGGGACAAGTCAAACCACGTTGAATTGATTACAGATTAAGGAAAGAGAAACAAGAAAATGACCAGCCACAAGGTCAGGGGATTTGATTACAACAGCAGTGAATTCACCACTGAAAGATTTGAAGGCTCAGGTGCTGGATAGATCATGAGGGAGAAAGTCTACCAGTTGGTCACGAAGAGTCAACATTGACTTGATGACATTTGATTGGTCCATCAAGCAGACACTGCTACATAACTTGCAAAAATATGAGGCTTTGTCGGTCCGCAAAAGACTCCACTTCATGCAAGGTCCAGGGAACGTTGAAAAGTGACTTTTGCAGACCCACAAAGCTTCCTGTGATACAACAAGGACCAATTTGCTCATAGAATCCAGGGTCCATGTTGCTTCACCCAATGATTTTGAGGGGTTTTTTCATTTCGTCTTTCCTTGAAGCAAAGCACCAAGTCTTCACAATCCATGAACACCCCCTTTTCCTTGGGCCTCACAGCTAGTATTTTCTGGATATTTGGTTTCATAACTCATCCTCTGTCAACTGTAGTGACAAGATGTGGTTTCAAGTCCAACTAGCAGGAACGTGTTCAATTTCATATGCATGCCGAGATGTTATTACAGAAGATGAAAATGCGAGGCAATATTTCTTTTTACAGCTCTGGAAAAAAAAGTCATTTCAGACTAACATTGATTTTCAACTCCCCTGACCCCTTCCTCATTCTTTCTTTTTTTAAAAAAAGCTCACAAAAAGCTGTGGACAGGCCCTGAAATCTCAGCCTTTTCCAGTTGAGCTTCTGAAAATGACAGATCCATCTTTGGGGCAGAATTAATTTATGCCGAGTTTGTTAACCTTGTAGAAGAATCGCATAGTTCTGTCAATTATCTGGGACATCTCATTTGAAATCCAGCCACAGATAACTTTCCTAAATTCCATTTTCTTCCATCATAGCAATCTTCAATTGTTTGACCTTGATTTCAAAAAAAAAATTACAACACTCTTATGGTAATGTCCTTTTGTTCTATTATTTATATGCATAGTTTTAAGAAGGGAGCATGAACTACAAGCTTGTTTCAAAGCAGATATTATAAGTTATCACTGATGTAACTATTAGAGGGATTACCATTCTATGCTCATGTACAAGAAGGATAAAAAAATGGAGCAGGGTTTTGATCAAGAGGTCGTGGCAACTGATCTTTGGGTCTCTTTTGACTCAACAACTCTACAAGGAAATACTTCCCAGATTAGCCACCAACAGCCCTTAGTCCTTAGAGTCATTTTCATTGAGAAACCTCACTGAATTAGGGTTGGTTTTCTTCAGTTACATACCTTGGACTCTATACTAATAAAAGCTGCGAACAATCACAATGGAAACACACTTGATCAACGATCTGTGAAGAGAGAAATTGCGGGACTTCCTATAAAGGTATTTTAAAACAAATCTGTGTGAAAATAGCATGATTAAACAATAGGAAGCATGCATATCTCTGAACATCGTTCAGCAAGAGAGAAAACTGCTCCTGTTGAAATGTCTCCTTCTCCCTAATCAAATTCCTGGTTTCAACATCATGTTCTCCTAACATTGGTGCTGTGTGAAAAATAAGCAAGAAACTCTTCAATTCTTTGAAAAAAGTCACATCAACCGTCCACCAATGCACTAAAGGGTGTGGCCCTGCTCAGTTTTTAAGCGTGCTTAAATCAAATGCCCACAGATATCATGGATATTTGAAGAGGTGGGACCTCCATTAGTACCTCTGAAGGTTGTTTTTCTTCAGATTTGAGCTGAAGGGACCCCAGTCAATCTTTTTTACAAACAAAAGGGCCAAACAGAAGAGAGAACTGCTCCTGTCGAATTGTCCCCATCCCCCTAATCAAATTCCTGGTCTCAGCCTCAGTTGAGGCTCTCCTAACT
This sequence comes from Bungarus multicinctus, assembly GCA_023653725.1. Lineage (NCBI taxonomy): Eukaryota > Metazoa > Chordata > Lepidosauria > Squamata > Elapidae > Bungarus > Bungarus multicinctus. Next base: position 20,898,028 of record CM042843.1, read on the forward strand.
TAGGCGCTATGTGAAAAATAAGCAAGAACCTCTTAGCTTATTTGCATCAAAAGTTACGCATCGTATCAGAAGTAAGATGAGACTTCCTCATCTTCATACACCTCCCAAGGAAGACTAGACCATCAAATGCTTGCAATAGGTTTAAAAAAATGGAAATCAGTTCATCAAATACTTTGTTCCCTCAACTCTAGAAATTCAGTAACACCAATTAGTAAATTTTGGAAGTGAAGAAGTATCATTTTGAGGCTGGGCCCAATAGTGTCTCTTTTGTGAAAGGGAAAGAACTAAAGTTTAGGGTGGGTGCTTAGAAAAAGGAGCAAGGAAGGAGAAGATATAGTAGCCTGTAGTTTTCAAACTTATTTTTCTCTTCTTCTACAACCGTTCTTTCCAGAATGTAAGGATGTCATGAGAGCAGAAATCACCCTCCCAAAGTTGATGCAGAAGTTAGCCGGAATCCAACCTTGAAAACACAGCTCCCAAATTTCAATACCCAATTTCAGGTCTAGATCTCAAAATTGATGAGAGATACCACCATTCTATGGTAGCAGATGGACGAAAAGAAACAGACCAAACTTTGCCTTCATCCACCCAACAAGTCACTAGCAGATTCTCCAGACTTCTTTGCATTCATACCAGGCTGCATCTTTAGTGCTGCTTAGCGTAGTCATTAAATCCTTCTCCAGGTGTTTACAGATTTTTTTGGGAGTAAAAATAGGAGCAAAAGACACTGGCTATAACTCACAATAATGTTTCCTCATATTTCAAAGAACGTCTTATTTCTGACCAACGTGTAGAACCTTTTCAACGCAGGCTAAGTTTATCACATACTTGTAATTCTTTAAACCTTCCTAAAGTGATGTACTTTCTGGAGTGTTGTGTATGCATGGGTTGATTTTTGAATTTTGTACACTATTAAACTTGAAAATAACTTTTCCCTTACTTTGAGATTCAAGAATGACAAGCAGTTGGAAAGAAAGAAAAAAACCCCCCACCTTCCAGCGTTGATAAACAAGAAATATATTCTAAAATTGCCAAGAGACCTTTTTGATTTATAGTTATAAGGACATAATCCACTCCAAAAAATAGATGAAATTCTGTATTTCTCAAATTACTGTAATTGAATATAATTCGAAAGATATCATACTGTTGAGTTAAAAGGATAGACTCCGAGCTTCTGAAAAGTATATTTATTGTATTGAGATACTCAAGGGATATACAAAAGCATTCTTACAGAGACCAATTTCATTTGACAATGGTTTAGAGACAACAGAGAAGACACAACATTTTATCACTGAATACTGATGAGTTGCACGGAAATTGTTATGCCTCCATTCTTGACAAATGTTCCTTTTCTTTCCTGGATTTCTTTTATGCTTGTTCTTTAATCCCTTGGCTGTTTTTCTTACACAAAAGTTTGATTTTGCTTAGTTTCCCAGTTTTGCAATTCAAGCAAACATTACATGAAGATTGGCACCTTTATATTAATTTTTCCCATGGCGTGTTACATATCTGAGTTGTATTTTTACATGCAGTTTTCCTAATGATTCCCCATAACATAATGCATGTTTTTCACATATTTATTTTCATGATATGTGGATTTCTGAAGGCATAATCCACTCCATTTTTCCCCCAGTGACAAACTGCTGCTTGGAAGTGTGACTTGAGAACATTTGTGTTAAAAATGCCACACTCGGACTAATTCACACATGGTTAGGATTGACTTGAGATGGATAAGGTCTTTACCTTTATTTTAAAGGTGGACAATGTTTTTAGCACTTTGAATTTGTAATAGGAAATTTTTGACATTGTGTATTTTATGGCTGTAACTTGGAATCTGCCTAGAGGTTGGTTATGACTTGTCTCCTGGGGCTATAAGTCACAATAGACACATTTGAAATAATAATGAACACTGTAGATTTGTTCTTAAGTTGCTAGCTATAAAATATGATGGAATTGTTATGAGACCCATCAGTTTCCTTCTTGGGAGATCTCCCTGACTTTGCTAAGATAGAAGATAAATATTAAGTCACCCAGTGGAGTGAAGAGCCACTAAGCCAAAGGAATTTCAAAAGACAAAGTGGTCAGACTTTCCACAAAGTTGTGTTAGCAAAACTTCTCTTCCTTGGAAGTAACAGCAGTAACATTTTCTGACTGATGAAAATCCTGATTCCTGTGGTATAAAACTCAAAAGCCTGAGAACTCTTATCTTTTAACATAATCGATGCCTGCCGATCAGCAAATACTGTATCTTTAAAGCTGACATTCACTTATGCCACTACACCACAACAGCTAATATACCACAACAGCGCTTTCAGGGCAGCGCAAAGCTTGGTAGCTTTAATGAGAAGAAGAATATATCTATTTTTGCTGTTGTGTGTAGAGGGTGCTCCCTTCTTCAAATAATCCAGCAAGAAGCCTTGGGTATTGACCAAATCCCCATCAGTCAATTGCAAAAGGCAGCTTTGCTTGGAGCAACTTACACCCTCAAACAACAATGTCTGCCTAGTTATCTCAGGAGTTTAGGAAGGACTTGAGAGTTGAATAAAAATGCCAAATTCAGTCTAGACATCTAGATGACTGTGCAACACACCATCATAATGATATATTTGGAGCACCACTTGAACACCTTTGGCATTGACAAAATCTCCATCAGTCAATTGCAAAAGGCAGACTTGGAATAGCTTACAACCTGCTATTGACGAGACCTTTTAACACCTTCAAACAACATCTGCCCATCCCTGATCCTTACAGATGATCCGATAGATGGACAAAATGCCAAACCCAGTCTAAACATCCGGATGACTGTTCAACTCATCATCATCATCATCATCATGTCATAGAGTACTTGGTTTTCAATTGTCCTTTTTCTTAGCTTTAGCTGATGGAAGCACTTAGTGGGGTGCCCTAAATTTACCCTTTTGGGGTTTGGGGAGTTCCTAACTAGGCACTTTCCTCTCCACTCCCCCGTTCAACAAATTATAGGAATAAAGTCCAGGGATGTGAAGGTCAATTCAAACTCTGTAACAGCCTCTTCTGAGCTGAAAAGCAGGCGGCTAGTGAATAATCCTGAAATTGCTATGCAGAGTTTCCTTTCCATTTCTATTTTCATATCTAAAGCTGGAACGTTTAACATCCACAGGATGAAAAGGCAGATTTCAAACAACAGACGGGCGAATTTGAGGAAGCAGGACCATAAACCCCAGCATCTTTCTTAATCTCTCCCAAAATCATTTTGACCACCAGACTAGCAGAATTATTAAATCCAAAGGAGCGATTTTAACATATCAAACAACTCCAGCAAAACATTTTGGGGCAAAAGATTAAATCGGAGTTTTATGCATATCTTATTAAAATAAATCAGGCATCTCTAACACAGAGGAAAGTCTTTCTGTACAAGGACATTTAGAAGTTATCTGTTTGTTACAATGGAAAGGGAAGAAAGTCAATCTCTAATCTAATTTGAAATGTACATATTTCTAGTGGGGGGGAAATGGCAACAAACTGCTTATCCTTCCTTTGATATAAGGTCTTGTTGTTAAGGCACTCCCCCCCCCCCCCCCAAGAAGTTTTATCAGGCGAAAAATGTTGCAGCACAATGCCTTGAGACCTGAGATTTCTCCTCAGGATTCTGTAAGGAAGGCAATGTTCTACCCTTTTGTAGGCACATCCAAATCCTCTTAATCTGCACTTTTGTATTTCATCCCCGACTGTAGGATGTTAACTGTATTTCAGTCAGATGCTATTGGTCTTGAGATCAGTTGTATAGGTGTCATAGCCCAGGACCTAGGCCAGTGTTGGGATTCAATTTTTTTTACTACCGGTTTTATGGGTATGGCTTGGTGGGCATGGCAGGGGAAGGATGCTGTAAAATCCCCATTCCCTCCCACTAACCTGCTTTCCAGCTCCATTCTCCTGTGCAGGGTAACTGAAGAAGACCCAGCCAATCAACTGGGACTTGAGAGGCAGAGAAGAGATGAGGTTGGTGGGGCCAGTCAGATTGGCTGGTTCTCCAAACTACTCAACATTTCTACTATCACGGCTGAATAGCTCCTCTGACCTAGGCTCAGATCCTGACTCTGTAGAAGCTGCTCCAACTCAACCTGTAGAGTGTCAGCCTCAGGAAACACCAAGCAAAGGATCACCTGAGGCTGATCAAACACGCACACCATCAGAAGAGTGGTCAGATGATGACATAAGGCCTCCTAGCTCTTAGACTTGGTGAGTAGAATGGAGAACAGCGCAAAGATGTTCATTGAAGCTCCTTGCCAAGCAAGGGAGAAAATAACTCAATTGAAGATTAAGGCTTCAGCCTGATTTTAAGAGGTAGACCTGACCCATGTTGCTCAACTGGAGGCAATTGTTCGATCCCCTGCTATAAGTGTGAAATTCCTGAGATTGCTGCTTCTGAAACTCTGACCATGGGCTGGCTGACAAACCTGACTTGACTTCTGAATTTCCTTGACTCCAGCGGTGGTATTCAGCCGGGTCTGGAGAACCAGTAGTGGAACTTTTGAGTAGTTCAGAGAACCGGCCAATCCCGCCTCTGACTGGCCCCACCAACCCCATCTATTCTCTGCCTCCCTTTGAGTCCCAGCTGATTGGCTGGGTCTTCTTTGCTTGCCCTGCACAGGAGAACGGAGCTGGAAAGCAGGTTAATGGGGTGGAAATTGAGATTTTACAGTATCCTTCCCCTGCCACGCCCACCAAGCCATGCCCACAGAGCTGGTAGTAAACATTTTTTAATCCACCACTGCTTGACTCCTCTGAAGTCTAAGTCTACTTTTAACTATTCTTCTGTGCGCTCCCATTGAAAGAAAAGCCAACAGGCCTACTTTTTCCCCCAAGAGACTTTGTTGACTTACATTCCTTTACTGGTCTGCTCAACCTGGAATAAATTGCTATTCCCACCTAGCAATTGTGTGTGTGTATGAGAGAGAATTTGAAGCCGGAAATGGGAGAGTAGGGAAATGCCCCATGTACTCGTGTTACCAATATATATGGATCTTTGGTTCTTCGGGTTTTCTCCCACGTAGAATTGGAACAAAATAGCCTTATTACTTCACTGCTAGACATTACAGAGTTGGGGAGAATTGAACACACAGTGTTTTGTGCAATAAGTTTAGCTCAGGGATATATGGTTTTTCCGCCCCAGCATGAAAGCTGCATACAGCTCGTAAGATACATGCTGGAGTCCTCAGTCTCCATATTAGCAGATGGGGCCAGGTGAAAAATGAAATTGAATTTACATTCCAATTTCATTTGCAGCTAATTTGTTTACGACAATCCTCCTCCAACTGCATCATTAATCATCTTCTCAATCTGCTGCCTAGACCCATTGCAATTGGCTAACAACTTTGGGAGGTCTCTTTGGGAGGTCTTTGGGATGACCCTCCTGGTGTTTGCAACTTGGGGGCATCAGATTATGTCCAGTGGTGGGATTCAAAAATTTTTACTACTAGTTCTGTGGGCGTGGCTTGGTGGGCATGGCATGTCTTGGTGGGCGTGGCTTGGTGAGCATGGCAGGAGAAGGATATTGTAAAATCTCCATTCCCTCCTCACTCCACTAACCTGCTTTCCAGTTCTGTTTTCCTGTGCAGGGCAACCAAAGAAGACCCAGCCAATCAGCTGGGACTCAGGAGGCAGGGAATAGATGGGATTGGCAGGGCCAGTCAGAGGTGGGATTTGCCAGTTCTCCAAACTACTCAAAATTTCTGCTACTGGTTCTCCTGAACTGGTCAGAACTGGCTGAATACCAACTCTGATTACCCCCTCTCTGCTTTGGCTGGAGGTCTAGTTTGTCATCTGAATGGCTGCACTCATAGTACAACTGTCTTTTCCAAGAGATTTCTACCTGGGAGTGGTTTCTATAAACAAGGTGAGATCAGGGCAATGTTGCCAGCAAGGGGTCTGCCAGTCAGCTCAATCCCCCTCGGAAAGTCAAAGATTTGACTGAAGTAGAGTAATCCTTGACATACGACCACAACTGAGCCCAAAATCTAGCTTGCTAAATGAAACATTTGTTAAATGAGTTTTGCTCCATTCTATGACCTTTCTTGCCCACAGTCGTTAAACGAATCATTGTGGTTGTTAAGTCAGTTATACAGTTCTTAAATCAATCTGGCTTCCCCATTGACTCTGCTGAGCAGACGGTCACAAAAGTGGGTCGCGTGACCCCGGGACACTGCTACCGTCATAAATACATGCTTAAAAAATCCAAACAAGCCTGGGGGGTGGGGGGGCACAGCCCTCAATTTTATACCTGCACACAAATTGCTTTTGCTTTGCACAGGTAGCCGTCAGGAAGTGAGGGGAGCCGAATGTCAAGTTGCCAAGCACCTGAATTTTGATCATGTGGCCATGAGGATGCTGCAATGACTGTAAGTGTGAAAAACAGTCATAAGTCACTTTTCTCCATGGTGTTGTAACTTTGAACAGTCACTAAATGAATTGTTGTAAGTTGAGGGCCATCTGTTCTGTCCCTGTGAATTGAATCTCTGAATTGAAGTTTTGCATGTGGCTCTTTTCAAGGCTGTTTTGGCATTAGAAACGTCCTGTTAATTTTATACAAATATGACCAAACAGCCTGGGATGCTGGGATGCTGAGACCCCATTGGGGCAAAAAAGAAAAAGAAAAAAGAAAAGAAATTGGAAGAAGGAGATGGAGTGCATCTTTGATTTCCATTTCTCTCCATAAGGGTCTTGTTTTCAAAGATGGCCATTCCTGAAGGTATTTGGCGTGCCATAAATTCCAGATTAGACCAAATATCATCAGCCTGAGCCTCTACCTTCTCTTCACGGAGAAAAGGTCAATCCAGCTAGCAGGGCTGTAAATTAACACAACCCATAAGCATTGTCAATTATTTTTAGATTTAAGTTGCAACGAACACATTTCCCGAGGCTCTTCGCTTTCTTGGAAAAGAGACGTATATTTATTCCTTCTCCATTCCATTAAAGGTGGACTGAAATAACAGAGCAATATTCTTAGGCTCCGTTAAGCATTCCTTGACTGTTCTTTTTTTTCTCTCTCTCTCTTTGGTGCATCCAGAAAACAAGCAACCAAATTGAAAATATAGCCCGGGGTGACCAAAGAACTCGAATATGAATCTCCAAATCAGGAGTAGAGTTTTTCACTGTTCATTAAGAGGTCACCGGGGAGTGTTGGTTGGTGGTGGATTAAATCGTAATTCATATGCTTATTTTTCCAGAAGAAGGAAAGCTCTTTTACCTTTCTCCAAGGGTCTTGGGTTCCATCCTAGCAGTCTGATTTAATAACAACAATTGTGAAAATAAAGGATTGATCCACAGGCATTTTCTGGGTCGGTCCCCAATGGCTTTAGAACATCCTTCCAGAGAGACCTATGGCATTAGGGCAGAATTTGAAGGATTTCCTCTTGATTTGGATTCTAAGCCAGAAGCTAATTAAGTTCTTGAGATCATAACCACCACTCCAGCAATGGCTCTGACAAGAAGACTCAGCAACGCCCAGCTGTCCTCAAAGAAGAGAGCAATTTCACTCCTGCTGATTTACAAGGTAATAAAACTATTGATGGGAAATTGGGAGGGGGAAGAGATCGATGGGCCAGGAGGAGGCTGAGTCAATATTAAATGTTATTCACAACCAAGGACAGGCTGTGAGTTGTCGCAACTTGTGTGCCGTGACCTGACTGGACTGAAAGGAAAGTTGGACTTTTCTGCTGCTTTTATCCTCTCTCTTCTTCTAGACTCTAAATCGGGCAACTTAAAGACTTGTGGATTTCAACTCCCGGAATTCTCCAGCAGTCGTTGAGGAATTCTGGGAGTTGATGTCCACAAGTCTTCAAGTTGCCATGTTTGGAGAGCTCTGTTCTACAGCAGTGTTTTTTAACCTTGTGTCATGCCCTTGTTGGAGTCTGATTCCGAGGGGGAGATTGAGCAGCTGACAGGGAGTGGGAGGGGGGCTCCAGTGGCTGTGGAAGAAATGGGGGAAGGGCACAGTCTGGCTGGACATTCAGAGGAAGACCCAGGGCCACCCCCTCTTCATCCTAGGGCACGCAGGGAGGAACGGAGAAGGGAGCAACGTGGCTTACGGGAGAGAAAAAGGCCCTGATCCCTTTCATTAGCTGCAGCTGGGAGAACAGGATATAAGAAGGACGTTTGCACACAGCTCCTTGATGGAAGCAAAGCATGCATTATCTTTGTCGAGGCTTATCTGGGTTTTGGCATCCTCCCAACTGTGGGTGCTGAGTTATGTGTTGGAAGTGTGCAATTTATCATCCTGGCCTGCCACGTTAATTATTTCAGTGTGGTTTGTGTTGGGTTTTTTGTTTCTAATTATCTTTACTTTGGGTTTGGACTGCATTTCTGCCCTTCGTAGACTGTTTTTTGAAGAGTTTGTTATCCAGCCAAGGATAATTGGACATTAGGGCCAATTTGGGAGCATTAAAGGGAATTTATTCTATTTTTGTGACTTTGTTATTTTTGTGTCACACCCAGGGTAATCACACCTTGTCAGCTTTAAGTTGGGTGAACTTCAACTCCCAGAATGCCCTAGCACAGCTTACAATCATGCCAACAGCACAGAATGAATCCCATTTTTCTGATAACAGAATTGACTTTTCTCAATCTCCTGTTTTTTCCCCCCTCTGGCAATGTATTCAAATTTTCATATTTCCACGTATTTGCTTTTGGATTTTGCCTTAGGCAAAATTCAATGACCAGTCTGGCATCTGACGAAGAGCAAAAACTCTCGCTGTACATGAAGATGTCGTTCAAAAGCAGATGGAATTAAAAACATCTTCAATTCTGTTGACTCATTCAAAACGGGAAGCTATTAGGTTAGTGCGCGGACAAAAAATATAGCTTATGTATTCCTCTCTCTGCCACTAAGTGGAGAATACGGCAACGGTTCGGTCTTAAAAGTCTACCCTTCTCTTTCCTCAGCATAATGAAGTTACCAGCAGTCTGAAAAAGAGGACAGATTTACAGGAGGACAACAAAATGCTGCATTAATGTATATGACAACCACATCATTGGAAATCATCGGGGGAAGGGGCAGTTAGATGAGGATAAAAGAGGAAGGGTGGGAAGACCGACTTATTGTAAAACTTTGGAAGAGTAGACCTTAGGTGATGGACAACATCGGTAAAAACAAAGACTGAGAAAACATCTAAACCGTGGAAAAACACGACAGTCGCAAAAATGCATCGATATGAACCCAGATGTGCAAAACAATGAACTCACAGACAATAAATTAGGGAAGGAAGACCTGTAGAACAGGATGGCTTCTGGAAAGTTCTGCAATGGATTAGGTGGTTTATATGTTCTTCCATGTAGTAAAGTAATGTTTGGTGTTTTTGTGAGTGCAAGCATTGAGAAGCCTAGAGAATAAGATGGAGGAGCTGATGATGTTCATTATTTGCAGCGTTTCCTCCTCCTCCCCTTCCCCTCCCCCTCCTTCTTTCTTTCTTTCCTTCTTTCCTTCCTTCTTTCCTTCCTTCTCTCCCTTCCATCCTTCCTTTTCCTTTCCTTCCTTTTCTTTTCTTTTCCTTCCTTCTTTTTCCTTCCTTCCTTTTCCATCCTTTTCTCCCTTCTGTCTGTCCTACCTTCCTTCCTTTCTTTTTCTTCCTTCCTTTTCTTTCCCTTCCTTCCTTCCTTCCTTCCTTCCTTCCTTCCTTCCTTCCTTCCTTCCTTCCTTCCTTCCTTCCTTCCTTCCTTCCTTCCTTCCCCAACAACACATACACTGAGAAAAAACTGGTCTATTTATCTCCTTCCTTCACTCACATTTCAGTATCACTTCCTTTTAAAAAAAGAAACAGCTCAGAGCGATGGGCCAGAAAAACCAAAGCTCCCTGCAAAATACTTGGACCAATTTTCTTGTTAGCAGACTTTGGTTAAGCAGATCAGACCACGGTGAGTTCTGTGCTCTGCAGGAGTTGAGCAAAAAGGCCAGTTGCACCTTTTACCAGAAGACCGAGAGAAAAGCTTAAAGAGAGCTGCCCTCCTTTTTAATGGCCATTTATGCTGATCCAACTTACATTTCCTCCGGCTTCGAAGGAAATAATGGCATTCGTAAACGCACCACTTTCAGAAGCAGAACTGCTTGGGATGGGGGGGAACAGCTGATAAGCATTTGCTGGGGAAGTGAGTTAAAAGGTGGCTTGTTTGTGTCTCTCTCTGCACCCCCAGATGCTAGATGCAACAGGGAAATAATTGGTTGGCAATAAAAAGAAAAAACATCAATTTGTGAAATGGAACAATACCCCAAGGAGAGAGGACAAATTAATCAGTTCAAAGATAATAAGAACCTGCTTCAAAATTATGGAGAAAATAAATGGTGGGGAGGAAAAAAAAAATCAAGGTTAAAATAGATAAGGTCTTATCTCTGGCAACCCTTAATGGACTTTTGCTGATCAGGACTGAATGAGGAGGCTTTAAGGATTTGTTTCTAGATAAGAGATAGGATACGGGAAGAAGAGATCCTTGCTTGTATTTTTAGAGAAGGTGATACCTTACTAAAATCATTTCTACTTATTCTGATGAAAGGGCTGCGGACATTTCTTCATATACTGTATTTCTTCTTTTACCCCCACTATATTCTTAATTTTTCTTTCTTCTCAATTTTTTTCTTTTCTACTTTTCCTTTTGTTTTTATTCTTTTAATTTGTGTGTCTTTTCAATTGATTTAAACTACTGTATATATGTGTATGTTGTGAGAGAGAGAGAAAGTGAGAGAAGACAGAGAGAAAGTATATATATATGTATGTATGTGTGTGTGTGTGTGTGTGTGTGTATATATATATATATATATATATATATATATATATATATATATATATATATATATATATATATATATATATATATATATATATATATATATATATCTTTGGTTCTTCGGGTTTTCTCCCGCATAGAATTGGAAGTATCTAGGCGACGTTTCAATGAAGTCTCATTCATCATCTTCAGGCTTCTGTCTTCGGCCTTGTGCTTCTCAGAGTGATGTGAGCTTGCAGCTGCTTCTTCCTTTTAACTACTGGTGGGGGTGTGACTTGATTGGGTGGGGGCTTGGCTGTGTTCTGATTGGGTGGGGGTGTGTTCTCATTGGTTGGGGGTTTGGCTATGTTCTGATAGGTTGGGGGGTTGGCTGTGTTCTGATTGGCTGGGGTGGTGTTCTGTTCCAGTGGGGATTTGGTTGTACTCAGGTTAGTCTTAGTTCCTGGGGGATTTGAGCTGGTGAGCTGTGAGCTGCATGTATATATATGCAGGTCTTGGCATGTTCGGGTCTTTTCCCGTGTAAGAGTGAGACTGTCTTGGCAACGTTTCGATGAAATCTCACTCGCCATCTTCAGGCTGGTGCTTTTGGCTTTGTGCTTTGCTTGCACAAGCATATATATATGCTGACAGTTACTATTTTCAAATGGTAATGCTAATCCTCCCCAGTTTTGTCCCTGTTTGCAAGGACACAATTTTAATTGTATCCATTTTATGTTTTTAGAAGGCTTTCACAATGCTGCCATGAAAAGAAACCTGTTGATATGGGCCAAGAGACTTTTTGAAAGCTAATAAAATTGAATGCTTTTGGAGTTGGACATGAAGTTACTTAAGAGTAGTTTCATTTATTATTCTTCACCTAAAGACAGAATCTTGCCTGACTAAAGCAACTATTTGCTTAAGAACAGATACTGTATATTGTAGGAATAGCTAGGAAGGAACCATTTTAATCCTCTTCCTGCTGGCTAAACTTTCCAATCTCTGCTGCCTCTTTGCTCTCTGGATGGCAATCTAGACAACAACACAATTTCAGGAATCTCTCTTCTTTCTTTTACTGCAGAAAAAAAAAACATTCTCCCATGGAATGACTTATTGGGATAGTGAACAGCAGGGGTGTCTACTGGGTAAAATCAAAAATTAAATACAATGGCTGTGGTGTGCGATCAAACTTCTGTCTGCTTTTTGTGTGTGTCACAAATTTTTAGAGCTGACATCTTCACTTTTTTGATCCTACCCAGCAAATATCCCTGGACAAGAGCATCGATTCTGAGATTTGATTTGTAGACAATTTGCTGGAATATCTGAACCTGACTGATAGGCCAGCTCTGATGGAGACAATCTGGTTTTATTTTTCCATTTGATCCAGGGCAGCCAGTCCATCTAGTGTGTGACAAGGGCATGAACAAATCTTTCTGTCTCTCTCCCTCTTCTCTCCCTCTCTTTCCCTTTCCCTCTCTCCCTTTCTCTCCCTCTCCCTCCTTCCCTCTCTTTCCCTTTCCCTCCCTCCCTCTCTTTCCCTTTCCCTCTCTCCCTCTCTCTCCCTCCTTCCCTCTCTTTCCCTTTCCCTCTCTCCCTCTCCCTCCCTCTCTTTCCCTTTCCCTCTCTCCCTCTCTCTCTCCCTCCCTCTCTCTCTTTCCCTTTCCCTCTCTCCCTCTCCCTCCCTCCCTCTCTTTCCCTTTCCCTCTCTCCCTCTCTCTCCCTCTCTCTCTCCCTCTCTCTCCACCTTCGCTGGATATTTCTTTTGAAATATAACTTCAATATACCTGAGTCCTCTCTGTTTGCTTTCTGCCATGCAAGAAGTCCTGAGAAATTGGGACAAGCAATTGTGCTGAGCATGACAAAGTGAGATGTACTTAACATGCAATTCCAGCCATGAAAAAGAATCTGGTTACCAGGAAGATTTTACAGAACATGGATTTCCAAGGAGCTTCTTTAAAGAGACATGGGAATAATTGAAAATGAAGGTATGGTGGAATTGAAAGAAGAGGGTGCATTTTAGAGAAAGCCATGCAAGTCCCTTACCGTAAAAGCCACAAGACTGAGCAGATATGTAGGGGGAATGACAAGGAGGTGGAACGACAACATCAAGAAAATAAAATCATATTTACAGCCTTGAAGAACAGCGAAGTCAATAGACTTACTAAGAGAGGATAAAATGAAAGCCACAATCATCTGAGTTCATGTTAGAAAAGTAGAGGCCTTCCAGGAAGGAAGGAAGAGGTTAAAATCATCAAAAAAATTATTAAAGATGAAGAAATGAAAGTCAACAGAAGATCATTTCTGCTGGAATCACCGGCACAGAGGCCAAAAGAATAAATAATAGAGCAGAGAGGGAAAATATCGGAGGTGGGGGGGTGGGGGAAAAAACGTGATTGCTTCATCCATGTTTCCAGGATATCAGCTCCCTTTGATCAGAACGGCACACATAACAGAAAAAGGGAAGAATCAGAAGCGAGGGTGATTTATTTTTTATGTCCTTTGAAGGTACAGAGGGGGAGAAGGGGCCAGCCTTGCGAGGTAGTTCAGACAAGAAGCACCCCAAGAGCTCCAATTTTCTTGTAAGATTACATTACCAGAATCTTGCAAGTCCGAAGGGATTCCTTTACACTTCCCAGGAAACTAGAGAGAGTCCCTTCTGAGATGCTTCCCACACCCCTTTTCCTTCTGCAGATTCAGCTGCCTCTTATCTGAGGTGTCTCTCCTTCCTGTCTCTCAAGGTTATTCTCACATACCTCTTACATCAACCATGAAACAAGATAAGAACTGGCATTGAAGTACCATCTGGAAGGTCATGAAGGATGACCGATTAGCTGAATTGATCATCATTTGCCATCACAGGGTTTACATGAATTTGTTTTGCTGCGTTGCATCAACCCAGCCACTGCTGCTGTCTGTAAATCATGGCTTATGGTTCACTGTGTTGGTTGTGGGCCAGCATGGAGATGACCAATCTGCCAGCACAGCTGGAGAAGTTGTCCGTTGCAGCCATGGCCACAAAATGGGCTAGTAAAAATGTCACTCATTATGGCCATCTGCAGTCGGGGTGGCTAAATTCTAAGTTTGGCCAGGTTTGCTCTATTATCCGAATGGGTTTTATTCCTTAGTTAATACATCACATCCTGCTTGCTTCTGATCGAGAAATTTAGAAGCGTTGGCTGCCAAGATACAAAAACAGTGTTGACGACTTTATAAGGGAAGAGATGAATAAATTTACTTGTTTTTAAGAATTCAGCATTTTACGGGCACCAGATGATTATAATGATACCCTGTGACTCAGATTAAACTTATATTTCCCATTTGTATCTCATGTCTACTGAGTTGTTAAGATGAGGGAATTGTCCTTAAATCCTAATTAAAAACAACAAAGGAATTTTCAATGTCAAGATCTTTCAGATTTGATCTTCCTCTCTCTCTCTCTCTCTCTTCATTTTGCTTCACTTTTTTTCTTCTCACCACCCTGCAATCCCTTTTATCTGTGCTTTTGCCCAAATACATGTCAAATCTTTGATTCACTCTCTGCCAGCTCCATCATAAATTTACATACAAAAAAATCAGAGAATTTGCATAATACTTTCCCTTAATAAGAGTCTGGAAATATGACAGGGAATCCGCTCATGATGTTAACAAGGCAGAATCCACTTTCAATTCGTCCTATATTTTCAGCACAAAATTGGGTACCGATTTTGAGTTGCAGAGCATCCGAGAAGGAATCAGAATAAATTTGAAAGGAATGAAACAAAGCCTATTCAGCATTAGCTCTCCGTGAACCACAGTCCACATGGTTGAAAAAGGGACCAGAAGAGTGAATACATCCAAGACATTTTGCCTCGCTTTTTTCTTTTTACCACCCTACAATCCCTTTTTTGGGGGGTATGGAGTCAGGGCCACTGAATGGAGCTGAGCATTTACTGGCCAGATGCCCTCCCTGATGCCTATGTGGAGTTTGCAGCAGATATTTTTTCTCTGCGCCCTCATAAAGAAACATCTGTCGCTGCTAGGATTGAATTCTCAACTTTCTGAATGAGATGTGAGCATCGTCATTTCTAGGCCACCATATCGCGGTGTATCATACTTTCCTTTAACCCTATAATTTCCATAAATCACAGATGCCCCCTCATCCTGATGTCAAAGCAAACAAGATTATCCTTCATGAAGACACCAAGTTGGCTACTGAGTGTCATGGAATCCTATCAGCCTTTACATACAGAGATGTATTCAGCAGGTTCTGGACCAGTTCTGGAGACCAGTAGCAAAAATTTTGAGTAGTTTGGAGACCTGGAAAATCCCACCTCTGACTGGCCCCGCCAACCCCATCTATCCTCTGCCTCCCATTGAGTCCCAGCTGATTGGCTGGGTCTTCTTCGGTTACCCTGCACAGGAGAATGGAGCTGGAAAGCAGGTTAGGGAAGGGAATGGGGATTTTGCAGTATTCTTCCCCTGCCATGCCCACCAAGCCAGGCCCACCAAGCCACGGTCACAGAACTGGTAGTAAAAAAATTTTAATCCCACCCCTGTTTACATACTATTCCAAATCCAGTTCTACATGGACCCTTGGCCTGATTAACCACACCTCCTTTCTTCTTCTATTTATTATGCAATTCTGAGGATCAAACTGAGGTTTTACAGGAGACACACAATAGTCACAGAGTCATACAACTAGATAAAGACTACAAAGGTTAGAACTTCAGAACTGGGCTACAAAAAAATCTGGACAATCACAGGATGGCAATCAAGAACTAGCTTTTTCTAAATTTCTTTTCTGCTACCTGGTGGTCCTCTGGAATTTTGTAGGCCAGATTTGATAGTCCAGTCACAAGGTATTGGACCAGAGCACCTATTAATACCATCAACATGTTCTTACAAGGTTGCCAATCATCTTTTGGCTAACATACTTCTAATAAGAAAGATTTCATTGCCTTTCAAATCAGTCTCTTCTTTTTGTAAAAAAATACTTGCCTTGTAGTATCAACAAAGGCTTCTTGAGTGCAGGCAAAATCTCATTTCTTGGCATATAAAGTCTTTAGTTGGAACCTACTGTCATACTACCTGACAGCCCTTCAAATATTTGCAGATAGTTATTACATTCCTCCTGCCACCTCTTTTTTCTACGCCTCTCCATCTTTTTCTCAAAGAATTTATTCTCAAAGTCCCAGCAAAAATAACATTATTTTATGTGGAGGGGACGGAGGGAAAACATGATTTATAGAGAGATAGATATTCTGCATCTTGACACAGAGTAGAAAAATAAAACGATACGTCCTTCACGTGAAGTTGAGGTTTTCAGACGTTTTATTAGTTTATCAAAATATAAAAGACAGAAGAACAAAGGAAAATGAAAAGAAGGGGAAAAGAGGGGAGCAAAAGGGGGAAAAGAGAAAAGTATAGGGGGAAGGAGAGAAAAGAAAAGAAAAGCATTTGGTTTCTGACTCCTTTTGTTGCAGCAGGATAAGGTAGCAACATAAGCTTTTTTACTTTTATGTGGTAATGTATACTAGCCATTTCTATAACAACAAACCTATTTAATCAGCGAAATCCAAAATCAGAGTTTAGCAATAGCACTTAGACTTATATACTGCTTCATAGTGTTTTTTTATAGCCCTCTCTAAGCGGTTTACTGAGTCAGCCTATGGCCCCCTAACAATCTGAGTTCTCATTTTGCCAACCTTGGAAGGATGGAAGATTGCGTCAACCCGGAGGTGGTCAGGATCGATCTGCTGACAACGTGCAGAGTCAGCATGCAATACTGCATTCTAACCACTGTGCCACCCACAGTAGGAAGGAAGGGAGGGAGGGAGAAAAGTAGAAATAGCACTTAGACTTATATACCGCTTTATAGTGCTTCACAGCCCTCTCTAAGCAGTTTACAGAGTCAGCCTATTGCCCTCAACAATCTGGGTCCTCATTTTACCAACTTCAGAAGGATGGAAGGCTGAGTCAAACTTGAGCCTGTGAGAATCGAACTCCAGGTTGTGGGCAGAGTCAACCTGCATTACTGCATTCTAACAGGAAGGAAGGAAGGAAGGAAGGAAGGAAGGAAGGAAGGAAGGAAGGAAGGAAGGAAGGAAGGAAGGAAGGAAGGAAGGAAGGAAGGAAGGAAATAGCAATAGCCCTTAGATTTATATACCGCTTCACAGTGCTTTACAGCCCCTCTCTAAGCAGTTTACAGAGTCAGTCTCTTGCCCCCAACAATCTGGGTCCTCATTTTACCAATTTCAGAAGGATGGAAGGCTGAGTCAACCTTGAGCCGGTCAGGATCGATCTGCTGACAATGGGCAGAGTCAGCCTGCAATACTGCATTCTAACCACTGTGCCACCAGGGCCCACCACAAGCAAAAGTCCAAAAGTGGTTTCCAAGTAGAAAAACAGAATTGTGTTCTTTTCTTTAATCAAAGCAGTCAATTTAGCCACCTCTGCTATCGCCATCAAGTTTCTTCATATGAAATTAAGTCAGCTCTCCACTTTCTCTCTCTATCTATTTATGGATATTGTGAAAAGGTTATTTTCTCACAACTGCTCAGCGACGGGAGAGGATCCACCCATAACTGGGAGTCCAGCAATGGATACCTTTAATAATAACAGGGAAAAAACCATAATTGGATTGCTTTTCTTTGAGAGTCCCCTCCTGCAGGAGACAAGCATCCATAAATGCTGCTTGTTCACTTGACTTTGAAAGGTTTTCAACTAGGTATGATTTTCTCCTGAAAATATCAGGTGGTGGTTGCCAAGAAACTGCCAGCTACTGCCAAGAAAAATAGACGATGAGGTCCACAAAGTATCCAGAAGTCAAACTGACTCAAGAGGGATTTTATCTTTTCTCTCTCTTGCATTCTGGTATCTATTGGTACCAGATGTTGCATTCATACAACCAGCGGGATGCGTCCTATTTCCTGCTCCGACAATTCTCAAATCACCACAAAGGTGGAACAGTTCGCATCCCAAACACAGCAACCTCTCAGGCCTCTCATTAAATGCAGCATCCATTTCTAGCATGGTGATAAAGCTATCACTTGACATCCCAACTGGCAGTTTGAGAGACCAGGATGGCTGTTACCTATAATTCACTCATCAAATGAAATCAATTTTCAGACATGACATTCGAGACAAGGAAAATTGGTCTTGCTAGGGTTCCTGGGTTGTTCTTGCTAAGTTAGGTTACACTTCCAACAAAAATAAAATCAACGTGGAATCAAATGCAGGTCTTGAAAAAGCCAATAATCAAAACTTACTGCATTATTTATATATATTATATTGCATTAATCAGTGCTCATTGGAGGAATTCCCTCCAGAAAATAATGAGAGGGACTCTTACCAACAAAAGGATGAACTGACATATTTATACATTTCAGGAAAAGGAGGAGAAAATGATAGTTGCGCATATGCATAGGTAATAAATGATGCAAGCATAGTCAGTCATCCTTAGCAAACCTCAAGTTATTTCCCCAGCTGTCTGTGGTTGCTGTCTTCAAGAAAGAATTATTGTGTTAATAGAAACCTATTAGTTGTGTTGCCATAGAGGTTCTGATACATTGTACTGACAACCAAGCATTTCAAGATTGCTCCAATTAGCACACACTCTATGCTTCTACCTTCACTTATGTTGTACAGCTGTAGTATTGTCCTCATCTTCTCTACTATCCTCTCTTATTGGTATATTATACTTATTACTCTGTTGCTTTGCATGAACATTGAGAGCCCCAAATCATTCAGGTTTCTCTTCTCTCCATTCTTCCCAGAATCTCAACATCTTTTTTATATTGTGGCAACCAGTATTTTTTATATAGTGGATGCAGTATTCCAAATGTGGTCTTACCAAGGCTTTGTAAAGTGGTACTAGAACTTCACTATAATCACACGTGGTCAAAGAAACTACTCTACTCTAATGCAACCACTCCTCCAAAAATTTGGTTTCCTCACATACATAAAGAGCAACCAGTTTCTTCCTCTTGCTGAAAACTCTGGAAGAATGAATTCAGTTTGGCATCTTTCAGCTGCAGTTACTCTTTGGTTCATGATTCAGCCAATCAAAAGGGATCCTTCTGGGCCATCCCTCCGAATAGTTGGAGACCACTTGCAAATGAAGCCAGCTCCCTGCTTAGTCTCCGTGGCTGATCAAAGGTTCTCTACCTTCTATGCTGCTTCTACATCTCACCAGCTCATTGAAAAGGAAGATCATGCAACTTTCTTGCTAAAGGATGACCCTCTCCAAATTGTGAAACTTTTAAGCATTTCTTATTGTCTCTGACATTTGCTGTGAACAATTCAAGAGCTGACTTTTCATTCTTTTGCCAATACTGAGCTTTGGCAGTGACCTTTCCGGTTTTCGTTCTTGCGCACAACTTGTACATAGGAATAAAATACTTAACAGGGGAAAATGTTGTAGGATTGGTTATTTATTTATGTGCTAATTTAGATTAGATTTAACATCAACTCCACCAAAAGGTTTAGGGCAGGACCTGATTAAACAGGTGTAGACATTCCACTGAAGCAGAATAAATTCTATCACATTAAGCAAAAATGTCATCCTTATTTTTGATTAGCAATGAGGTAGTCATGGCAAGCTTGTAGGAATTTGTGCATTTCATTAAGCAGTTGATTTCTCAGCATTGGGTAGACATTTCCTAGATCAAACAATTGTGCTCCACAGATTTTCTCCAAACATACCTGCCAGTACCTTAAAATTATTTTCAAAAGCCTTATTATTTGTTCCAACATGAAACAAGGCATGAAGCACTGAAATAAGTACTCATTCTCTCTTAGCACGTCTGTTGCAAAATTTGCTTCTAAGAGAAAACCAAATAGTTGGGTGGCAAAAATGCTCTTCGGCTTGACCTTTAAGGTTCTCAATACATAATTAAAGGTGTTAACTTATTTTTCATGTTGAGGTCCTTGTTTTAATTTTTATTGTGACATTTAATTCCATTTTGTGAAATAAGTGCCAGGGGTTAGGCTGAAAAGCTGCATTAAAATGCTTTGACTAATAACCTTATAATTGGTGGACTTAGACAAACCCAGCAATCTGTTCATTTGCTGAATTTTAAATGCCCATATTGGAAAAAAAAATGCTTTGTTTTGCTTGTCCTCTGCCAAGTCAGTCAATTCCCTTGAAGATTGCATATTCTAAAAATTATATTGACATTTTACTGTTCATTCCAGAATGGTGATATTATTATTAATGTTCAAGTTGTCACAATAATATATGTTTGTTGTTCTCCTGTAGCAGAAACTGGGCACATTGAGCATTAGCAATTAAGCTGAAAGGCTGAATTGCATAAAAATGTTTCTCTGCATCAGTTTTTGAGCACCGACATAAAGCAAAAAGGAAAAAAAAAACATGTTTGAAAAAGTACAGCATATCAAAAACCAGACAATGGTGATTATAGACTTGGAGGTGCTGAAACAGCTCCTCTTAAGTGCAGACTTCAGTAGGAAATCCATCATTTGTAGAAAGCATCAGAAAAGACTCGTTTGAAAACTGTCTACATATTGCAACAGCTGGAGCAGCTCACATGAAACAAGAGCTAAAACCCCACCATAGTTGTACACAGATTATATGACAGCCCTAAGTTTTCTGGAAAATTCAAACAGGAGGGCTCACTTACTTGAAATAAAAGCAATTTTAGGAAATTTCTAGAAGCCTGGCACTCTAACAAATTAGCCATCCATAGACACATAGACGTAAGCAATGTTTACATTCTGTGCAAAAGAGACAATCAACAAGCCAAAAAGGGAACAAAAAAGACCAAAACACCTCCTTAGTAGCAATCAGCACCCAGATGAGCATAGATTAACTCCAAGATGAACATTACACCTGCAATCAAGAAGTAAATACCCTAATCAAGGAACTGCCAAACAAGCTAAGAGTAAACAACCCAACCAAAGAATTTCCAAGATCGCTTCCACCAACATGGACAGGGCAAGCCGCTAAAATATAAAATGAGAATAAAACCCACTCCTTACTACCACTGATGATATTACCTAGTTTGGGTAATGAAACATCTGCAAGAACACAAGTAAGGTCAGAGAGCACCAAGGATCCCACAGTCCTCCTCCATCACTCTGCAAACCCCACTCCTTTTTAGCATTGTAGATTTACTACTTGGGTAAGGAAACAACCAAGTCCAGGGAGCACCAAGAACTCCACAGTTCAATTCTGAGCTACAAATGTGGACTTAAATGTCATGTGTCACTCAGCAGCTATGTTTATGTGACAGCACTTGCTTACTGGAGCTGTCCAAGGTGCTTCTCTTGTCCAGTGTTTCTCAACTTGGCCCCTTTAAGATGGGTGGACTTCAAGTCCCAGAATTCCCCAGCATGCATAGGTTTGTTTGTTTTTTGGTAAGTTGGGCAGCCATATAACGTGTTTGAATGAATTAATAACATCTAAGCAGCTCACCAGCTAGGATTGGAGACCAGAGATGCTCATTCTTAATACGAGGGACAGATGAAATGATTAAATACACACCTGGAAAGTACTTGCATTCAATATACTAAATGCTAAATATATTCAAGGGTTAGTAAAATGAAATCTAGTTTATCTTCTCTCTGTTCAGCTCTACTATTTTATTATTATTCAATTGAATGGATGTTGCCTGCTTCTCAATGACTTTTTGGAGAATGTCTATGGCGATCCTCGGTCATCCAGATCAGGGTTGTCCCAAAGGAGCTTTTTCAAAAGGCAACTGGACTCCTTGAAGATGTTTTGCTTCTCAACTAAGAAGCTTCTTCAGTTCTCAGAACGGATTCAATTCAGTTCTCAGAACTGGAGTAGCTTCTTGAATGAGAAGTGAAATGTCTTCAAGGAAAAACAAAGTCCAGTTGCCTTTTGAAAAAGCTCTTTTGGCACTTTTTGGAAAGTGGCCATTGAAAGACCAAGTCTGCTTCTCCTTCCCAGTTCAGAAAAATCCTCACATCCCTATTTTAGAGTCTGTAAACTAAGGAGAGGCTGACTGAATCAGTCTGGGATGTGCTGTTTCTTGGCCAACAAGCCTGATCTTGTTATAATCAGAATTAGTCATTTTACAAGCATCAGATGTATTTATGGCTGCAGCAGCTTTTACACAATCCTCATGCAAATCTTTTCACATGATGTATTCTTTAATAAAAAAAATCCACAGAAGAACCTTTGTGATTCAATAGCAGGCCTCCTCTACTCACGTATTGCTCAGATGTTGGAGAGTAATTTCCCTTAATGCTAATAAAGTATCAACCATCCTATGTATTTTTTTCCGCCTTTAGAGTGGCTGTTACTGGTGGATTAATCATAGTGATGGAACCAGCAAGGATCAATAATTGTAACTAGTATGCAACAGATGATTCTCCAAGTTTGCTCACCTGCATATCTTTCATACGTTCAAGCATATTATTAACTTGAGCTGCCGCAGAACCTTAACTAGGTTGTACGGCCCAAGGAGAAAACAATGCTATATGCTAAAATAACAGCATCATTTAAGACTTAAAGACTGCCAGATTTATCTTGCTTTTTATCATGCTGGCTGGGGAATTCTAGGAAATTGAAGTCCACAAGTCTGGCCAAGTTTGGAGACCTCTGCCCAAGATGATGGAGCATGAAAACAACTCTTAAAGAGACTTAGACAAATCCTTGGGGATACCAAAAAATAATTAGGGGATTCTGATTACGTTATTCCTTTGTATCATACCTGGATGCAACACAGTAATACAGGTAGTTTTTAAGTTACAACCATTTCTTTAGCAGCTAATGCTACAACAGTACTGAAAAAAGGGACTTATGACTTGTACTCACACTTACAATGATTGTAGCATCCCCCATGATCACATGATCAGAATCCAGGTGCTTGACAACCAGCATGTCTTTCCAAAAGTCACAGAATCCCAGATCATGTGATCACCATATGTTAAGACTCTAGAAAGAGCGCAGAGAAGAGCAACCAGGATGATTAAGGGATGGGAGGCTAAAATATATGATGAACGGTTGCAGGAACTGGGCCTGGCTAGACTAGTGAAAAGAAGGACCAGGGGAGACTAGGATAGCAATCTTCCAATATTGGAGGAGCTGCCCCAGAGAGGAGGAAGGGGTCAAGCTATTTTCCAAAGCACCTGAAGGCCAAATAAGGAACAATGGATGGAAACTGAACAAGGAGAGATTCAACTTGGAAATAAGGAGAAATTTTCTGACAGTGAAGCAAACAATCAATGGAACAGAAGTTGCCTTCAGAAGTTGTGGGAGCTTCATCACTGGAAGCTTTCAAAAAAAGATTGGACAGCCATCTGTCAGAAATGTGTAGACAGGGTCTCCTGCTTGGATGAGTAGAGTTGGACTAGATGACCTACAAGGTCCCTTCCAACTCTGTTAATCTGTTAATCTTCTCAGTTGGTCAAGCTAAGTCAATAGGGGAAGCTGGAGTTTGTGTAACAACTGTCTAATTCATCTAACAACTGCACTGGTTTGCTGGACAGTCATGGCAAAAAGGTTGCAAAATTGGGTGTGATTCATTTAACAACATTGTTGCTGAATGATGGAGATTCTGGGCCCAATTTGGTTGTAAGCTGAGGTCTACCTGTATTAGATTGGACCTTGTTGGGAGCAGATACTAGGAAGCACTTCTGGTGCTCCAGAAAAGTTTTCTGATGTTCCTGCAAAATCCAGAGCTATTAAAAAAATCATTGCAAATCATCAATTACTAAGAAAGATGATCTGGATTCAATATATTTATGAAGGGGTGGGCAAAAATATCTCCTGAGATATTCTGGGAAAGGACATAAAACTTACTTCCATAAACTTCCTATGGTCAATCTGTTCATTGTCACAGAAGATTCCAGCAGGAGCAGCCAATAAAACTCCAGCCCCCACTTTGATAGCAGGTTTTGCAAAGCACATTGGCTCATTTATTGCCAAGTTCAAGAGGTAGAAACTGTACATTTAAAAAAATCCTGCAAAATGGAGAACACATTTGGAATTGCAATGAATCGGGCTTCCGTGTAATGCTCGCCTCATTTTTAATCCAGGAAGACAATAAGGAAGTATGTTTTAATTGCAAGCAAGACTCCAAAACCACAAATGCACCAAACAATCATATCTTTCTGGGAAATAATTTCTACCCAAGGTTATTTCCGTGAGGCTTACCTATCTTTGTTGCAATGTAAACGAATACAAACACAACATTGACTCCAAATCCGCCTTATTGCATTCCTCAATGTTCTCACACCACCAAAATTTGGAAGATAATTAAAGGTAATCCTCCACTTACAACAGTTAGTGCCCGTTCAAAGTTACAACGGCACCGAAAGAAGTGACTTGTGACCATTTTCTCACACTTATGACCGTTGCAACATCATGATCGCGTGATTTACATTTGGATGCTTGACAATGTCAACTCATAAAATATTTTGTATACACGTTTTATTGTCAACAGAAAAGTGGGGGGAGTTTCAAAGAGCAGGCGGCAGTGTGGAATCGAAAGTACATTCCATTCATATTTTCTTCAGAGACTGATTAGATGGCTGGAGCTTCTGCAGTGCAAAAATCTAATTGGAGAGCATGATTGATGACTCTTGACTATGGACGTGTTTCGTTGGATGATACACCCAGAGGGATGGGAGGGGGGAGAAGCAGGATCAAGGGTGACAGTGAACTACATATCTCAGAGTCATGATGCTGGCATGTTAACTTCTAATACATCCAAAGAAGTTTTGGGAGTGTGGCTCGAGGCCGGAATCCTGACAAACAACTGACTCGTATTTATGACAGTTGCAGTGATCCCCTTTTGCAACCTTCTGAGGAGCAAAAACAATGAGAAAAACCAGATTCACTTAAGCCTGTTACTAACTTAACAACTGCAGTGATTCACTTAACAGCTGTGGCAGGAAAGGTCGTAAAATGGGGCAAAGCTCATTTAACAACTGTCTCGCCAACAACATAAATTTTCCCCTTTTTCTTATGGAAAGGAAGTGCGGGATTTTTCTAAGTAAATCTATGAATAATGGAAAGGAAATATATTTGGGGGGGTTGCCCATTCATTGCACTTCGGTTCCCACCCAAGGAGGGATTTCTTTACATAACTTAGAAGGGCGTGTTGAATAAGTGCCTAATCTTACCTGGCCCCCCTCCCTGAGAAACGAGTTTTTCATTCTTCATTCTTCCCAGGAGCCTCCTTGAATATTCATGCACACCTGTGCCAAAAAAGAAAGAAAAAGTAAACTGCATCCCTGTAGTGAAGTCAAGAGAACCAGCGAACATTTTAATTAACTCCATTCCACAGATGTGAAGGAGTAAACAGTGAGACAACCCCTGGGAAATCTGTCCTATTTTTTTCTTAAGTGGATAATCCTTGGATCCTGGGAAGAAGAATCAGTTTTTCAGGCAGTAGTAATGATGGAATCATGAAGAGCCAGAAAGCCATGTCTATGACAACAACAACAACATAGATATGGCTCCAACAACTAGCTCCATCAAACCTACACTAGAAAGTTGCGTTGGTTGGATGAAAGGCAGGAGATCATTGAGAAAGAAGCTGTAGTACAAGTATCCAACACTTCTCAAAGCTGCAACTAAGGAAAAAAAGATCTTTAATTCATATTTTGCTCCACTCATGTTGGCAGAAGGGGCATTTTCAGTCAAGGAATTGCAGTTGACCAAGTCTGGGAAAAGATATTTTTCTGCTGCAGCTTCCAACTTGCTGGTGGTTCATAGGTTGGGTGTGGACAAAAAACCCGATTCTAGTATTGAATTAACTTGCATCTTTCTGCAACTTCTCCATGATCTTTTTTCCAACGTGATAGACTTCAGATGTCTGTGCGTATAAGAACTCCTCTGTCTATTTGCTCTTTTCCAGAAAAGCCAAGGGGCTCCTAAAATCTTAATGCAGATACAAAGTTTGACACTGCATACTTAGACATTCCACCTTACCCCTTTACCTCTAAAATCCAAGGGTTGACACTGAAAAACGATGGCTTAGCCAATTGAGACAGATGGAGCTTATTCAAAAAAAAAAAAACACCCTGAAGGTTAAAAAAAAAAAGCTAACATTCCACTAATCTTCATGCTTGAACTGATGGCCTCACCATTCTTTCCATCAAAATGTCAGAGACCTTGAAAACGGTACCGTTAAAAGGATTTGGCTTCTTTGGGGACTTGGTGGTTCCATGAGAAGAGGCATTCTGCTTGTCTCAGAGACTTAAATTTAAGGCTTCATCCTGCTCTATACCTCAAGAAAATGGATGGCTTTGCAATTACCCCAGAAGACCTCATGGAGGTTTCAAGGGGTTTTGGGGTGATTTCCTGGAAGGATGCAAGCATGAAAGAAAAGAGAGGATGATTCTAACCAACTCTCTACTTGGAAGACTGTGCATTTAGACTTGATGGCAATGCCATGCAGTTGGCATGATAGCAATGATCTAATGAAGAAGAAAAGGCCCCCATGAGCCCAGAACTCATATTAGGCTTCATTGATTTGCAGACTGATTGCAGGCAGGTGAAAATAGATGTCATTTCCCCCCCGCCACAAAAAAAAAACTTTCTAAGGGAGCCCTGGTACCCTAAATTTAAAATGGAGCAAGGCTAGGACGGCGCCTTTTAAAAGACTGTTGGATTATTAGCGGGAGGGAAGGAGGGAGGGAGATGATGGATGGAAGGAAGGAAGGAAGGAAGGAAGGAAGGAAGGAAGGAAGGAAGGAAGGAAGGAAGGAAGGAAGGAAGGAAGGAAGGAAGAAAAGAGGGAGAAAAGAGGGAGGGACGGAGGGAGGGAAGGAAAGATATTTATTAAAAACATACCTCTGGATCCACAAAAAGAAGCAATTCAATAGCAAGAGAGTTCAAAGTTCATTGCTAGCAAAAGCTACTCTACATTGGCATCCCAGTGTTGAAAATGTCTTTTTTCCAGAACCAAAATCGAAGGACCTGTCTTTCTTCTGCAGAGGAGAGTTTGGATTTATTTTGCACGGACAAAATACTTTAAGAAGAAAAGCATATTTTCTCATCACCCCAAGCCAGGACATTCCCAACGTCCTTTGTGATCAAATTAGCAGCTTTTTGCGACAGATCTTAAATAGCTGCAAAAACAACAACAACATTCAACTCTTGGATGCGAGGAGAGCAAGGTGCCTCTCCCAGAAAGGTATCCATCCCATAATATGCAGGAATAGGCAGATATAGGAAGCTCTCTGAAAAGTCACACGGAGTCTCAGGCAGGAGATGTCAAAATTTCTCTCCCCTCCTCTAACCCGAGTGGCAGGAAACCCATAATAGAAGCATCTGGAATGGATTGATTTTATAATTCAAGGATTTAGTGTATCCACATGGTACAAAATGTTCTTTTCCAGTGTTGAATTGCCAACATAAATGCACAAGGAAGCCTCTTCAATCTTCTGGAGGATGACGGATGACCTGCGGTGCTGCTTCGGTGTGGTTTTTGTAACATTTTAAGCAGGGAGAACAAATGATAAATGTTTGCCTGAAAGAGCATCTCTCCTCAAAATTAGCTACTCTTCTGCAAGTGTCCAGGCCAAAAGAAAATCAAAATGGAAGGGAAAGATTTTGCTTAGGATGGAGACCATATACTGGAATGTCATCGCCAGAC
The DNA here is from genome assembly GCA_023653725.1 of Bungarus multicinctus. Classification (NCBI taxonomy): domain Eukaryota; kingdom Metazoa; phylum Chordata; class Lepidosauria; order Squamata; family Elapidae; genus Bungarus; species Bungarus multicinctus. The sequence continues at coordinate 20,925,330 of CM042843.1, forward strand.
AGGTTGTCCCAATACCAGCATCTGGATCAGAGATGGGATTCAGCAGGTTCTGACCGGCTCTGGAGAACCAGTAGTGGAAATTTTGAATAGTTTGGAGAACCAGCCAATACAACCTCTGACTGGCCCCACCAATCCCATCTCTTCTCCGCCTCCCATTGAGTCCCAGCTGATCGGCTGGGTCTTCTTTGGTTGCCCTGCATGGGAGAACGGAGCTGGAAAGCAGGTTAGTGGGGTGAGGAGGGAATGGGGATTTGCAGTATCCTTCCATCTGCCACGCCCACCAAGCCACCCCACAGAACTGGTAGTAAAAAAATTTTGAATCCCACCACTGATCTGGATTTTCTAACACCAAGAGTGAAACACGATTATTTTTCCAGGCATTTTAGAAACCATTTTAGAGTTGCTATACCTTTAATTTTGCTGCCGATTTGGTTGTGATTCCATCTGGGATGAACTGTCACTCACTGGATAGTCATTATTTTTCACTTGGACCGGTCTTGCTTCTTAGTGGTGTGCGATATACAGTATTATACATTTCTCATATTTGCACCAAGAATTGTTTTTCTTGGGTGTAGAGGTGAAATAAATGATTTATAAAGAAAGACAGAAAGAGAAAGGGTGATGAATGGATGAGTGGATGAATAGAGAGTAGTTTTACAGCAGAGTTTTCTCAGCCTCTGTTACTTTACTTTGGGTGCACTTCAACTCTGAGGATTTCCCAGCCAGCATAGAAAAGAAATAAATAGACGTGTAGTGGGTGGAAAATCAAAATATAGATCTAAACTTATTTTGTTCACATCATGCCTTGTTTCTAGCATCAGGTTAGAAACCAGGAGATAGTGAATTTTAGTCCTACCTTAGTCATGAAAGGCAGCTGGGTGACTTTGAGCCCATCAACAGGAGACAGTGAGTTCTAGTCCCGTCTTAGGCATGAACAATGGTTAGATGACTTTGGGCCAATTGCTAGGAGATTGTGAGTTCTAGTCCTAACATAAGCATGGAAGGCACTTGGGTGACTTGGAGCCAATCACCAGGAGACAGTGAGTTCTAGTCCTGCTGACTGAGTGACTTTGAGTCAGTCGTTTTCTCAGCCCAACCCACCTCACAGGGTCATTGTAGGGAAAATAGAAGGAGGAAGGGATATTAGGAGGTAGGTTCGCTGCCTTGAGTTATTTATAAAAACAATAAAGGAAATATATAAGTAAAAGTAAATCTTGATTGATAGGGTTCATAAAGCAAAACACCCTTCCCAGCACCTAATCAAGAAAAGTTATTTAAGTAGCCACCTCTGGATAGAAATGGCCAAAATAGTATTCAACCTCCAAAATGCTGGGGCCAAAATTAATTTGCTGCTCCAAGAAGCCTGTATATTTTTAATTTTCCCCTTTCCTCCATCCGGAAAGCTTCAGAGGGTTTTGTGACATTTTCAGGGCCAGAATGCATCAAACGCCTGATGGGGATGAGGAAGGGTTGTGGATTTAGAGGTACAGATTCTATTAAGACTTGTCTCTCCTTGTTTAAGTGTCATTCCAAAGCCTTCACATCCAATGTAGGCTCCTTTCTTTCTGAAGGCATCTTTTGATTCTCTTAACTTAAATTCCAGTGGATGTAAGAATTATCTAAGGCTAATTATTATTAATAATAATAACAACCCATCATTTCAAAACATCTGCCTCTCCCAGTCCCTTGGGGAAAGACTCAATAGGAAGATAAAAATACCACATCCAGCCCAAATATCTGGCTGACTGTGCAATGAACCTTGATAATATTTCCTCCCTCCCTTAATTACCTTTCCTTGCATTCTTCTGTCTTCTACACTCTTTCTTTAAAGATGATTTCCTTAAACTCCTTTTAAACTTCTTTTCTCAAATGGTTTCTTGCTTTGATGGATAAATAAGGAAGCAATCAACTTTCCGTTTGATGCAAGCTTTTAAAATTCAGATTCCCTTCTTGCTTCCTTCTCAGATGGGGAAAACTATCCGAGAATCAGATCATTGGCTGGGAGAGGAGAATTTTCTGCTTGATGAAAGAGAAAATCATTTGTATTTCAAGTCTGAATTCTCTAGGTTTCTGGATTTTTTGCCTTTTAGGAACAGGAATAGAGGGTGAATATTTTTAGACCCTTATTATATAAAAATCTTGCTTCTGTACAGAAGGGGTGAGATGATAGCAGTGTTCCAGTATTGAGTGGCTGCCACAAAAGAAGAGGGGAACAACCTATTTTCCAAAGCACCAGAAGGCAGGACAAGAAGCAATGGATGGAAACTAATCAAGGAGAGAAGCAACCTAGAACTAAGGAAAAAATTCCTGATAATGAGAACACTTAATTGTTGGAACCATTTTTCTCCAGAAGTTGCCCCAACAATGGAAGTTTTTAAGAAGAGATTGGACAACCGTTTGTCTAAAATGTTAGAGTTTCCTGCTTGGGCAGGGAGTTGGACTAGAAGACCTCCAAGGTCCCTTCCAGCTCTACTCTGACTCAGATTCTGTACATTGTCTTGTGCAAATGAGGTCTATTCTGTACGCTCAAAAAAGGAAGCCAGTTCTAGATTTTAGATCGCCCCCTTTATCCAAAGGAGAATAGAAAATGAAAAAAACCTCTGTTTCTGTTGTTGTATCTCGAGTAAACTAGAAAACGCAGAGAGACAAATACCCCATTGTGGGGGAAGAGGGAAAACATTTCACTTTGTCTCCATCGCTTTGCAACTTTTCATAGGTGAATTGTTTTTTGCAAGGACCCCTGAATCTGCATTTCTACCTTTGTGTCACTCTGGCTTTACTCTCCTGGCTGGGTCATTAGTAAACTCACTGCCCCAAGGGCAGAGACTCTCATTGCTCTCCCTTCTCTAATCTCCTTTGTAAAGGAGAAGAGCACTCTGGAGATTGAAGGGCCGGGATGATGAATTCCTAGCAGGGTGGAGGTTAATTCAGTCCACAAGGAGAATAATTGCTGAAACCTCCAAGGGAGATTATGACGAGAAAATTTGTCACGGCATTTCAGATCCAATCTTTTCCTGGGGGAAAGAATATCGCCGTTAAGAAGAACTGTAATAAGATTCTGAACTTTGAAAACTAACGCAATCTCTTTCTGACATACGGACTGCCAAGGGTCTTCTTCCCAGGGAAATACAAGATTTAGAAGGAAAAGGGAAAAAAAGAGAGGTGAGGGAGGGAGGGAGGGAGAGGGAGGGAGAGAAAGAGACACAGAGAGAAAACGAGGGAGGCACACAGAGAGAAATGAGAGAGAGAGGGAGGGAGAGAGAGGGAGAGAGAGAGAGAGAAAGAGACATAGAGAGAAAACGAGAGGCACACAAAGAGAAATGAGAGAGAGAGAGAAAGAGAGAGGGAGGGAAGGAGAGGGAGAGAGAGAGAGAAAGAGTCAGAGAGAAAACAAGAGAAACATAGAGAGAGAAATGTGAAAGAGAGAGGGAGGGAGGTGTAGAGAGAGAGGGAGGGAGGGAGGGAGGCTGCTAAATTCATGAACCGTCTCCAGTGGCAATCAGTTGCGTTTTGCAAATGAAGCTCCTGTTTTAAACATGAGAGCGAAGCCACCATCCCTCAAGTACAGATTCTGCTCTCTGTCTCTTGTACTTCGTGCAATAGGGCTACTACTAGCCAATTTGAGGAGGCCACCGGCGAAAGGGTCCCAATTATGAATTTGGATGACAGGGACACATAAACTTCAGAGATCAAAGTCTACCTCAGATGAGAGGTAGACTTTGATCACATGACTCCTGGGACACACAATCAAAATTCGGATGCTTGACCACTGACCCATATTTATGACGGTTGCATTGCTCCCAGGGTGATGTGATCCCGTTTTGTGACCTTCTGACCAGCAACGTCAACGGGGAAGCCAGGCCCACTTAACAACCATGTCACTAGCTTCACAGCCGCAGTGATTCACTTAACAACTGTGGCAAGAGAGGCCGGAAGATGGGGCCAAATTCACAACAGCGGTCTTGATTAGAAACAGAAATGTGAGGCTCAGTTGTGGCCGTAAGTGGAGGACTTCTTGTATCCCAGGTGTGTGGCTTTCTAAACTCGGCTAAACTACATTTAACCAAGGAGATGCCATCTCTGCATGTTGATAGTTCCACTCTCAAACTGCTTTTTCTGAAGGACTTTTTTCCTCCCCTAACATTCAAGCCAACTCTGCTTTCTTTTAACCATGTTCTGTGACAGCTTTGCAAATATATGGTGTTGGAAGTTAAAAACCCATCCCTCTCCTAGGAAAAAGAAATATTTTGGGATATACTACAAAGCAGAATATTTCCCCTAAAAAGAAAGGTAGAAACTCAAAGAGGCAGAAACTCTCTCTCTCTCTCTCTTTCTCACACACACACACACACACCTCTTTGCTAATGGACCATTACTCTGGCCTGGGCCAGTCTATTTTACATAACAAAGATCTCCTCCAGGTAGAGCTATAATAGGAATTGCCCAAAACCCTTTCATTCCATCATCACCCAGCAAGGCTCAACCAAGCCTGGGGCTCAGGACAGCCTACAGAGTTGGCCTTGCATGGCCCCATGGGAGTCTGACAACCAATCAGAATGCAAGCTCAAATTCAAATCCCAACAGAGGGCATAAAACCCAGGCACGCTCAGCATCTCTGCCCTTCTTTTCCTTCACTCAACATCTGGAAGCCTGTGATCGTCCTTCTCACTTTGGAGCTCCAAGCCATGTGATCCTGTCCACCATTAAACCATCTTTCCAAACAGCCTCCATGTTTCCAGTGTCTTTTTCCCCACTTGGAACTGAACCCAGAAGGATATTTCTTCCAACAATGGTTAAAACATCTTAATTTCTAGTAGATGCTAGAAGATACGTATAAAGAACCTACAAATAAATACGGACAAAGAGAAATCGCTCCTCAAAGAGATGCTTAAACACACCGTTTAAATTAATTCCAGATGCTCTTCATTTCAGCATTTAAGTCACGTTCTGTCATTACCTCTTTGAGATCAGAAAGCGTTTCTCATTGTGTCTTTTGTGGTTCAGCCTGGTGTGCAAATCTAGTCATATTTTACCACTCTAGTGAACTTTCTAGCTCATTGCCATGTTACAGCGATCGCCAGGTGCTTCGACAGTGTAGAACAAGGTTATGCTGGTTGAGGAATTCTGGGAGTTGAAGTCCACAAGTTGCCAAGATGGGAGAGTCCTGGTGTAGAAGGAGCTGAGAAAAATGTGATTCCAGATGCCAGAGAGGCATCTAGATCCAGATTTAGGCACAAGCCAAGCAAACTAGAAGTGAAGATCCCACAGTCTAAAGGGCATCTCTTAACATTTGAGATTCTCCCCCATTTATCACATTTTATCATAATTTCAAATATACATTAATTATATTCTTCATAAATTAATGGCTCCCCACTGATTGATTAAGAGCTTTGTCTCTGATGCATTCACACCTTCTGTTCAAAAAATCCTTCCACATCATCATGGGTTGGGTTGGCATCTAGGTCGCTTTCTTGCCAGTTGTGACACAGCCTCATTCCTGGTTTGTACTTGCCAAAGAGAGCATCTATAAGCTTCCCATCACATAGGACTTCACTTTGTCTAACTCCAGCAGCAACCAATATTTTATGTGGTGAAAGGGGAGTATCTCCCAGTGGTCACTGCCCAGTTAACCCAGTCAACCTGGCCCTACAGAAACGCCATTGTCTTTTAACCTAAAGCAATCCTTTAGGGATTTTCCAAGGCAGTAATTGTCTTGAATCAAACATTGCATTTGTGATTTAGTCCTAGGTATTTAGTGGCATTTTTAAACTATTTAACTTACTTAATGTTTTAGATAGATTTTAGACTAGATTATTATTATTATTATTATTATTATTATTATTATTATTATTATTATTATTATTATTATTATTATTATGGTTGTTGTTGTTGTTATTGTTATTGTTGTTAATTTTAATTTTTAAATACTCTGTAGTGTGATTGTGATGTGGTGTTTGGGGCACTGTGCTGGAGTAGCTTTCAAATTTCATTGTATTCGTGGAATACAATGACAATAAAGGTATTCTATTCTATTCCTTTATTCCATGCCAACATTCATGCTCTTTAAGTAGAGAGGCAAGCATTCACACTACAGGTGTTCACTATATACCAGGATATTGTCATGTAAGTCACAATGCCAACCTGCAAAGGCTGAGAATGATATAATTTGTGACAAATTGTTCCTTAGGCAAAAACACATGATTTACACCATCAAAATGTATTTAAAGGACTCTCACACCCTACTAGAACATTTTTCCAGTCCAAAACTGAATCGGGAGAATATTTCATGTAACATAAAGGGAAAATCTCATGTAACACCATTCTTCATCAGTTCTTTAAGGGGGAAACTGCAACAGTTAATCTGGTGTCTTCCACAGATGTTGGAGTTCAGGTCCATTCATTGCTTGCCAATGCAGCCACATCCAGAGGACACTAGCTTGAGAAAATCTGTTTTACACCCACAGTGAAGACACATTTATTTTTGCAAAAATAGGAGCTGATAACCAAGAGAGGGCTGTCCTTCAATAAGTGCTGTGCAGTGGCCTTTCATTAAAACATCTGTCATAAAAAAGGGTTTCATATTTAATGTTTGCCAAGAAACCAAATTTGTTCTGCACCAGTGTATCAACATAAATTAATTCAAAAATGAATGTCATTGACTGGAGTGTTTCTATTTTTTGGTTTTATAAAAAAGGAGAGAGAGAAAGCTTGCACTTCTACTTACTTACTTTGAAGTCAGCTATCTATTTTGTATCTGTAAAGTCTGCAATATAAATTAGATAAAAATGAAGTCTTCCAGGGATAAGGAATAAGCTTTATTTGTGTGCTTCAGCAAATAGTAACTAGTGAACGTGAAAATCAAAATGAAATATTTAAGGCGTTTTCTCTTGATAAGTTTCTCTCAGCTGGGGAGGGCCACATCTAACTCATCAGTGGAGACCCTGGCAGATTTTTTTAAAATGATATAGTTGCAAGAACTTTAAAACTTCAAATAGAAACTTCAAAACTTCTGATAGAAGAGAATAGAATAACAGAGTTGGAAGAGACCTTGGAGGTCTTCTAGTCCAACCCCCTGCCTAGGCAGGAAATCCTACACCTTTTCAGACAAATGGTTATCCAACATCTTCTTAAAAACTTCCAGTGTTGGAGCATTCACAACTTTTGGAGGCAAGTTGTTCCACTGGTCAATTGTTCTCACTGTCAGGAAATTTCTCCTTAGTTCTAAGTTGCTTCTTTCCTTGATTAAGAGGAGAATATGAGTAGCTCAGAGTTGGACAGTGAGGTTTTTGGGGTTCTCTGATCTTCATTGCTTCCTTTCAGATGACCAGGCTGTTGGTGTTACCTACCCTAGTAATGAAACATCTTCAAGAAGACAGCCCAACTCAGAGAGAACCAAGAACTGCACAGTTCATAAATCTTCAGTCCTTAAATTCCCTGAATTGTTGGTGTCAGGTAATAATTGAATTCAGCCAATCACGTTTTTAAGGAGACCATCCCAAACTTTCACAGTCAATTCTGTTGACCATAGCATACTCCAATAGGGCATGGATGGCATCTCGTGCTCAAGAAAGCAACCAATTTCTCTTCAAACTTCCAGGCTGGGAACCATAAAGAAAGAGGAATAGCTCTTCTACAGATGTTCTGTATGAAGTCAGGAGGGTGACCTTGATGGAGAGAGGGAAGCCACACAAACAATGCTGGAATCCAGACAATGGGTAGATTCAGTGGTGGAATTCAAATAATTTATCAGCCCTAATTATCTCTGCCCTAATGATTTCTTCCAAAAACCAGCTCATCAAACTGCTCAGAAAGTTAACAACCGGTTCTCCCAAACTGGTGCAAACTGGCTGAATCCCACAACTGGGTAATTTATAAAACAAATGAAGGCAAATATATGGGGCCCAGGATAATGTTGTAGGATCTAATCTGGGTTAGTCACTGTCCCAGGTGGGAAGACTCGGTTTAATCTTCTGAACTTTTGGACTAGTGTTGGAGCTCATCCTCAGGGAACTTCTCTCTCTCCAGAATGTGTCTGATTTATAAAACATGGTTTATAAAACATCTCAGACAGAGACATACACACACCCCATAATTGGCATGAATATAAAATGAGGAGGAGAACCAAAATCAGACTTGCAAGATTGGTCTTCTCTGCCTCCTAGGGCTGACAGTCTCTCTATAATAGTCCACCCTCCCTTGGTTTTCTGATTTAATCGAGGAACTCAAAGCATGTAGAAACAAAAGCAGTTTTAAAGCTGTTACTATTTTTTGAAAAAAATCATGTTTTGGTTCGAAAGAGAGTTTTCCCAAGGGAGTTTACTATAGCATGGGTCAGTTTGTGAGTCTACCCAATGTTGACAACTTATCCATTATGTAGCACTTAAAGCAGTGGTTATCAGTTTCACGTTACCAAGAAAGCTGCAGAAAACTTTGTGGGGGGGAGCAGAGAGAAATTTAAGCCTTTCAGCCAAGAGCCCACCTGAAAAAGAGATAATAACCAGGCAAACTCCAGAAGCAACTTGCAAACATTTACTGTCAGCAAACTTGCAAGCTAGAAATCACAGATCATGAACATTTAAATTTAAGAGCTCAACAACGCTCTTCAGCCCTTGGGAAGACAAATGAGTTGGGCAGCTACTCCAATCTGGAAACACTTTCTCTGGATATAAATTGCACCCTGGGAAAGATTTTTTTTTGTTTACCAGATCTATTCTGAAATATGACAGGTCATTTCATTTAGCTTGAAAGACCTTGGCTCTAGTTCACAGCAAATTATAAGTAATATTTGAGCTATGGAGTAGTGCTGCCACCTCCAAAGAACAGTTTGGAGCAAGGAGCCCCCATAAAGTTGGAGAAGGATGAAGGAGTACTCCCACTTTTCTACCCCCCACCTCATTTGACCTCATAGATAGATCAAGAGCTCGGTTTGAATTTTTCTCCGTTGGCAAGTCATCCTTTTCATTGCTCTACAATCTGTAAAATGGCAAGCATTGAAAAATACCCAGAAGGTGTCTCCTTCACCCTCAACTGGCTCACATCTCTTTTATGAGACTTGACAACTGCTGATAGGAACGTTTCTCATTTGAGGAAGCATCATGGAGAAACACGGTGAGATACCCTTGAGACAGAAAGGATCGGTACAATGTAGATTTGCCTCTGGAGTTGCACGAAGAATCTTCCAACCTTTCACAGCCCTTCATTAATGAACTGAAAAAAGTATCGGTCCTTTATAGTCTACTCTATTCTAATGGAGATTCCTGCTACAAGATGTAGTAGTGAGCTTAAGACATGAAACAAGTCATGTCTTCTTTAGTGTTCTGCTGAGTAGCTTGACCATCTTTCCTCCTGAAACTCAAAGAAATATATCGAGTCTCCTCCAGATATGTCCATCATAATCTTGTGAGATTTTGCAGGTTGGTTGGCCAGAGTGGGGGAGAGACTGGTCCAAGATCACTGGAGAATCCAGGATTGTGAGTAGATTCCAACTTGGATCTCCAGTTCTAGTCCTCTAAACTGCACAGGAGATGCTTGACTAACTTTTTAGTGCACAAACCTTCAACATCCATCCATCCATCATCCATCCATCCATCCATCCATTCCTCACCCTCATTCATCCATCATCCATCCATCCATCATCCATCCATCTATCCCTCACCCTCACCCATCCATCATCCATCATCCATCCAAGAGATGAGAATGTTGTTTGGTCCTTTCCTTGGTGAGAAACAGCCCAAAGTGGTCCATATGTTCATCAATAGGATGGAACTTGGACACAGGAGAAGAAAACAAAATTGACCAGTTCTATTTAATGGATATCCCAGCTACACCTTCTTGAGATTGTTATGTTAGATAGATTTACTGCTAAGGTGATATTAAGATTCTAGACACTCTCAGGAAGATGCGAAGAAAATACGTCTAGGAAATAACTTCAGCCAGTAATCCAGTTTCATACAAGGCTAATTCAGCATATCCCGTTGCAATTACTACACTCTTAGTTCAGTGGATTTCAAGGATTTCAACTTGATCCAACCAAGCCAAGCCCTCCCGAAGTGTTAGCGCTGTCTAATATACCTTGATAGTGCTATCTAATACACCTTGGGCAACTTCAAATAAATTAAAGCAAAGAGCATTGCAATTATCATGGGTTTCAGTGTCCTTCTCCACTCAAAAGCTATATTCAAACTCACTGGGAAATGAGATAAAAATGCATTCGGAATAGTTATTAAGTTCGGACATTTGCATTCTGAGCAAAACGGTTATACGCAGCAGCAGTAGGTAAGCATTAATGCAGAGAATACCGCTGGAAGGGGCCTTGGAGGTCTTCTAGTCCAACCCGCCCTGCTCAAGTGAGAGACACTACAGGTAGTTCTTGACTTACAGCAGTTCACTTAATGATCGTTTGAAGTTACAACGGCACTGAAAAAAGACCATTTTTCACACCTACGACCGTTGCAGCATCCCCATGGTGACGTGATCAACATTCAGAGGCTTGGAAACTGGCATGTACTTATGATGGTTGCAGTGTCCTGGGGCCATGTGATCCCCTTCTGCAATTCTCTGACAAGCAAAGTCAATGGGGAAACCAGATTCACTTAACAACCGTGTGACTAGCTTAGCAACTGCAGTGATTCACTTAAAAACATGTAGTGAGAAACGTGTCATGCCCCTGTTGGAATCTGATTCTGAGGGAGAGGCCGAGCAGCTAACAGGGAGTGGGCGTGTGGCTCCATTGGCAGTGGAAGAAACTGGGGAAGGGCAAAGTCCAGCTGGGCAGAGCAGGGGAGAGTTAGAGCAAGGCAGAGGAAATTTGGAGGAAGATCCAGGCCCAGCCCCTCTTCCTCCTAGGGCATGCAGGGAGGAACAGAGAAGGGAGCAATGTGAGTTGCATGGCTTATGGGGGAGGAAAGGGCCCTGATTCCCTTCATTAGCTGCAGCTGGGAAGACAGTGTTTAAAAAGGGAAGTTGTGCACAGCAACTGTTGAGAGCAAATCATGAGTTATCTGGTATCATTGAGGCTTATCTGGGTTCCTGGCATCTTCACAACGGTTTGTGTTTGTTGGCCTTTGAGGTCTGCAATTCCTTCTCCTGCCCTGTCAAGATAATTACTGCAGCCTGGTTTATGTGGATTTTTAGTTACAGTTTGTATGTACTTTGTTTTCTGGCTGAATTTCCTCCACTTAAAGATTGCTCTTGGGAGAGTTTTTTTCTCCAGCCGAAGGTAACCTGGACATTGGGGCCAAAGTTGGAGGTATTGAAGGGACTTTTCTTACTTATGTGACTGTGTTGCCTTTGTGCCACGCCCCTTTGGATCATCACAAAAAGTCATAAAACGGGGCAAAGCCCACTTAACAAATGTCTCACTTACACCCGCTGCTCACAAATGCTGCTTCTGAAGTGGAGAAGTACATAAAAATAAATCAACAGACTTTTGATAATCTGATCCATAGGATGCTTTATTAGGGAAAATACTGCAGTATGGATCCCCTTACTCCAAAACCATGTTTAGGGGAAAAGGAGACACTTCCATTTAGTAAATACAACTTAGATAGGTTTATGAAATCACATGGTTACATAACACTTCCTGTTTTCCATATATGGAAATTATACGTTTTCCTATGAAAGTTCCAACCTTCCATGGAAAACTCCCAACTTTCTCATTATAGTCAGATTTCCTGTTATTCAAATACCAGAAGATTATAAGAAAACATTAATATCTCTTAATGTGATGTCTAATGTCAGAGTGCCCCAACACATACCTCTAACTTATGCCAAATACATAGCTTTGCAATCTTGTATAATTTATAGCAGAAAACACATTACATAAATGTTCTGAGCTTCAAAAGTTCAGACTGCGAATGTCTTCAGTTCAGCTCTTCACATTCTCAGGTGTAATAACCAATAACCCATAACAGTCCCATAAATGTTGGGCTCAATTATGGTCGTAAGTCAAGGACTACCCATACACCTATCATCAGAAACTTATGTCCCAGAATCTTCTTTGTTGTCCATTCTTGCTTCTCAGAATCTTCCATTGGTCCTGTTTTGGAGTGCAGGGCAGCATCTCCAAATTTCTCACTTAGCAATGTAAGTTTTGGGCTCAATTGTGGTCATAAGTCAAGGGCTACCTGTCCTTAAGTTAAGAGACAAAACACTTTCTTTTTTAAAAAATGATAATGCATGTATCCGAGTTAGTTTGCAAAAAAAAAAGAATAAGTCCAGTCATACTGGAGGGAATTGAGAAAATGCAACCCAGAAGGGAAAACAACCTCCTTGGCTATTTGCTGACTCACAGACTTGGCTCTTTTCCCTCCAAACAGATTTTTTTTTTTGCACCGAGTTGCAAATTTCAAACAGTGTCACCATTAAATGTCTTGCTTTGCCACCAGCTGGAAATCGGTGCCAAGTCATTGTAAGAGAATGGCCTCCCGACTCTCTGGGATTTTGATCTGCCCTGCTCTAAGACTGCACCCCCTCCCCCTCTGCCCCACCCCCCATTGATGACAAATATTCCTGATTTTAGAGCAGGCTGGGAAAGGAAGACCAGCAAAGCCCCAGAAACAGCAGCAAAGGCAGAAATTAAAAAATCGGTTAAAGCCGTTTTAAATCCCTCCCTGTGTTTTGTTTTGTTTTTTTGAAGTGCAGCAGATTGACTTTGCCTTCCAGGATATTTTCATATCAATGCTTAAGAAAAATCTATCGAGCAAGGTCGATGGGAAATTGCGGAAACGGAGCTGTTTTGCACAGAATGGAGACCAGGTTGCCCCGATAGGAAAAAAAAACACATACACAACGCATTGTCTGTCTTGTAGAAAATTAGCACCCACCCCTCTCCAGAAGAATGACATATTTTGAGAAACTTTTTTTTTAAAAAAAGGCAGAAATATTATATTTCCCCATGTGAGAAAAGAAGAAACATGTTTTAAAGGCACGAGAGCAGCTCCAAAATAGCTTATTGCCAGTCCTCACATTTACAACTTGTCACTAGCCTTGTCCCCGCAGTCACGTGATCAAAATTTGGAGACCTGCCGATAGATGGTTACAACATCAGTCATGTGATTCCCCCTTTGCGACTTCTCCGAGCCAGCTTCCGACAAGTGAAACCTGATTCACTTAATGACTGTATCAGGATTCCGGTCATTTTTCTCCTATTAGATTTTTGCGCAGCAGAAACTTCAGTCACCTAGTTACCATCTCTGGAAAACTATGCATGGAATGCACTTTTGATTTCCAAGCTGCCGCACTGCTCTTTCAAACCCCCTTTTCCCCCTCTCCCTTTCTGTTGGCAACTATAAAACGGCCATAGAAATGTGCTATGAGTTGACAGACCGTGGGATTCGCCTAAGAATTGCAGTGATCCACTTTGCTGACAGGCCCCAAAGGTCATAAAATTGGGCATGACTCACTTAACAATGGCTTTGCTTGACAAAGGAAATTCCGGTCCCAACTGTCATCCAGGGGAGTGGAGGCTAAAACATATGATTGAATGGATGCAGGAACTGGGCTTGGCTAGTCTAGGGAAGAGAAGGACCAGGGGAGACAGGAGAGCATCTTCCAGTATTTGAGGGGCTGCCACAGAGAGGAGGAGTGGCTCAAGCTCTTTTCCAAGGCACCTGAAAGCCAGACAAGGAACAATGGATGGAAACTGAACAAGGAGAGATTTAATCTGGAAATAAGGAGAAAATTTCTGACAGTGAGAACAATCAATTGATGGAACAGAAGTTGCCTTCAAAAGTTGTGGGAGCTTCATCACTGGAGGCTTTCAAGAAGAGACTGGACTCCCATCTGTGAGAAGTGGTGTAGGGTCTCCCGCTTGGGCAGGGGGTTGGATTAGATGACCTACAAGGTCCCTTCCAACTCTGATTATCTGTTAAGAAGCCAATCATTAGTCAAGGACTATCTGGACCCGAGGCCATCGTTGGCCAAGTAGATACCATTCCTGATGGCAAAGCTCCCAGGGGACAGTAGACGTAGAAGCCCAGATTGATTCACAAACCCTGCAAAATTATCCCCCTTTTTCCTCCTGCCTGGTTTCCTCCCATTTCTGAGAGCCCTCTCATTTATCCCTTTCAACTCGCTTTCATCAGACATAAAAACATGAAACCTGCAATCAAGATTTCAAAAAAGAAAAGAACCATAGAGTTTCCAGGCATTTCTGACTGGCGGCTGTATTATTTCTCCCCTCCACCGCCCCCCTCAATCCCTGAGCTCATTATTCAGGAAGTGACATCTAAAGGAACGAAGACTACAAAGCCCCAATCCTTATCAGACGAAATCTGTCTTCTTTTGTCTTTTGCTAAGGAAGTCATTGTGGGGCGAGATGGTTTTCTAAACCAGCTGTGGTCCCATTTCTCCCTTTTGTCTCTCAACAATAAAGGCTAACAATACCACTGATTGTTCTGCAATGTTTGTCTTCCTCCTTTCTCTTTTCCTAAAATAAAAAGGAGGAGGAGGAGGAGGAACCTCTGGGAACCTCAAACCACAACTGGTTGGTGCCACAAGAGAGGTTCAGCCTTTGTTGTGTTGAACATCTAGCTCTTTTCAAAGGACCCATATGGCAAGGTTAATCTTGAAGCAGGCTTTAGTAAACCCCAAAGAGGAGATGAGCAACATCATTTAACATCTTCCTCTAAAGGTGGGACCTCCAAAAAGTATTTATTAAAGACCCAGAGCTTCTACGGACCAAATTTTCAGAAAAGCATCAACTCTGATTGGGTTCAGTCAACCGAGAAGCCATTAATGTCTTGCTTATTTGTAGCTAATATGTATAAATCCAGCTGTTGTTATTCCAATTTTCTTATTCCAGCTTGCTTATTTGTGACTAATATATATAAATCCAGCTTTTCTTTCTTTCTAAACCCAATTTAAGTAAGCTGGCTGACCTCTAGGTAGCACCCCCATCCTTTCCCTGCACATCTCAAAGGAAGGTCTAATTAAAGCTTGCATGGTGAAGACTTTATTGATGGGGTTTCTTCTTTGCCTTTCAATGTTCTTCTTGAAAATATTTTTTTTTCTTTTGCATTAAAGGACTTGGCTATTTGTTTCCTTTAACAATCCCTGTGTGTTGATCGAAGCGGGAAAAGATTTTAAAGCCTTCCCGTTGCTTTGCCAATGGCTCTTTCAGCAATGAGCATTAATGATCCTTCATTAGTAGTCTCCTAATTACAGTTAACCAGAAATTTAAGTAGACCAGGAAGACACATCCGTTGTTCTAGCTTGGCTTAAGAGAACGTTTAAGGAATGGCCTCCCCTCACAAGACCTATTTCTCTTCAATGTCCTTGAAGGGTAATATTGGCTGAAGTGATAAAATAATAAGGCAATTTTTCTGGAAACTGAAACAGAGGAGGAAAAAAAAACACTTTCCTACCCTTAGCAAAGTCCATTGCTAAGCAACACAATGACCGCCGTTTTCTTTTTCTGTTAGATTTCTGTCTGTCTCTCAGTCAATCATGGTTGTGGGATTCACTTAACGGCCGTGGCAAATAAAAGGTTGTAGAATCAGACATGTTGAAGTGATGACACACTTCATGACTGCATCACTAAGCGATGGAAGTTCCAGCTCTAATTGTGGTTGTTAGTTGCGGTCTATTGATTACCCTCTAAGTTTGTTAGAGGCCTCAGATGTTGTCATGCCCCTGGTGGAGGCTGACTCTGAGGGAGAGGAGGAACAGCCGACAGGGAGTGGAAGTGTGGCTCTGGAGGCTGTGGAGGAGGCTGGGGAAGGGCAGAGGCCGGCTGAGCAGTCAGAGGAGGACCCAGGCCCATTCCCTCTTCATCCTAGGGCATGCAGGGAGGAGAGGATAAGGGAGAGATATGGTCTACTCGGGAGGAGAGGGCTTTGATCCTCTTCATGGGCTGCAGCTGTGACAACTGAATAAGAGGACCTGCATACGGGCGACCGTTGGAAACAAAGTATGGGAATATCTCTAGTTTATGGTTCCTCTCTTGAGTTTGGTGTCCTTCCCAGTGTGTGTTATCTGTGGATGTCCTCCAGCCCTTATCTTGCCTGGTTTGTGTTGCATTTTTCCTTCTTCTTGTAACTGTTTGTGTGGGAGTTTTTTGTCTTCCGTCAAGAATATTCAGAGCTTGGAAGCAAAGTGAAGGAATAAAAGGGGCATCACCTGTTTTCTGTAACTGTGTTTGTCTTGTATCTCACCCTGGGTCATCACAGATGTGATGGACTGATGCCATTGTGGAATATGACAAAACTTTCCTTTAACTTACTTGGAAAGAAGGTCATCTAATTGAGCTTCTGGAAGCCTTGCAGATATAGTGCTTCATATGTGTCAGCTAATGGGGACAACATATTTTACCCAGGAGTCCTTGGTCCTGGTACCCCAGTGAATAATAAGAACATCACATGAGTAGACATTCCTCATACAACCATTGTAGAAGTTTCTTTCCCTACCAAAGTGTGGAATCACAGCTTCCCTTTAAAAAACAAGATCAAATAATTACCTTCTCTATCTGTGAAAGTTGAGTTTAAGCAGGTAAGCTGTTCTTCCAGGCCTGCTCATTAATTTAGTGTAACGGGTCCTTTCATATCTCCGCGTGAGACACTCTCTGCTGTGCTGGGAAAAAGCTGACCTGTCATTTATCAATGTTCTTCTCATCGGTGGGGCAACCTTCCAAAAACACGGAACACTTGGTTGCCATTAAACAGACAATTTCATGGAGCAGGGAGGAAGAAAATCTGGGGGTTCTCTGAGCTTCCAACGGTGTCTTCCTTTGTTGTCTCAGTTGAAAACTTCTAGTCCATTCCTCCCCGTTCGTCGCCCGGGGAAATGGGTCCAGAGTTGAAGACTGATGGGACAACAATCTCCAAGTTACAGTCAATTAAGCTTCTACTAAGATCTCCAGACTGTTATGTGGCTCTGTGGATGAAGGATAGCTCAGCGGATAGATAAGGTGGCTGCTGCTAGCTATGCAGGCACTGTGAAATCAAATTACATATCCATCATTTTTAAGAGCTCTGATGGACCGGTTGCCTTTCCTGCTGTACTTTCCAGAAACATCTCCAACGTTCTCGAGGGCCCTCTCAAAACACATTGGCTAGGCCTGGTGAGAAGGATAGTTTGCAAAGAGGTCACAGGAGAATGAAAAGAAAACTGTAGATCTCCAAAAGAAACCTTGACGAGCCAGTTGTGAATTATTTTTTTCTTCTTCTTCAGGAAAACAACCAAACTTAGAGTCCACCAAGGACATAAAGTCTTCTGTCTCTTCTTCCTCCTTCTCCTCTGCTCCATAAGCCCCATTCCCTTCTAGCATTGATTATGTTGGATCATAAACATCTGCAAGGAAACAACCAGGATCAGATCACCACCAATGATCCCACAATCCTCCTCCTCTTCTTCTTCCCTCCCTCCCCCCCCTCCTTCTAGCTTTGATGATGTTTCCTAGTTGGGTCACAAACATCTGCAAGAAAACAATCAAGCTCAGATCACCACCAATGATCCCACAGTCCTCCTCCTCTTCTTCTTCCCTCCCTCCCTCCCTTCCTTCTAGTTTTGATGATGTTTCCTAGTTGGGTCACAAACATCTGCAAGAAAACAATCAAGCTCAGATCACCACCAATGATCCCACAGTCCTCCTTCTCTTCTTCCCTCCCTCCCTCCCTCCCTTCTAGTTTTGATGATGTTTCCTAGTTGGGTCACAAACATCTGCAAGAAAACAATCAAGCTCAGATCACCACCAATGATCCCACAGTCCTCCTCCTCTTCTTCTTCCCTCCCTCCCTCCCTTCCTTCTAGTTTTGATGATGTTTCCTAGTTGGGTCACAAACATCTGCAAGGAAACAATCAAGCTCAGATCACCACCAATGATCCCACAGTCCTCCTTCTCTTCTTCCCTCCCTCCCTCCCTCCCTTCTAGTTTTGATGATGTTTCCTAGTTGGGTCACAAACATCTGCAAGGAAACAATCAAGCTCAGATCACCACCAATGATCCCACAGTCCTCCTCCTCCTCTTCTTCCCTCCCTCCCTCCCCTCCTTCTAGTTTTGATGATGTTTCCTAGTTGGGTCACAAACATCTGCAAGGAAACATTCAAGCTCAGATCACCACCATGATCCACAATCCTCCTCCTCTTCTTCCCTCCCTCCCTCCCTCCCTCTAGTTTTGATGATGTTTCCTAGTTGGGTCACCAACATCTGCAAGGAAACATTCAAGCTCAGATCACCACCAATGATCCCACAATCCTCCTCCTCTTCTTCCCTCCCTCCCTCCCCTCCCCTAGTTTTGATGATGTTTCCTAGTTGGAGTCACAAACATCTTTCTAGTTTTTGATGTTTAGTCCTCCTCCTCTCTTCCCTCCCCCCCTCCCTCTAGTTTATGATTTTCCCTAGTTGGGTCCACAGCCAAGGAAACAATCAAGGATCACCACCACTAGTTTTGGATGATGTCCTGTCCGTCCAACGCTTTGGGTCACAAACTCTGCCAGGAAAACTCAAGCCTCAGATCACCACCAATGATCCACACTCTTCTTCCTCTCCCTCCCTCCCCTCCTTCTAGTTTTGGATGATGTTTCCTAGTTTGGGTCACAAACATCTTCAAGGAAACATCAAGCTCAGATCACCACCAATGATCCCGTCCTCCTCCCTTTCCCTCCCTCCGCCCTCCCTCCTTCTAGTTTGCTATGATGGTTTTTCCTAGTTGGGTCACAAACATCTGCAATGAACATGAGCACTTCCTCCTTCCGTTCTTCCTCCATCCCTCCCTTCCTTCAGATCTGCAAGGAAAACATCACCACATGATCCCAACATTCCTCCCTCCTCTCTTCCTCCCTCCCTCCCCTCCTTCTATTTTGATGATGTTTCCTAGTTGGGTCACAAACAATCTGCAGAAACATTCAAGCTCAGATCACCACCAATGATCCACATTCCTCCCACTTCTTCCTTCCTCCCTCCCTTCCTTCTAGTTTGATAGATTTTTCCTATTTCCTCAAGTAAACTCCTTCTTCCCTCCCTCCCTCCCTCCCCTCCTTCTAGTTTTTGATGATGTTTCCTAGTTGGGGTCACAAACATCTGCAAGGAAACATCAAGCTCAGATCACCACCAATGATCCCACAGTCCCTCCTCCTCTTCTTCCCTCCCTCCCTCCCCTCCCTTCTAGTTTTGATGATGCTGTTTCCCTAGTTTTGGGTCACAAACGCTGCACGAAACAAGGAACAGATCAGCTCAGATCACCACCAATGACGCCCACAGCCTCCTCCTCTTCTTCCCCCCTCCCCTCCCCTCCTTCTAGTTTTGAGTGATGTTCCTAGTTGGGTCACCAACATCTGCAAGGAAACAATCAAGCTCAGATCACCACCATGATCCCACAGTCCTCCTCCTCTTCTTCCCTCCCTCCCTCCCCTCCTTCTAGTTTTGATGATGTTTCCTAGTTGGGTCACAACATCTGCAAGGAAACAATCAAGCTCAGATCACCACCAATGATCCCACAGTCCTCCTCCTCTTCTTCCTTCCCTTCCCTCCCCTCCTTCTAGTTTGATGATGTTTCCTAGTTGGGTCACCAACATCTGCAAGGAACAATCAAGCTCAGATCACCACCATGATCCACAGTCCTCCTCCTCTTCTTCCCTCCCTCCCTCCCCCTCCTTCTAGTTTTGATGATGTTTCCTAGTTGGGTCACCAAACATCTGCAAAGGAAACAATCAAGCTCAGATCACCACCAATGATCCACAGTCCTCCTCCTCTTCTTCCCTCCCTCCCTCCCCTCCTTCTAGTTTGATGAGTTTCCTAGTTGGGTCACCAACATCTGCAAGGAAACAATCAAGCTCAGATCACCACCAATGATCCCACAGTCCTCCTCCTCTTCTTCCCTCCCTCCCTCCCCTCCTTCTAGTTTTGATGATGTTTCCTAGTTGGGTCACCAACATCTGCAAGGAAACAATCAAGCTCAGATCACCACCAATGATCCCACAGTCCTCCTCCTCTTCTTCCCTCCCTCCCTCCCCTCCTTCTAGTTTGATGATGTTTCCTAGTTGGGTCACCAACATCTGCAGGAAACAATCAAGCTCAGATCACCACCAATGATCCCACAGTCCTCCTCCTCTTCTTCCCTCCCTCCCTCCCCTCCTTCTAGTTTTGATGATGTTTCCTAGTTGGGTCACCAACATCTGCAAGGAAACAATCAAGCTCAGATCACCACCAATGATCCCACAGTCCTCCTCCTCTTCTTCCCTCCCTCCTCCCCTCCTTCTAGTTTTGATGATGTTTCCTAGTTGGGTCACAAACATCTGCAAGGAAACAATCAAGCTCAGATCACCACCAATGATCCCACAGTCCTCCTCCTCTTCTTCCTTCCCTCCCTCCCCTCCTTCTAGTTTTGATGATGTGTTCCTAGTTTGGTCACCAACATCTGCAAGGAAACAATCAAGCTCAGATCACCACCATGATCCCACAGTCCTCCTCCTCTTCTTCCCTCCCTCCCTCCCTCCCTCTAGTTTTGATGATGTTCCCTAGTTGGGTCACAAACATCTGCAAGGAAACAATCAAGCTCAGATCACCACCAATGATCCCACAGTCCTCCTCCTCTTCTTCCCTCCCTCCCTCCCCTCCTCTAGTTTTGATGATGTTTCCTATTGGGTCACCAAACATCTGCAAGGAAACATCAAGCTCAGATCACCACCAATGATCCCACAGTCCTCCTCCTCTTCTTCCCTCCCTCCCTCCCCTCCTTCTAGTTTTGATGATGTTTCCTAGTTGGGTCACAAACATCTGCAAGGAAACAATCAAGCTCAGATCACCACCAATGATCCACAGTCCGCCTCCTCTTCTTCCCTCCCTCCCTCCCCTCCTTCTAGCTTTGATGATGTTCCCTAGTTGGGTCCACAACATCTGCAAGGAAACAATCAGCTCAGATCACCACCAATGATCCCACAGTCCTCCTCCTCTTCTTCCCTCCCTCCCTCCCTTCCTTCTAGTTTTGATGATGTTTCCTAGTTGGAGGTCCAAACATCTGCAGAAACAATCAAGCTCAGATCACCACCAATGATCCCACAGTCCTCCTCCTCTTCTCCCTCCCTCCCTCCCCTCCTTCTAGTTTTGATGATGTTTCCCTAGTTGGGTCACCAAACATCTGCAAGGAAACATCAAGCTCAGATCACCACCAATGATCCACAGTCCTCCTCCTCTTCTTCCTCCCTCCCTCCCTCCCTCTAGTTTTGATGATGTTTCCTAGTTGGGTCACCAACATCTGCAAGGAAACAATCAAGCTCAGATCACCACCAATGATCCCACAGTCCTCCTCCTCTTCTTCCTCCCTCCCTCCCCTCCTTCTAGTTTTGATGATGTTCCTAGTTGGGTCACAAACATCTGCAAGGAAACAATCAAGCTCAGATCACCACCATGATCCCACAGTCCTCCTCCTCTTCTTCCCTCCCTCCCTCCCCTCCTTCTAGCTTTGATGATGTTTCCTAGTTGGGTCACAAACATCTGCAAGGAAACATCAAGCTCAGATCACCACCAATGATCCCACAGTCCTCCTCCTCTTCTTCCCTCCCTCCCTCCCTCCTTCTAGTTTTGATGATGTTTCCTAGTTGGGTCACAAACATCTGCAAGGAAACAATCAAGCTCAGATCACCACCAATGATCCCACAGTCCTCCGCCTCTTCTTCCTCCCTCCCTCCCTCCTTCTAGTTTTGATGATGTTTCCTAGTTGGTCACAAACATCTGCAAGGAAACAATCAAGCTCAGATCACCACCAATGATCCCACAGTCCTCCTCCTCTTCTTCCCTCCCTCCCTCCCCCCCCTCTAGTTTTGATGATGTTTCCTAGTTGGGTCACCAACATCTGCAAGGAAACAATCAAGCTCAGATCACCACCAATGATCCCACAGTCCTCCTCCTCTTCTTCCCTCCCTCCCTCCCCTCCCTCTAGTTTTGATGATGTTCCCTAGTTGGGTCACAAACATCTGCAAGGAAACAATCAAGCTCAGATCACCACCAATGATCCCACAGTCCTCCTCCTCTTCTTCCCTCCCTCCCTCCCCTCCTTCTAGCTTTGATGATGTTTCCTAGTTGGGTCACAAACATCTGCAAGGAAACAATCAAGCTCAGATCACCACCAATGATCCCACAGTCCTCCTCCTCTTCTTCCTTCCCTCCCTCCCTTCCTTCTAGTTTTGATGATGTTTCCTAGTTGGGTCACAAACATCTGCAAGGAAACAATCAAGCTCAGATCACCACCAATGATCCCACAGTCCTCCTCCTCTTCTTCCCTCCCTCCCTCCCCTCCTTCTAGCTTTGATGATGTTTCCTAGTTGGGTCACAAACATCTGCAAGGAAACAATCAAGCTCAGATCACCACCAATGATCCCACAGTCCTCCTCTCTCTTCTTCCCTCCCTCCCTCCCTCCTTCTAGCTTTGATGATGTTTCCCTAGTTGGGTCACAAACATCTGCAAGGAAACAATCAAGCTCAGATCACCACCAATGATCCCACAGTCCTCCTTCCTCTTCTTCCCTCCCTCCCTCCCTCCCTTCTAGTTTTGATGATGTTCCCTAGTTGGGTCACAAACATCTGCAAGGAAACAATCAAGCTCAGATCACCACCAATGATCCCACAGTCCTCCTCCTCTTCTTCCCTCCCTCCCTCCCCTCCTTCTAGTTTTGATGATGTTTCCTAGTTGGGTCACAAACATCTGCAAGGAAACAATCAAGCTCAGATCACCACCAATGATCCCACAGTCCTCCTCCTCTTCTTCCCTCCCTCCCTCCCCTCCTTCTAGTTTTGATGATGTTCCTAGTTGGGTCACAAACATCTGCAAGGAAACAATCAAGCTCAGATCACCACCAATGATCCCACAGTCCGCCTCCTCTTCTTCCCTCCCTCCCTCCCCTCCTTCTAGTTTTGATGATGTTTCCTAGTTGGGTCACCAAACATCTGCAAGGAAACAATCAAGCTCAGATCACCACCAATGATCCCACAGTCCTCCTCCTCTTCTTCCTTCCCTCCCTCCCTTCCTTCTAGTTTTGATGATGTTCCTAGTTGGGTCACAAACATCTGCAAGGAAACAATCAAGCTCAGATCACCACCAATGATCCACACAGGGTCCTCCTTCTCTTCTTCCTTCCCTCCCTCCCCTCCTTCTAGCTTTGATGATGTTTCCTAGTTGGGTCACAAACATCTGCAAGGAAACAATCAAGCTCAGATCACCACCAATGATCCCACAGTCCTCCTCCTCTTCTTCCCTCCCTCCCTCCCTCCTTCTAGTTTGATGATGTTTCCTAGTTGGGTCACAAACATCTGCAAGGAAACAATCAAGCTCAGATCAACCACCAATGATCCCACAGTCCTCCTCTCTTCTTCCTCCCTCCCTCCCCTCCTTCTAGTTTTGATGATGTTTCCTAGTTGGGTCACAAACATCTGCAAGGAAACATTCAAGCTCAGATCACCACCAATTGATCCCACAGTCCTCCTTCTCTTCTTCCTTCCCTCCCTCCCCTCCTTCTAGTTTGATGATGTTCCCTAGTTGGGTCACAAACATCTGCAAGGAAACATTCAAGCTCAGATCACCACCAATGATCCCACAGTCCTCCTCCTCTTCTTCCCTCCCTCCCTCCCCTCCTTCTAGTTTGATGATGTTCCTAGTTGGGTCACAAACATCTGCAAGGAAACAATCAAGCTCAGATCACCACCAATGATCCCACAGTCCTCCTCCTCTTCTTCCCTCCCTCCCTCCCTCCTTCTAGCTTTGATGATGTTCCTAGTTGGGTCACAAACATCTGCAAGGAAACAATCAAGCTCAGATCACCACCAATGATCCCACAGTCCTCCTCTCTTCTTCCTTCCCTCCCTCCCCCTCCTTCTAGTTTGATGATGTTTTCCTAGTTGGGTCACAAACATCTGCAAGGAAACAATCAAGCTCAGATCACCACCAATGATCCCACAGTCCTCCTTCCTCTTCTTCCTTCCCTCCCTCCCCTTCCTTCTAGTTTGATGATGTTTCCTAGTTGGGTCACAACATCTGCAAGGAAACAATCAAGCTCAGATCACCACCAATGATCCCACAGTCCTCCTCCTCTTCTTCCCTCCCTCCCTCCCCTCCTTCTAGTTTGATGATGTTTCCTAGTTGGGTCACAAACATCTGCAAGGAAACAATCAGCTCAGATCACCACCAATGATCCCACAGCCTCCTTCTCTTCTTCCTTCCCTCCCTCCCCCTCCTTCTAGTTTTGATGATGTTTCCTAGTTGGGGTCACAAACATCTGCAAGGAAACAATCAAGCTCAGATCACCACCAATGATCCCACAGTCCTCCTCTCCTCTTCTTCCCTTCCCTCCCTCCCCTCCTTCTAGTTTTGATGATGTTTCCTAGTTGGGGTCACCAAACATCTGCAAGGAGAAACAATCAAGCTCAGATCACCACCAATGATCCCACAGTCCTCCGTCTCTTCTTTCCTTCCCTCCCTCCCTCCCTCCTTCTAGTTTTGATGATGTTTCCTAGTTGGGGTCACCAACATCTGCAAGGAAACAATCAAGCTCAGATCACCACCAATGATCCCACAGTCCTCCTCCTCTGCTTCCTTCCTCCCTCCCCTCCTTCTAGTTTGATGATGTTTCCTAGTTGGGTCACAAACATCTGCAAGGAAACAATCAAGCTCAGATCACCACCAATGATCCCACAGTCCTCCTCCTCTTCTTCCCTTCCCTCCCTCCCCTCCTTCTAGTTTTGATGATGTTTCCTAGTTGGGTCACAAACATCTGCAAGGAAACAATCAAGCTCAGATCACCACCAATGATCCCACAGTCCTCCTTCTCTTCTTCCCTCCCTCCCTCCCCTCCTTCTAGCTTTGATGATGTTTCCTAGTTGGGTCACAACATCTGCAAGGAAACAATCAAGCTCAGATCACCACCAATGATCCCACAGTCCTCCTTCTCTTCTTCCTTCCCTCCCTCCCCTCCTTCTAGTTTTGATGATGTTTCCTAGTTGGGTCACAAACATCTGCAAGGAAACAATCAAGCTCAGATCACCACCAATGATCCCACAGTCCTCCTCTCTTCTTCCTTCCCTCCCTCCCTCCCTCCTTCTAGTTTTGATGATGTTCCTAGTTGGGTCACCAAACATCTGCAAGGAAACAATCAAGCTCAGATCACCACCAATGATCCCACAGTCCTCCTCCTCTTCTTCCCTCCCTCCCTCCCCTCCTTCTAGTTTTGATGATGTTTCCTAGTTGGGTCACAAACATCTGCAAGGAAACAATCAAGCTCAGATCACCACCAATGATCCCACAGTCCTCCTTCTCTTCTTCCCTCCCTCCCTCCCCTCCTTCTAGTTTTGATGATGTTTCCTAGTTGGGTCACAAACATCTGCAAGGAAACAATCAAGCTCAGATCACCACCAATGATCCCACAGTCCTCCTTCTCTTCTTCCTTCCCTCCCTCCCCTCCTTCTAGTTTTGATGATGTTTCCTAGTTGGGTCACAAACATCTGCAAGGAAACAATCAAGCTCAGATCACCACCAATGATCCCACAGTCCTCCTTCTCTTCTTCCTTCCCTCCCTCCCCTCCTTCTAGTTTTGATGATGTTTCCTAGTTGGGTCACAAACATCTGCAAGGAAACAATCAAGCTCAGATCACCACCAATGATCCCACAGTCCTCCTCCTCTTCTTCCCTCCCTCCCTCCCTCCTTCTAGTTTTGATGATGTTTCCTAGTTGGGTCACCAACATCTGCAAGGAAACATCAAGCTCAGATCACCACCAATGATCCCACAGTCCTCCTCCTCTTCTTCCCTCCCTCCCCTCCCCCCTTCTAGTTTTGATGATGTTTCCTAGTTGGGTCACAAACATCTGCAAGGAAACAATCAAGCTCAGATCACCACCAATGATCCCACAGTCCTCCTTCTCTTCTTCCTTCCCTCCCTCCCCTCCCTTCTAGTTTGATGATGTTTACGTGAGTTGGGTCCAAACAGCTGCAAGGAAACAATCAAGCTCAGATCACCACCAATGATCCCACAGTCCTCCTTCTCTTCTTCCTCCCTCCCTCCCCTCCTCTAGTTTTGATGATGTTTCCTAGTTGGGTCACAAACATCTGCAAGGAAACAATCAAGCTCAGATCACCACCAATGATCCCACAGTCCTCCTCCTCTTCTTCCTTCCTCCCTCCCCTCCCTCTAGGTTTGATGATGTTCCCTAGTTGGGTCACAAACATTCGCAAGGAAACAATCACGCTCACGATCACCACCCAATGATCCCACAGTCCTCCTCATTCTTCCCTCCCCCTCCCTTCCTTCTAGTTTTGATGATGTTTCCTAGTTGGGTCACAAACATCTGCAAGGAAACAATCAAGCTCAGATCACCACCAATGATCCCACAGTCCTCCTCCTCTTCTTCCCTCCCTCCCTCCCTCCCTCTAGTTTTGATGATGTTCCCTAGTTGGGTCGTAAAACATCTGCGAGAAAACAACCAAGCTCAGAGAACACCAAAGACTCTACAATACTAAACATTAAATCCTGGAAGGAAAATCAATTTAGCTAAACTTTATCATAGTCAAAATGCTTTCCTTCATCCTCATGCTAAACCTGGGGGCCTGCAGGTCTTTCTGGAATATCTACTTTAAAGACTAAGTAGCACAGGTATGGCTGCCTATGATTCAGAGTCCCAGAATGGTCAACTCTGCATGGTTTTTTTTTAAGCTGTCTGGCTAATGAGGTGGCTGGTGGGAAAACAGGTTGTAGTTTCCTCTATTTAATGACTGGAAGGCAAGCCATTTCTGGAACATGATTCCAGATCAGTGGTGGGTGGTTTTCTGCTGGTGGAAACAGCACACTACAAGATAATCTGACAAATTGAGTGATGAAGACTCGGAAAGTGTATGCTCCAAGCAATTTGTTAATCTTTAAGTGGCTCCAAAACCTCTGTTCATGGCTGGAATGAGCTAAGCCAGCTGTAGCCTCTGGAAATGATCTTCCCCATGGGGTTGGCCAGGCATCATGGTCAGCTACAAATCTTGGTTCCAGTGGGGCTCAGCCCTAGATGGCTCTGATTTTTGTCACTTTGGGCCATCTGGTTGACTCGTTCTCCCATGAAAAAATGACTCAGTAGAAAAAGAATCTTCAACTGGATATCACAATAAACATTTCAAGGGAGGCGTGGACAAGAATTTGAGAAGGTATATTAAACAATAGATTAACACTAGACCAGCAATCAAGTGAACAATGACGCAATCAAGCAACTACAAATGCAGACAAACCAACTAACAGTAAACAACAGCCTATTCAAGAACCCATAAGTATACTCCAACCCAACTGACCGGGGAAGCCAACAATATATAAAAATGCACACCCCTTCTAGCACTGATGGTGCGATCTAGTTGGGTAATGAAACATCTGCAAGAAAACCACCACCACCCTCAGAAAGCACCACGAGGATCCTGCAGTTCGACCCTGAGCTACAAACATTATCTTCTATCTGAAGTTATAGCATCTAATCAGGCAAGATTATGGCTCTCAAATCTAGCTAGTTGCAGTGAAGCTTTCCTAGGACACATTGGCACAAGATTTACTGAGATGTTCATCGAATCTGGGACACCACAACATAACTTGGGCTCTGTGAGTCTACATTCAATTAATAAATTATGAGATCCATAGAAGAAATCCATAAAGGCATACAAAACCACTTATGAATTATACAACGTGTGTTATTTTCTCAATGGCATTGTGATGTGTGTGGCATTTCATGCACCCCTTGCCTTCCTTGGAGACTCTTATTATACAAAGCACCGACTTTTACTGATATCCCAAACTTCAATTAAGCTGGAGAGGGATTCCTCCAAGTTACTTCACTAATGAAAACGTTGGCTTCATCTAATGGGTTCCACCACCTTCTCTCCGAGTTGATTGTGCCTCTCATTCCTGACAGTAATTAAACCGAGGATGCAATAATTAAGGAATGTAGAAATTTGGGGACATTTCTTACAGGCAAATGGAGGATAATGTGTTTGCCTGAACTCTGCTGACTGCCTCTCGCCACAAACTAATTAAAACCTAAGTGAAATAACAATAAAACTGCAACACATCCTCCATTTCAATGGTGACCTTGCTTTCAGACAATTTCAGCAATGCCTTTCCCCTTGTCTCAGTTGCAGACTATGAAAGAGCTAGGTTTCAAACAGACCTGCCTTTCTTTGCTAGTTCCTTCTTTTATGGTTAGTTTGGAAAAATCTTGTTTAATTCCGGTAGGAATGGCGATGCATTGAAGAATTAAGATGAGAGAAGGACCAGCTCAGAGAGAAAAAGTTTCCTTATTTCTGGAAAAAAAAAAAAAAGGGGGGGGGGGGGGAGAGGAGGAGAATGAAAAAAATGTTGGGATCCCTTCAACACTCATACTATTCTTACATTCCTGTAGTAGCACCCATTAAACCAGGTTTAGTGGCTCTGTTCACCCAATTTCCAAAGCTGGTAACAGTAAACTTGTTTAATTGGGGTTGTATGTTTTAATTTCATTGGGGTCATTAATGCTTCACTCTAATGTTGAGAATCCAGAAAAAGAATTAATTATTTATCAGTTAAGCGAATTATAGGAACACAGCCACAATGGCATGGAGTTTCAAGGGCTTTCACTCAATTTTATTAGAGGACTGGACTTTTGAGGGGGGGGGGAAGAGAAAGACACACAGAGAGAGAAAGACAGAGAGAGAGAGGCAGACAGAGAGAGAGAAAAAAGAGGGACACACAGAGAGAAATGAGAGAGAGAAAGAGGGAGGGAGAGAGAGAGAGGGAGGGAGGAGGAGAGAGAGGGGGGAGAGAAAGACACATAGGGAGAAAGACAGAGACAGACAGACAGACAGACAGACAGAGGGAAAATGAGAGACACGGAGAGAGAAATGAGAGAAAGAGAGAGAGAGAGATTGGAGATGGGAAAAGAGTTAGGTGATCCAGCTTCCAAATGAAGGTGAAAAAAAAAGTCAAGCTATGAAAATGAGAAACAAGACCACAATAAATGGATGCCTAGGTGGAGCTCATGTTCAGAAGATCTTTAAAAAGACCCTCCTGGTAGCTAATCAAGGAAATGGACCAATATTATAACCCTTTCCTGCTTCCTTCCCCTCGTTTCCAACAGCCCATCCATGATTTTTGGAGAAGGTACCAGAGCTAAAGCGATGAGCAACCACTTCCAGCTCTTTCTTCCTCTGTGGTTTCCTATTTTCAAAGCTCTCCAAAGTGACCGACATTCCGATAGAAGCAAATTTGATTGTGGCACTTTCTACTCCCTGGAGAGCATGCATTGAAGGCACACGCTCACTCATGCATGAATGAATGCATGAATTTGACCCAATCCGAAATTTCCATACACTAAATATTCATGGCTGACCTCAAGGGTGACTATCGTAAGTGGGTAGGAAAGATTCCTCATTTCCGACCCCACAAATTATATATATATGTATAGATTTTGAGGGATCTCTGAGCTTGATTGTTTTCTTACAGACATTTCATGACCCAAACTAGGTAACCTCATCAGTGACTGGCACTGATGATATTATCCACTTTGGGTCATGAAACATCTGCAAAAAAAAAAAAAACTCAAAACCCAAGCAAGCTCAGAGAGCACCAAGTTTTCCTCGTGTCCACCCTATACTACGATTATCCTCTTTTATTAGTATTTTTTTTTTAAATACTCCTAGGATGTCTTCCTACGATTTTTCTTCTCGGATTCTCTTTAGCTTTATGTCCAAAAGGCTCCAACACCAGAGTCTTTTCCTACAAGGCAGATGTGCTCAAAGCCATCTCAATTTCCCCCTTTTTCATCATTCATACAATGCATTGATAAATGCCATTCAGGCTCAGAGCAAGACTGTCCCATTTGACTGAGAAAAAGAGAATTCTTACAATGACTGATGACAGTTTTATACTGAACAACACCCCCCCCCCCCAACATGGTTCTGTAAAGAGCAAGGAAAAAAAGTTGCCGCTCTTTCCCAGATATCCATTCCAATATATGAAAATTGTTTTATTAATGTTTAACCTGTTGGCTAAAATTGTTTTATTAATGTTTAGCCTGTTGGCTAAAACGTGGCTGTTTGCCTCTTCTGTTCCGTGTTTCTCCTCTGTGGAGTCAACATTAGGTTTAGTTGGCGCGCAGTAAGTAAGAGTTGTTCTCTTTTTAAATTTTAAGAATGCTGGATCAGTGGTGGTATTCAATTTTTTTTACTACCGTTTCTGTGGGCATGGCGTGGCTTGGTGGGTGTGGCTTGGTGGGCGTGGCAGGGGAAGGATACTGCAAAATCTCCATTCCCTCCCCACCCCACTAACCTGCTTTCCAGCTCTGTTCTCCTGTGTAGGGCAACCAAAGAAGACCCAGCCGATCAGCTGGGACTCAGTGGGAGGCAGAGAAGAGATGGAGTTGGCGGAGCCAGTCAGAGGTGGGATTGGCCACTTCTCTGAACTACTCAAAATTTCTGCTATTGGTTCTCCAGAACCAGTCAGAACCGGCTGAATCCCATCTCTACACTGAATGGTTTCTTTAATGGACCTCTAATGAACCAACATTAGTTTAGTTTACTTTATTGTCATTGCACCTCGTACAGCGAAATCAAACACCATCTTCAGGGCACATCATGACCATGAAAATAAACACGAACACACATCCTTCACACATTGAACCGGAAATCCCCGACACCACACCAACACTGCACTATACAGCAGAATTCAAAAGAGCTACTGCCCTGGGATAGAAGCTGTTTTTCAGCCTATTTGTCCTTGTAATTATTATCCTGTACTGTCTGCCAGATAGTAATAGTTCAAAAAAAAAAGGGTGCCCAGGATGAGATGGATCTTTGAGGCTGTTAAGAGGGGAGAGGGTGACCTATGATCCTCTGGGCAATGATGTTAACCCTCTGGAGTGCTTTCCTATCTGCCTCTGTGCAATTGTCTAAAGGCAGACTAAAACATTAGTCTAAAGGCAAAAGATTAAAAAAAAAAAAGCAGAGAATTGGATGGAATTTTCTAAACTGAATTTGGAGAGGAACAAACGGGGCACCCAAGAACTTCAATCAACCTATTTCTGGCCACATGCTCATCTCTAAGAGATTTCCTGCAGCAGGAAGGAAATAGATCCCTTCCATAAACCTACTTACAATAGTTCATTTAGTGACCGTTCAAAGTTGCAACAGCACTGGAAAAAGTGTCTTATGACCAGGTTTTCACACTTATGACCGTTGAAGCATTCCCTCTGGTCATGTGATCAAAATACAGAAGCTCGGCCATTGACTCATTTATGGCGGTTGCAGTGCTCCGAGGTCACTTTTGCAACCTTCAGATCAGCAAAGTCAACGGGGAAGCCAGATTTGCTGAACAATTGTGCCAAGAAAGGTCATGAAATGGGACGAAATTCACTTAACAACTGTCTCACTCAGCAACAGAAATTTGGGGCTCAATTGGGGTCAATAAGTTGAGGACTTCCTACCCAAGGCAAAGTTTTGAGGGGTCATTCAAATCTGTTGAGTGTCAAAGATTCAGAGATTCACATTTTGTAATCTTTCAGTCAAAAGAGAGGGAGAAAAGTTTAAATCCATTACTTGGAGGTAATCATGATAATTACATGTTATTTTAATTAATGTCTTCCTGCACATGATAAGAATTTTAGGCCTTTTCTTCTTCCAGCTGCACTCACACAATGTGGCTCCTCAAAGGTAAAAATTTGGAGCTACATCAAAGTTCTGGATTGCTAGTTCCTGACCTTCAAATATTACTTTTCTGACTCTCCCCAAAAGCTTGTTTTCATTGTATTTTATTCTAGAATTGCAATGCACCGCGATGAAATTACAGTTCGCGTTTCATGAAAAAAGCAAAGCTAAAAAAAAAGAAATTCAGACAGGCATTTGCAAACGCACAACAGAGCAATTGCTTAATTTAATATGTAACAAAATACAGTAATTATACAATCTTAGAAACTCTGGCCCCAGATGGACTAATTATTGTGATTGCATTTAGAGGAAGAAGAAGAAAAAAAAAACTCCAGCAATTAGCCTGTCATATTTTCCTAGGCAGGTACATTATCCTTCCATTCCAATTACAATTCAAGATGCATCCTGGATGATGGGAAATCCCATTAAGAAAGGAGAGATAGTGTGTAAGGGTGGGTGTCATAAATTTAATGGGAGATGTTTCCAAAATGCTCAGAAAATTAAGGAAGGCGATGGGAGCAGAAAATAAAATTTCCACTCACTACTTATGGGTGAAATTATAAATCATCTCCGTAGGTATTGCACATATTCGTTTGCAACTCTTTTGTCCCATTTCTGCATTTGTCTCTGAATTCAAAAGTATCAGGCTGTAAAATGTCCTCCTCCAATTTTCCCCATCATTTCTTAGAATACGAACTAACAGGAAAAGTTAAAAAGAAAAAAAAGAAGAACTAGAGGAAGAAAAGAAAGGAGGAGACCAGTCTGTGACCCTGGGAGCCTTCAACTATCATAAATGTGATCAATTGTCAAGCATCTGAATGCAAATCAGAACAGGGGGATGCTGCCTTACACTTTTAAGCTCCCATGTAACACCGCTTCTGCGCGTGCTGCATTGGCTTCCTGTGGCCTTCCAGATCCAATTCAAGGTGGTAGTGATCGTCTTTAAATCGCTCCATGGCTCGGGACCTGGGTACTTACGGGACCGCCTGCTGCCATCAACAGCCTCCCGCCGCCCAGTGCGCTCCCACAGGGTTGGCCTCCTCGGGGTTCCGCCGCCTGGTCGTTGCCGGTTGGCGGCCCCGAGGGTGCGGGCCTTCTCTGTGGGGGCTCCCTCCCTGTGGAGCGATTTGCCCCCGGAGATACGGGCCATTACCGACATTCAGACCTTCCGGCGCGCAGTAAAGACCCTGTTTTTTCAACAGGCCGGCCTGGCCCAGTAACGATTTTTAATAATTAGGTATCTTAAATTTTTAAATTTTAAATTTGTATTAGTTTTATATTTTAAATTGTATTTCGGCCTCTGATGAAATTGTTTTAATTTGTTTTTAATTGTATATATTGTTTTTGTTTTTAGTTGGCTGTGCACCGCCCCGAGTCCCTTTTTTGGGAGAGGGGGTGGTATAGAAATTTAATAAATAAAATAATAATAATAATAAGTGTGAAAAATGCTCATCAATTGCTTTTTTCAGTGCCCTTGTAACTTTGAACAGTCACTAAATGAATTGTTGGAAGTCGAAGATTATCTATTAAGCGGTGCTTTGATCACACGATACTGGTCATCAAATTAACTTTTTCGACACTTTCTGCAGGTAGGGGTGTGTGTGTGTGAGAGAGAGAGAGAGAGAGAAAGAGAGAGAGAAAGAAAGAGAAAGAAAGAGAGCTTGAGAAAGAAAAGAGAAAAAGAGTGAGAAAGAGAAAGAGAGAGAGAGAGAGTGAGAGGGAAATAGAGAGACAGAATGCTAATGGGCCATTAGCAAAGGAATTTGTAAAACTTTCTCAGTTCCTTTTAAAATCCTTTCCCACCCTTCTTGTTTAAAAACTTTAATCACGATTACTTTCAGAGAGATTTTTTTTTAAAATGCTGATATGCAACAGTGACACCATATGGCAGAAAAGCTCGAATGGATTTGTTCATGAAAAAAGCAGAAACGGATTGTTGGATCTGAGAATGTTTAAAGCAATGTACACACAACTTCACATTTTTCCCCCAAGGAGAAAACAAGCATGCAAATTTAAACGTCTGGACCAAATTGTAACATTATAAAAGCCAAGCTTAGCTGTTCTTTTGGCCAGCAGAAAGAACACAAACACAAACACACACACACACAGAGATACACAAATATACATATAAGCACACACACCAATGTGTCTCTTCCACCCATCCTATTATTAGCTGTCTTCCTTTGTGATCTGGAGGGTTTCGTGATAGATCTATATAATTTTGTTTTTAAAAAAATCATAAAAGCTACACATTTTATATCTGGCATCAAAATAGCAATAGCAATAGGATTTAGACTTCTACACCACTTCACAGTGCTTTACAGCCCTCTCTAAGTGGTTTACAAAGTCACCTCTTGTCTTCAACAATCTGGGGTCCTTGTTTTACTGACCTCGGATGGACGGAAGGCTGAGTCAACCCTTAGCCGGTCAAAATTGAATTGCTAGCAGTTGGCAGAATTAGCCTGCAATGCTGCATTCTAACCATTGCACAGCCACAACTTTAAATACGAAAATATTTATTATATGATAAGTTTGTTTATAAAATGCATCTACGGGTCAATTTTAAGTTCTTCAGATGATAGAGTGGTTACACAAATTAATATCTGTTTCTGCCCAACCAGGATGCTTGGATGGATTTTTGAAGCCAACTCTGATTCCAGAGGTGACATTCAGCTGGTTCTGACCAGTTCTGGAGAACTGATAGCAGAAATCTTGAGTAGTTCGGAGAACCGGTCAATACCACCTCTGACTGGCTCTGCCAACCCCATCTCTTCTCTGCCTCCCACCAAGTCCCAACTGATCGACTGGGTCTCCTTTGATTGCCCTGCACTGGAGAACGGAGCTGAAAAGCAGGTTAGTGGGGTGGGGAGGGAATAGGGATTTTACAGTATATCCTTCCCCTGCCACGCCCACCAAGCCACGCCCACAGAACTCGTAGTAAAAAAAAATTGAATCCCACCACTGTCTGATTTGAAATAACCATCTCCAGCAAAATCCTTCTGAGGCTAGCCTTCAAGAGGAGACACTCCGAGAGAGTTTAGGAATATTACAAAGACCTGTGAGTTTCAAGATTTTCACTCAGCAATGAATTGTACCCCTTGTGTAAACACAACCAGGAGCTTCAGGCATTTGGTAGAGATCTAAAGTCTAATTCCCGCAGCAGAGTTGAGGTCACACCTTGTTAAACATGCAAATTGCAAACCAAATTTCAAGGACCATTCTTGCTCGCTTCATCAGCCTTTCATTCACAAAGTGAGAAGAACACACACACACACACAAAAAAAACTCACCTTCCTAGGCTCAGGCCTATTCCTATCTAACAAATTGTCTAGTAATAAATGATTTTGAGAGTGGAGGTTAGTTCTCTGAGCTAGTGGGTTGGTTTCCAAACGTTTCATTACCAGGCTGGGTAATTAAATAATTAAAGAATAGAATATTAAAGGAATAGAATATTAAAGAATAGAAATAGAATAATTAAAGAATAGAATAGAATATTAAAGAATAGAATAGAATAGAAATAGAATAAAGAATAGATTAGAATATTAAAGAATAGAGTAGAATAGAAATAGAATAAAGAATAGAATAGAATATTAAAGAATAGAATATTAAAGAGTAGAGTAGAGTAGAATAGAATAGAATAGAATAGAATAGAATAGAATAGAATAGAATAACAGAGGAATGAAGAATGGAATGGAACTGAGAAAGAATAGAATGGAATAGAGGAATGAAGAATGTGTCATATATCGCCCTCAGGCCCTATGCACACTACTAGGAAAAGACCCTTCATGGTTGTCCATAAAACTGAGATTGACTCCTCATCCACAACCAATTGGGGAGAGAACTCATCAGATACAACCCAATTTAGATCTCGAACACAAGGAGAATACAGTTTTGTCCTATGTACCACACTCATCACTCGCTGAACAGCTGCACTGGGTTTGCAGCAAAATCACTGACCCACTGTAAAAAAGTTGCTAAGGGAGTACCAATACTGCTACAAGTGTTGCGAATCCAAACACCCGTCCAAGTACTGCACAAAGAATAAAATTAGATTAGAATAGAATAGAACAGAATAGAACGGAACGGAACGGAACGGAACGGAGTGGAGTGGAGTGGGGTGGGGTGGGGTAGGGTAGGGTAGGGTAGGGTAGGGTAGAGTAGAGTAGAGTAGAGTAGAGCAGAACAGAGCAGAGCAGAGCAGAGCAAAGTACAGTACAATACAATACAATACAATACAATACAATACATTACAATAACAGAGTTGGAAGGGACCTGGGAGGTCTTCTAGTCCAACCCCCTGCCTAGGCAGGAAACCCTACACCACTTCAGACTATCTAATCTCTTCTTGAAAGCCTCCAGTGATGGAGCTCCCACAACTTCTGGAGGCAAGTTGTTCCACTGATTAACTGTTCTAACTGTCAGAAATATTTCTCCATAATTCTAGGCTGCTTCTCTCCTTGATGAGTTTCCATCCTTTGCTTCCAGTTTGGAGAACAGGTTGACTCCCTCCTCTTTGTGGCAGCCCCTCAAATATTGAACTTTGACCTGATGTGACCTCCCCATCACAAGACCTACTGACCACACAAAGCCCTTATAAACAGAAGGACACCGACATCCCCCAAACTCCGCTGAAGATGTTACCCAGACTGGTAATGAAACATTTGGAAACTAACTCACCAGCTCGGAGAACAAACCTCCACCCTCTTCCTCCACCCGAACTACAGATATTTGCCACTATTGCAAATAAATGATCTTAGCAGTGTCCTATTTTTGTAGTTTGAATATTGGGGTGTGCTCTGGGCATTTGTACGGTCGGTCGCCGAAAATCCATTTAGCAATCTTGGTTGCTTATCAATCAAGGGGAGAGCTACTTGTTACTTAAAGATCGGTGATTTTTTTTTAGGACTCTCCTTTGTTTTGTAAACTTTGTTTTGTAAAGGAAGGATAATTGGGGTCCAGGGACAACACATCGGTGTGATTCACAGGCAAATCTTTTTATCTTCTTCCCACATTGGAAGACTTAAAAGAGCCATCACCATCAAGCCGAGGATGAGAATTTCAACCAAGATTGGGTGTGAGGAGCCAAGTGTGCTAGAAATCTTTTCTTCCAAAAAGGCTCTTGAGAAAATTGCAGGATGAAAAATAATAATAATAATAATTAAAAAAAGAGAATGCAAACATACAGAGAAGTAAATGGTGAAGGGTTTATATAGAATTTGTGAGAGAGTCACCAAAATTATGATACAAGGGCAAATACAGGTAATAATATTTAATGAATTCAGTAGCATTCATCATTCTCTAGTTAAAAATCGGTATAAAAATACATTCTTTTTATGAAAAACATACCTCTCCTATATAGGTTGTGTTCTTTGGAACACACAAAAAAAGTCAAGATGGGGATTGTGAAATTGGAGACCTTTCCTTTTTCTAAAAGGATATCCTTAGCTCCACTTAAAAAAATAATAGCATTAGAAGAAGGAAGAGAGAGAGAGAGAAAACCAACTTACAACAAGAAACCGGACATTAACGTCTTTTAAGTGAATAAAAATTAAATACCCATCCAGGAAATCTGCATTAAAATAAAAATAGACCAGATTTTACCCTGGCTTCCACATCAGTACCCTATAATTTTGATTACTCCACATTCTTCCTTTCTCTGAAAAACTTACTATGTGAGAGCAGCATTTGGTAATGGAAGAAAAACCTCAATTAAAGGTATTGTAAGTCTCTAGGCATATATTTTTTTTTATTGTCTGGGGTCAATCTGCTTTCAAATAAGCTGTGATTGCCCTAAAAATCACATATATATATTTGTGCATTAACCCTTTGAAAGATCTGCATCTGCCCAACTGGGACATTTTCAACAGATTCCAAATGACTTTCCTCAAAGAAATTTGCAAATATTCAAAGTCAGGAAATGTGCAAATATTCCAATATTGGGAAAAGTGTAACAGGGTATCACACCTTGTTCCACCTGCCCACTGCAAACTGATACAAATGTTCACAGGAAGGATACACCTAACTTATAGAAGCAAACTTTAAATCACGAGATGAAATCAAAGAGGTGAAATAGTACAATGAGTGACAGAGGGAAAAAAATCTTGGTGAATGTTGGTGGTGAAGACGCTGAGAGTTACTAGTGATAACAAAGAGTGCCAGACACAAGAGTTCACAGGACTTACTGAAGCACTTAGTAAAAATCTTGAGGAATGCAAATGAAATTTAAGCAAGGTATACTTGTGGCATCTGTGGAGAAAATAAAGACAAGGTTATTGTTGTCCTTTTATTCTTTTAAAAGGAATGGAGGAGGAGGGAGGAGGAATGAGAGAAGGAGGAGGGGAGGAAGAGGGGAAGAGGAAGAAGAAGACGAAGAAGAGGAGGAGGAGGAAGAGGAGGAGGAAGAAAGAGGGAGGAGGAATGAGAGGAGGAGGGGAGGAGAAGGAGAAGGAAAAGGAGAAGAAGAACCAGAACCAGAACCAAAACTATAAAAATAGCCAAGGATGTTTATTTCATGTCTTTATTATTTTTTCACAATAATAAAAAATAAATTAGTCATAAGCAAAAATATCTTTTTTCCTCATTGGCGAATATGTGTACAAATATTAAAGATGCTGTACAGATGCAGTCCAGGTGCATTGCTGAGCATATAAATCCTGAACTAGTCTAGAGGTCCTCTTAACTTATACATCTCTCATTTCTTAACACGAGAAGCCATGTGTAAAAATGGATGATTAACCATGGAATTTAAAAACAAACAAACATACCCCTTAAATATGGATTTAAGTATGATACTGATATATT
Organism: Bungarus multicinctus; assembly: GCA_023653725.1. Lineage (NCBI taxonomy): Eukaryota > Metazoa > Chordata > Lepidosauria > Squamata > Elapidae > Bungarus > Bungarus multicinctus. The sequence continues at coordinate 20,963,751 of CM042843.1, forward strand.
CGACATGGTATAAAATTTCCAGGCTAAAGGTTGATTAGTACTATCAAAAAAACTGGACAAACATGGGAGTGGAATATAAAAATAAATACAATTTTAGTCCCTTTTTTGTTTGTTTGTTTGTTAAAAATACACTACCCCAAAAAATCGCTTTCTAAATAATAGAACTATTTTGCTGTAGTGGCTTGATCTGCATAGACATTGTTTAGAATACGTACTTTCCTATAAACATCTTGTATTTACAAATATAAAAAAATAAGTTATAAAAAAAGTATATCCTTCTTTATTTTGTCAGGTGGGGTTAATTTTAGGTTAGTTGGCACAGACAATGGGAGGGTGGGGTCTCATTTTGAAAGTTGCCTAAACTTGGCTTAGTTTTCATGCCTCTGTTGAACAGAGATGAGAAATCTCTCTATTTTTGTATGGATCCGGCATAAACAAAGCTAATTTTCTCCAAACCACGAGTTGATCTTGTTTATTGCAAAGCCAACTCTGGGGTCTGAGCTAAATTTGAGTAGAGGGAGAGAGGTCGAATGAATAAAAACCTTCTCTTCTTGAACTAAAATCAACATCAGATACGAAATCTGAATTCCTAATTCTTTCTCCTCTTCGAAGTGAGCAAGACCTTGAGATCAGGGGTGGGATTCAAATTTTTAACAACCGGTTCTGTGGGCGTGGCTTAGGTAGTGGGCGTGGCTTGGTGGTCATGTGACTGGGTGGACATGGCTTGGTGGTCATGTTATTGGCTGGGTGTGGCCAACTCAATATAACTCACATCGAGGCACGCATCTCCTCGCCTGGCCTCTTGTGACTATGAGGATGCTGCAAGAGTCGTAAGTGTGAAAAATGGTCATAAGTCACTTTTTTCAGTGCCATTGTAACTTTGACAACACAACAAAAGCAAAGTACCAGCAAAGGAGGGGAAAAAACTCCAGAGAGGTTCCTGAGACAGGAAGTCTAGTCTTGCCAAAAATGTAATAAGGGTTAACGGAGAGGCAGTTTCTGTAAGCAACACCAGAATGTTTCCTTCCTGCCTTCCTTACAGGATTAGGCCAGTAATTTCTTCTAACAACCGGTTCTCCGAACTGCTTAGAATGTTAACAACCGGTTCTAGCAAATAGGTGCGAACTGGTAGAATCCCACCCCTGCTTGAGATGTCTATTTCCATCCAAGAATTGAAGGATGCAGGAGACCTGACTGATTCTCATTCCTTGGTGACTTGATTGGAAATCAAAAGCAATCACTTGGCAATATAAACAGTTAAGTGGGAACCCAGGATCATAAGGGAGCTTGTCCTCCACGTCTCCAAGGACAGGGAATGGAAATGATAGAAGACAGCCAATGTTCTTAGCCCAGAGGGAAGTCTTGTGGAGCAGTCCAACAAATAAAACATGGAGGCCACTAAACATGGCTTCTCTCAACTTGCTCCATAGCTGAAGAAAGGAACGCAGTGAACCTGAAAAAGAAGACTGAAACAACTTGATTGTTTACTAGAAGACAATTGGAGTAATTGGAAACACATACACATACCATTCTGCAAGATTTGTGGGGTGAGGAGGGGAAGGAATCCATTTCTACAAAAAAATAACACCCATTCCTCCCCTGCACAGCCCTCCATGAAGCTGCCTTTTCATACGTCAAAGAGATCATGGGTTGGGTAGGTCAACTTGACTCAAGTCAAGTCACCTAGATGTTGTTTGAGTGACATTTTCCATAGCTATCCTTGTCCTTCAAAGAGACTGTGTGTGATGCCAGAGAGTCTCGCTCGGACAATACCTCTAATCTAGTCAACTGCTAATGGTGAAGTCTCTTTGCCCGGGGCAGCACCCAATCAGATGAGCTTCATCAAAAGTGACAATGCGAAGACTTCTCTCACGTCATCCCAGAAGTGCCAGATGTTCCATCAGCCCCCCCTCCCCCCCAGTGCCTTCTACTGTTGATTTACAACCGCAATGACTTACGATGGAAATTCCAGTCCCAATTCTGGTTGTAAGTTTGAAGACTACCTCTATTGTCACACATCCTAAAGAGCCGAAAGACCAGGTTAAGGACAACAGATTGACACGGGAAAAAATCTGTGAGGTCACTAAGAGTCCTCAGTGACTTGATGGCACATCATAAATCCATCCATCCATCCCTGTGTCTCCCCACGCCTAAAGCTTTGAAGGTCCAGTGTTAACAGCACGGGTTTCCCCCAAAGTTTTTAGTACAGTGTGTGTTAGTGGTATCCTCCAGAGGTGCTTCCATCGCCCCTTCCATCATTACGGGAAACAAGAGCCACTCTTGGGAAGGTAGAAGTGTTGTGAAAGCAGCTTGGGAGGACTGAGGCATAGGTCTGAGGCCCGGGATGGAGCAGCTGTTATCGCCTCCCTAAAAAGCCTGACTGCCGATTCGCCACTCTGGAACAGGACACGCAGCAGGCCGTCTTGTAATAGGTGTAGACACAGAGGCGGGCTTGAACCACAACGTTGCAGTTGTAGTAGTTGTCCTTGCAGTTTTCGTCTGGAAGAAGAACATCCAAAAGACCTCTTAGGGCAAGGGTCCCCAACCTGGGCAGCTTTAAGACTGGTGGACTTCAATTCACAGAATTCAACAGGACTTTAAGGTCCAGTCCAGGCGATCATCAGGACACCGGTCACTGACTCAAAAGCTGTCTGTCTGTCTGTCTGTCTGTCTGTCTGTCTGTCTGTCTACCTCTATGTCCATGCATCATTTATCAGTTCTCTCTCTCTCTAATCTATCATCTATGTCTATCATCTCTCTCTCTCTCTACCTACCTACCTACCTACCTACCTATCTATCTGCCCATCTGCCCATCACCCAGGACTCTATTATCTATACCTATCTATTTGTCATCCAGAAGTGGTTTTCAGCAGGTTCTGACCAGTTCTGGAGAACCTGTAGTGGAACTTTTGAGTATTTCAGAGAACCAGCAAATATCACTTCTGACTGGAGATTTCACAGTCTCCTTCTCCTGCCACGCCCACCAAGCCCCGCCCACAGAACTGGTAGTAAAAATAATTTGAATCCCACCACTGCTGTCATCTATTATCTATCTATCTTCCATCCGTCTATCCATTCACCCATCCAATTTTTCATTCTATACTACAACTGGAAAAAATAACTTTTTTTTTTTTAAAGAGACACATGTAGCTCTGGTTAAAACCATCTATCCATCTATCCAAGAACTGCCTTCCTAACCTCAGGGGCATAAATAGATTTATTTCTTTCTCCACTAGATGGAGTTCCACGGTTAGAAAAACCAGAGCAGGCTCCCTACCTATTTCAGGCACGCAGTCCTGGGTGTTGCAGGACTTCTTCTCCGCAGGCTTCAGCTGGGGGTCACATTTGGTACTGGGGGACATGTCATCTGAAAGACATCGCACCTCCCGGATTCGGAAGCCACCTTCGCAAGACTTGGAACACTACAAAACCACGAAACAAAAGAATTGTGGTGAGGCTGGGAGATCTGTCTATCGTCTGTCTGTCCTTCTATCACTTATCTTCTATCTATTTTTATCTATCTATCTATCTATCTATCTATCTATCTATCTATCTATCTATCTATCTATCTATCTATCTATCTATCTATCTATCTATCCATCCATCTATCTAAGAGGGATGCGGTGGCTCAGGGGCTAAGATGCTGAGCTTGCCAATCAGAAAGGTCGGCAGTTTGGCGGTTTGAATCCCTAGCGCCGCGTAACGGAGTGACCTCCCGTTACTTGTCCCAGCTTCTGCCAACCTGGCAATTTGAAAGCATGTTAAAAAAATGCAAGTAGAAAAATAGGGACCCCTTTGGCGGGAAGGGAACAGCGTTCCATGCACCTTTGGCATTTAGTCTTGCCGGCCACATGACCACGGAGACGTCTTCGGATAGCACTGGCTGTCACTGGAGATGAGAGTCGGAAACGACTAGCACATATGCGAAGAGGAATCTTTACCTTTATCTATCTATCTATCTATCTATCTATCTATCTATCTATCTATCTATCTACCTATCTATCTTCATATTCCATCCAACTATCTTCTGTCTATGTCTATCTATCATCTATCTCCATATACCCATCAATTATCTATCTATCCATCCATCCATCCATCCATCCACCCATCCATCCATCCATCATCTACTTACATACCTATCTACCTACCTACCTATCATCTGTCTGTCTGTCTGTCTGTTTCTCTGCTGGACTGCAGCTTCTAAAACCTGCATTGGTCCCTTCAAGTCTGAAGGCTCGTCCTTAACCAACTGGTTTAACCCATGTTTTATTTTCAGAACTCAAGCTGTGAATGCAAATTTTTTAATCCTGTGTGAAGTTCAGCCTCAGCCCGGGAGGCGATGTGCAGAGACCCCCACTGAGCTGAGCAGTTCTTGGGATGACCCGGGGCAAGTCACTCATTCTCTGACCGATTCCCCTCTCGAGATTATGCAAAGAACAGCAGAGTTTCTGGGAAGACCAAAGGCTGCGGATGTAAATAATACCCTGGGTTATTATGCGCTTACCTTAATCAGTGCATTTATCTTTACTCTGCAAGCTATCACAAGTGTTTCTGAGAGTAATGTTCTTAATGTGCATTTTTTTAATTAAGCAAAACCTTACTTGGTTGCGTTTTGGTTCCTGCTGCGACTGGGAACGCGGCAAAAATGCTACGAGGGACAGCACAGAGAGAGACAATGGACCAACTCCCCCAATGAGTGGTGAAAAAGAAGGGATGAATTTATGACTGCAGAAACAAACAGCGAAGGCAATGGAGGCCAGAACAAGACCATGTCCTTGCTTTATGACCGCAGCATCAAAATCTATCAGCAGCTGACTTCAAGTGCAATCTTCCCATTTTTAAATTATTCATTAAAGAACGTGTTTATAGCAATAGCACTTAGACTTATATACCACTTCAGGGTGCTTCACAGCCCTCTCTAAGCAGTTTACAGAATCAGCTTCTTGCCCCCAACAATCTGGGTCCTCATTTTACCGACCTCGGAAGGGCAGAAGGCTGAGTCAACCTTGAGCCGGTCAAGTTCGAAGTGCTGGCAGTGGGCAGAATTAGCCTGCAATACTGCATTCTGACTACTGCGCCACCACGGATGCTAAGTCACGAGTCCAAAAGTTCAAAAATAGTTTCAGCATCAGCAACTTATTGTACAAGTGGCCCTTGACTTATATCCACTCGTTTAGCAACTATCCGAACTTACAGCACTGAAAAATGCCACGATCAGTTCTCGCCCTTATGACCGTCACAGCATTCCCCGCAGTCACTTGACCACAATTCGGGTGATTGACAAGCAGCATTTATTTACGACAATCGCAACATCCCAGGGTCATGTGATCTGCTATGCTCCCCTTCGGTTACCATCAAGCAAAGTCAATAGGGGAAGCCAGGTTTGCTTGATGACTGTATAATTCACTTAACAATGGTAGCGATTCGCTTAGCCAACCCTGGCAGAAAAGCTCAGATTCACGTAACACTTGTGGCCGTACGTTGAGGACTACCTGCATTTTAATGCAAAACAAGAGTGGGAAAAGCATCGAGGTACATACAGCGCTCCATTCGGTACTGAACCATTTAGCACCACAAGGTTTGAGGTAGCAGGTCTGCTGGCTGGGCGGTCTTTGCAGGAAGGCGCACTCGTGGGGACTCAGCATCTCGAACTGGTTCTCCGTTTTCCGAATACAGATGACTTCCCTCTGCTGGGAGCCACTGCCACACTCGATGGAACACTGGATCAGGTGATAAAAAGGCAGAGATAGAGATGTACAGGGTGGACAGCTCAACTTTTTTGAGGATAACAGAATAACAGAGTTGGAAGGGACCTTGGAGGTCTTCTAGTCCAACCCCTCACTCAAGCAAGAGACCCTATACCATTTCAGGACAAGTGCCTGTCCAGTCTCAGTGATGGAGCATCCACAACTTCTGGAGGCAAGGCATTCCACTGGTTAATTGTTTTCAGTGTTAGGAAAGTTCTCCTTAGTCTAGGTTGCTTCTCTCCTTGATTAGCTTCCATCTGTTGTCCCAAAGGTGCTTTTTCAAGACTTCAAACTTGAAGAACTTTTGCTTCTCCTCCAAGGAGCTTCTTCTCAGAGCTGAAGAAGCTTCTTGGATGAGAAGCAAAACATCTTCAAAGAAAGTCCAGTTGCCTCTTGAAAAAAAAGCACCTTTGGGACAGCCATGATCTGGATGACTGAGCATCTCAACAGACACTTTCCATCCATTGCTTCTTGTCCTGGCTTCAAGAAATTTGGAGAATATCCTAACCCCTTCTTTTTGGTCTTTTAAATATTGGACTGCCTGTCACCCCTAGTCCTTCTTTTTATTAGACTAGACTATTTTATTTATATTTTACTAGACTAGACTATTTCCTCCAATCGTTCTCTTGGCTCACTCTGGATTGGAGTCTCAGTTAACTTTGAACAACATAGAACAGGGTTTCTAAACTTTGACAGCTTGAAGATAAGTAGATATCAACTCCCAGAATTCATGTGGCTGACTGGGGAATTCTGGGAGTTGATGTCCACCCATCTTCAAGCTTGCCAAGAAGTCCTGATGTAAAAGCTAACCACACCTCTTAGGACCAGCCAAAAAATTACAAAATTTGCTTTGCTATTCCTTCTATAGATCTTTCAGCCAGTCCTCAGTCTTCAGGGAGGGAGGGAATTGCAAGTTCACATCATTTCTGCACAATCAATGTTTATTCCAGCCATTATCAAATCCCACATCATTTCTGCACAAACCGTGTGAGTTCCAGTATTTAGCAATTAGGTGCCCTGCCTACCCAAGAATATGCATATGATTGTAACCTGTTCCAACAGAAGAGATACAATAGCTAAATAACTTGGTTCTTAGAGTTTCATCTAAGAATATCCCATAATATCTTGAAACAGGTTTGATGGAACAGAGGAACATGTACTTGTTCCCAATTCAACATTTTTCTGGAGAAGCAGCAGCAGCAGCAGCAGTCCAGGGTTATATTTATTTTTTCCCTCTTGCCTTTTCCAAAATCCATTTATTCCATTTGTCTTGTCCAGGATTTTGATGCTCTCCTGGTGTTCCAGTCAGTCAGGAATCACATACTGATGTCAGCAATGCCCTGAATTGATAAAGTGACCTAATCACTATTAAAATAAGTGTGCAACCTGGAAAATCACCGTAAGAATATTGTGTCCCATTTTTAAAAGAACCTCACGCTGAACTAAGCCACCACAGAAACAGTTTCTCGTACCTTGAATAGCAATCACGAGAAAGCAAGGAAAAATAGTGGCCAATCCAAGAAATGTTGGCTTTGGATTTTAACACTTTGCTTTGTTTTTTTGAGTTCATTCCGGCTTAATTTGCAGCAACCACCACCAAGATGCCTGTCTCTGCTCAAGATCTGTTGCAGGCATCTTACTTTAATCAGGAGGACTAATTGATTCTGCTTAGAAACAAAATAAACAGGCGGTTTGATACTTCAAGTTTAATAAGCACTCCTTTTCACAGAACACCAGTATCGGTTTGCAAGATTCCACCAAACGTCATATGGTGCTATAGAAACCCGAGCTAGGCCAATGTGTTTGACCTCTCGTTTAATGTGGGAAAGAAAGAAAGAAAAAGAGAGAGAGAGAAAGAAGGGACAGAGGGAAGGGAGGGAGGGGAAGGAGGGTGGAAGGGAGGCAGGGAGGGAGGGAGGGAAGAAAGAAAGAAGGGAAGAGAGGGATGGGGAAGAAGAGAGGAAGGAAGGAGGGAGGGAGGAATGAGGGAGGGAGGGAAGGAGAGAAGAATAAGGGAGGGAGGGGAAAAGAAGGAAGGGAGGGAGGAAGAAAGGAGGAGGAAGGGAAGGAAGGAAGGAAGGAAGGAAGGAAGGAAGGAAGGAAGGAAGGAAGGAAGGAAGGAAGGAAGGACCTTAAAAGAATGAGAAAAATATGTATGAATAAAATCCTTCTGGATGTACCATAATAAAGAAAAAACTAATAGGATTGTGGCACGGATGGATATTTAAAAGGAAAGTCTTGCAGTTTTTAAGAAGTTTTTCTTAGGAGAACTAAGCAAGTTGGCCAAAGGGAAGCTCTGAATTTCATCCAATTTGTTTTCCTGTGTTTAGGTAACTCATTCAATTAGATCCCAAGGAACCACAAATTCCCTTGCACCCTTTACAAGTAGCAACGGAAAGCAGGGAATTATGGCACCTCTTAGTTTCCAGGGCAATATTCCAACTAGAATGCATTTCTCTTCATGTTGTGTTGCAGTCTTCTGATCAAAGCATGCATTAAAAAAAAAAAGGCATATATAACACCAGGCGGTTCTCTGATTTCCATACGTTTTTAAAAACACATTCTTTCAGGGGCCAAGGGGAGGGTGTTCCTTTTGTATGCAACTCTTACCCAAATATTTGCAAGGCCCATGTTGAAATGAGGTGGATCCAGCTCGAGACCTCAGAAACCCAAGTGGGTAAAGAGCCCTTCCCTTATGGCAGCCGTTGCCCAGATGTGTGGTTTTTGTTTCCCCGAAAAACACAAAGTTGCATTGGTGCAAAAGTGACCTCGGTGAAGGTGAACATTTTTGCTTCTTCTCCAGCAATTTGAGGTGAGAATTCAGGTTGATTGCTGGCTTCTAAAAAAAAAACCCTCTCATCCTTTTCAATCTTTGGGACGGAGCAGCAATCCACCAGGGCTTTGGAACACAGACTTTCAGGTCTGAAAAAGCTAATTTTGGCTTTTGAAGATCTCTCCTGTATCCTTAAAGGTTAAGTATACAGACATGGCACTCTTCCTGGCACTTTGCGAAAATGATCTTTAGAACAGGGGTCTCCAACCTGGGCCAATTTAAGCTTGGAGACTTCAACTCCCAGACTTGGCTGGAGAATTCTGGGAGTTGAAATCCCCCAGGCTTAAAGTGGCCAAGATTGGAGACCCCTGCTTTAGAAAACAACTCCAATGATTTACCGGTTTCTAGGTCACTTTGAAAGCTACGATTGCTAAAAAGTTTGACGTTTTGGGTAGCCTAGCAGAACTGACTCATATTTTAAAAAGGGGAATATGTTTTGATAGGCCAAATATAATTTTTTCATATTTGAATAGACGTAGATCAGCCGTCCCAGTGAAAAGTACAGGCTGTTCCCAGCAAAATCAACACACATGATACCTAAAATGTTCTAAAAGCAGCCTAAACTGACCCAAATCCAGAATAACAAATGTTTTTAGTATGGTCTGGTTAACAGGGATGGGGAGCGGGGGAAGATAACTTAGCCGAAACTCATTGCTTTTAAATGTTCACCAACAAAAGCAAAGAGTTGTGTCTCGGTGTAAGAGTGTCATGTTCTAAGTCTGCAGTTTGGGGTTGAAGGCCGACAGGAGTTTGGCACAAGAACCCAATACTTAGAAGAGTAATAGGCTGTGGGGTCTTGCTGCTTTCTGAGCTTGGTTGTTTTCTTGCAGATAACCCAACTATGTAACATGATCAGTGCCAGAAGGGAGTGGAGCTGGGGGGGGAGGGGAGGAGGAGGAGGAGGAGGAGGAGGAGGAGGAAAATGACTGTGGGGTCCTTGCTGCTCTCTGAGCTTGGTTGTTTTCTTGCAGATGTTTCATGACCCAATTACGTAACATCCTCAATGCTAGAGGGACATATTCTCATCTCCAACAGAGAGCAAATCCCTCCCCACCCTGCATTGATGAGATTCCCTAGTTGGGTCATGAAATGTCTGCAAAAAAACTGCCAAGCTCAGAGAGCACCAAGGAGACCACAGTTCAACCCTGAGTGACAAATATTCTCTTCTACATGTAGTAAACTAATTTGCCTTGTACAATGTAGAGAGAGAGATGTAATACTTTGAACTGAATACTTTTATTCAATACCTTCTCTGCATCCGGCCTCAGGGCTGTAATAAAACGTACTTGACCCTACCTCGCTGGAGACTTTCAATTCCATTTATTTGGAATGTCCTTGCTCAAAATCTCTTCTCCAGAGTAAGATGAAGAAAATGTGTCTTCAACTCTAGGATTTCTCCCATTCTTTCCCTGCCGAATCCTTTGCTTGGGCTCCAGTTCTCCTGAATTCTAAGGAGAGCATTCTTAAATCTCATGGATGCAATTTGGAGTCCCTGAGTTTCTCTGCTGTTCCAGAATTCTGCTGTTATTGAGCCACGTGTCTTGATAAAAAGTTTCAATCAGCTACTGGTTTCCATGAAGAATATGAGGATTTTCTTCATATTGGGTAAGTAGACACACGCAACAAAAATTTGATTAATCACAGGCATCAGATTTTGCTCCTCAAGGGTGGCATTTAATCAAGTCACTGAAACCTGCTTCTGTATCCATAGAAACCTTGATGTGCTCCTATCAAGTTTATCTTTGTCCTTTACCTAGAAGGTCTCCAACCTTGGACTTCAACTCCCAGAATTCTTCAGCCAGCCAGACTTCTGGGAGTTGAAGTCCACAAATCGTAAAGTTGCCAAGGTTGACCTGTTCCAATTTCCTGGGCACAGATGCAACTCTTACTCCAATTTTTTGAGTTCCTCTTCCCTTTCTTCTCTTTTCCCCCTTTTTATTGTGTACCATTCAGATGATTGATGGAATTGAGCTGATTTATCTGAGTAGGCTTTCAAGCCATCATTATTTTTCAGATGCCTGAAAGGCTCACGTATTTATCCTGATGTAAGGGCTCATAAATTACCTCTATTTTTCAATGAAGACACCAGCGATCATAAACTAGGAACTAAAGTTGCACAATTTTAATAAAAGTATTTTGAAAGGGCAATCATCTGCTTTCAATACGACAACACTGAAACAGTGCTTTTGTGTCATTTTCTATGCTTTTCGATCTTGCGATATCAGTATGTGCCCATCTGTTGCAGAGAAAGAGATTATAACTAACAAAGGAGAATTAAAGTCTTGTGGGTTTTGAAATATTCCCGGGGTGCCTATTCCTGAAGAATTTATTACCTTGGAGAAATAAATTCGAGGCCTGGGGCGAGAGGGTAGATTTATAGATAAACTCAACATGGATGTCTGGCGTTCAAACATAATTCCTGTTAACAGCATTGTAAATTGTGGGTCTCAGAGCAAGTTAACTCTTAGGGGAGCAGTTAAACCAAACGAAAACTTTTGGCTGTGCAAAAGTTGTGTATTTTTTTCAGGGGAAAAAAATGTTTGTGCAGTGGGAATGACCTGCTGTGCTTAGCAAAGTCTAAGGTGTGAGTGTCGCCAGCATTACTAGGGGGAAAAAATAGAAGGAGGAAATGGCTTTTATCAGAACCAAATAAGCTTCTAAAATCCATGGTGTAAAATTGCCATCCTGAGACTCTCCAAATTCTAGGCTCAGGGAGATAAAGGGCGAATGATGACAGATGGTCCTTGACTGAACAATCATAGTGGAGCCAAAAATATCTGCCAGACAGTTGTCGAATGAGTTTTGCCCCATTCTATGATCTTTCTTGCCATAGTCGTTAAACGAATCTGGTTTCCCCATTGACAGAAGGTCTCCAGAAGGGATCAGGTGACCACGGGACACTCCAACCATCATAAATACGAGTCAGTTGCCAAGGGTCCAAATTTTGATGACGTGTTCACGGGGTTGCTGCAGCGGTCATAAGTGTGAAAAACGTTCATATATCACTTTCTTTCGGTGCTCTGGTCACTTTGAACCATCACCAAACTAACCAGAGGTGGAATTCAAAAATCCCAGCAACCGATTCGCTGCCCGGTTGGCCTGGCCATGGTGGGTGGGGCCTACCAGAACTACCTGTTTCCAGCTTCCAGTGGGCCTCCAGAGCCTGGGAGAGGCCATTTTTGCCCTTCCAAGGGTCCAAGGCCTCTCCCGGGCCTCTGGGAGGGCAAAAACAGACCCCCTTGGCCTCTGGAGGCCCACTGAAAGCCGGAAACAGACCTGTTTTGTGACTTCCGGTTTTTCTAGGAGGGCCGTTTTTCACCCCCCCAAGGGTCCAGAGGTCTCCCCTGGACCTCTGGAGGTGTCATGCCCCTGTCTGAGTCTGAATCCGAGGAGGAAGCCAAACAGCTGCCAGAGAGTGGGAATATGGCTCCATTGGCTGTGGAGGAAACTGGGGAAGGGCAAAGTCCGGCTGGGCAGAGGAGGATAGAGGTAGAACAAGGGAGAGGGACTTCATAGGAAAACCCAGGCCCAGCCCCTCTTCATCCTAGGGCATGCACAGAGGAATGGAGAAGGGAGCAATGTGGGTTGCGTGGCTTATGGGAGAGGAAAGGGCCCTGATTCCCTTCATTAGCCACACCTGGGAAGAGAGTTTATAAGAACTGAATGCTGACTGTGGCATCTGCTGGGAGCAAACGTGACTTTATCCTGTGTTGTTGTTGTTTATTTGTGTTCTTGGCATCTTCCCAACCATGTGAGTTTTGCTGTGCCTTCATGTCTGGACTTCGTGCTCCTGCCCTGCCAAACTAATTGCCTAATTTTGCCTTGATTGGACTTAAAGTTACAGTTTTTGTTGACCATGTTTTGGACTTGATTCTCTGCAGACAAAGGCTGTTCTTGGGAGAGTTTTTCTCCAGCCAGAAGGTAACCAGGACACTGGAGGGCAAAGTTGGAGCTAATAAAGGGACTCTTATTGATTATCTGACTGTGTTGCCTTTGTGCCACAACCCAGGTCATCACAGGAGGCTCTCTGGAAGCCAGGACTTCCAGAAGGCCCATTTTCCCCCTCAGAAAGCTTCCATACAGACTCTGCTTGCCTGCACCAAAAATGGGCCACGTGGAGATTCTTGGGAGGGGAGGGGCAGGAGAGAAGGGGCCAGCTGGTCAGTTGAAATACCATTTCAGCGAACCAGCTGTAACTTTAACATCCGGTTTGCCTGAACCAGTCTGAACCAGTAGAATCCCACCCTTGAAACTAACTGCTGTAAATAAAGGACTACCTGTGTTGATCTTTCTGGGTCTGGGGGAAGAAGCAACAGGTTGCACACACAGGAGTCCAAGACTTTTGTAACAATTTTGCAGTTTGGATTTTCTGTGAACTTAGCCATTTCAAATTTCCATGACAGGTGTTCATTTACCTAATTCAATGACCATCTAATTTAGATCTCCTTTCAAAGAGCATTTTTTGGGGGAGCAACAGAGAGAAGGGGCTTTTTTGTTTTAAAGTGGGGAGGGGGGGGGGAAGAGAAGATTTTGAGCCCTGAAAAGGACAGACTGAAGCAACTGATCTAAACCACGGCATCTGTAAATTTAATAGGAGCATGAGAAAAATTTCACACATCAAAGCTGGGTTATAGTGGGAACCAATCCTTGATTCGATCAAGTGTCTCTTTGATCATGAGGTGGCTCCAGGCTTTCTAACGGAGATAAGGAGAAACTACAATGTTTGCAAAAAAATCTGGGAAAGTGCCTGATAACAAGTTATAAATCATGGAGGTGTGCACACACACACACACACACACACATACGCAGTGAAAAACTACTGGCTTCAAATCCCAGGTCTCTTGTTTTGACTTCACATATATTTGCAGCATCTTAGTAAGCATTGAGTCTCAAGGTCGGATTAGAAGAATGTGAGATAAGTTGGGTTGCAGATTGCTGGAGAAAGACTTTCACAATACTCTACTATGTTCTTCTTTGGATTAAAGGAGCAGAATATCGAATAACAGAGTTGGAAGGGACGTTGGAGGTCTTCTAGTCCAACCCTCTGCTTAAGCAGGAAACCCTATACCATGTCAGATAAATGCCCCTTCAATCTCTTCTTAAAAACCTTCAGTGTTGGAGTTCCCACAAGTTCTGGAGGCGTCCTTTCCACTGATCGATTGTTCTCACTGTCAGGAAATTTCTTCTTAGTTTTAGCTTGATTCTCTCCTTGATTAGTTTCCATCTGTTGCTTCTTGTCCTGCCTTTTGGTGCATTGGAGAATAATTTGACCTCCTCTTCTTTGGGGCAGTCCCTGAGATATTGGAACCCTGCTATCATGTCTCCCCTAGCCCTTCTTTCCACCTAGTATTCTCAACTATGATGGTAAGGTCTTCCTTCTGATCTTGCAGATCTTGCTTAGAAACAACCTTTCCAACCTTGGCAACTTTAAGACCTGTGGACTTCAGGATGCTAGGATGTCCAGAACCTGGAGGACCAAGTGTGACCAACTTGAACAGTCCCTGAATAAAATGGTCATAAAACGAGGACTATCTGAAGACATATTGCAGGAATAGAACTCATGGCTCCCACCTTTACCTTTTCGGCGTGAAAAGACTAAATTTACAGCCATATCTTATTTCTGGCTCTGCAGAAGGATCACCTGTCTTGCTGAAACCCAGTGATGCTTATCATGGCTTACATTTCAGCAGAATCTTCTGAAGTGCCTTCAAACTGTAGGACCAGAAAGAGAAGTGGGAAACGAGGCTACACTCCCCACACTCCCCAGCTGAGAAATCAGCAACAGATGAGTCCTCCCTTTTAAACGGGCCCCTTCCAGCTCTCTGTGATAAGACAACCAGCAAAATCTGGCTAGGTTCTACCACATCTGCATTGCAGCTGTTCTTGAGACCGCCCAGCATTAAGGATGGATGAAAGAGCAAGCAAGCTGTCCCCTCTTCTTCCCAACTGCTCTTGGGGGGAGAGGGTGCAAGGCCTTTCTTACATCATAGCCTTGAGACAGGCCTTGGTTCTCTTGGCAACCGTTCCAGATAAGGTAAAGATTTCCCCTGTTCAGTCATGTCCAGCTTTAGGGGCATCTTTTGCTTCTGTGGCCAAGGGAGCCAGCATTGTCAGAAGACATTTTTTTTGTGGTCGTGTGGCCAGCATGACTATACACCAAAGATTCATGGAATGCTGTTACTTTCCCACCAAAGTGGTTCCAATTAACCTACTCGCATTTGATAACAGAATAACGGAGTTGGAAGGGACCTTGGAGGTCTTCTAGTCTGACCCCCCTGCTCAGGCAGGAAACCCTGCACCATTTCAGTCAAATGGTTGTCCAATGTCTTCTTAAAAACCTCCAGTGTTGGAGCATCCACAAGCCATTCCAATGTCAGGAAATTTCTCCTTAGTTCTAGATTGGATCTCTCCTTGATTAGCTTCCATCCATTGATTCATGCCTTCAGGGGCTTTGGAGAATAATTTGAGGCAGCCCCTATTCATTGTGGCAGACCCTCAAATATTGGGAGACTGTTCTCATGTCACTCCTCGTCCTTCTTTTCAATAGACTACTGTAGACATACCCAATTCCTGCAACCGTTCTTCATATGTTTTATCCCCCAGTCCCCTAATCCCCTTTGTTGTTCTTTCCAGAGTCTCAACATCTTTTTTACATCATAGTGACCAAAGCTGGATGCTGTATTCCAAGTGTGGCCTTGCCAAGGCCTTATAAAGTGGTATTAACACTTCATGTGATCTTGATTCTATTCCTCTCTTAATGCAGCCTAGAACTGTGTTGGCTTTTTTGGCAGCTACAGCACACAGCTGGTTGCTATTGTTGTGGTTCTCTGGCAGAATGGGAGAGTGGGGAAGAACAGGGACCAGTCTGGGAGTGGGGAGGACTCGGACAAGGGTCCTGCATCCGATGCAGAGATGGGGCCAGGGCCACCTGGGAGTTATGTGCTGACTCCGGAGCCTCCAGAGTCTGGCAGCAGTGAGGAAGAGGAACAAGGGGAACCTATTTCCAGTGCACGCATGCACAGAGCTGCCAGAAGGCAAGAGAAGCTAAGACCAAAGGAGTGACTCAGGAGTAAGGTTCCCCTAAGGTATATAGGAAATGCAAAGGTAGGAAAACTTTTGCAGGAAGCAAAGTCGTTTGCTCTGATCGGTTTGGACTCTGAAAGCTCAGTGGTGAATTTGTTCTCTGTTTGGTTTTGGAAAGACTAATTGGGACTTCAGTCATTGGCAGCACTTCAAGTAAGGTAAGGTGCGTTCTGATGAGACAAAGAACTTTGGCAGATGTCCCCGGGACTAATTATAAGCGGTTAAGACTCATTCCGGGCTGTGAATAACGATAATTCACAGCCATTAAACTAAAATAAAAGAGTTTGGATTTTATTTGCGTTTGTTGATGTCTCAGGAAGCTTTGGTCAGAACACATATTTATTTGTAAGCTCTCATACTGCTAGGTGGGCAGGAGCTGAAGGAAGGAACGAGAGCTCACCCTTGTGTACAGAGCTTGGGTCTTGAACCCGGACTGTCAAGATCAGTGTCTTTAACCGCTGAGCCATTGTGCCCTACAGCAGCTAAAGAGGGATCTAGAAAGACATCGCATCCATGCATCAAAGGTACCTGAGTCCAGCTGCCAGCAAACCACTCGACTTTCCCCAGGCAAGGCCCGTTGTCACAGGGGGTGGTTTCCGTGGGTCTGTTGTGGCCGCAACCTTCCAGTGGCAAACTGCTGATGTGGTTGGTCATGCAGACCACGGAACGAGTTCGGACGCCGGAACCACATTCTGCCGAACACTGTTGGGACGAAAAAAGAACAATGGACGGATCGTAACTATGACAAAATGAATTACAAGAAGCATTGGAAGGAGAGAGAAAACTCTGGCACAAAACACACAACACGGGGCCAGATTTCCAGCTGGGAAATCCACCTCGGGCCCCGGAGAAAGGCGATGCCACTTTAGAAGAAAATTAAATAACTTTTAGTAGAGAGTTTGCAAGACATTTTTTTTTTCCTTCCTACACATCCTCTTGTGCCAGAAAACTGGGGAAGGGGAAAACAACGGGAGGAGAAAACAGAGAGCACAAAAGGTTTTTTCCCAAGGAACCCCTTTTCCATCACCCTGACAGATAAAAAAGAAATACACTTTGGGAAATTAAACAGAGCTGGCGTTTGCAAAAGGCTGAGTTCCACAGATGGCATGAAATGCAAAGAAAAACATGGCTATATTTCACTTTCTCGTATACACACAAACCCGCAAAGATTTGTTGGGGGTATCCGTTGGGGGTTGGTAAAAAATGGGGATCCCAACAATGTGACAAAAAATCTGCTTGTGTTTTTTTTTTTCTCTAGGAATGCAACACCTTGCATATTCTGAGCCTTCCAGAACCTCCCAAGCATTTCGATCAGATGCAAATTCTTCCAAGCACTTTGCACACATCGTACCTAGACGGTCATTTTCCACGCTTCTCTTCCTTTCTTTAACTCCCTGCCTCACTCTACTGTCCATCACTTGTGAAGACAGACCCAGACAGGCAGGAATTCTGATGCGATTCTTTTAGAGGAGGAGGGGGGGAGGGGCAAGGAATAGATTATTGGGGGGGGGGGGAACCCATGCTCCAAAAGACGTGTGCGTAATTGAATTTAAACAGTCACGAACATTTATATTATATTTCACATGGAAAGAAAGCCCCAAGTAAGCATTTCGTTACAGGCTAGGCTGCATGTGCCAATTTTGGCATTTGGCAACTGCACACAACACCCGCAGCCACACACACATAATTTCATTAGGGGAAGGGAAGGGAAGGAGGGAGGGACAAGGAAAGGAAAGAAGGAAGGAAGAAATGGAGGAAAGAAGGAAGGAAGGAAAAAAGAAAGAAAGAAATGGAGGGAGGGAGGAAGGAAAAAGAAAGAAAGAGAGAAATGGAGGGAGGGAGGGAGGAAAAAAGAAAGAAAGAGAGGAAAGAAGGAAGCAAAGGAGGAAGGAAGGAGGGGGAAAAGAGGAGGGAGAAGAGGAGGAGGAGGAGTGCTGATCTGGTATTGAAGAACTAGGTTCTATGGAATGATAAAATTCAGTTATGGTGCTGCTTGAACTTTCAAGCTGGTTTTGAGTTCATTAGGAGTGGAGAACACTATGAAAAAAATATATTCTCTATGTGCAACCCTAGGGAAAGAGAAAAAAAAGTATAACAGAAACACATTATTTTAGATGATGATGATGATGATGATGATGATGATGATTTCGTCTCTGCAGAAGTTTTTTTTCTTTTTCCCTTGATTGTCTTTTTCCAGGGTCATTCCTCCCCCAGCCCTCTCAAAGACAAAGAACTGGAAACCACTTTGGGTGAAGTTCCCCAACAAGAATTCCCCACTTATTCTGTTTTAAATGGCACTGGATCTACGGATCCAGTTTCAGCCGAAATGCCAAATGAGAAGATACAGACCAAAACCCGCCCTGCCACCAGCTGTGATTTCAATACAGAATTTACTGCTCCCAAAGAATTCAAAGGGCTTCAGCGGGGGACTTCAGATTTGAATATTTCTTGGCGCTCAGTTCCTCTCTCGCCCTGTCTTTTAAAATTAAAATAAGGACATTCTTGGGGATCCACCAGCCAGCCAAGAGACAAAGAGCGGAGATCAGGGTAGGACCTAAATTGACCAGCAATTTAGATCAGTTTTCTTTCAGTTTTTCGCTTTCCTGCCCAATATAAATAAGTGAATTGGTTTTGTCCGCAAGTAGAAATTAATTCAGAAATTGCTGGGGAATTCTAGCAAAGGAGCAAAGGGTTGGAACAGTATTTGGGTCATCCCATCTGCCACAAGGTGATCCAAGAGACATTCTTGCCAACGGAAACAGCTGTGAAAACCTCAATCCCATGATTTTAAGCACCCAGCATTTGGAAATTATTAATATTATGAAGGTATTGCAGCACAGCCAGGGTTTGCTTTCAGATCTGATTCCCTCCTGACAGAGAGACAGAGAACTAGGGAAAAGTGGACAGAGCACCTTTGAACTCCCCTCAAAATATGCCATAGAAGTAGAAAATTATTGACAACCTGTCTTTTGGGCCAAGGACCATCATCATATCAATTATTTGTATATATGTAAAAAATACATTGAGATTCTAGAAAAAGTGCAGAGAAGAACCAGGATGATTTGGGGACTAGAAGCTAAAATGTACGATGAACGGTCGCAGGAACTGGGCCTGGCTGGTCTAGGGAAGAGAAGGACCAGGGGAGACAGGAAAGCAGCCTTCCAATATTGGAGGGGCTGCCCCAGAGAGGAGGAAGGGGTCAAG
This sequence comes from Bungarus multicinctus, assembly GCA_023653725.1. NCBI lineage: Eukaryota > Metazoa > Chordata > Lepidosauria > Squamata > Elapidae > Bungarus > Bungarus multicinctus. The sequence continues at coordinate 20,982,618 of CM042843.1, forward strand.
CTATTTTCCAAAGCACCCAAAGGCCAGGCAAGGAACAATGGATGGAAACTGAACAAGAAGAGATTCAACCTGGAAATAAGGAAGAATTTCTTAACAGTTGAGAGCCATCAACCCATGGAACAGAAATTGTCTTCGGAAGTTATGGCAGCATCATCACTTGAGATTTTCAAGAAGAGATTGGACTGCCATTGGTCAGAAATGGTGTAGGGTCTCCCGCTTCAGCAGGAGGTTGGACTAGATGACCTACAAGGTCCCTTCCAACTCTGGTATTCTATATTCAATGGAACAAAAGGTGCCTTCAGAAGCTGTGGGAGCGCCATCACTTGAGACTTTCAAGAAGAAATTGGACTCCCATCTGTCAGAAATGGTATAGGGTCTCCCGCTTGGGTTAGATGACCTCCAAGGTCCCTTCCAACTCTGTTATTCTATTCTATTCTATTTTTAAAAATGCTGCTTTTACAGATACTTCTTGACTTACAATCATTCATTTAGTGATTATTCAATGTTACAACAGAACTGAAAAGTGACATGACCGGTTTTTCAAACATATGACAATTTCAGCATCCTCGTGGTCACGTGATTAAAATTCAGCCACCTAGCAACTGGCTCGTATTTTTGATGGTTGCCATGTCCCCTTTTGCAACATTTTGCCAGGCAAAGTCAATATGGGAAGCCAGATTCACTTAACAACCGTGTTCCTAACTTAACAGCTGTCATGATTCACTTAACAATGGTAACAAGAAAGGTTGTAAAATGGCAGGGGAAAATGAACTGTCTCGCTTTGCAACAGAAAGGTTGGGCTCAACTGTGGTCATAGATTGAGACCACCTGTATTTGGAATGGCATTCATTTGAAAACAATCTCCTAAGATCTCCTAGATCCTTCAGAAGGACCTTCAGGGCAAAAATATCTGATAAAATATAGAATTCCTGATTGGCCAAGTGTGATTGGACACACAAGGAATTTGTCTTAGTGCAAATGCTCTCAGTGTACGTAAAAGAAAAGATATATTCGTCAAGAATCAAGAATCATCAGGTGCAACACTTAATGATAGTCATAGGGTACAATAAGAAAATAGAATAGAATAGAATAAATAGAATAGAATAGAATAAATAGAATAGAATAGAATAGAATAGAATAGAATAGAATAGAATAGAATAGAATAGAATAGAATAGAATAGAATAGAATAGAATAGAATTCTTGATTGGCCAAGTATGATTAGACACACAAGGAATTTGTCTTGGTGCAAATGCTCTCAGTGTACATTAAAAAAACATACATTTGTCAAGAGTCAAGAATCAGAAGGTCCAACACTTAATAAGAGTCATAGGGTACAATAAGAGATCAGATCATACTAGGAAACAGTCAATAAACATCATAAGTATACAAGCAACAAGGTTACAGTCATACAGTCACAAGTGGGAAGGGTGGGTGATAAGGAGTGATGAGAAGATTAATAGTAATAGTAGTGCAGACTTAGTAAATAGTTGGACAGTGTTGAGGGAATTATTTGTTTAGCAGAGTGATGGCATTTGGGGAAAAACCTGTCCTTGTGTCTAGTTCTGGTGTGCAATGCTCTATAGCATCATTTTGAGGGAAGGAATTGAAACAGTTTATGTCTGGGATGTGAGGGGTCTGTAGATATTTTCACAGCCCTCTTTTTGACTCAGGGTGCAGTATACAGGTCCTCGATTGAAGGCAGGTGGGTAGTAATTGTTTTCTCTGCCGTCCTAATTACTCTATGGAGTCTGTGTCTGTCTTGCTGGGTTGCAGAACCAAACCAGACAGTGATAGAGGTGCAGATGACAGACTCCATCATTCCTCTGCAGATCCAGTCAAAACTATTTGGTACTCCTTGTGCAAATAGCAATAAAGCCATTCTCCAATGTAAAAAGACAAAAAATATATATTAAATCATAGGTTTAAAATTGTGGAAGAACAAAAGCTGGTTGGAGAAGAAAGAGGAAGAAAATTTACAGCTAATCTCTTCATTGATGTGTCTGGATTTATAACTGCATTGGATTTAATCCAGGGGTGCTTTTGTGCATTTATTTATGCTTCACTGTTTTGGGGAAAGAATAACTTTTTCTTCTCATATGGATTCCAATAAATCACTAAAGAGATATCCGTTCCCATGTCAAGGTAAATAAATAAACTCTTAAAAAAATACTTCGTGAAATGAGAAAAGAAACAGCAATTACAGCTTCAAGCTTTAGCCTTGAGAAAAGTTGGTGGTGCAGAAAGATTCTGGCATGAAGTTATCTGGCCAATTGGAAGAATTAAAGCTTTATTGAGATGAAAGCTTGTAGAAATCAGCTTCTCTTGTGATTCCCCCCAAGAGATCTTCTCTACACTCACTCAGGATCAACTCTAAGATTCCTTGGGAAAAGGAAGATCCCAAGATGGAGAAGGGATGACCAAGGTGGAAGCTGTATACTTTGGACTTCTCCAGAAACAAGTACCTTCCAGGTCTCTTGGGCAAGGGTCTTCCAACATGGCAACTTTAAGACTTGTGGACTTCAAGACTTCATGGCTCGTTGAGGAATTCTGGGAGTTGAAGTCCACAAGTCTTAAAAGTTGCCAACTTGGGAGACCTCTGCTCTTGGGGAAAGGGAATTTCCTGCTGAAATCCCTTTCAGTATAACTAGAGATTATCACCAACTATCAGTGGGACGGTGCGCCCTTGAACATCCTTAGCGACCAGGGGAATGTGTCAACTAGATGTGTCTCATTGCAAGCTTCCTGGCTTCCCATTGAAGTCAATCCCAAAGGAAGAAAGTCCTAGGGAACTCTATTCCCTAATTTTTCCCCCCAGATTGGAAAATGGGAGCAACCAAGCCAGATTTGGAAAGATGGACTGGACCAAAGATCAGTGGCAACTTTAAGAAATCACCATTCAATGGGGTCAAAAGCTTTCATGCACCAACATGAAAACTCCAATGAACAAGAAAATCAATTTCAAAACAGCAAGAAGAATTTCAAAAGAAATTGGCACACATCTAAGGGAAAAAGTTAGAAAAACAGGTGCCCTTTGAAGGCTTTCCAGAAACTACAGTATGAATATGTACTGCTATTTGTGTAATACAATTCTTTCTTTCTTTTTAGACCAGCGTGACCAAAGATTGGACTTCGATCATCTATGGAGAAAGTTTCCCCCCCTCTGTGCTAAGCTGTTTGGCTTTGCCTGAGCAAACTCTGATTAAACTGGATGAAAATACCCAACCTTACCCGATCACTCCATTCCGTAAGGAACCAGCTCTTGGCACAGGGTCCCATATCGCAATTCTCAATGTCATTGGGCCGTAGCTTCATGTTACACTCCTCATCATCGACAACATCTCCAAGGTTGCTGACACATTTTACATCCCGAGTCCTCTGGCCAACTCCACATGGAACTGAACACTAGAAGAAGAACAAATGTTTGGGTCAAACAGATACAAAAACTCATGGATCAAAAGGTTGCCTTCAAGCTACCCTGTTATCACCCCAGGCTGCCAAAGGGTCATATTTTAGCCCTGCCCTTGTGATGATCCCACTACACAACCAAGATATCCTGGTTGGGAGGGGACTATCTCAAAACTCAAGTCTTTTGGAAGACCTCAACTGTTTTTTCAAGGCGGTGTGGTGCCGATGGAAACCTTCCACCCTTGGTTTGAAATGCAGCCCGTGAATTTCTTCTGATAATCAAAGCAAGCCAAGATCTCTCTCCATCTCACAAGGTGGCCAGATGCTTCTCCTCCCATTTGTCTTTCATGGAGGCTATCCTTTCAGCCTTCCTGGTCTTGTGAATGGCCTTGTTTACCCTGTCTAAGGATTGACCCGGCCTCTTCAGAAAGAGCTACCAAGAATAAGCCGTGGGTTGGGTCCATGTCCCTCTAAAGCTGCCAGTGTGGTTTGGCTTTGAATCATTCCTGTTTACCGATGTCCATTCTGTCCGAATTTGCCATTCACTGCAGATCTTCAGTTGGCACGTACTTGTCCTCTCTGGTTTCTCCAAGTGTTGGCATCGGTGCAGCTGAACCGTTAAGCTGCGGTTGGCATAGACTTGCCGGCAGAGTACTTGGCGGTGCTGCATCCCCAGGCCGCAGGATTTGCTGCATTCGGACCACTCTCCTAAATCCCAGCTAGGAAATAAGGAAATGCGAGACGTTGGTGTTGCTCTATAAATCTGGACTTTTGCCCAAAAGTCTTTGTGGATTGTCTTGCACACTTAGCTGAGCGCAGAAAATTGAAACCTCTGAAAAGGGGTGGAAATTAGCAATTACATCACAATTGGGAGTGCATTTCTCCTCTGTTCTGACTGGTAAAGTTTTCAACACAAATACAAATGTTCTCTTCCTTTCTGGGAAATATGAACTGGGGTCCTTGGTAGTCTCTGAGCTTGGTTTCTTGCAGATGTGTTGTTACCCAATTAGGTAACATCTTCAGTGCTCTGACGGTGTTGACAATACTCTAAGGATGATGATGATATCAGTTACCTGTGATGTTACCTAGTTGGGTAATGAAATGTCTGCAAGAAAACAACCCAGCTCAGAGAGCACCAAAGGCTCCATTGTTCTCCTCCTCCTCCTCCTCCTCCTCCTCCTCCTCCTCCTCCTCCTCCTCCTCCTCCCAAACTCCCACTCCCTAGTTGGGTCATGAAACCTCAGCAAAAAAACAACCAAGGTCAGAGAGCACAAAGGACCCCATCGTCCTTCTCCTCCTCCTCATCTCTGCAAACCCCACTCCCTTCTAGCACTGAAGATATTATCTAGCTGGGTAACGAACGTCTGCAGGAAAACCACCAAAGTCAACAGAACGCCAAAGACCCCACTGTTCAACCCTGAGCTGCAGAGACCCTCTGCATTCGATGTGGATTGGATTGTAATGTTAGCTCCTAGACATGACTACATGAAGGAAGCCCAAGAACATAAGGCTGAAAGCACAGCGTTGTCACCCAACTTCCTCTCTGACATTTCAGAAATTTTGCCTGGTTAGTGCAGGCAAACCCTGCACTAATTAAACCCTGCCAAACCAGGCCTGGTTAGGGTTCCAGGTAGGACACAAGGATCGGCTCCTTACAAGGCAGGGCAGGGGAAGAGATTGCAAGGTTCCTCCTCTGGGCTGGGCTTGGAGTTGATGTCACAGGAGCTGTCAGCCGCCTCCTCGTGCGTGTTTCTGTGCACGCAGCGGAAGATGGGATATTGCGCCCCTGAAAGGGAAAAGCCAGATAAAGCAAGAATCTGTCAAAAAATCCATTGAATGACCGACACACAAGGAGGCCTGTATGGGATGAGTCGATTTCTTCTGTGTTCAACTGACTTCACCCTGAATTCCCATAAACATCCCAGTTCAGAAACCGTAAATAAGAACAGAGCAGAGAAAGCCCACTAAACATATGCCAGGTTAAATCAATGTCACCTACAGCAAAAGAGTCTCTTTCTCCCCCTCCTTCTCTTTTTCCTTCTCTCTTCCTCTCCACTGCTCCTCCATCTCTCTCTCTCTCCCCCTCTCTCCCCCTCCCCTCCTCCATCTCTCTCTCTCTCCACTTTCTCCTTCTCTCTCTCTCCCCCCCTCCCTCCCCCTCCTCCATCTCTACCTTTTTCTCTCTCTCTCTCTCCCTCCCCTCCTTCATCTCTCCCTCTCGCCCTCTCTTTCTCCTTCTCTCTCTCCCCCTCCTTCCTCCCTCTCTCTCTCTCTCCCTCTCTCTACCCCCCTCCCCGTGTGTGTGTCTGTCCGTGTCTGTGTCTCTGTGTGCTTAATCCTAAGCAGTTTTGTTCCCCAAAGAGAATCAACAGGCCAACAAGCAACGAAAACATCTTTCTGAGTTTTGGCCAAGAGCTGTGAATCTGATTAAGAGACCCGCTTTGAGGTCATCGTAAATGTCTCTTTAAGAGTCTAAAAAGAAAAAAAAAATGCTGGTTCTTTGCTTGATTTGGCTGCAAAAGGCTGCAGGGCTCTTCCATCCTAGACTGCAAACTTTTGTTTGAAAAGAAACAACCGTCACAACAAAACCTCGCACAATTGGAACCGGTTTTCGTAAGACTGCGAGCACACACCGCTTGAATGCCGTGGGACCAGCCTACCACGCCAATTTCAATGGATCTCCTCTAAGCAGGACCAAGCGATATTCCCAACCCATCTACTTACGGCTCCATTTAAACAACCTTGATTGTGCTTGTGATGCTTGTCTGATAAAGCTATAATTGTTTGCCCTTCTGTTATGGTCGACGGGAAAAGCGAATACATTTGAATTCCTCAGCAATGAAAACCTTTCCCAACCTTTGAAGTAGGATATCGTATATATTTTGTCAGAGAATTGATTTTCCTTTCACAAGGAACGGAGGGAGAACTTTATATTTATATATATATATAAATATATATAATTTCTCACAGCAGTCCTTGGAACCAAGCCCTCTTCCTGAATTTAAACCAGAGAAGTTTCTCTGCATTGCCAATTTCTCCAGGGTAGGAATTTGGACCAATTTGGATTATCTCCCTAGTCAAAATACGACATGCTCTTGAACCCAGGCCAACGGCAAAGTAGATTTTGACAACAAGGTTGCAGTTCTCACAAGACAAGGAGGAACCTTGAGGGCTGTGGACCATTGGGAGCATTGTGCAAGATGCTCAGTGACAAAATGCAACGAACTTTATGAGAAGAGTGTCAACTCAGATTAAGTAGTGCAAGGCCTACTTAATTAGGTTCCCATTTGACCAGGGTTCAAATGATCCTACTTTGGACATGTGATATGAAGACCCAACTCTCTGGAGAAGACTCAGAAGGTTGCTGAATCCACAACTCTCAGAATCTCCCCACAAGGGCCATGCTGGCTGTGGCTTTTGGAGGTCTTACCTCGGTCACTTATGGTCAGCTATGCATAAAGTATTTCTCTAGTCTTTTTAGAGTTGCCAACAAAAAGGGAGGGGGGAGCAGTGCGGCAGCTTGAAAACCGAAACTGCATTCCATAAATGTTTTCAAAGATAGTAACTAGGTGACTGAAGTTACTGCCGCGCAAAGATCTAACTGGAGAGCATGATGGATGACTCTGGGCTATGGAGGTGTCCCATTGGAGAAGATGAATTACTGTATGATACTCCCAGGCGGGTGGGGGAAAGCCAGGGTCAAGGGTGACAATGAATTATGTGCCTCACAGTCGGCTGCACCCGGGCAGTGCCTGACATGTTTACTCCTAATAAATCCTCTTAAAGTTTTGGAAGTTTGGCTCAAGACTCATGATTTAATTGGGGGGAACTGCCGGAATCCTGACGAGCTACATATTCATGTGTTAGATCCTGGGCATTGCAGAACGAGTGAAGCCAAGCTGTCCATTCAGTGTGTGTGTGTGTTTTATTTTCAATCCTCTCAAACTCTCACGAGGTATTTCCCAAGGTCCTTTCATTCACATTGAGGATTGGTGGAGTCGGGAGAGAAATTGGCTTTCCCGGTTGGTTCTAAGGACTGCTTGACAGGCCATGAAAAAACCAGGCCCGATTTACTCACAAAGGAAGTGAAAAGGGAAGTTTCTGCCAAAGCCAAATGCAATATATTCAGTGGTATACTCAACCAGGAAAGCTTTCTGCTTCCCAAAAGCTAATTTGCAATCATTTTGCTTCGAGGGCTATTTTTCTCCTCCAGAGTGAGTTTACAGAAAATACGGAAGTTTTGGCCAGCCTCCATAGTTCCTCTTCTGCTATAGTTTCCTCTCTCAGCATGCTGCTTCTATCAAAGCAGTAAATATTCCAGGGGCTAGCAAAGCTTATTTTCACAGCCACCAATGTTCCCAAGAATGACCAATCGAGGAACTCAAGGGATGGGGCAGGACTGGGGAAAGGAAAACCTGCCCCCAAGTCTTTGGAATGGGCAGCTTCCTTGAGTCCAAAATGTGGAAAATTCTGGCAGTGGCTTTGAATTTGGCCAATGGGGACAGAGAGGTAGCTCCTCCTTTCTAGGAAGGTTGCAAGGCTTCCATTCAAGCATTGGACCCTTGACCAAGAAGGGAGCTCTTTACCTCAGGTCTGAAAAAAGAAAAATTTCTAGAAAGACCTAAACTTCAGATGGAAAGTTTCCAGCAGAGAATTTCTTGAAATTTTTCCTCCTGAAGTCAACCTTCAGTAACTGAGATGATTTTACCTTCAGTAAATTAAATAACTGCAGGAAATACAATTATTGCCAACCTGCCTTCAATCGAGGACCTGTATACTGCATGAGTCAAAAAGAGGGCTGTGAAAATATTTACAGACCCCTCACATCCCGGACATAAACTGTTTCAACTCAAAACAACACTATAGAGCACTGTACAGCAGAACAACTAGACACAAGGACAATTCTTCCACTAACGCCTTAATGTTTAACTCTGCTAAACAAATAATTCTCTCAACGCTGTCCAACTATTTACAAAGTCTGCACTACTATTACTGTTAATCTTCTCATCACTCCTTATCACCCATCTCCTCTCACTTATGACTGTATGACGGTAACCTTGTTGCTTGTATCCCAATGATTTTTATTGACTGTTTCCTAGTATGATTTGATTGCTTATTGTACCCTATGACTATTATTAGGTGTTGTACCTGATGATTTTTGATGAATGTATCTTTTCTTTTATGTACACTGAGGGCATTTGCACCAAGATAAATTCCTTGTGTGTCCAACCACACTTGGCCAATAAAAGAATTCTATTTGGGAGGGGAAATGACAGCTGGCATTGGGAGGCCCTGAAGATGTCCCAAATATTAAGAAAGGGAGATCTGACACTGTTTGGTGCTACAACATGGTTGGTCTTTCGTAAGGCTTAAAAAACTTGGCTATGTACCCAAGCCTGGGGATCAGAATCTGCTGAGGGCCTTGTTTCTTGATCTCACCATTAATTGTTTAACTATCTTGGCTGCTGTTTGTGTGTCTTTTCTGTCTGTTTTCATTGTTTTAACTGTTTTAGAATTCTAGAGTTGTAAGCCACCCAGAATCACTTGGCAGAGATGGGCAGTTATAGAAATTGAATAAATAAATGAACTGAGAGCTAAATTCTCCACCTCCTCCACTTCTGGCCCTAAGCAGATGGAAGGCTTTGCAAGGTCAGATCGGTGAGTTCGCCGCTACAAACCTTTCCCACAAGTCGCGCTGCATTCAGTCATTCCAATTTGCTTCCAGTTATGTTCCCGGCTGCGTCTGGGAGGCTGGCCGACCGGGACTTGGTTGTCTGGAACTTGGGAAGGAAATCTTGCAGGCTGACTCATCCCTGGTTGTCTTGGGTGACTGCTCGTCTCCTGATGCAAATCTTCCTCCTCATAATTTACGGTTTCTGTCATGTCCAGTTGGCCATTGAATGGCTCCCCTAGGCACATGAGGTCAATCACATCACAGGAAGGAACATTTCTTTCTCAGCCCTGAGCTAGCCAGAATACAAATGGCCCCAAGCCCTTTAGGACTTGGGGGGGACCAGCTAAGTTCAGAGGTTTCTTGTAGCAGTGAACCACAAAGCACCAGGATGGTTTTGAAAGACGCAAAGGCCACGAACTGTTTAGAATAAGATATTCTATTTGTCACCAGGCTGAAAAGTTGAACGTTTGTTCTTTGACTGATCTTACAATAGCGCAGAGCATTCAGTTAATGCATTCTGGCGTGAAGCAACAATGGGAAACACACCAGTTAAATAGCTGGAAATTAAGGGGGGGTGGGAATTGGTGTGAGAAAAAAATGTGTTCTTTATTCTACCCAAAAATTGGGAGGAAGAGGCATTTTATGAAAATACACTGAGAAGTTGGGTAGAATTTTTTTAAAAAGGCCTTTTCCCTCATCCTATTCCCCCCTCTCTGTATTTTCCACAAATAAAATCTGTTTTATCTATAAGGATAAACATTTCTTTTGCACGTAGAGAATTGTGCAGAAATATCCAGAAAGACCACAGAATAACCTAACAGAAGCATTTAATTCTCTACCGGAGTCTAGATGAAACAAAAAAATATTTTTTGAAAAAGCTAGAGAAACCAAACCAAGCAGATTGAGCAAGTTTGGGGTACCTTAAAAACAACAATGACAAATGTAATATTTATGGAGATCAGTGGTGGGATTCAATTTTTTTTTACTACCGGTTCTGTGGGTGTGGCTTGGTAGGCAAAGCAGGGGAAGGAGACTGTAAAATCTACAGTGGTATTTGCCGGTTCTCCGAACTACTCAAAATTTCCGCTACCGGCTCTCCAGAACTGGTCAGAACCTGCTGAATACCACCTCTGGTGGAGTTTCTTAGTCATCCAGGTCATGATTGTCCCAAAGGGGCTTTTTCAAAAGGAACCGGACTTCATTTTTCATTGAAGACGTTTCACTTCTCATCCAAGAAGCTTCTTCAGTTCTGATTCAACTGGAAAAAGCTTCAGAACCGGAAAAGCTTCTTGGATGTGAGAAGTGAAATATCTTCAAGAAAAAAACAAAGCCCAGTGGGACAAATGTGATACTTTCTTTTTAAAGATAGTTTTACTGGATGCATCAAAGAGAACCCTTTCCTGCCATTAAAAGGATAGGGAAATGCTTTAAGAAGTCCCTGCCAATCAAGACAAAGTGAAAATCATCAGATTGAGGAAATCACTGCATTCTTACCTGGCCGTCTGTGAAGAGGCACCTGGGAACTGATGGTATTGGGACCTGGAATAATGTACTCATAATGTATACCTGGATTGGGCTGTTGATGAATCATCTGTGGAAGGAAAAAGAGCCTCACGTTCATTGAATGGACTCTGATGCACAAACCCAGCTAGACCAGATCAGGAAACCAACTCCACAAAAAGATGTAAAATACAGGTGAATCTCATCTATGTGCCGGCTGGTGACCCCGAGGAATAGGGCCTTCTCTGTGGGGGCGTCTGCCCTCTGGAATGGGTTGCCCCCGGAGTTACGGACAGCCACGGACCTGGGGACCTTCAGGCGTGCCTTGAAAACCTGGCTCTTTGACCAGGCCGGCTTGGGCTGATTTTAGTTTTGGGGTGTTTGGTTTTTATTAAATTTTAGGGTTTTAGAGTAGGGTTTTAAATTTGTTTGCAGCCAGGGTTGGGTTTAATTTAGTTTTATTGTTTCACATATTTATTGTTTTAATCTGTACGGCTGTGCACCGCTCCGAGTCCTTCGGGAGAGGAGCGGTATATAAATAAATATTTATTATTATTATTATTATTTAGCAACCACAGTTAGGACTGGGCACTTGGTTGTTAAGCAAAACAGATATTCTTATCCCTGGTGGTGATCTTAAGGACGTTAACTCCATAAAAAATGTAGCTTTATTCATCTTCACATTTTTCTGCCCCCTTCTCAAGTCCAGAGATAGGAAGCACATAGGTTTAGTAAATAAAATAAAATAAACAAATGTACCCATCAAGAGACTAGGTGTCAGAACTGCCACTAAGTTATACTTAGGAATTTGGCATGCCTTTCCATCCCGACTTTGCTCTACTGTATTTCACTTAATCTTTAGTAAACTATAACTTCCTTAACAAACGGAGTTAAGGATCGTTCTTGCTTAAAGGTTCAAGTTGAGACAGGTCTGACCCTACGTTATAAATGAATAAACACACACACACACACACACACACACATACACACACACCTGCCCAGGTCTCTGACTTCCTTCTCAACATATCCAAATGAAAAATTAACCTAGAAAACTATTTCATCCATGAGTAAATGATTTCCTAACTTCTAATTGTTAAGGATGGTTTCTCTAGTTCAATAAAGAAACAAAATTATTATCTGAAATCTTTTACTCTTACATAGACATCCAAGATTTCATTGGTTGGGCCATCTGCTAAAAAGGATTCTCCCGCTGTACTTGAGATCTCGTTGGGTCGTTTATAGACGAACATCGTTCCTCCTCCCTCGTATCTCCCAGGTCGATCAATTGCCCAATTCCCATTGATAATGGCACGTCCTGATCGACTCCGTAGTGCTGTAGGAACAATGAGAAGAAAACCATGAATGAAAGCAAAAGAAAGTAAAGAATTAAAGAAAGCAATAATTAACAGCAAGGTGGACAGTTACGCCGGTGATGAGTGTCCCATTGGGAGACCTGGAAGAGCAAAGTAATAGTAGACGGTCATGGAGAAAATCCATCTCTGTGGTTGTGAGAATTCAACAATAACATAATTGTGAGCCACAATCTTTCAGGTAGAGTAGATGCTTGACTTTAGTAAGAGTAACCTTTCAAGTATCTGCTTGTTGTCCTTAATACTACTATCATCTCTTGTGAACTGTCCATGGTACTGACTTTACCATTCCTACTCTTTTTAGCTCTACCTTCTTCTGTCCTACAAGACTAGATCCAACTATTTCTTGGATGGAAGGTGCTTACAAGGATAGGCAAATGGTTTTGCCCAGTATCTCAAATTGTTCCTTCTATAAATGGCTCCACTTAACTTTGCACATCTTTACATATTTCCCCAGGAAGCTTCTTATCATGATATGAGCTTATGGATCTCATAAGGTATGCATTTCTTGATGAGTTATTGATGAAATTTCTCCTTCTCAGCACCAGGACTTCAGATGGTGCTGGGACAATTACATATGTGGACCATGGATGATCCTTCCACCACTAGCATAGCTGAACCAGGAATCAGAAAAAGAAAAAATAGAAGCACAACTATAATAGGAAAAGGTTATCTGGTAGACAGTTACTATGCAAGGAAAATGTTTTGAGTCCAACACATCACCTCTCAGTAAAACTATAAATATTTGTGCTTGAAGGTCTCAAAAGTTTTTTCTCAATTAATCTTTCTAAGGCCACATTCCCTTAAACGGAATCACTTCTTAGTGAAAGTTGAAATAAATCTTTGGGCATTTCTGGTGATAAACCCAATCACTGGAAGATAAGATCGTGAACAAAAACTCTCTTCTATAGACTTCAATCCCTGACATGGGGAAAACAGCATCTTTCATCTGTAGGAAAAACCCATAGCTGCATTTCTTGTTTCTCCTAACTTTGTTAGGAAAGGAGGAATAGCATATTGTCCAAGGCAGGGATTATCATCAGCAAATTACCAGTTAGATTCAATGCAGTGGCAAGCTTTTAAAATTGATGCTAAATATGTAGGGGATGTGTGTATGCTTGCATATGGAGCTAGGATTCAAAAGTTAATAATGAAATTTTGCAGAGATATTCTGTATCTGAAAGCCAGAACATACGTCAACATCTGGTTGTGTAGTCATCACAGATTAAGCTTGTCAATAGCAATCAGCAAATTGTTCTCTTCAAATATTTGGACCTGAAGTTCATTTGAGACAGACTTCATGGGCGGAAATAGCAAATGAGAAGATCCCCAGATTCCACCAGAAACAAAATTACCTCTAGATATTTTTCACCTCCCATCTTTAATTCTCTTTCTGAGATCTCCCTGCATCACTCAGCCTGCAACTTTCCCTTCACTTATGAGGCTTACAAAATCCATTCCATCTGAATTACAAGATGATGTTTCCCAGAAAAGCAGATCTTGATATGTAAAGTAGCATGAACAATCTTGAATTGTGCAATCTCAGAATCCTGCAAGCTATGGTATTCCCCGTGAGTCTCTATGAAGCCAAAATTGGACTTAGTTAAAGGGCATGATAGGAAGATTATTGATGCCTTTAAACTTTGAACTTGGAGCCAAGACTCCTGAAAATACCATGGACAGCCAAGGAAACCAATTCCCCACCTTTGCTCTGGCTCAGTTTTAAATCCTCTGAGCCACACAGAAAAATAGGTGATGAATATGAAATATTTTATAATTAATAGAATAATTACTGCAGAGGCACATAATTCCTTCACTGTTAGTCACTCTCTCCCAGCACTGTCTTCCTGCCCTTAAGCTAAAATATTCTTTCTTTTTTGGGCAAATATATTTGTTTCTCTATTTTTTTTTTAGATTGAGATTCTTAAACCGCCATTGCATTCTGCATTGTGTTGTATTCTGGCTGTGTTGCATTGTGCAACATGGAATATGGAGACATTTAACTTGGACTCAAACCATAAACCCAAAACCAAGCCATGATATGACCATGAACCCAACATTCTTCAACTTACGCACACAGATAGGGGTGTGTGTCCCCCCACCCCGATATCTACACTTTTCAGAATGTGGGGATTGCACAAAAGAAGTGCTTGCGATACGGAGACAAATAAGGTGTTGAAAGCTTGGCAAGGCAGGAGCAACAAATGCCACAGAGAAGGGCTTTGTCCCTTAGCAGATTAAATTATCATCAGATTCTTTCTTGTTGCTTAAACACTGGCTTTCCAAAGAGCAAACCAGCAGGACATTTCTGAAAACTTACACTTCATCACCAATGCTTGGAAAACCAGCTGATTTCTTGAGAAATGCAGCGTCTGCATTGTTTGGAAATGGGCTTTAGAGAGAGAGAAAGACATTTTTTTTATTCCCTTTATGAATGGGAAGCTGCCAAAGAGGGAGGGGGAGTGATATTTGAACAGCATGAGAACTATTCAAGGGGTAGACCATTGTCTGTCTGGGACATTGAGTGATAAAACTGCTAAACCCTGCAGGATGGAGAATTCCCATTTCACACTGTTCAAATTAAAACCCTTGATGAGTTTTTACACTGGGGAGAAGGGGAAATGTTGAACAACGTAGTCTCTTTTCCCTGTTACAGCAGTAGCTATGCTGGAGGAAAAAATGGGCTGAATTTCCAAATTGTGAATCAAAATTGCAACTAGGAAGGAGACAGGTTAACTACTTAGAATAGGGCCAGCTCTCTTCCAAAGAGAGTTAGCCAAGGAATTCAGCAAACCCCCCAACATAACTTTCTGCAATATTGGTGTTAATGAATACAGATAATTCTTGACTTACGACCACAATGGGAATCACAATTTCCTTTGCTAAGATTCATTCTCGCCTTCAAAAGATTCTATGGTCTGGTCCTTCATTTCCACCCGAAAAAAATGCTTACTACATATTTGTTACAGAAGAAGACGATAGTTTGAATCTACTCTGGAAATCCCTGAACTATTTTGTTGACTCAGCTCCATCCTTTCCTCTTCAAAGAACTCTTGGTCCTGTCCTGACAATGCCTGATTCCTGAGCATCAGGAAATGCATGGAAAGGCACCCTGACATAAAAACAATGGAAGGGAAGAGGACCTCTTTTCCTAAGCAGATTAAAGCATATGAATGTAATTTCTGATTTGGTCACTTAATCCAGCTAAATTCACAAACTGTGCTGGGACCAAGGGAGTTGGCTGATACTTCTCCAATTCAAAAACATGTTTTGGAGTTTTAAAGTCTTTAAAAATATTTGCAAAGAGAAATGTCTCTTTCACTGAATGGAATGCAATCCATTTTTGGGAGTTTCTTCTGAGAGCTGCTTGAGAGAACCAACTCCAAAATGGGATGATGGTCTTCTTGGAAAATGTACAACAGACCAGCCCAGGAAAAAAATGAATCTGGATGAGGTTATCACCAAAATTCAAGAATGAGGATGAAGGAAAAGAAGTCGAGATGCGTCTAATGGGAAACATGGAGGTGGCATTACTCAAGAAGGAGGAAGAAGAGAAGAAGACAGCTGGTTGAGCCAACATTGACACAACACCGTATCTTAGGTCAATCCTCACAATCTCAAAGAAAAAGCAGGGATATCTCCCCCTACTTACATATGGAAGTAAGGGGAGATATCACTTGTATATCTTCTTCTCTCCGGGTTCTACAGATGTTCTGAGAACCACAGTTTAATCCAGATGGAGGACATCAGATGAGAAGGCTGTCCCTGAACATCACTGAAGTTTCAGGTTATCTACAAGATATCCTGGGCCAGAAGAAGGCCACAGGGATCATCAAAAAAAGCTAACTGGAAATAAGTCAGGACACAATGGCTGCATTTAGGCGAAGCCAAACGGTCAAATCCAATTAAATGCAGCTCTATTTTTAAACTGTAATCAAGCCTTTTTTTTAAAAAAAAAGCTAAGATTTACTAATTGAAGTCTTTATCCCTAGGATGCAATATTACTTCTCCTGCAAGGTTTCTTAAAGGGGAGGGGAAGTCTCTTAATCTTGAATCAGTCGCCTTGCTTTGTTACATAATTCAAGGGAAGAGCTTAAGAAATTCAAAAGAAGGATTACAGTGTTTTTTTTTTTAAATTGAGAATGTGAGGAGTCACAGTAAGGCTGGTCACAGCCAAAGTGGGACTTAGCATACAAATTAAGCATCGAATTGGCGCATCCATGATGCCTTCAGAAAGTTCCTTCTAACCGCTTGCCAAATTGCAGAATCAGAGAAACTGGATTTATTATTATTATTCCTTCAGGGTAGCATTTTTTTTAACTATTCCTGATCTGTACAGGAATTATGTCAAGTTTTCAGGTTCAGGAATTGACTTGTGAAAACCAGAGGTGATATTCGGCCAGTTGTGACTGGTTCTAGAGAACTGATAGCGGAAATTTTGAGTAGTTCAGAGAACCAGCAAACACCACCTCTGACTGGCCCCATCCCCCTCTCTTCTCCGCCTCCCATTGAGTCCCAGCTGATCGGCTGGGTCTTCTTTGGTTGCCCTGCACAGGAGAATGGAGCTGGAAAGCAGGTTAGTGGGGCAGGAAGGGAATGGGGTTTTGCAGTAATTTTCTCCCAGGAGTGGGGAGGGAATGGGGACTCTTCCCCTGCCACACCCACCAAGCCATGCCCATCAAGCCACACCAAGCCATACCACACCCACCGAGACACAGAACCCACAGAACTGGTAGTAAAAAAAATTATGAATCCCACCACTGGTGAAAACCTCAATAATACAAATGCTGCTTCCAGTATTTAGAATTCCTTCAAAGTTTTGAGAGCTATAAAGTTTTTTCCATGTCCCACGTCTGGACCATAAACTTGTTTTCCTTCTCCATGGATCTCTACTGTCTCCAGATCTATTATTTGGACTCTAATCTGAGTATAGCTTGCCATATTCTTAAGAGATTGGAGTTAGTCCACTTATTCTCAGCAGAACCATAGCGTGGTGCCAGATCACAATGGTTTGAAATAGATTTGCTGATCTTCAGTTGGCCTCTAACGAATCAACCCAAAGGTCTCACTCAAGGCCCAAATGACCAGACTCAAATTGTCCTACTTCAGAGACATTAAGTGAAGATAGAAAAGGCTGTAATACTGGGAAAGGTGAAAGAAAGAGAAGAAGGGGATGACCATTAGCCAGATGGATGGACAGTAGCGATGCATGAAAATGGTGATGGACCAGGTTGGGGCAATGAGAAAATCAATTTATTGGGTTTGGAACTGACAGTGACCCAATGATACAGACTAATCAATCAATTATAGACCACATCTTCAGAGCCCACAGTAAACTCACTAATATATCCCCTTCCTCCCAATGCAATATCTAAGCTGCTTCCTGTATGAAGCATTGCTCTCATTCCACTATTTATTGATCAATAATCAGGACAGATGGCTTCCAGCCCTGGATCTTGACATCAAAACAAACACAAGCTAGTGTTTTGTCAAGACTCAAGTCAATATTAATTGTAGGGTTCAGATTTCTTTGGGAAAGTTTTAACCTGATTGTGGTTTTCAATCGCTTTGAGCTTGGCACAAGATGCCCCGAATTCCATCACATTAATAGTAAAAGTGAGATCAATTGTTTTTGCAAATAAAGGCCGGGCCTTTTACATGCTTTTATTAAGCATTTCAGCCCTTTCTGGTAATAAAGCGTGGAATTTCTCAGACTGAGAGAACAAAACCAGTCATGTTCTGTTGCAGAAGCAAAGGCTGAAACAGGGAGAGGTTAAAATTACCAACTAATAGCTTGCGTGATTAAAGGTTGCAAGAGGACAAAAAGGAGTTGCAGAAAACTGATCTTTTAATCATGTTGGCAGCTTCTGAAGAAGTGAGATAAGGGAAGAATGGTGAATAAAATTTGAGACTGCCCAAGCTGGGTTTTTAAATTGTTCTTCTCCCCAGAAACTGGGGAAACTGTCTTTGTCTTTAATTGACCTCTCTAACCCAATATTGTAAGTTTGTTGGCAGACATTCTCCAATTATGTGTTACAGGAAAAAGACACAGAAAGAAATCCATGTTCACAGTTTAGAAACATCCCTGTTTCCCACATAACCTAAATCTGATTTAGATTAAGAGAGCTGATATGAATTAAGAAATCTCAGAGAAATCTGAGATGAATTAAGAGTCTTACTGGATCAAATCAACACAGTCCGCCCTAATATTTTGGGATAAAACAAGAAAGCACAGGCTCGATGTTCAAAATGCATGTTGGCTACAGGAGTTAATTGTGATGCTACGTACGCTCTCCCACAAACCAAAAATACAACTCCTGTTTCTTTTTTCCCAAATACATTCTTCACCCAGCAGAAATAACTTTAGTTTGCTCATCAATCATGCACGCTTGAGCTGTTGTTTTTTTGCACTAGCAATGGGACTCCATAGCACTGGGAACAAGTGATGAAGCTTGGTTTAGCTCCCTATTTGAGCTTTATTGCTACCCAAAAAAAAACAAAAAAAACCAGGGGATCCAAAATGGAATCTCTTAGATCAACAATAAAGTTTCTCTAGTTAAGGCACCGATGAAAATTTGCTCAAAACTTTGGTGAAACTTATAACTAGCCTTCTAATTTCAGTTTTTGTTCAACAAACGAATAGAGGATGGAGGGAGATGGTTTTGACCTACAACACCTGACTAGGCTGGGCCTAAAGAAAAATGAGAACAAGAATAAGAGAATAAAATATGTCACTGGAAGGAAAAAAACCCACAAAACTGCATCTCGCTTATTTTGGCCATCTCATGCAAGAGAATTCACTGCAGGAAGCAATTATTTTTTTAATTTATTTTATTTTTATTTTATTTACATTTATATGCCGCCCTTCTCCGGAGACTCAGGGCGGCTTACAGTCTAAGGAGCACCATGCTAAGTGCTCGGCAATAGCCTTCATTCCATTGTATATGCCTGCTTATTAGTAGGGCTTTTGGCCCCCCCAAGCGGCATTTTTACGAAGTCAGCTTATTGCCCCCAACAATCTTGGGTCCTCAGTTTACCTACCCCGAGAGGATGGAAGGCTGAGTCAACCTTGAGCCTGGTGGGATTCGAACCGGCACTAATTGTAGGCAATTGAGCTAAGTGCTAGATGATGAACAACCTGCACCACCAAGGCCCTTTTATGCACCAATTATGTCAATTGGTTTGTCAATTGCTTACAAGATAATAGGTATAAGTAAAAACATAGTTATGAATACATGGATACATATAAGAAGAATAAAAGAAACAATAGGAGAGGGACGGTAGGCATGTTGGTGCGCTTATGCACGCCCCCTACAGACCTCTTAGGAAAGGGGTGAGGTCAATAGTAGACAGTCTAAGGTTAAAGTTTTTGGGGTTTGGGGAAGAAACCAGAGTCAGAGTATTCCAGACATTGACCACTCTGTTGCTGAAGTCGTATTTCCTGCAATCAAGTTTGGTGCGGTTTACCTTGAGTTTGTATCTATTGTGTGCTCTTGTGTTGTTGTGGTTGAAGCTGAAGTATTCATTGACAGGTAGGACATTGCAATGTATGATTTTATATACTATACTTAGATCGGACCGAAGGCGGCGTAGTTCAAGGTTTTCTAGATCTAGAATTTCGAGACTGGTGGCATAATGTATTCTGCAACGAGTAGAGGAATGGAGAACTCTTCTTGTGAAATATTTCTGGACTTTCTCAACTGTGTTAATATCAGATACGTAATGTGGGTTCCAGACTGATGAGCTGTATTCAAGTATTGGTCTTGTAAATGTTTTGTATGCTCTAGTTATTAGTGTAATATTACCGGAGAAAAAGCTACGTAAGATTAGGTTAACAACTCTTAACGCCTTTTTGG
This sequence comes from Bungarus multicinctus, assembly GCA_023653725.1. Classification (NCBI taxonomy): domain Eukaryota; kingdom Metazoa; phylum Chordata; class Lepidosauria; order Squamata; family Elapidae; genus Bungarus; species Bungarus multicinctus. The sequence goes on from CM042843.1 coordinate 21,002,424, forward strand.
CTATGTAGTCACAGTGGGCTCTATCACTTAGATCATTAGAGATGAGTATTCCAAGGTCCTTGACAGAGTTTGGATCATCAACAAGGTCTTGACTATTCAGCCTGTATTTTATTTTCTGATATATATTTTTTGCCAATACGTAAGACAGAGCATTTGTTTGTTGAGATTTGAAGTTGCCATTTGTTTGACCATTCTGTTTGACCTTTATTTAACTTTTGCATACGTGAGACATCCTACAACGAACCGACACCCTGCTGACTTTACATACATATACATGAGAGCTGGCTGATCAAAATGTATGAGGGTTGTGAGTAGCAGGTCCACCGTGGCCAAGAAAGAAACCTGAAGCTCCCTGATGTTTTCCAACTAAACAGTCAGTCAAAGATCTTCCCTCCAAGGACAAATACACTATTTTGTTGGAATGTGCTCCTTTGTGCGCTGGCTTGCTCCATGAAACTATAGATTTGTGTTCAAAGGTTTCGTTCTCCTTTTATTCATCGTTTCTTTCAAGGTGACATTTCAAGGGAAATATTTTAGAATGGAGAAGGAAGACAGGGATAAACATGACAAAGTGTTAAGCAGATGTCGGCTGCAAGAGTTAAGCGCAATGCGACGTAGGCTCTTACACAAGACAGAAATATAACTTTTTCCAAATGCATTCTTTACACAGCAGAAATAACTTTCGCTTGCATATTAATCAAATTTGTGAGCTTTTTCCCACAATCATTTTAATGCCAATGCCTTAGCATGTGCTAAGCAAATAATTCTTCCAAATACCAAACTTAGCTCATGCCTCAATAGGACTCATATTAATATTATTAATATTAATAGCTTTTCACACCATTCTTTTCCTTGTTTTTTTTTCTTTCAATAGCAATATTTAAAAAAAAAAACAATTTCTGCATTTAAAAGTAGACTTTCTGTTTATCTACAGCACAAACTACAGTACAGTATGCTACAAAGAGAGCCAGTTTGGTTAAGTAGTGGTTAAAGGCATCTAGTTAGAAACCGGGAGATGGGGAATTCTAGTTCTTCCTCAGGCACAAATCCAGCAGAGTGCCCTGGGTCAGTGACTGTCTCATATTTATTTGTTTGATAAAAGTATCCCACTTTTATGGCGTTTTACAAATAACTCAAGGCGGTGAACATATCCAACACACCTTTCTCCTTTGATTTTCCCCACGATGACAATCCTGTGAAGTGGGTTGGGCTGAGAGAGAGAAGGATTGGCCCAAAGTCACCCAGCTGGCTTTCTTTCATGCCTAAGGTGAGATCTGAACTCACAAAAAGAAATTTATGTATATTGGGGCAGTGGGGTTTTCCTGATTCTTTCTTTTTTTAGCAGCCTTATGGGGGTAATCATGAGGATCCATTGTTTCTCAGAAAACTGTGGGTCTCCAGCTGTGGGTTTGGGGGGTGATGGCTCTTGGAATCCTTATTAGTCTGAAAATTCAATAAGCAGACTATGTTATCCTTGAGGAATGCTGATCTGCTCTTCAGAAGTGGTCGTCTACGCTTCAGTGGGACATGTATTTAGATGCAACCCGAGAACCAGAATGGCGGAATGTCTACCTCAAGGAACTGGGTAATGCTTGCTCTAGCCCTGTTGTCTAGCCTCTTTCCCCACTCTTATGCCTTCCAGATGTGAGGGATTTTATCACCCCGAATCCCTAGCCAGCGTCAAAGAGGTTGGGCGAGGCAACTTGGAGATCTTCAACCACAATGTCTGCTCCACCGAGCCATCAATCCATGTCCCTCCCTTATCTTGCACTCTACGACTGTCTTTATCAAAACCAGCGTTGTTTTAAATAATGTCATCCCTGCTATGCAGAACCTCAAGCGGGGAGATTTATTAGCCAGATCAGAATCCAGCACATAAAGCGAGATGCTTTCTGCCAAGCTGGGTCCATTTCTCTTTTCTCCCAAGCTATGTTATGCCATTGAAGAGTTCCAGATCTAGGAGGAGGCCCCGAACTATTCAAGGCAAGGCCCCAATGATGAGGGCCAGGCCCAGAAATCTTGTACAAACTTCAGAACTCATCACATTTTTTTTTTTTTTTTTTGCACAACAGACTATGCAAAACCTCTCCCTTTGCATCTTCGGCCAAATGTCATGAGCAATTGTGTTTTTGAAAGGAGTCTCAGGTCCCAAAGGGAGAGGCAACCCACAATTGTATTCTGCAAATGGGCCCTCGTCCACACACAGAGATATGCATCCATGTACAAACAGCACAGGTACTTCCTAAAGGTTGCAGCTAGATAACTGATCACACTGGGAAATCAGATTTTATGATCAATATTTTTATTTTCCTAGGTCAAACGTGCATTTTTCTTTAATTTGTCCTAAGTGCAAGGATTCTTCCTGTTGTCTCATCTCTCTTGAGGCTCCTGAGTTGTCTAAAGCAAACTTGCTGCCAGAAGTAGAGAAGTTACTATCCTAAAGAGTTCCTGGTACAAACCAATCACATGCTCAAGTCAAGAGGTCTTATACCATTCTGGTCAAATGCTTGTCCAGTCTATTTTTGAAAACCTCCAGTGATGGAGCATCCACAACTCCAGGAGGCAAGCTGGTCCGTTGAATAATTGTTCTTATTGTCAACAAATTTCTCCTTACTTTTAGGTTGGATCTCTCTTTAAGAAGCTTCTACCCTTGACTTTTTTTTCCTGTCCTCTGGTGCTTTAGAGAATAAGTGATTCTCCTCTTCTCCATGACAGTCCCTCAAGTACTAGAAGGCAGCTATGTCTCCACAATCCTTCTCTTTGATAAGAACAGCATCTCGTAAGGACCAATGAATGATTAAAAGTATGGCTCTCAAACCTATCTAAGACTCAACAACAAAAGATGTCCCATAATATCTGTTGATGCCAATTGTGCGTTAGTGTCTCAAGTTTGCTTTGTGAAGTATGTTTTCTTCCAAAACGATTCAAAACACTCCAAAGAGTAAGATGCCTAAATCTTAGCTTTTTTTAAACAAAGCATTTTTATCTCCTTTTGGCAGATGAGGAAAGATTTAATTTTGGGTGAAAAAGAACAATCCTTGGTGTTAGTTTTATGGTCTGTTTCAAATGAATGAAGCATTGATTGGATAGCTGAAATGATGTTGTCTCAGGTGCTGAATAATTGCTTTTGGACAGCAAAATGTGTTGGCTAAGTTACCAGATGCAGGAACACATCTTATATCACCTGCCTTTGGTGGATATGCAACTTTGAACACACCAAACCAAAGCTAACAATACAGCCTCCAAATTGAGCATTGAGATCAAACAAACCACAAAGTCCCAAATCAATTCAAGTAACACATCCAATTCACTCCTGAACCTAGCAAGACAAACAACAGAGCTTAATGTTACATTTAGAGAGACAATAACACCCAAATCACAGTATTCCTTCTGCTTTTTAAATGAATGGGCATCGGAGATCTGCCCAACACATGACATGCTACAGGACCAAGGCAATAATTACATGGCATAATGCAGCAGATGTATATAGTCCATGGTGTTGCAATACTGTTGGACGACAGTTCCCATTATCCTTGCAGAAGCTTTTTTGGATGGTGAGAGTTGGAGTTTAGCAACATGTGGAGATAGGCAATGTGGACGAGGGTTTAGGAATATGAGAATGGATAATGTTTGGCTTTTTTTTTCATTGGGTTGGATGAGCATAGCCAGAAATGGAGAAGGCATTTAAAGTTTTTTTGCAAAAAGAAAAAAAAAGTGCCATTGGTGAACTTCTGAATATGAAGCATATTCCTCATAGCTTCAAGATTGGTTATTGCTTTGATCAAGAACTTGGTAGCTGCTCCTCAAAGGCTGTTCCTTAAGACTGCTCCAAGTAACTCATGGCCCTTGAAGGCGGGAGAGAACTGAGACAACCTGTAGCTGCTTCAAAGACCACCAGGAAGAAGATACTTCATGTCCGAAGTGTCTCAACTCAACACTTTGGTTGGAAATGGTGAATGGAGCTGCCTCCCTTGTTCAAGGCAAGCTAATGCCTTACATCGAACAACAGTTTCCATCCTAATCCAAATTCAGAGCAGAATCAATTTACAGAGTCCTAATACCCAACATTATCAGAAGGGTGGGATTGAAACCCATCCAACTAAGGAGAAGTGAATTGAAATATGGAATGGAGCAACTGAGGACGTGACTCTATGCAAAAATCCCCATTGAAGCAAGGACGGTAGATATCAACTACATCTGTGATTGAAGGGAACTATCATCTATCTTTCATAATTAGTTTAACTGTTGAATGGTTCTGCCTTCCTAGAATTTTAATCTGTTATCTCATGTCCTGCACTCTGTCAGCGTTCCAATGAAACTCCCCATTCCATTCAGCACTCAGAAACAAAGTTCATCCAAGTAAGGATTTATTAGAAAAGTCATACTGGCACATCTGGGAAAACCCGAATCTGAGAGTTTTGGGTTTTCCTTTCCCAATTGAAATTCACAAAACCATCCCCTGCACCCACCAGTCCATCCCATGGTCCAATCACCCATCGTCCCAACTGGAGACATTCCTCCAGCCACTCCTTTCCAGGTGCAGGGTAACTTGTCCTTGACTTTATGAGAAGAATGTTGTTATGTCTAAACTTCCACCACTCCGTGAAATCCCCCCTCCCAAATTCCCAGGCACTGAGATGTGGCAGTGTGGAAGCTTCTAAGTAAAATATGGCTTCCAAAGCTGACACACTCTGGGATAACCAAGAGCAGATCGTGATATCCCTTCAGACAATTGACAAATGTGATCATATCAAGGCTAAACATACCCTTAACTAGGTAGTCAATGGAGGTGATGATTCAGGAAGTTGGCCAAAAAGAAGAAGGCTCCCTAGCTAAAGATTTTGAGAACTAGCTCCAAATTAGAAGGAATTAAAAGTTTGGAAACTTGTAAAAAGGTGAGGGTGGGATATTTCATATAGTGTTCCTTCTTAGGAGTTGCCTTGAATTGAATGTACCATGCCATTTTCATGGGGCAGAAAAATAGCAACATTCCTGTTCTAAAAATGAATCGCACTCCTTGGCATGCCTGGGAAGAAAACCCACATGCCGTTTCCCAGGGTTTATTCAGTCCCTAGAGTTTCACAGCTTGGCTAGTACCAATGTTTGGTAGATGTAATTTGAAGACCTGTCTACACCAGATCAATCTCCCAAAGTTGAAGGTTCCCAAAGCTGCTGCTCCATCCCGCTGACTATCAGGCATTTTGCTTACATCAGAAGCATATTTTCTGTTTTTGTATATGGCCATCTAGGGACAATGATGTCATATCTATATTTCGGACAAAGTAGATGAAAATGGAAGCGGTAGAGCAATGAGGGAGAGTGATGCAAAGAGGTCAACTTTGGAGTTCAACCATAATATCACAAAAGTCATATCAAGATAATGCTTTGTTACGAAGAAGGAGAAGAAGGAGGAGGAGGAGAAGGAGAAGAAGAGGAGGAAGAAGAGCAGGAGGAGGAGGAGGAGGAAGATAGTATGACCAAGAGAACCAATTGGACAGATCAATTTTCAGGTCTTCCACTTCTAGTTCATTTTATTTTTATTTTTTATTTTTATTTGCATTTATATGCCGCCCTTCTCCGGAGACTCAGGGCGGCTTACAGTCTTTAGAGCACCATGCTAAGTGCTCGGCAATAGCCTTCATTCCATTGTATATGCCTGCTTATTACTAGGGCTTTTTGACCCCCCCCAAGTGGCATTTTTACAAAGTCAGCTTATTGCCCCCAACAGTCTTGGGTCCTCAATTTACCTACCCCGAGAGGATGGAAGGCTGAGTCAACCTTGAGCCTGGTGGGATTCGAACCTGCACTAATTGCAGGCAGCTTGCACTAAGTGCTAGATGATTAACATACCTCACCTTGTGTGTCACCTAATGTTCCTTAGAAAGCCTATTATTGTTTTTGAGCACTCAATGGTTCACTTTCCACCAGTGGAAGAGAATAAGTGATCTCATGAGCTTTCTTTTGACCGATGTCCTTTCTAGGAAGAAACAATCTTCCAAGAAGCTTTCATTCAACAATGTTCCAAAGAACACTCTTCTCAAACCACCATAGGCTGACTCTCTTTTTTGCTTTTATGCCTCCTCCTGCTCCAGAAACATGATTCTCAATCTGGTTTCTTCCAAATCACTTGGGACCTACCATACCCAGGAATCCTGAAGGCTGAATAGGGAATTCTGGCATCCACAGTACTAACAGATCACTCAACTAGACAAAGACGTCCTTGGGGAGAGATGGACGACTTACCCAAGTAATTGTTGCTCTTGGACATTTCGGTGATGTTGATTTTGGTGGCCCCTTCTGGGATTTCTACTATTTTGTGGTAGCCAAGGTTGGTCAGGCTGTGCTTGAAGACTCCTGAGATGACCCTGCAGGCTGTGTTGTCCCCTCCACAGATTCCACATTTGTCCACCACCTTATCAGAACCCAAGTAGTCATCGCAGCCAATACTCTGTCACGGGAAAGGAAACAGAGAACCAAGTGGTCAGTATAGGGAACTGCATCGGAACTGGTTTCAAGAAAACAGAGTAAAACTCAGTGTAGACCCATCTCCAGCTTGGAACGTAGTATTGGTATTTCTGCATTTATTTTATTTATTTATTTTATTTATTTATTTTTGTCAATTGGTTACAAGATAATAGGTATAAGTAAAAACATAGTTATGAATACATAGATACATATAAGAAAAATAAAAAAATAAATAAAAGAAACAATAGGACAGGGATGATAGGCACATTGGTGCGCTTATGCAGGCCCGCATTTCAGAAGTGAGGATAAATTACTGTAGATCAGCCTTTCTCAAAGTGTAGTCCGAGGATCTCTGAGGACATCAACTTGATTTATTGAAATAATAATCCCACCAAACACTTGCGAGAAGCAGTAGTGGCGGTGAGGGGTGTCGATTTAAAATGTGAATATAATAAATATTGTTAAACTAGCTCGATATCCCTGCTTCGCTATGAAACTATGTGGTCGTGCTTAGTTTTTGGGGTGGAAAATAAGGGGGTGAAATACTGCCTCTGCCTACCAGCATCCATCGGTATTCATCTGGCTAGCGTCCTCAGTGTGTGAGAGAGTTGAGGGCTGTTTGGAAACTGAAACAGTATTTGCAGTGTGAGCAAGAAGGAGACAGCAAGGAGCCTGGGTGTGGCTTAGCTCAACTGTTCTGTAGTAAAGCTGCTTGGTGCTCTGAAACTAAAACTGAAATTCCTCTCCTCTGCTTGTGTTTTGCATTTGGAAGAGATTTATTTTCAGGTGGGGAGGGGGAGTAGAACTCCTTAGCATCAGAGCATGTTAATAGTACTCTTAATATACAAAATACTAATGGAATACGAAATACTAAGAAAGGGATTTCAAAAAATCCTTTCTTAGTGAGCACCTGGAAGCCAAGAGGAACATATGTGCCAAATTTCAAGTTTGTAGACTTTACAGTTCTGGAGATTTTGTGATGATGCGTGAGTGGCATTTTGCTTTGATATATACAGTATATACAGAAGATAGATAGAAGAAGGTAGATATAAGAACCATCATGTTATGAAGGCTTCTTCTCCATAGATCTCCAAAAATGTTGGCAGCTCTAAAAGCATTTAAAGATGTAGCCAATCTCGGCATCAGATAATCACAACCAGGGTAAAGAGAAGCCCTTCTTACACTTACAATGTTTATCTCAGGAGATGCGAAGAAATTATAGATCAAAGATTTTCTACTGCAAACAAAGAGAAAAATGTCTCTGCCTCCAAACCCCAATCTCTTCCCCATTCACTGCTGGTGATTGGGAAATTGGAATTGACATATTGGGGATTGAGGAGGCTGCCATGCTTTGTCTTAATGGTTGTTTGGCTTGAGCTTTCGTTTTGTTTACATTGTTGTTTAATTTAGTATTATAGTGCTTAACATTATATTTTGTAAACTGCCCAGAGTCCACTGGGGAGGGTAGCTATATTAGATCTGTCAAGTCAAGTCAAGTCAAACCAAGTCATGTCAAGTCAAGTCAAGCCAAGCCAACTCAACTCAACTCAACTCAAGACAAGCCAAACCTAGTCTACGAATGCAACACAACACAACACAATACAATGGTGCTTTTGTTAATGATTCCTTCACTTGAAAGTTCTTTAAAAAGTCTTTCCCGATGGAATCCAATGAAATTACAAGTGGGCCAATTTATTCCCCAAACCAAGGCAGACTTTCTTTACTCTCCCTTTTCTAAGCAATGGAATTCACTAAGTTGTCATCACTTCTTTTGAAAGTAGCTTCTGGGTTCTACTGACAAAACAATAAATTCTGGTGTGACAACCATTCAGCCAGACTTTGGTACACTGTAGAAACCCTTTATTCTGCTGCCTTAATAGGAGCTTTCTCTTCCAAAGGCCCGAAGTAGATATTTATAACTCAGATGAGTTATGGCAGATTGGGCCAGACACCTGTAATTGGTCCAAAACTGAATATTGCTGGACTTGGGCCTTTGGCCAAAACAATTTTAGGGGTGAAGAATAAAGCAATTTTTCTGGCAGGTTGTGATTTTTTTTTTGTTTTTTGTCAGTGTGTGTTGGCTTTAAAGGCAGCTGCTCCAAGCAGCTCAATACTTAGGAATGTTTCTGAGAACGACGAAAAAGTTCAGCCCACAGCACAATGGAGAAGCCGAGTTCGTGATGGATGACAGAATGGGTTGCCTGTTTTTCTCCATTTTTCACAGGGATATATTGTGAACAGATGATATGAGAGGGGAAGGACAGGAAGAAGGTAGGGGGTGGGGAAAGATGCAGGCCAAGATGGAAAGAGGTTAGAGGAGATGATTTTCCATCAAGGATTTGGGAGAGATAGATTAAAGCCTTCTCTTTTTCTGCAAGGCATTATCTCTCAGGCTGGATCTTCTCTTCCAGCTGGGAGAAGAGTTCAAAGGAATCCATTGCATCACTTTCCTTCCAAAGAAAAGACTCCTCTTTCAGATTAGTACATTCTTGGTATCTAGGAATAACGGAATATCATAGTTGGAAGGGAGCTTGGAAATCTTTTAATCCAACCCTCTGCTCAGGCAGGACAAACTATACCATTCAGAACAAATAATTGTCCAATCTCTTCTTAAAAATCTCTCCAATTTTCCTAAGTTGGGCTGAGAGAAAGTGACTGGCCAAAGGTTACCCAGCTGCCTTTCTTGCCTAAGATGGGACTACAACTCACTGTCTCCTGGTTTCTAGCCTGGTGCCTTCACCAGTAGGCCAAACTGGCTCTTTTCACATTGATGAAGTATTCGGATACTCAAAAATTCTACGATAATCTTATCCAAGTCATTTGACCAGAATATTAAATAGATGCATTGAAGAACAATTTCCCACCCCTGCCATAAGAAAAGGATCCTCTCCTTTTCTTATGGCATGGGGCCCACCAATAGCATAAGCCCATTGCAGTTTGGTCTAGAAGTATATATTGGTATATTTTGCTTCCCATGTGGAAATTCAGAGAACAATGAACAAATGGGATTTATTGCATCAGAAGAAACCCTGGAATTCCAAGTTAATTTCAGAAAGTTATGCAGGTTCAATTAATGTTGGTTTTCAGTCTTTCTGTTTTTTCCTGTTCCATGAACCCTTGTGTCGTTTTTATTCTGAGTTTTGAAGGAAGGGGCTACAGCAGGCCAAACAAAATGGGAAATGAGCCAACTGAGGTTGCAGATTGGCTCAACTTTCGCTAATGAATCTGAAAAGAAATATAATAATAACACCAACTCTTTTGGGGGACTTTTTGTATTTGCTCATTCAAGTGATTCCAGAGAAAACTCTGGGAATCCTTTGGAAACTCATTAGGAACCTCTGAGTGAGACTAGCAGTCGTGAACGAGCTGTTTCCCCAATCAACGAGGGAGCTATTTGCCCTCCGCAAAGTACATGGATGGATGAAAAATTAACACCCCTCCCCCTGGAATTTGTGCACCAAGATGCCTGTTCTGCACCCTCCCCTAGCAAAAATGAAAATTCAGAATGAAAGCCCAGACCAAGAAGAGAAAGAATAAAGAATAGCTTTCACTTATATGTTGGATAGAGACAGAGATCTGAATACAGAATAACAGGGTTGGAAGGGACCTTGGAGGTCTTCTAGTCCAACCCCCTGCTCAGGCAGGAAACCCTAGACCATGTCAGACAAATGGTTATCAAATCTCCTCTTAAAAACTTCCAGTGTTGGACACCCACAACTTCTGGAGGCAAGCCGTTCCATTGGTTACTTGTGCTCACTGTTAGGAAATTTCTCCTTAATTCCAGGTTGGATCTCTCCTGAATGAGTTTCCATCTGTTGCTTCTTGTCCTGCCTTCAGGTGCTTTGTAAAATAGGTAGAACCCCCTCTTCTTTGTGGCAGATCCTCAAATATTGGGATGTCACCCCTAGTTCTTCTTTTCACTAGACTACTATAGACCGGGGTGGGATTCTACCAGTTCTCACCTATTCGTTAGAACCAGTTGTTAACCTTCTAAACAGTTCGGAGAGCTGGTTGCTAGAGGAAATTACTGGCCTAATCCTGTAAGGAAGGCAGGAAGGAAACATTCTGGTGTTGCTTACAGAAATTGCCTCTCCGCTAACCCTTATTGCATTCTTGGCAGGACTAGACTTCCTGTCTCTGGAACTTCTCTGGAGTTTTTTTCCCCTCCTTTGCTGGTACTTAGCTTGTGTTGTGTTGTCAAAGTTACAATGGCACTGAAAAAAGTGACTTAGGACCATTTTTCACACTTACGACTGTTGCAGCATCCCCACAGTCATGAGAGGCCAGGCGAGGAGATGCGTGCCTCGATGTGAGTGATGTTGAGTTGGCCACGCCCAGCCAATAACACGACCACTAAGCCATGTCCACCCAGTCACATGACCACCAAGCCACACCCACCACCTAAGGCACGCCCACAGAACTGGTTGTTAAAAATGTTGAATCCCACCCCTGCTGTAGACATACCCAATTCCTGCAACTGTTCTCTATATCTTTTAGCCTCCAGTCCCCTATTCCTCTTTGCTGCTCTCTGCACTCTTTCCAAAATTTCTCCTTATTTCCAGGTTGAATTTCTCCTTTGATCAGTTTCCATCCATCATTGTGTAGCCTTGTCTGGCCTTCGGGTGTTTTGGAGAATAGCTTGAACCCCTCTTCTTTGGGGCAGCCCCTCAGATATTGGAATACTGCTTTCATGTCACCCCTGGTCCTTCTCTTCTTCATCATTTCAGTTCAGAAACCCATGTAGGCAGGAGAGAAGGGGATTCAGAAAAGGATCACATCTGGAGGACAAGAAAAATTGCTTCTCTGCTTCCACCGCCCCTTTATTTCTGGGTATTAAATCACTCTTAGAAAAGCCAAGTTGCAGACAGTTACACAAAGAGCAAAACTGCCCTTCCACTGAGTTTAAAAACATGACTTACATAACTCAGAACATTTGATCTCCTCATTTCCTATGGAGCCTCCACGGCTGGCATTTTGGACGGATTCTGCAACAGATAAAGACGTGTTGTGGTGTTCTTAGAGCAAAAAAAAGACCATTTCCAGCCTTTAAATGGGAACCAGAACATTTTTTTGTAACCACAACGGCAAAGAACATATTGCTGCATTCTGGTAAATAGCAAAGTCCCACTGGTTTTGCAACACTAGGATAAGCCACGGTTGAACGATGGTTTGTGGCTTTGTGGTTTGAGGCTTTTACGATGATTGTGAGCTGCCCCGAGTTGCGTTTTTAAGATGGGCAGCCCAACAAATCTTTTCAAACAAACAAATGATCCACAGAAAGAGTAAGCCAAAAATAATGATGACCAAATAGGTTGGGTTTATTAGGCTATTGTACCCTTAAACTAATCCAGATTTAAGAACAAATTGACAGTGGATTGTAAAACCCAGTGAATGGATGTTTTTGTGGTGCCAAAACTTCATTGGGTGGAACATAAGAAAGACACAACTCTTGACTCTTTACATTGCAAAGCATAAATAATCTGCAGTGAATTATCTGGAATTACACTCCCCCACCCCCACCCCATAACCAACATATCTTCCTGGAACTAAGTAAGGGCTACAAAGTCAAACATGTTTTGCCAAAAACCCCAGCACACATCAGACGTCGGTTGGTCCGTTCCTTGGCTGTGAGCTACATTCCCACAAACCCATTTTAAAAGATGCATGACTCCTCTCCCGGGACAGCTATATTTCAATTCTTCAAAGAAGCACGGAGGCTCATCAAAAGTTTCAGGAACAGCACAGCTTTGTGTGTGCGCGTGTGTGTGTTGCAGTTCCGTCGAGATCCTGCCTTTTATTTTATATATCTCCTTGTCCATCTCTTCCAGCAGCAACCTCCAGCCATCCGATAGAAGAAGAGAGAGGGCTGAACTTGAAGCTGAAAAGTCCCACGCTGGGAATTTTGGGGCAGGCAAACTGGCCATCTGATGCCCTTTTCCAGAAGACTTTCACACGGAAGTCTCCTGCTGACTTCCATCCTCGGGGCTCCAAATTAGCCCTTCAGCCATTGTTCCTTTGAATGCTGCAGGAGAAGACAGGAAGTGATGTGTCCCCAAACTGCCATGGGGGTGATTCATAGAAACCGAGTCAGAAGAACGGGCACATTTCATGCTGGGCACAGTGGAACAAGCCCTTTCAAGAGAGACCCACAAGACGTAGTGTAGGACGTTCCAGCCATAAAACTTGGGAGGACACTGACATCTTTGTGCAAAGCCTTTGCTGAGGGATCCTGGGCCACTCGGTTCCCACACCATGATTTCACACCATTGTTGTTCTCCTTTCCCAGAAGAGGGGCAGAGCGGCATAGACTTCGCTTTCGAGATTTCACCATCGATAAAATGCAAGATGTCCTTGACTTACAACCACAATTGGGCCGGGAAGTTTTTTCTCCCCCAATTTATTGATATATTAGCTGGATCCCCGTGTTTTGCTACGAAACTCTGTGGTCGGGCTTAGTTTTTGGGGAGGAAAATAAGGAGAAAAAAAATTCTGCCTCTGCCTACCAGCATCCATCGGTATTCGTCTGGCTAGCGTCCTGTCAGTGTGTGAGAGAGTCGAGGGCTGTTTGGAAACTGAAACAGTATTTGCATTGTGAGCAAGAAAGAGACAGCAAGGAGCCTGGGCATAGCTTAGCTCAACTGTTCTGTAGTAAAGCTGCTTGGTGCTCTGAAACTAAAACTGAAACTCCTCTCTTCTGCTTGTGTTTTGCATTTGGAAGAGATTTATTTTCAGGTGGGGAGGGGGAGTAGGACTCCTTAGCATCAGAGCGTGTTAATAATAATAATATAGGAAATACTAATGCTCATTTCAAAAAATCCTTTCTTAGTGAGCACCTAGAAGCCAAGAGGAACCTACATGCCAAATTTCAAGTTTGCAGGCTTTACGGTTCTGGAGATTTTGTGAGTGAATAGCATACTATCTGGATTAATTTGCTTACCTAATAATACTTTTTCAGGTCCTAATTTCTACCTCCATTATCCAACCATTGATCAAACAAGCCCCCAGTTTGAAAATATTTCAGCATCTTCTTTTTCTTTTATCTTCAGTGTCAGTCTGTCCATTTCTGCACAGTCTAATATTCTTTTGAAGAGAAGAAAAGCTGCACAGACCTTGCTTTGAAGATTTCACCATCGGTAAAATACAAGGAGTGCTTGACTTACCCCCACAATTGGGCTGGGAACCTCTGTCGCTAAGTGATGCAGTTGTTATGTGAGCCACATATGCGATGGCTCAGTGGCTAAAACACTGAGCTTGTCGATCAGGAAGGTCAGCAGTTCGGTGGTTTGAATCCCTAGCGCCGCGTGATGGAGTGAGCTCCCGTTCCTTGTCTCAGCTTCTGCCAACCTGGCAGTTCGAAAGCAGGTGAAAATGCAAGTAGAAAAATAGGGACCCCTTTGGTGGGAAGGGAACAGCGTTCCATGCGCCTTTGAAGGCGTTTAGTCCTGCCGGCCACATGACCACAGAGGCGTCTTCGGACAGCGCTGGCTCTTCTTTGGCTTTGTGACGTAGATGAGCAGCACCCCCTAGAGCTGGAAACAACTAACACGGATGTGCGAGGAGGGGAACTTTTACCTTTACTATGCAATTTTGCAATCTTTTTTCCTTGTGGTTGTTAAGCAGTTCTGGCTCCCCTCTCCAATTTTGCTTGTCGGAAGTTCTATTTATAATGTCTGGAATGCTCTACCTGACTCTGTGGTTTCTTCCCCAAACCCCAAAAACTTTAACCTTAGACTGTCTACTGTTGACCTCACCCCTTTCCTAAGAGGTCTGTAGGGGGCGTGCATAAGCGCACCAACGTGCCTACCGTCCCTGTCCTATTGTATCTTTTATTCTTCTTATATGTATCCATGCATTCATAACCATAATTATACCTGTTATCTAATACTTGCTTGACTAATAATAATAATAATAATAATAAGTTGGCCGGGAAGGCAGCAAAAGGTGATCAAATGGTAATCCTGTGATCCAGCAACTCTTGTAAATGCCAATTGATACTTTATCAATAAAATGTTGACATGTTTTTTTTAAAAAAAGCCCACCATTCATATTCTCTAGGTTTTATTTTTATTTTCTCCACACTGACCTCTGGAAGGAGCATTGCTTCCATCGGTAATAAAATAGCTGGAACCAGAGGTTAGGAAATTCATATCATGCTTTCCTGGCATTTTAATTGCTGTCACAAAACAGAAAAGTGTCCCTCCCGTTGTGATCACCTTTGCTGCCACACAACAAAACCTGGGACTGCTCAGATCAATACCAAGGAATGAAATCTCTCTCCCCACAAACCCTTTGTGAGTGTCCCAGAATGTGGGAAAGGGAAATATATGGGGCTGGCGAGACCCGTCTTATCTCCAAGCTGACACCTCCAAGCCAGGTGTAGCCAACTCAGCTGATGGGCAGCTACGGGTCCAAATGCACAAGACCCAAATTGCATTTATTTATGGTCAGTGAGCAGCGAAGTAGCTACAAGAATAAAAATGGCCCAGTATTTTAAGAATGTACCAAGCAGAATTCGATTGGAAGTTATGTACTATATTGAATGTTATAATTCTAAAGGCATCAATTGAAGTTTAAATAAGAGTTGAATGGATAAAATTAAAAGATGTAAAGGTATCACACTCCAATTAGTAACTACAGGGGAAAATTTGTTTAATGAGAAAAGATAATATGAAATTGAAACAGGACAGACAAAAGTATAAATATAATGATTAGAAAGACATTGAAACTTAGTAAAAAAAGTTATATAATTGAATTTAGATATGAGATAATTAAAAATAAAATTGAGAAAACCAAGGGAGGGGAAAAATTATGGAGAAAATGTTAAAATAGTAATAAGATATGGAATAGAACATAAAGATGAATATGAAATTGAGTTTGTGTCTGTATGGAGAAGTGATAACCCGGGATCATGCTATTCTCAAAAAAAGATGTTTTATTTGTATTATGTTTTTGTGAAAACCCAAATAAAATTCATATTTTTAAAAAAAGAATAAAAATGGCCCATAAAAGCAGACTGAAATACAATAACAGCGAGAAAAACCCGCCTGCCCAGCTGCCAGGTGGAATTTCCAAGTGTAAGAAGTTAACAAAAAGGGAACAACACACAACAAAATGGAACAAAAACCGATATGATCTGTGAGATATGATCTGTGGGTCTCGTGCATGCAAGTCCTGCCCCTTTGGGCTGTGTGAGCAACGCCATCTCTACCATCTTGCAGAATTCCACCAGGGTACACCCATGCAACATCCACCCCAGTGGTGGGATACAATTTTTTTTTACTAGAAGTTCTGTGGGCGGGGCTTGGTGGGCGTGGCAGGGGAAGGAGACTGTAAAATCTCCAGTCAGAGGTGGAATTGGACGGTTCTCTGAACTACTCAAAATTTCCGCTACCGGTTCTCCAGAACTGGTCAGAACCGGCTGAATCCCACCTCTGATCTACACACACCCCTGCATTCATCATCCTGGTCTGGTTTTTCTTCCTCTGAGACTCTGAGCAACAGGGCAATGTTGACATTCTCTGGAAATGACTGTATAGCTGTGGTTTTGAAAAAAAACCTGACTTGATAAAACTGCATCTTATCCCCTCTTTCCCCTCCCCTCTCTCACATACACGGGGAAGAAGGAGAGGAGGAGAAGAGGAGGAGGAGGAGGAGAAGAAGAGAAGAAGAAGAAGAAGAAGAAGAAGAAGAAGAAGAAGAAGAAGAAGAAGAAGAAGAAGAAGAAGAAGAAGAAGAAGAAGAAGAAGAAGAAGAAGAAGAGGGGGAGGAAGAGGAGGAGGAGGAGGAGGAGGAGGAGGAAGAAGAAGAAGAAGAAGAAGAAGAAGAAGAAGAAGAAGAAGAAGAAGAAGAAGAAGAAGAGGGGGAGGAAGAGGAGGAGGAGGAGGAGGAGGAGGAGGAAGAAGAAGAAGAAGAAGAAGAAGAAGAAGAAGAAGAAGAAGAAGAAGAAGAAGAAGAAGAAGAAGAAGAAGAAGAAGAAGAAGAGGGGGAGGAAGAGGAGGAGGAGGAGGAAGGAAGGAAGGAAGGAGAAAGCGGTGAAGGAGAAGATGGGGAGATGGTGATAAAGAGGAAGGAAGGAAGGAAGGAAGGAAGGAAGGAAGGAAGGAAGGAAGGAAGGAAGGAAGGAAGGAAGGAAGGTTGGTTCTCATGCTGGAGCCCATCTTAGGCAACATCTTCTGACTAGAGAGAAGTTCCCTGAGGATGTTGGGCTCCAGCACAAGTCCAAAAGCTTGGAAGACAAAACCTCCAGTCCCAGTGACCGACCCAGATTGGATCCTGCAAATATTGACAGTGCTTAATGACTAGCAATCCAGGGAAAAGACACTTGCAATGCGTATTGGCTGTATTTTCATGATGCCATCCATTGGTCCTACTTAGTTGCAGCCAATTAGCGTCCCATTTCTGAACATGAGGACCTGGCATTGAACAGGAAAAGGATGTTTCATTTCTTCTGATTGGGCCACAGGCTGTAGTTCAGGAATAACTTTAGCTTTGTGAGATTTGCTCTCTTTTTTTTTCATTGATAAAGGAAAGTCCTATTTCTAATCTTCACGATACATTGGAACACCTGAATGACAGACCTCCAATGGGCCTTGATCTCTGGAACTGAGTCTCCTGACACACTCGCACATACTGTACATGTTAACTCCTGTGGGAAACCTTGGCACTGCCAATAGGCTCGCTCCAGCTTGATTTGCGATGCCGTTGTGTTGATGCAAGTGTTTTCTTCCATGAAGCAAAAGCATTTGGCAGGGGTTCAAGGACAATTAGGCGGGGAACCGTCTTCGAACTGTAATGCACTTTGTCTCAGCCAGTCCTTGAGTATTGAAGATTTGTCTTTCAATGAATCCAAACTCCAGCTCCTCTTTAGGACAACGATGGGTTATTCAATATAGCATCAAACAACAAATACTCTAATCAGGCAAGAATGGCTAAAAGCCAGGCAAGGTTAGAGTTGAGTTTGAGTTAGTTCCCTTTCCTTTTGTCATCATTGTCATGAGACACACCCCACCACACCCAGGCCTATAGGCAGTTCTAATTCTGGCCACGCCTAACTCATTATCTTTATCTTTATTTAATCTTTATCTTTGTTTAATCTTATATACCGCCACCTCTCCCAGTGGGACTTGGGGCGGTGTACAGCCGAATAAAATACACGTATACAATGTTTAAAATGAATTTAAAAGAATTAAATAATTGGCTGGAAAAAGTAAAAAAATTATCAAAAGATTAAAAAACTAAAAACCATTAAGGTCAAATTAAAAACCGTACACGTAACTCTAGGCCAGACCGGTTTGATGGAATAAGTAGGTCTTTAGAGTGCACCAGAAGGTTAATAGGTCAGGGATGGTCCTCATCTCCGGGGGTAATTCGTTCCAGAGAGAAGGTGCTCCCAGAGACAAGGCCCGGACCCTCAGGGTTGCCAGCTGTCCAGCCGACGGCACCCCGAGGAGGCCCACCCTATGGGACCGCACTGGCCGACGGGAGGCCGATGGTGGCAGGAGGCGGTCCCGTAAATACCCGGGTCCCAAGCCATGGAGCACTTTAAAGATGACCTCTAACACCTTGAATCACATCCGGAAGGCCACTGGGAGCCAATGCAGCTCGCGCAGAAGTGGTGTAACATGGGAGCTCCGAGAAGCCCCCAAAACCATCCGTGCGGCCGCATTCTGCACCAACTGGAGCCTCCGGGTGCTCTTCAAGGGGAGCCCCATATAGAGAGCATTGGCATAATCTAGGCAGGAGATGACGAGGGTGGATGTGACCATGTGAAGTGCATCCCTAAATGCTATTAACCCTATAACATGTCTACATCCCTGCCCTATTCCGACCCTCACTAACTGATCCCCATCTGGTGCCACGTTCACCATGTTTTAACCTAAGTCTTAATTTTTTTAACAATATGCACCACATCAATACATGAAAAGAGCCAATTCCAGCAACCCTGGAGTTGTTGCAGTATCCATCCTGCAGCCCCGCAGTTGTTGCAGAATCCATCCTCGGCTCTGCTGAGTCATTCCAAAGCTATCGACCAGCACACAAGCAGAAATACAGATCCAGATCTGGCAGCAGCAGAGATAAGGTGACACGGCCAGCTGACTTGCCGTGAGGCATATTCGGAGCTGACGGGCTCTGGGTGAACTCGGAGCCCAACACTTCGGAGGACAGACGTCAATTCTTGTAATGGCAGATAAGCACTATGAACCGTACCAGTACAGAAAACCTTTTATAGGTTGAGGGGTTCTGAGGAGCTGTTATTTTCTTCTGGCTGATAAAAGAGGAGCCATGCTCCCAATGTGAGGAGGAGGAGAAGACATGTAATGCATTATTAATACTATTTTTTTCTCCTGCCTCCAGATAACTGTGTTCTTCAACATGAATGTCCCAAAGGGGTTTTTTCAAAAGGCAACTGGACTTCCTTTGTTTTGTTTTGTTTTGTTTTGTTTTGTTTTGTTTTCTCTTGAAGACAGATAACAGATAATCAGAATTGGAAGGGACCTTGTAGGTCATCTAATCCAACCTCTCTGCCCAAGCGGGAGACCCTACACCACTTCTGACAGGTGGCAGTCCAGGCTCTTCTTGAAAGCCTCAAGTGATGAAGCTCCCACCACTTACGAAGGCAACTTCTGTTCCATGGGTTGATTGTTCTCACTGTCAGAAAGTTCCTCCTTACTTCCAGGTTGAATCTCTCCTTGAGACATTTCATTTCTCATCCATGAAGCATCTTCAGAACTATTATTATTATTACCTTTATTGTCAGTGCACAACATGTGTACAATGAGATTGGCTGAGCCTCCCTTCGTGCACCCCCACCCACCCAACACAACTCACAGTGAGGACAGTGAAGTCCCTAACCCAGTCCCAATCTTATTACACTAGGTGACCTTGTTGCACAACGCTCCGGCCCTGCAAATCTATCATACTATGTTGACATGAAGTTATTTTCCGTTCAGGAGCCTGACAGCCCCCTGGTAGAAACTGTTCTTCAGCCTGTTGGTGCGGCTGGTTCTGCTTCTCTATCTCCTCCCTTGGAGATGCTTCTTGAATGAGAAGCAAAATATCTTCAACAGAGAACAAAACAAAACAAAGGAAGTCCAGTTGCCTTTTGAAAAAGGCCCTTTGGGGCAACCAGGATGACTGAGAATCTTCATAGATATCTTCAACATGAATTTGTTTGAGATGACCAAGCTGAGCCTGAGGGAAGGATCAAACGCATCATCAGTTTCGAGTCCCATCACGTCCACAAGAGATCTAAGTCCAGCCCACCTTGAATTCTGTTGACTCTGGTCTACCATCTGTTTGCTTTGACTGTTGGTAGTTCAGATTCCTGTAAAGAGCATAAGCTTGTAATAAACCTTTATATTCATTTGAACTGCCTGGACTTCCTTGATTTTCTCATGCGTCTTCAAGGTGGGCTGGACTTAGATCTCTTGTGGGTGCGAAGGGTCTCGTTTGACTTGTCCCTCAGGCCCAACCTGGTCATCTCCTACAGAATCTCTCTCTAAAAGCATATTCAACAAGTGGTTTGGAAGCAGGCGGAGAAAGCATCTTCTGGTGTGAAACCAGAACAGCCTAGCTTCTCTTCAATGATTGGTGGCAAGAAGAAACTTAGAGGTTCTGCCATGGGAGTCCAATGTCAACTGCCCACCTCTACCTTAAGTTCAATTCCTCTTTGGAGGCCCAACTGTTTCTAGGTGAAGAAAGATAATTGGCCAATAATTATGGTGACCAGCATTTCCTCAGCTATGGAACAGGACACCTGAAGAAGCTTGCTTTGATCTTACCCTTGTTTTTGACCCATTAAGTCTCCGGATCCATTCTCCCCAGCAAGAGTGAAGCCACCATATTCACAAATGCTTCTGATACCCAATTTCCCACCAAGTTCTTGAGAAAGTAAGGACTGGATCCAGGCACACTGTCTGGAACCACTTAAAGGAAAAGTAGAGTGTAAATGTCCCACATAAATAATAAGCTGAAGAACTTGGGAAAATGGTCAAAGAAGGACTTCTTGGAGGTATTTCAAAACACAATTACTGGCCCTTGGAAAGGCAAACCAAATTGATGATCCAATCTTCTTGAGGATGTATCAGATCCATGGCTTTCTTCAGATGGAATGATGTGGCCTCCTGCCCTTGCATTTCACAACCACTTAATAAATAACTTGTGGGAATGGAGGCAGAAAGTCCAAAGATCTACCCACACTAATGGAAGGAGGAGGACCCTGTTCAAAACCTGAGTCATTTCCTCCTTTTCAGCTGCACCAGATGCCCATAATAACTTGGCAAAACAAAAAGCAACAAATTAAACTCAATTTTCTCCAGCACAGATTGGGACAAAAATGAGCAACCACAACAGAGCTTTAAGAATTAGAGGAGGATGGCTATAAATTCATCGGGATTGCAGCTAAAAAAATATGGAGTTTTGCTCTGCTTTGGGTTTTTTTGTTTTTTGTTTGTTTTTGCTTTCTCCTGACTTCAGAAAGAATTTATTTAGGCTTCTCAGTCTAATCTTCAGCAGGTACTCTATCTGGAGTTTTTTTTTTTTTAAGAAATGCAACTTTTTATCTGTAGCAAAGGGGTTATAAACAATAAACATTTGAAGTTTTTCAGAATGTCCAGGCTCCTTGGAGAAATGTATATTCAGAATTATGCGAAGGCTCATGGCTTAGAATAGAATAACAGAGTTGGAAGGGACCTTGGAGGTCTTCTAGTCCAACCCCCTGCCTAGGCAGGAAACCCTGCACCACTTCAGACAAATGTTTGTCCATCATCTTCTTAAAAACTTCCAGTGAGGAGCACTTACAACTTCTGGAGGCAAGTTGTTCTACTGGTTAATTGTTCTCACTGTCAGGAAATTCCTCTTAGTTCTAGGTTGCTTCTTTCCTTGAGAAGAAGGCTTATTGAAGGATTAGAACGTGCCATTCTTGAAAAATCTCTTGAACTTCAGAATATGCTCAATATCCAATGTTGACCAACAGCAAATGTCTGCAAAAGTAATTCACCTCCTCTCCCCCACACATTTACCCATCTACCACAAATCTTTGCTGTGAATCATCCCTCTCTAACACCTTCAGTTGTCATGAATGATGAATATACGAGGATTTTTTCCTCTATAAGATGCCAACAAGGTTGGAACACTTAAATCAAGCAGATGTTGATGACAAGTTGGCCTTCACTTGACAAGGATCCTGTCTTAGTATTCAAGAGGGCATGCTCAAGTTTCTTTTCAAAATGGGAACTCCTAGAGAAGCTGTTTCTTCTATCTTCTATCATCGATCTATCAATCTATTGATCTATCAATCTATCTCCATCCATCCATCCATCCATCCATCCATCCATCCATCCATCCATCATGGCTGCCATCTATCCAGGAACAATTTGGCCAACGAATCTATGGATATTCCCAAATTCAGCAAGCTCTGAAAAATCACAGTAGATGTAAATCTCTCCATTCAGTTGAAGGTAGACTCCCAGGCTTGACCTCAAGTATGGATAGCCAGATGGTCTGGATTTGTCTCAATCTGGGACAAATCTTATTGAGTAATCGTCTATGTTTCATTTGAGTTACACTGTACTGAACCTCAGGGAACTTACTCCCAAATTAAGGAACAATGTGTTTATATAGGAAAACATTCATGAAATGCTTTCTCCTTGGACAACTGGATGAAGCTCATGAATTTTGGAAGACGTGCAAAAATGTAGAGGGATTCAGCCCCAGCAACCATCTCCATCCCTTGTCTTGGGCGATGCACATTTGGCTTAAATAGATTGAATGTAACTCTATTTAAAGAAAAATACAAGCATCTGGGTGTGTATTGAAGAGTTTAATCCAAATTCACTGAATTCGGCTGAAAGATCGCCAACAGGTTTTTGAAAGAATCCTGAATTCTGATTTTCATGTGTTTCATATTATCCTAAAGTTTCACACTTCCAAGAATACCAGAGTCAGTGTTTTTCATATTTAAAAAAAAAACCTGCATTTCATTGTGTGTGGATGTATGTGTGTCTACATTTAAAGAAAAAAAAAAAGGAAAGGATTTCAATTGCCCTCTTTAATTTCCTTCCATCTCTTTCTTTCAAAAGTCGAGAACTTAAATTGTTTTTATGCTACTCTACCCCATGACCGGAATAAAGATTTGGTTGGACTTGATTTGAGTTAAATTGCTCCACTTTAGATTGCACATCAAAAGCTAACAACAGAGTTGAAATATTATTGATCTTCAAATTGATATCCTGCAACAAGAGAGAAACGAAAGCTCCAGAAAAATGCAGGGAAATTATAACTCTGACTTCCATAATAAAATCTGCTATGGGTCACCAGTTAGGAACTTCAGTTATTTAATTTATTTCCTATCCCTATCAGGATAATATTTGGGGGTATGATCTGGAGTAGAACACCATCTGAATGACATTTTTGGCCTTCCTTGGTTGGTAAGCTGGAAAAAGTTTTGATTATCTCAGAGGGTTTGAAGTTGGGTGACAGGCAAGATGGCCAGAAGTTAATCCCCAGAAGCTTTGAAGCATAGGGACTTTAAAATTATGGTGATGTGATAGCCTCCTTGGATAGCAAAAGTTTTGGTTACGCTTACAAGGGAAATACACAATGGAAGACCCTGGAGCTATAGTTTCCTTCCAAACTGACACTGGACTACAAAGTCACACACTGAAGCAGAAGAAGTGGCGTGGAGGAACTTCATCCAAAGCGTGAATTTCTTGCCATTTCTTGCCAACCCAATGCCATGCTATGAAAATGACCTCAGTAAGAGCAGGGTTTTCCAACTTTGGCAACTTTTAACACCCGTGAACTTCAACTCCCAGAATTCCCCAGCCAATGATGGAATTCTGGGAGTTGAAGCTCATGGGTCTTAACATTGTCAAGGTTGGGAAACCCTGGCTTACAGCATACTTTCCATGGAATAATTTCTGAACATATGGTTGTGGTATTCCTGGGAATGCTCCC
The DNA here is from genome assembly GCA_023653725.1 of Bungarus multicinctus. Lineage (NCBI taxonomy): Eukaryota > Metazoa > Chordata > Lepidosauria > Squamata > Elapidae > Bungarus > Bungarus multicinctus. The sequence goes on from CM042843.1 coordinate 21,025,845, forward strand.
CAGCTTACATTAGCTATTTAGGCCATCACGGTTTCCTTGCTTAAGGCTGTAAAGATGTAAGCTTCCCAACCTCACATTGAAAATGTGCAGGATGGCTTTTTAGGGTGTTCCAATATGTTTCACTTTCACTTACAGCTGCCTCATCAGCTCTCTGGTATTGAAAACCCCAAAGAAGACTTTGATCACATCTGTTCCTAGTCAAAGCTATGAAAGAAGTGAGTTGAGGGTGGCAGAAACAGAGTTAAGAAAAACTTTTGCCTTCAAGGACAAAAAATGCCCCTGAAAATCAAAAGTTTTTTTTTTTTTTAAAAAAAACTCTGTTTTATTCACTTTTCCTTTCGTTTCACAACACGCTAAACACAGCGTTGGCTTCCACTCATCCCACCCAAAGAATCTTTCCAGGGGAAGGGGATCGGTGTCAGTCTGTTCGTGGATTTGTGGGTTCCATTCAATAGTTGCAAGACACTGAATTCATGACGGGGACGAGGGGAAGAAATGCTTTGACAACACGTCTTGAGAACAGCCAATGGCAGGAGACTTGGTCCTTCCCAAAATAGGTATTTGGCTGGAGATAGGTGGCTAGTTAGAAAAAAGATCACTTGCCACAGGTGAAGTGAGGTAACCTCCAGCCCATCTCTCTAAGGATGAGGTCCACCACGTCAGCCTTTCTTGGCTGAAGAATGCTAAGGGATGGGGACACTTCCCAGCTCAGCATTGCAGAGGTCTTCTCCCATGTCTATTTTCTGGGGATTTGGGTGGTCCTATAAGACCCAGCACATCCATGAAAGTTAAGAATTAGGATCTGGTGTTGGGTGATGAATCTAGGCCAATTTAATTCACCTGAAGGACAGACATTAAAGTTATGGTTGCTACCTTGAGTTAAAAGTTGAGGTAGTAGTAGTAGTAAAGTTGAGGAACTGATCTACTCTTTTGGGTAAATGCTGGTAAGTCATTGCTGGAAACATTGGGCTGGGTGTATGAACAGCAGAGGTGGTATTCAGCTGGTTCTGACTGGTTCTGGAGAACTAGTAATTTTGAAATAGTTAAATCAGCAAATCCCACCTCTGACTGGCCCCGCCCCCTCTATTCTCTGCCTCCCACTGAATCCCAGCTGATCGACTGGGTCTCCTTTGGTTGCCCTGCACAGGAGAATGGAGCTGGAAAGCAGGTTAGTGGGATGGGAAGGGAAGGGAGATTTTGCAGTAACTTTCCCCCAGGAATGGGAAGTGAATGGGGATTTTGAAATATCCTTCCCCTGCCACACCCACCAAACTGCACCACATCCACCAAGTCATGCCCACAGAACCAGTAGTAAAATTTTTTGAATCCCACCACTGATGAACGGCATGCAAGAACATAAATGCAGCTTCAAACCCATTATTTGCAGAAGCCATGTTTATATAATACACCATTAACCCAGATATGGGTTGCAGAAGGCCACAAGTCAACTAGCAAAAAGCTGCCAGGTTCTTGACCCGAAGAAGAATGCAAGGGACTCAAACATCCGGTCTATCAGCAAATTTATCCAGTCTTTGGATTTTGTCTTTGACATTTAAAAAAAAAAAAATCAGTTCCTTTCTTGGGATGTGTTCCCAACCAGCCAAGCAACCTAGAGAAGTAGCTAAAGAACAGGAATCAGCAAAAGAAACAGCCTTTTTTTTTTTTTTTTTACAGAGCAGCCTATGAAAGCAAGACCACAGTGTAACCTCGGTGCCAAAAAAGTCCTCGGTGCCAAGAACGAAAGAAAATGAGACATTTCAAACCACAAATTGGAAGGTATCGTGAATTTCAAAGGAATTCAGAGGCCTGAGTATAAACAGAGCTGCATTTAATTGCTCAAAGGGCTGGAGGGAGGTACATCTCCCACCCCCTCTAGCTGAGAGTGGCCACATTTCCCTTTTCAAAAGAAATATATAGTCCCTAGGATTCTGCATCACCACATGCTGAGCTCAATTCCTTGGAGAAAAAAATGAAACCCTTGCACCTGACATATTGCCAGAATTACCCTCCTTTTGAGCCACGACCATCTCCCAAGGTCAGAGAAGGTGAGTATGGGATCTTTTGCTTGAGCAGGGGGTTGGACTAGAAGACCTCCAGGGTCCCTTCCAACTCTGTTATTCTTTTCTGTTCTGTTAGGTCCAAGGCAGAGTCACAGTGCAGCAGTAGAGTAAATAGTTGGCATGCCAAACGTTCAGGACCTCTCCAGAAAGGGCTGGAACAATGGTCCCATGAACATTTTGGATCTTTCTTTGATAGAAGAGATCCATCGTAGATCCAAGGAGAAACTTCCTGACAGTGAGAACAATGAATCAGTGCAACGGTTTGCCTCCAGAAGTCTTCCAACGCCGGAGGTTTTAAAGAAGAGATTGGAGATCCATTGGCCCAGAATGGTTTCATATAAAAGGGGCTGATTATTCTCCAGCCTTCCAAGGACTAACTCCTCTAACTACTCAAGTTCAAGATTTGGATCCATTCGTTATTTGTGAAAAGGGATGCAGTCCTCCAAGAAAAGATGGAACTTCAGATAACAGTTAATCAGAGTTGGAAGGGACCTTATAGGTCATCTAGTCCAAACCCCTGCCCAAGCAGGAGACCCTACACCATTTCTGGTCCAGTCTCTTCTTGAAAGCCTCCAATAATGATGCTCCCACAACTTTCGAAGGCAACTGTTCCATTGGTTGATTGTTCTCACTGTCAGAAAGTTTCTCCTTATTTCCAAGTTGAATCTCTCCTTGTTCAGTTTCCATCCATTATTCCTTGTCTGGCCTTCAGGGGCTTTAGAAAATAGCTTGACCCCTTCCTCCTTATGGCAGCCCCTCAAATATTGGAAGACTGCTCTCCTGTCCCCCCTGGTCCTTCTCTTCACTAGACTAGCCAGCCCAGTTCCTGCAACTGTTCTTTCTCGTATCTTTTAGCCTCCAGTCCCCTAATCATCCTGGTTGCTCTTTTCTGTACTTTTTCTAGAGTCTCAACATCTTTTTTATAATGTGGTGGCCAAAACTGGATGCAGTACTCTAGTTGTGGTCTTACTAAGGCTTTATAACTCCCCCAGTTATATGGCAAAATCCAAGAAGCTGCTGATCTAACTTTGATCTTTTGGATTAATTCATTATGCAGCAACCTCATAACTTTCAACTTTATAACTGTGAGAAGGAAAAAGTAAGACATTCATGTACGAACCTCTTTTGAGACCTGTGAAAAGTGAGATTTGCAGTGTAATGGCAGTTAAAATATACATAAGCTGAAGTCCCAAAAGAAAAAAGGATGGTTTTGTGTCTCCTGCTTCAGCAGTGGGTTGGACTAGAAATCTTCCAAGGTCCTTTTCTAACTTCGTTATTCTGTAAACGTTGGCGGATTCTTTTCCGAGGAATGCTGAGTTGCGAGGACAAAGATTTGGGACAAAAACTCCGTCTTTCCTGTTGATTCCTTGAGTTCCACTCAAGGCAAAAGCGAAAGGGAGTTTAGCAACTGGCAGAAGCAGCCCAGGAAGGATCAAGAGACTCTGAAAATGAATTCAGCCATGGCTTCCATCCCCCTCCCAACCAGGGACCAGCCTCCTCCCCAGGGCAGAATCCCTCCCTGGACTGAGTTAGCCAGATGGATTCATCTGCCTCTTGTGGTGGCGGCGGTGGCGGAGGAGAAGGAGGAGGAGAGAGAAAGAGAGCAAGGAGAAGGAGAAGGAGAAGAAGAAAGGGGGGAGGAGGAGGAGGAGGAAGAGGAAGGAGGTGGAGGAGGAGATGGGGAGAAGGTGATAGAGAGGAAGGAAGGAAGGAAGGAAGGAAGGAAGGAAGGAAGGAAGGAAGGAAGGAAGGAAGGAAGGAAGGAAGGAGAAAGAGGTGGAGGAGGAGATAGGGAGAAGGTGATAGGAAGGAAGGAAGGAAGGAAGGAAGGAAGGAAGGAAGGAAGGAAGGAGGGAGGGAGGGAAGGTTCTCACGCTGGAGCCCATCTTAGGCAACATCTTCTGGCTAGAGAGAAGTTCCCTGAGGATGTTGGGCTCCAGCACAAGTCCAAAAGCTTGGAAGACAAAACCTCCAGTCCCAGAGGAGGAGGTGGACGAGGAGGAGAGAGAAAGAGAGGAAGGAGAAGGAGGAGAAGAAGAAGAAGGAGGAGGAGGAGGAGGAGGGGAGGAGGAGGAGGAGGAGAGGAGGAAGAAGAAGAAGAAGAAGAAGAAGAAGAAGAAGAAGAAGAAGAAGAAGAAGAAGAAGAAGAAGAAGAAGAAGAAGAAGAAGAAGAAGAAGAAGAAGAAGAAGAAGAAGAAGAAGAAGAAGAAGAAGAAGAAGAAGAAGAAGAAGAAGAAGAAGAAGAAGAAGAAGAAGAAGAAGAAGAAGAAGAAGAAGAAGGCTGCTGTGTGGCTGGGGAAGTGAAAATGATCTCGCCAGCATCCAGCCAAATGCTTGGAGGCACAGAAGAGAGAGAGGCTTGGCTTACTGCACCAGCCCAAAAGGAAGCTCCAGGAAGCTCAATAAACATCCTGGAAAACTTCTGGCCGGCCTAACCCAAAGCATACCTTGAGGGGTGGGGGGGGGGAATCTCTCTCTCTCTCTCTTTTCTTTTTCTTTTGTGGATTCAGCTTTTCTGCTACTGTGGTTAAAAGCAGACACACAGCAGCCTTCCAAAGAGCATGGCCGCAATCCATTACTGCATTTTGGGTCTGTGTGACCCCAAGAATTCACATAGAATATCAGGGTTGGAAGGGACCTTGGAGGTCTTCTAGTCCAATCCCTGGTTTGAGCAGGAAACCTTATATTGTTCCAGACAACTGGCTGTCCAATCTTGTCTTGAAAAACTCCTGTGATGGAACACCTAGAGTTTCTGGAGGCAAGAGGTCCTTCCTTCCTTCCTTCCTGCCTCCCTTTTCCTTCCTTTCTTTCCTTGTTTCTTTTTCCTTCCTTCCTTCCTTCCTTCCTTCTGCCAATCTAAATGCCAATCTGAATTCTTTTGACTTGACAATCTTTGGCGGGAGGAGGAGGGGAAACAAGCCTTGACAGCCCCCACAAAAGCCCCCTTCTCCCCCAATTCCCCCAGCCTTGCAGCCAAGGAAAGATGCTTTGGGCATTTGGACGCAGCATCTTACTTTGAGACGCCCACTTCCTTACAACTGCCCGCGAGACCCTCATTTTGGAGCATCCACGGAGCATTTCCTACCTCTGGGCTAGCCAAAGGACCGGGGGGACTGGGTGAGCAAGAAACCCAAAAAACAAACCCTGGAAAAGTCTAAAAAAACCCTTTTTTTTCCCCCGGGGGTGGGGGGAGAATAAGACGCCGATCAACAGGGCTCCCCCTGCAACTACCAGAAGGCGGAGAGGAGAGGTAGCGAGGTAAAAGTAGAAAGGACCATCGCGCGCGCGCGCACACACACACACACCCCTGCCCAACTTCCATTGAAAGGCAGCGCAAAACGTCTCGCTCACGCCGGTGCGTCTGGCGGACAAAACCACACTTTTGTGTCCCGGGCTTGTGCAAAACTCGCCTCCTTCTTTCCTAAGGTCCTTGAGCGCAGCCAGCCAGGCAGCGCTCAATGGGCTCCCTGCGCGGACAGGTGCGCCTTTCCCCACAGGTAAAAGGTAAGGCGAAGGGAATCAGGTTGGGGAAGAGACGCCTTCAGCTTTTCAGCTTACCTGGTCTTTGGGGCTCGCTGACGCCGCCGCTTGGAAGCAGAACATCCCCAAAAGCAGGTAACGGGTAACCATGATCGCCCCACGCTTTAAACTCCCTTCGAGCCAGAATCTGGTTTGGTTTGGTTTTTTTCCCCTTCCTTTTTCCCCCGCACACCCGGAAGGTTTAAGCGCTAACAGGTGTGGCGGTGGGGTCTCCAAAGTCTCAAAATCCTACATTTCTGGGTCTCCGCGGGGCGAGTTCTTCTCCCCCAGACCCCGTTTTTTTCCCCCCCGGGCGCGCTCCCTCTACTAACTCCGCGCTCAGCCGCTCCACCCCAAAGACAAGGAGTAAATTGATCTTTTCATGCAATAGCGTCTCCCAACTCGGGGCGGGGGTTTCACGGCAGCCCCAAGCTGGGTGGGGGGACGACGGTGCGTGTGTGTGTGTGTGTCATTAGTGTGATGCAAAGAAAGGGAGGGAGAACTACACGGGCATTGACAAATCCCTCCATCTGCTCCAATTTATGAATTTTTTTTAGAAGCTAAGGCAACGGATTCCGCCCCCCCCCCCTTCCCCTTCTTATACTAGGAACCGTGCCAGGGTCTTATTTGCTAACTGTGGGCAGGCATGGCTGAGTTTGAAAAGGCCTTGGGGCACCTTGGGGGCATGTTTTGAAACTCCTTGGTGTCTCCCCCCCTGCCTTTTTTTTCTAAAGAAAAAAAGATATTAGCCAAATTTGTACAGCCGCCCATCTTGCCCAAAAGGGACCCTGGGCAGCTCACAACAACTGGATAATAAACCATACAAAAAAACCGACCTATATATTAACAAAAGGTTTTTAAAAAATCTACATTAAGAAAGAAACGGTATATATATATACACCGTGAGAGAGGATAAAAATGGCCAGCTCAATCTCCGGAATCTCTAGAAAAGAACAAACTGTCTTGATTGAAAATTGGTCCACGATCCAAACTTTATAAATGGCCTGAAAACTTTATTTTCTACAGGAAATGTCTTTCTTGCAAGACTGTTTCCTGACTGTTCTGCTTGGATGCTGTAATTTCCTGGCATGGGGAAGTTGTTAAATTTGGCCCATTTGCTACCCATCTTACCATCTTACTTTCCTGGAAGTAAGAGGGGTAAACAGAGGTTAAAAAAAATTGATGGAAACTGACTTGAACCTTGCCTGTTTTGAAAAAAAGGAATTGATAGGGAAAGTAATTTGGCTTTGTCTGCTCCAGTCCTTGTCCATAGTTTGAAGGTCCAAATGTACTCCCATGATAACCAATGTCAGCCCTACAAGGTAGTCCAGATCAAGAAATAGATAATACATAAGCCTACAGTTACTTTATCTGCTCACTGTTTTGTGAGGACTTACCTCTCTCTATCACTATCCTACAACACAGGAGTTAATATTTCTAATGTTTTACCTTCTCTCTTTTCTTATACCATTATTTTAAAGAAATTGCTTTCTTATCCCTCGGATGAAAAAATTATCTCCACATTGTTGGAATAAATTCTATTTTGGAATCAAATTACATTCCACCAAGTAGAATGAAATCAATAATTATAACAACAACAAAAATGAGATTGTAGGATGAGCCAAAAATTATGGTTACTCATGCCATCTCTCCCACAGCATAATTTGACTTAGACAATTTGGTTTCTCCCTATAAATTTCTGTAGTGCTGGCATATAAATTCAGATCGAATCAAATATCTTTATCATGGTCTTCGACCAGCTTTAGTAATAGGGAAAGACAAATAATTTGGCACAGCAATTCATTATCAAGCGGGAAAAAACAATAATAAAGTTTTTGAGCAGTTGTAGGACTTGATGTAGATATTTGGCCAGCTGGCATGTGAGTGTAGAATTAGCATCACTTATAAAGTAATAAACATAAAATTTATCAACCCTCAAATCTAGAGATGATTGGGGAGATCGAAGCATATATAAATACGAATAAAATCCACTGAATAAAGTAGGATCCTAAATTAACCAGGAGAAAAAGAAGTAAGAAAATGAAAAATGAAAAAAAAATAGGGACCAGACAATGCCTTTCTCACATCTAAATCGGTTTAGAAAATTGATAATCCCAAATGGCATGGTGTTCAATAAAGGTAGTCCTCAACTTACAACAGTTCATTTAGTGACCATGTGAACTGACAACTGGCACTGGAAAATGTGACTTATGACCATTTTTCACACTTATGACCATTGCAGCATTCCCATGGTCACATGATGGGACTTCCATCCCGGATGGTGAATCTTAGATATGAGCACCAAAAACTACTAGAATTTCTGGAAGAGATCCAGAAGAAGCCAAAAGAACTTCTTCAGGATTCCTCCAATACTTATTGGGCTTTTTTAAAAAAAATAGTATTCCTCTAATACATTTTTTTAAAAAACCCTGAAGATTAGCATCCTTTCAGGTCCATATGAGAAGGGTAGAGAGTTCAAAGGATTCATTGCTGTTGTAGAATTTCCATTTGAATCACCGTCTGGTGCAAAATGACCATGATACCACTTGGAATTATCCATTGCAACCCCATCACATTTCCATTTACTGTCCTTCAGGAAATCCAGAGTTAGCCAACAGATTGCTCATCTTTTTAGTTTAATTTAGTTTAGTTTAGTTTACTTTATTGTCATTGCACCTCGTATAACGAAATCAAACACCATCTTCAGTGCACATCATGACCATGAAAATAAACACAAACACACATCCTTCACACATTGAACCGGAAACCCCCGACACCACACCAACACTGCACTATACAGCAGAATTCAAAAGAGCTACTGCCCTGGGATAGAAGCTGTTTTTCAGCCTATTTGTTCTTGTTTTTATTATTCTGTACCTTTTGCTAGATGGTAATAGTTCAAAAAAAGGGTGCCCAGGATGAGATGGATCTTTGAGGATGTTGTGAACTTTCTTAAGGCAGCAGGAGCTCTAAAGCTTTTCCAAAGAGGGGAGAGGGCAACCAATGATCTTCTGGGCAATGACATTAACTCTCTGGAATGCTGTCCTATCTGCCACTGTGCAATTGGCAAACCCTACAGAGGTGCAGTATGTTAAAATGCTCTCTCTGGTGCAGCGGTAGAAGGTCACCAGCAGTTTTTCAGTCAGTTGTTTCCTGAGAAGCCTGAGGTAGTCTAATCTCTGCTGGGCCCTTTTGACCAGGGCTGCAATGTGGGCACCCCAGGTCAGGCCCTCTTTTAGGGTAACACCCTTTTCGAAAGAAGACTCATACTATAGAGATGCTTTCTTGGATCCAAGAGTCCAGTAGAGATTTAAGGCCTCTTCCCTTCCAGATGAATTCCTGAGAATTTCCCACGGGGTGGGATGGGGTGGGGTACCCTTGCAAATCCTAAGAATGTCTGTTTCCTCTTCCAGGTGAGTTGTTTTTTATTCCCACCTTTCTGCTCCACAGGTGGTTGTGATCCTTCCAATTTGCAAACCGACTACTGCCATCGACTGGAAGTAATTATTCCTCTATCTGTACTAGTCAACAGCACCAGGGCATTTGGGAGTGGGCAGCTGTTTTGATCCAGCTTATTTATTTATGTTGGGTGGTTTATTCTTTCCATGTGTCTCCAGCTTAGAGGGAATCCCCATCTAAACGCATGACAGAGGCTAAGGTCCATCTGGAGAGAACGCTTGGCCTGATGACGGGATGCTGCTGTTTGAAACTGCACATCCTAGAGGGAATCACCAAAGTCAGAGACAGATGTTCAGACACTGACAATATGGCATGGCCAACCATTTTAAACAAGGTAGTTCCAGAGATGAGGAGAAACAGCTCGGTCAAAATAGATATATCGCTATACTAGCTTGATACCCATGCTTCGCTACGAAACTATGTGGTCCGGCTTAGCTTTTGGGGAGGAAAATAAGGGGGTGGGATTCTGCCTCTGCCTACCAGCATCCATCAGTATTCATCTGGCTAGTGTCCTGTCAGTGTGTGAGAGAGTTGAGGGCTGTTTGGAAGGTGAAACAGTATTTGCTGTGTGAGCAAGAAGGAGACAGCAAGGAGCCTGGGGCGTGGCTTAGCTCAATTGTTCTGTACTAAAGCTGCTTGGTGCTCTGAAACTGAAACTCTTCTCCTCTGCTTGTGTTTTGCATTTGGAAGAGATTTCTTTTCAGGTGGGGAGGGGGAGTAGAACTCCTTAGCATCAGAGCCTGTTAATAACAATAATATAGGAAATACTAAATGCTCTGGTGGTCATTTCGAAAAATCTTTTCTTAGTGAGCACCTAGAAGCCAAGAGGAACATAGGTGCCAAATTTCAAGTGTGTAGGCTTTACGGTTTGGGAGATTTTGCGATGATGCGTGAGTGGTATTTTGCTTTTATATATATAGAAATCAGTCTTTTTGAATTGAGGGGATTCCAGATGGATTGGCACTGAATTTTTATAATTGCTAGGTAGAGTATCTAGTTCAATGTTTCTCAACCTTGGCAATTTTTAAATGCTTGGACTTCAACTCTCAGAATTTCCCAGCCAGGTTGCTTACAGTTTACAATTTATAGCCATTAAAGCCAGAGGTGGTATTGGGGCCCACAAAAAGTTAAATCAGGGGCCCATTCTTTATATACCTTACTCTTTTATTTATTTATATTTTATTTCGTCTGTTAATTTTTTAAACAGTCTCAGTCTTAGATAGAATGTAAGTGAAGCTAAGAGGAGGCCAGTGCACATAACAGAGACACAGAGATAAAATAAATCCATAATTGCATTGCCTATTAAAATTAAGAATTATGCATACTTTCCGATCTGCTGTTGGCAACGTCCCACCGGACTGCCTCAGAATTCCAATGTGTGACCAAGACAGAAACACTTTCTCATATATCCTACTTAAAAGTGATTTCTTTTTAGTTCATAAATAAGGATAACCAGCTCTATTTAGACTATTACTGGAAAAATCAGCAAGCGTGAGAGAGCATCTACAAGGTTGCCATCTAGAATTATTTCTCTATATGTATCCTTTCCGTTTTGCATCCATAATGCAAAATAGCTGCCCTCTATTTTTGATGAATATGCCACAAAGCATAATATTTAATTTCCAGGGTTTATTATCCATTTATGTGAGAAAAGCTGGCCTTCTGAAATCTCATTATAGCAAATGCAGTTGAGAGGAATAGAGAACTCCAAATAACAGCCAAGTGAAGCATTAGGCTACAATTCGGAGGACTGATTGAAATCAAGATTATACTTTGCACAGCTGGTGCAAAAGAACACCAATTCTTTCTCTCTTTTTTTGGTTCAAAAAGGAAACATTAAAAACCTCAAAGAAAATAGCATTCCTGAGGCACTCCCAATATAGTGCATGGACTCTGAAGAAAACAAATATTGTTTTTATATTACCAATATGTTAAGGCAGGTTCTATGGGACTTCTGCTATTTATTCATCCAATCCAGGAATTAAGTCAGGTTTGTTCCAAAATCTAGCACTTTCTGCCTTTTGTGGAATCAAATCCAAACAAAGCTAAGATACGGGTCATTGAAATCTGAACTTTGAATTCGGGGGAATGTAAGTGGTTAAAATCATGGCTGAAAAAAAAATTTTTTTTTAAAGGATGGGTTTTCCTATCAGTAATTCTTTGGTGAATTAAGAAGCAGCAAAATTTCAAAAGTAAATGTCTCTGGTTGAGAAGTGATAATTTTTTATGTTTCTCTCTCTCTCTTTCTCTCTGGACATCAACATATCTTCAGTTTCTTTTACACATCAAGTATTTGATTGTCAGCTATACAAGAATGAGATGGACCAATACCTTGGGCCATACATTAGATGAACGACCTATTGGGACCCTTACAGTAAAACCACATGTTTCATGCGCAGTCAGAATTCAAAAATGGCATAGAAAAGTCCCTCTATTAGAATACAAGAGTTCAGTTGAGATCTTCGTATGTGCATCTAATCATAGGTAGAGGTTGTAAGGGCATATTGTACCTAGGAGTGATTGTAGGGATGACACAGAAACTTGATTGCATTCCTTATTTTATTCTTTTCATGGAATCCTGGGGCGAGGACTGTGGAGGTGATCTAGTCCAACCCCCTGTGCAAGGCAGGAGTCCTTATACTATCCTGGACAAATGGATATCCGGTCTTTTCTTAAAGACCTCCAGCAAAGGACCATCCATGGCAAGTTGTCTCAAGGCTTAACCATTCTCACTGTCAGGAAATTCCTCCTTAGTTCCAGGTTGAGTCTCCCTCTGACCAGTTTCCACCCATTGCTTCTTCTCCTGGCTTCAGGTTCTTTTTCCTCCTTTTTTTAAACATATGGTTTTATTAATGTTTTGGGTTTTATCCTGCATTTTGATCTAGCCTATCAATGAACAATCAAATTCTAATCCAGTTTCTTCTAGAGAACATTGTCCTGACTTGGGGTTTCACCTTTAGCCATCTGGATCTCTCGCAGGTTGGACATTTCCCTTCCTGAAATCTTACTTCTTTTAACCCTGAACTCAAATTTGAGCTTCTGAATACTCCGTAAAAAGGAAGAAAAAAAAATAAGACCAAGCATAGCTAAAAGTATAGGCCTGTGCCCCCCACCCATGCTAAAATGCATGTTGACATAGTTAAGGTTAAAACAGGTCCAAAAGCATATGCATTGTAAGCTATCGTATGACATGTACTTAATAACATAACCACAGTTAAGTTGTGTCAAGTATGGGCACCATGAATCATGACAGACACAACCAGGAAACCAAGAGAGAACAGCACAGGCACTGCACAACTGGTGCAAATTAGAGCCATGGCTCAGATGCCAGAACAAATGCTCAGAATGGCCCTTGTTTTAATTAGCAAAGGAAACATTGCTGGAATAATGAATCCAAAGACTATTTAAAAAAGAAAACAGAAAATCGCTCGATTGGAGGCCGAGATTGGGAACAGTTTCTCCAAGAAATTAAGGCTGGGACTAGTCATGTGGTGGGCATTTCAACCTCCTTCCTTTTCAATAATGGTTCGGTGAAAATACAAAGTTGGAAGCTTGATTCAATGGATCTCTGGGGTGTTTTTTTTTAAAGGATGATTTATGAAGAAACACAACACTTGGGAAATAATATACCAAAATTGATCAATAGCAGGTTTTCTCTTTTCTTATTGTTTGCAGAGGATTAAGGACCAACCCACCAGTTTTAACTGCTTCCATTATTCAGGAAGGCAAATATCATTTTCAATCATGAGGATAAAATTCTTCTAACACACCTTATGCCAAAAACATGACTAAGTCTTGCTTATGTCTACACCGCCCATTAATTCTCCAGTGACATTCTGGGTTAAACTACAGTTTATTGAACAAGCCATGTAAGTGGAATTGCAAGCCACAATGACCTGGTTGCTACAAAACTCCAACCACCTGACATTATGGCTTAGTGTCGTGCATGAACTGACATGGTGAGGTTGGCCAAAAGTACAGTTGCCAAGGTCTTTCTCAAGACTGTTTTTCATTCATGGAACTCTTTCCAGAGAGATAACATGTTCTTTAGCCTCTAAGATCTGGCTGACCCATGATGGGATAGGTACCACAGAATAATGGGGTTGGAAGGGACCTTGGAGGTCTTCTAGTCCAACCCACTGCTCAAGCAGGAAACCCTATACCATCTCCAGACAAATGGCTCTCCAGTCCCTTCTTAGAGAAAAAAACTCTAGTAATGGAGAACCTACAACTTCTGGAAGCAAGCCGTTCCACTTATTGTTATTAATGAATTTAAAAGTTGGGAAGATGTCCCATTGAGCTCAACCAGCTTCCTGATTGGATGGTAGATTCAGTGGCTCCAAATAGGCTTCTCCTGCCAGCTCAGGGACAATCCAAAGGTTGATAATCCTACATAAGGCTATCACCAAAAGCAATATGGTCTTAAAGGAAAGGAAGAGAATGAGTTAGATGGGGTAGATAAGGATGGTATTCATCCCTGCATCTCTCGATCTCTAAGACATCAGATTCGCATCCAATGAAAAGGTAGAAGAAAGAAGGACTTTGAATGCATGCAGTAGACAAACTAACATAACAGGTAAATTTTGCCATACAACTTATGGATCTGACCAGTGGTGAGATTCATTTTTTTTTTTTACTACCGGTTCTGTGGGCATGTCTTGGTGGGCACGGCAGGGGAAGAATACTGTAAAATCTCCAGTCAGAAGTGATATTTGCTGGTTCTCTGAACTACTCAAAATTTCCTCTACCGGTTCTCCAGAACTGGTCAGAACCTGCTGAATAGCACCTTTGGATCTGACCCATTCTATTCTCAGTTCCTCTTGTGAGAAAGCAGAAGTCTAGCAAAAGGAGGAGAAAAACCATTAAATTGATCTAACTTTCTCATAACACAACTGCTTGGCTGAGGAATTTCTGTATTATTTATGCCCATATCCAAGGTGTACCTTTACCATGTTATACACAGCAATTGAGTTTAAAGTTTTGGAAGTCTACAAAAGCTAACGTGTTCTTCAAACTGGCCTTTTTCCCTGATTCCACGCCCCCCCTCCCCAAACATTCAGCTGGCCATCCACACAATTGCTTTTAATGGAAAGGTGCAAGTTGACAAGGCTAAAAAAGGATTCAGAACAATCCTCTTTGAAACATCTGTTAGATATCTACTCCAAATTAAATATGTTACCAGACTGAATTGCTCAAGGATTTTTCAAAGGTTTCCTCCCTTTCCCACACTACCACAAGCTAACAAAAATGTGTGTGTTTATCACAACTCCCAAGATGCTAGAGGAAAAATCAATTTGCTCAGGTGCCTGTGTAGAAAGAGTCTGGAATCAAGACAAGCCAACACAACAGAGAGATTAACATCTGGATGAAGATCTAGGCAATTCTGCTTAGGTTTTAAGACTTTTACTGAAGACCCCTCACTCTCCAAGAAACTCTTGACTTCAACATTTCAACAAAGGAGCTGAATAATTTAGGGATGGATTGGCCATTTTTTCAGTGATGGGAACCCAAAGGTGAAGTACTTTCTCCATCTCACTTTAGGGTCTAGATTAAGTAAATTATCTGCCTGATATAGTGCATTCTGTCTTAAGAATCAAGATTCCACATCTGTTTTTCAGCTGTTGTTCCCTTCAACAGAAATTATAGATGACACCAGCTTTTCTGAATGTGTTCCTTTTTCTTTTCCCTCTTTTCTGCAAAGAATGGGTGGTTCCTATTACTGGGAAAATTTAAAGAGTTAATCCTAACTTGCAAGACTCCAAAGATCTGGAGTCAAGAGTTCTGATATTCCATTTGTTGTTTACTTACAAACTGCATTCTTTGTTAGCTAGAAATCAGGCAGGCTGATTTATTTTGGGATACAGAACAACAACAAAAGGTTTTATTTTATCTGGGTTTTTTTAATTAAATGCCACCTTTGGGGCTTCTGCATCCTCGCTGACTTGTGAAAGTGGGAAAAGAAATAGAGAAATATCCTTAAAATGAAAAAGAGATAGCTGTATCTTCCCATAAACAAAGGACAGACTTTCAGGACCTAGGACAGAGTCTGGAGACCAGCTGACTTGGAAGGCTTCAACTCTTATCTAGGGCATAGGGGGTTGTTTGTGTCTAGGACACCCTTCTCCAATCAGCTGTCATCCAGGCTCATTGAGGCTGGCCTTTCCAAAATGTGAGGATTGTTCTTCCATTGAAGCTCTACCCCGCTTAGATTTCATTGATGGGGCCTCCTGCATTTCTTAGCCCAGTTATGGGCTGTCTCTTTCCTCTGGAGGGCAGTCCATCTGTCGAAGCAACTCTGCACGAATTATATTGATCCCAGGGTGGGGGTTTTCTTTATGTAACTATTCGACCTCACTCAGTTCTGCATATTGCTGTTGTTCTGCATAGTTTGAAGAGCTCGTCATGATCTTTTAGCGATTCAAGGCACAAAAAGATATGGACACATTTTGTAGTTGCTAGCTAGGCAGATATACTAGGATGTTTTCAAATTCTACTGCTACCTAAGGGGTTCTAGGGAGATTATTTTGGCCTGCAATCGTCTGAAATACGGCGGATTCACACTGACACAGAAGCCACGCAAATATGGGATTCACAGGAGAGGTTTTCAGAATCAAACAAAACCCTGGAGGTTTCTTTTACAATCTGAAGATAAACCGAATGATTAAAATGTGACATTTTTTAGAGCTATGAATGATAGCAATGTAGGTGGATAGATTGCAATGGAGGATTGAAAGGTTTGGAATAAGATTGAAATATCAACTATTTGGAATAGGATTGAAATATCCACCTATTCCAAATTATAGGATGGTTTTGACCTGTTTTATGCCACAAACCCTAGAGGGAACAACGGCACAACAGCTTGTATTTGTGGCAAGAAACTACTAAAAATTTGGTCATGGTTTTTGAGGAGATGCCAATAGCTTCAAATTCATATATATTCTACTTCAAGGAATTATACTTCAGGAAATATATGTAGGAGACATAAAACAGGCCTCCCTAAAAAGCTGGCCCTTCTAGGTGTACTGGAACTACAGTTCCCAAAGTTCTTTGAGCCATGTTGGTTGTGGATTCTGCAAGGATTGGGGGAAATGGAATTAAAGCTCTATTGTTAATTAACCAAGAAGACTTTTTTTGTTTTGGCAGTTATGGCAACTCTTTCTTTTCTACTTTATTTACTTATTATTTTACAGTATATTATTAGGCAGTGTCAATGATCAAATGATACAATCATTCAAAACCCTGACAAACACATGGACTCAAATTATACATTCCATGGATAAGCTGTTCCAGTGCTTGATAAATGCCTTCCAGATGTTTCAAATAAGACTTTTTCCCCACTGGGTTTTACTGTTCCTGTAAATGCCTAAAGCGAGTTTCATCCTTTCAGTTTGCATTAAGGTTCCCTTCTTTTTTAAAAAAGTTGACAGGCATTTGAAAGTGGCTGACAAAGTTTAAAAATGACAACAACAACAACATAAAAGTGAAGCTTGTGGACAACTTGATGTTGGACAAGTTTGCAATGTCTACCCACCTCGCCAGTTGTATCTTATACTCTTTGGCAAATAGGTAAAACATGAAAAGATAAAATCAGAAAAGATAGCATTAGCAAGCTTTATTAGGAAATAATTGATGTAAGGCAGAATCTATCCATTGCAAGTCTCCTTAACACTTGTTAAAACATATTTTACCAGAACTATGTTACAAGTCTACCTCTTTTTGGCCATCAAAATCTTGGATCCTCCTTGTACAACACATGAGTTGGTTGGTTGGTTGGATTGTTGGTTGACTGGTTGGTTGGTTGGATGGATGGGTTGGGTTGGATTTTTTACCTAGCTACAATCAAAAGATTGTACACAACCAGAATCAATAAACATTTTGGCACAGCCCATGAATAAAATATTTCTCTGTTCAAACTGTCAGTAGCTTTTACTCCTTCAAGACAGTTTCACAATAATTTGTTCACTTCAGCTGGAGAGCATCTCAGACTATCCTTAGATCCCAGCATCAAGAAGAAATAACTCAAATTTTGGTCAATCAGAATTCCTCCATAAGGAAAAAAAATCTCAGATCCATGATAGACTACCCATCTGATTTTGGAGGAATTTATGACTGAAGCTTTGATCTTCTTCTTACAGGCAGGATTTAAATAAACAAAAACAAAAACCAAGAAATTTGACTGTTATCTAGCTAGCTATAGAGATGGGCCTTAACTCATCTCCCTAAGTAGTAGTAAGTAAGTAATAAAGCAAAAATAAAGTTTGCTTGTATTTGATTGAAGGTTAGAATATGCTGGATTCTTAAAAAGAGACGAGCAGATTTAAAGGGGTGGCTAGTTTTTCAAATGTTTACTGTCAACTTTTTTTTCAGTAAATCCACCCAATCTCTACCATGAGGGATGAATTATATACATTTACAAAATATTGATAGCACCTATATTGATTCTGATTGTTAACCCATAGGACTGAGCACTCAAGCCGATGCTCAGAATATAAAATCAAGCATGGGTCAAGTTAATTAATATTAATACCTGGAAAATTCATAACAGCTCTACTCACTGAGTGTAGAAGAAACTGGGTTTGCATTTACACGTGTGCGAGAAAAGGGTAAAAAGGCTAAGAAAATCACCCTAAAATTTCCTTAATTATTCCACGGACTGAAAAAAATCAGAAAGACAGAAAAATATGCCTCCCTGCTAGAGCAGTGAAAGCTGATTAGATTACCCCTAATTAAAATGCTACATTTTGATTAGCTCCTTGCCAATTCGGGCTTCCAATAACATTAGAGGGTAAATGAGTTCCATTCAAAATATTTTTGAATATTTCACATTTTTGGGCTCCAGCTGTGCTTACAGGGGGAAGGAATAATATCTGATGTGGGGTTTAAATCCATTTATCATGTTATTTCCGATGATGGCTGCTTTCTCCCCATCCCCCCTTGACATTTTAATTAAACCACAGCCACTGCCATAAAACGATATTGCTCTGAGCCGAACTCCAGCTAAGAACTCATATTTCATGAGCAGGAATCAGCACAGTGCTGAAACATATGGTTTGGAAACCGAACTGAACAGAAACATTGTACGGGAAGGCAGGCAGAAATTAAAAATTTGAAAACCAGACAATTAGAACAATTAAGCAAAGGCACTGTGGCATTCAAATGCAACAGATTCAATGTGTTCCTGATTCATGACTCCTTAGCATTTCAACAGATTGTTTATTAATTAGAGAAGATTTGACTAACAGGCCAGATAACATGTGCTCTGGACCTCCCAAAAGTGTTTCTTTTTTACCCCAAAAGGCAACTGGACTTTCTTGTGGGGTTTATCTTTGAAAAAGTTTTGCTTCTCATCCAAGATGAGAAAAGAACTAAATAAGCTTCTTGGATGAGAAGAGAAATATTTTCAAAGCATAAAAACCAAGGAAGTCTAGTTGCCTTTTGAAATGAGAAGCTGTGACTAGATGGTTGGGTTGGTGGATCACTCAACTTTAGCACCTGTGGTTGTTAGCCCTGTGAGGTAGTCCAGACAAGAAGCTTACCCAGGCATCTTAGCTCTATTTCCATTGTAAGGTTGCATTGACAGAATCTTGCAAAGCTGAATTTCTTTCATTGACAGAACTTTCATTGACTGAATTTCTTCATTGACAGAATCTTGCAAAGCTGAATTTCTCCCCTTTGTTTTTCAATCTTTTGAAAATGAGATTCTTCTGAGATGTTCCCACATCATCCTTGCTCCATGAATGGCTTGGGAATTCTGGGAACACTGTTCTAGGGTGAGTTAAATAAATCTCTTTAGGAAGGAGGAGGAGGAGGAGGAGGAGGAGGAGGAGGAGGAGAAGAAGAAGAAGAAGAAGAAGAAGAAGAAGAAGAAGAAGAAGAAGAAGAAGAAGAAGAAGAAGAAGAAGAAGAAGAAGAAGAAGAAGAAGAAGAAGAAGAAGAAGAAGAAGAAGAAGAAGAAGAAGAAGAAGAAGAAGAAGAAGAAGAAGAAGAAGAAGAAGAAGAAGAAGAAGAAGAAGAAGAAGAAGAAGAAGAAGAAGAAGAAGAAGAAGAAGAAGATAAAGTCAACCTACTTGTGGAAAACAAAACTTGGCAAGAAATCTGCAGAGAGTAGTCCAGGTAACTCCCCAGAGTCATGCCAAAACCAGAAAGATAAGGAGGATCTATGAAGCCAAATATGAAACAGAGATACTGTGCTGAGGCTGAAAGAATTACAACATTGTGTTCCTAACTGGTTGGGTACAGTCTAATGAAATTCAGGTTGGTGTATGTAAGCCAAGTTGCATCTCAAGGAACATTTACTATTCTTATGGGCCAGCTTAACTTTTTTTAAAATGTGATTTATTGTCAAAACTGAGAACTCCAGTTTAGTATAAAGTAAAATACAGGAAAAGGAAAGGAGGAAGGGGAAACGCCACTCTAGCAGTTTTCTGAAGGCTGGAAACTTAAAATGGTGCTGTGTCTTTATCCCACTACCTGATTTTTACTATAATTAAAGCCTTAAATTGAAAAAGAAAACATATATAACAAGTGAGGTCATTCAAGTGGGAAGGAAAAAGATTTGCAAGCGAAGGAGGCACTTTTGGTTTACACCCTCGGCTCCTTGAGAGACCACCCAAGGAAACCAGGGGGGAAAAAACCTCCATTCTTGCCATTTTATCTTCAAAGAAATTCCTTGGATAAATAAATAGTGTGAAAAGGGAGTCTGTGCAGGGTTTTTCCCTCCCCCCTTATCTTAAAGAATGTATTTACTCTGATCAAAAAGTGAATCTTTTGAGATGAGCTAACAAAACACGATTCCTAGATCAGAGCACACCCTATCAGGTGGGAATTACGATTAAAAACACCAAACAATTTCCCCCAAAGCTCAGAAACTCATTTATTTAGATGACCTTTAGTTGCACACCAGGGTTGTTGCTTAGAAGTTACAGAAACAATCCAAATTCCTTTTGGGACAGATCTATTATGTAAGCCCATTCTCTGCAAGTTCCAGGTGAAAATTAGATCGTTTTAAAAACTTAAAGGTTTTGACCACTTTAAGACTTGTGGGCTTCCACTCCTAGCTGGGCTGGCTGGGGAATTCTGGGAGATGAACTCCACAAGTCTTAAATTTGCCAGGGTTGGCTTCCATATTTTCAAACTATGGGTGGGGGGAAATGAATGCAATAAACAGTGTTCTTTAATATTAAACCACCCCAGTGCAGTTTCTCCAATATAGCACACTTCTTCATAGCATTTTAATGCTTGTTCATTCATATGTAGGGATTTTTTTATGCATGTATTGAGCTACTAGGTCTATTACAAAATTCGGAAAAGTGGACAAAGATTAATTAATAGATTAATTTAGGGATTATAAATTAGCTAGATTCACTTGAAATGAAGAGCAGATATTTTGTTGGCCTTCTAATCTTTTCTCAGTACATCAGCATGGAGTGCATCTGTCCATAATGCACATACCTACACTTAACTTACATATCTTTAAAAGACTGTAAATACTTTCAATATCACTTCAATATCGTTTCAAGAAGCAACAGATGGAAGCTAATCAAGGAGAGAAACAAGTTAGAACTAAAGAGAAATTTCCTGACAATAAGAAAAATTAAACAGTGGAACAACTTGCCTCCAGAATTGGTGAGTGCTCCATCACTGGAAGTTTTTAAAAAGAGATGGGACCACCATTTCTCTGGATCAGTATAGGTTCTCCTGCTTAAGCAGGAATGGGTTGGACTAGACAATCTCAAAGGTCCCTTCCCACTTTATGATTCTGTTATTTGCTTTGACTCCTCTAAGTCTACTCCCAAATGTTGAAAATGGGAATTGGTTCGTTTTGAAATCGTTCGCCGTCCTTTGATTACCCATGCTAATGCAACCGGACAGTTTTGGCTTTCTATCTCATAGGAACATTTGTATTCGTGTCTCCAACTTCCTTTCTCGCTGCTCTTCCGGAATGTCCTGCGGCTTAACTCAAGCTCTACAGCTTTCATAATTTTCCTAGCAATGCAATGAGGCTTCGCAAATGCTCATTATCAGGAAAGATTAAAGTCATACCCTGGAGATTCCTCATTTCCGCTTCTTTGATGAAGGAGGCTGCACCTGACCTAGAGCCTCAGCTAAGTAGCTGATCTAGTCCAGAAAAGTCCCAAAGGTGTTTGAAAAACAGTTTGGAGTTAAGAATACATGAACTCCAATACTCTGGAATACTTCTGTATATCCTTTTTTTTGCAGCACTTTTCATGGTCAGGAATGCAAAAAAAAAAAGAGGTGGAGATTCTAGAAAGAATGCAGAGAAGAGCAACCAAGATGATGAGGGGACTGGAGGCTAAAATATATGAAGAATAGTTGCAGGAACTGGACATGGCTAGTCTAGTGAAGAAAAGGACCAGGGGAGACAGGAGAGCAGTCTTCCAATATTTGAGGGGGTGCCACAGAGAAAAGGGAGTCAAGCTATTCTGCAAAGCACCTAAAGGCAGGACAGAAAGCAACAGATGGAAACTATTCAAGGAGAGAAGCAACCTAGAACCAAGGAGAAATTTCTTGACAGTGACAACAATCCACCAGTGGAATGGCTTGCCTTCAGAACTTACAGATGCTCCATCACTGGAGGTTTTCAAGAAAAGATGAGCAGGATGGTATAAGATCTCCTGCCTTGAGCAATGGGTTCGACAAAAAGACCTCTGAAGTCCCTTCTAGTTTTATGGTTCTATGGAATTATTTTCCTTTAAAATCTGAACGGTATCTCAATTATGGGATATGAGCAAATGAAGGTGCCATTTCCTGGACTGGAAACATAATCTACAGTTAAATGTTTCAGCAACCACCTTGTGTTTAAAAAAAAAACCCAAACATTCATCCTCCTTTCCTTCCCCTCTTTCTTTCTCTCTCCTTTTCCTTCTCCCTTCCTCCTCCCGTCATGCTCCTGACTTAGAAATGAAAGTTAAAGCATCTGTGTTGCAGAAAATGCACTTTGCCATAGTTAAACAATTTGACCACTGAGCTGCCATTGTGAAGAGAAACTGACGGTTTATTCTTAAATACAAACATTCCTTTGAAGAGGGGAAGCCATAACGGTCTTTCAGTCTGCAAAAGTTCCTATTTTCAGTTTTCTTTTTTAAAAAACAAAAAAAAGGTATCATTTTATCAAGAACTGGATCCCAACCAATTCAAACCGATCCATGTAACTGTAGGAAAAAGCTGATTTTCTGCATTAAAAATATCGTTACTTCTTGGAAGTAAAACAGTGCTTTTAGTAGACTGGAAAACTGGATATTGATGAGGAAAGAAAGCTGGAGGCAGTGAAGAGAAAGTGCAAAGGGCTTTTGAGTTGCAGAAACCCATTATACAGGTAATCCTCGTTTAGTGACCACAATTGGGACTGGCCACTTTGAGTGAGGAGCAAAACTGCAATTGTGCTTATGATTTTACTTCAGTTTTCCTTTCCTTTACAAATGTTATCAGTGTAATAATTGGTAGCAAAGTGACTTTTTCATCACTGCTATAACTGCAAAGAGTTGCTAAATGGGGCAGTCATTAAACGAGGCCTACCTGTACATTTGTAGCTGGCTTGTGAATCACATCTGAGTCAGTTACTTTTATTATTTTATCAGTGATTACTCCCAACTGGTGTATTGGTGCACTAGACCATAAATTCTCGTTTACCAACTCAAAAAATCAAGTTGGCACAACGGGCTAATAAATCACATTATACCACGTCAATTTCCTTAGTCCCTCACACATATATTTTTTTAAAACCACCTTTATTGTTAACCACTTTTGAAAATCTTAGGGGAACTCTACCCAGGAAACCAAAGAGGTCCAGGAGCAAAGCTGGCTGTTTTGGGTCCATCATGTCCTAAAATAAATTGTTTATGCTAAAGTCTTAGCAATGCTTCTATTCCTAAAATATAACTCTGTCTGCTCCCAAACCCCCTCCAAAAATGATGCTTCAAATCAGCCAATATTCAGGAAAAAAAGAATTAACAATGGATGCTTTGTTCTCTGTCTAGCGAGAAGGTAAGGGCTAGTTTTCCAATCTACGAGACGACAAAGGATGATGCTTTCTACGGATACCAGCTTTTCACTGCCTTCTCCCATCCTTTCTAATCCTGAAGGAAAAATGAAGGGGCCATTTTTAATTTTATTCCCCAGGCCCATTTTCTGGCCTTGAAAGCCACAATTTGCATAGGAAAGCCCGTCTTGGACTGGCTGTCGGAAATCCTGACTTCTCGGAAGTGTTTGAAGATATGATTTGTGGGACGCACCACCTGAATGCCAACGCAGGGCCAACAATGCACTGGGATTGAAAGACGGCAAGGCAGACAGAGAAACTGCAGAGCCCGGCTTGTTGTGGGAGGCGGTGGGCCGATTGTCTGCCTTGCTAAGTGTGTGTGGGAAAACAAACATGGCTTCATTATTCTGAGATTAGCCTGCGCCCCCCCGATGAATTTGTTAGCAGCTGCTGCCCTTCCTTGAGACGTCTCCACGGTGGGGTCCTTTTCACCAATTACGGCAACAGTGGGACGAGGCCGGGCCATTGAGTGGGCTTCGTCTCTGCTTCAAGCGGTCGAGGTCAAGGACTTTCCCCGTCTGCTCCAAATGAAAAGCCAGCCTTGGGGGAATCTGTGGTGGGACAGGAGCTCTCAGGAGTCTGGCATCCTAGCTTGGAAACCAAAGGAGACGTCTTTTCTTCCTCTCCCAAAAGAGTTTTGACTGGGATTGTTCAGGTTGAAAAGTAACTAATTATCCGAACGCCTTTCATTAGCCAAGAGGGTCATTGGAAGTTTCATTAGCCCAGATGAGTTGTAGCAAAGCGGCAGGCTTGTTGTCTAGAGGAAGTGTGGGAATTTTGTGGCGCTGTACATCCAGGCAGGGGAAATCTTGGGTGGAACAAAATGTTTGTCTCGACGGAGCAGGTGTCCTGTAGCTTCACCGTCCTGAGAAGAATGAACCTATTTTTAGAGACACGGCAAACACGGCACGCTTCCAGCTTGTTTTGTTTCCCTGGTGAGCCCGTGACTTGGTGAAGAGCCCATGCTTTCTATGCAGACAACACTCAGTTCATTCCCGTATTGCCAGGTGAAAGGGGCAGTGAGCAGACAATAGGTTGACATTGACAAGAGTGGCTGTCAAAGCCAGCTACCTACAGAACAGAACACTTGTATAGCTCAGGGTTGAACTGTGGGTTCCTTGGTTCCCTCTGAGCTTGGTGGATTTCTTGCAGATGTTTCATGACCCAATTAGGGAATATTATCGGCTAGAAGGGAGGGGGGTTTAAAGGAGGAGGAGGAGGGGAGGAGGGGGAGGACGTGGGGGGAGGAGGAGAAGCAGGAGGAAGAGGAAGAAGGAGAAGAGGAAGAAGGAGAAGGAGGAGAAGAAGAAGAAGAAGAAGAAGAAGAAGAAGAAGAAGAAGAAGAAGAAGAAGAAGAAGAAGAAGAAGAAGAAGAAGAAGAAGAAGAAGAAGAAGAAGAAGAAGAAGAAGACAACGATGGACTCCTTGGTGTTCTTTGAACTGGGTGGTTTTCTTGCAGATGTTTCATGACCCAACTAGGAAACATCTTCAGTGCTGGGAGGTAGTGGAGTTTGTAGAGAGGAGCAGGAGGAGAATTATGGGATCCTTGGTGCTCTCTGAGCTTGGTGATTTTCTTGCAGATGTTTCATGACCCAATTAGATAACTAGTTGTGGTGATGATGTTACCTCGTTGGGCAATGAAACATCTGCAAGAAAACCACCAAGCTCAGAGATCACCCAGGACTCCATTAACCTAACTAAATGGGAAAGTTGATACAGGATTGATTGATTGATTGATTGATTCACTAGGGGTCACCAAATTGGTGCATTACCTACATTAATAGGTTTTCGGTATGATAGTATCTCTCTAACCTGATCCTTCAGGTCTTCTAGAGGTGCCCCATCATTACTGCAACATTACTTGCTTCTGATTGTCCTCTTTTTTTCTTCCACCTATTCCAGTACAAGAGCCTTCTCCAGAGACTTAAGTCTTGTCCACGTGTCCAAAGTTTGAGCCTGGTCATTGGTGGCTTAAGTGACAAGTCTGGGTTGATGTGTTTAGTTGAGTCCCCTTCCGTATAAACATGGATGCTGCAGCATTGCAATCCTGGGGAAATCCTTAAGAATAATTTACCAGGGTTAGGATTATATCGGTCTTCTGGAATGGAGAGCTGCTTGGTTACTTTTTTTTTGTTTTATTTCATTTTTGGAAGTGCTGATGCTTGAAAAAGAAAGAAATGAAGGTGGTTCTATCTACTTGAAAAGGCATTTGACCTTTCTATACCTCAGCCAGCAGAGAAAGTCTTTTTTGGGATGACTTTTTTGGTCCTTTTTAATCCAACCACTAGAACTTTAAAGCAATATTGTTTTAAAGGTGCAGTTATTTGCATTAAAGCAAGGCATGGGGAAGGAAAAGAAAACCACAATTAATACTTGGAAGGAGTGTTTAGATCTTCTCCTTACATCTCAGCCAGGAGGGAGTCTCTCTTTGAGAATGTTTAAAACATTTGCTAAACCCAAGAGTGTTGCCACAATATTATTATTATTATTATTTTAAAAGTTACAAGAGTTTGTGAAGAAAGAAAGAAAATTAAACGTTATTTGAAGACATGTTTCTTTTTCTGTTTGACATCTCAGCGAGGATGGAAGGCCTTTTTGAAGGGCCTCTGGGATCGGCTTCCGTGAGAATGACACAACCTGTTGGTGTGCCTTTCCCAGGGGCATTTTGGCTCAGAAACATGGCCTCCTCTCAGACACTTAGGAGCAGAAAGATAAAGAGGGGTGGAGGAGAAGGGAAGAAAGGAAAGAAGAAGAGAAGGAGAAGGAGAGGAAGAAGGGGGGAAGAAGGAGGAGGAGAGGAAGGGAAGAAAGGGAAGAGGTGGAGGTGGAGGAGGAGGGGAAGAGAGTAAAAAAGAGGAGAAGGAGAAGGAGAAAAGGAAGAAGAAAGGGAAGAGAAAGGGGGAGAAGGTTAAGGAGGTGGAGAAGGAGAAGAAGGAGAGAGAGAAAGGAAGGAAGGAAGAAGGAAAGGAAGAAAGAGAAAGAGGAGCAGAAGGAGAAGTAAAATATTTCTTCTGGGCAGGTTCAATTACATATTTGAATTATTCTCTCTTTCCAAACAACCTTTCTGCTCTATAGCCAAGGAATGCTTGCTGACCTTCTCCTTTTCCTGACCCAATCCCTGTCTTAAAAAACCTGTGCCAAATCCTTGCTTGTCTAGACTCTCTCCTATATAAAACTTTATAAATGCTTTACATCCATGCTGTGAACGGGACATTATTTTAATGTTTGCACATGTTCTCCTTTGGCATTGGAAGCCAAACACTGCATGCATTGCCTACAAGCCAAACTTCACATAAGGTATCTATTCTCAAAAATGGACAATCCAAGGAAATGGTCCCACAGCAACATGACGAAAATTAAATATTCCACCTCAGAGTTTTTGTTCCTTGATTCAAGATGGTTTCGCTTTCCTCTTAGCAGGTCCAAATTGAACCACAAGAAGAGGAATTGGGTTGCCCTCCATTCTCACAACCAGAACCTCCACAAAAACCTGTGTGATGTATCCCACACCTCAGTCAGATTCCCTCACTGAAGTCAGGTTGGAGCAGAGAAGCTGGGTTCATGTTTGAAAGAACCCTGATGTTTCCAACTTGGCTAACTTCATCACAAAGAGGTCTCACACAGATGTGGTGGAAGGCAAGGCAGATCCATAAGGGAAATATGGTGGACCACAAAGCATTGAGTGCTTTAGATGCTTTGACTGTAAATAATCAAGGTGTCCTTGAGAGGGGAGATTTTTTTTAAAAAGGGGGGGTTTTGTGGAGCAGAGGAGGTTGAAAGTTTTCTGCTGGAGGAAATGCAAGACATGTGAGGGAAAATCTTGGTAGAACATGAGGAGAAACTCTACACAGGGTGATGGAGAAAAGTCAACTAGAAGGAGATCTCAGGTGTTTTTGCTTGGGACTTGTCAGAATGATGTCCCAGGCTAAATTAATCTTTCTCTTAGGAGGTTTTCCAGCCAACTCTTGTAAAATGTAGATCATTTGTACATCCACCTTCTTGCGGTGAAACCATTAGTCCATCCATCTTGAAGCCATTGGTCCATCTACCTTCTTGAGGTGAAACCATTTGTCTCCAAGCTGGCTGGAGACCTCTGAGTTGAAGTCCATATATCTTCAAATGACCAAGGTTGAGAAACACGGATTTGGGGAAACACTGCATCTCTATGACTTTTCTAGGTGGGTTTTTCTGTATAAAAACACAAAACAGCCTCCAGGTTTATTTGTTAATTTGTTTTGCTGTAGCTTCCCTAAAGATACACTCTATGGGTGTATGTTTGTGTGTGTTGAATAGCCTCTAGGCAGAATCCGCATATTGTTACTTCTATGCACTACAACAGACCTTGTTTTAATGACTGTGCATTTTTGACTGACAGGTTTTTCACTGCCAGCTGTTGTCCAGTCTATTACTGGCCTTTTAACCATAAAAAGTTTAAGGATGAGACTAGTTTCTGCTAAGAGCCTTCTCATTGGGGGGTAAAAAACTCTATGCAACATTTTTTAAAAATACTCTTCAAACCTTACTTTGAAAGACTCCAAGATAGTTTGGGTTTTGTAGAGCACTGTGTGTTCTTCTGAAATACAATTAGAGGTAATTCAGACTTCATTTATGCTGGAAATAGTAACTGTGTCTTCACAATCTTGTGGTGATTGCTAAAATGTTTAGAAGTGACCCGTTTATTATTTTGGATTATTTTGAAAAAAATCTCTCCAAATCACATACAATCAGGCAGATTGCCCTGCAATCCCTGGTATTTTTTAGCTTCTGATTATTTACTAACTTTTCTACTGCAATAATTTCTTGCTCTTTAGTTCTCATTAATTAAGTTGATGAAACGAATCCTTTCGAAGAGGGGCCATTAATTGCTGTGTGTTTTTCTAATTACCTTTTGGTTCATTTTCTACTGTATCTGTTATTGTCGCCATAAATTATTGGAAGAATCTGCCAGCGATGTTAACAGGATGTTCTTTCTGTTGTTCTCAAATTCTTGAGTCCATGTGTTGTGGTGAGAATCAATCAGTGGTAGAAAATGGGGTGATTTTGAGCATTTTTATAGGAGATTTTTTTTGCTGTGAGGCGCATGCATGCACAGTGAGGTAAGTTTATTTATTTATTTTATTTTATTTATAAAATTTCTATACCGCCCTTCTCCCTAGGGACTCAGGGCGGTGTACAGCCAATCTAGACCCCAACAGTAATACAAAAGTTAAAAGGAATTAAATTAAATATTGGCCGAATAAGAAAAACCCACCCCACACCCTTAAAACCCCAATTTAAAATTACAGAACAAATGGAGACAAATTAAAACCACCTCAGCCCAGGCCGGCCTGCTCAAAAAGCCAGGTCTTCAGCGCGCGCCTGAAGGCCCTCAGGTCCGTGCCGGTACGCAGTTCCGGCGGCAGAGTATTCCAGAGGGCAGGGGCCGCCACAGAGAAGGCCCTATCCCTCGGGGCCGCCAGGCGACACATGGCGGCCGACGGGACCCAGAGAAGGCCCTCCCTGTGTGAACGCACCGGCCTGCTGGAGATCACCGGTAGGATGCGGTCCTGCAGGTAACCTGGCCCAGTGCCATGGATCGCCCTAAAGGTCAAAACTAGAACCTTGAAGCGAACCCGGAGAGCCACCGGCAACCAATGCAGCTCGCGCAGGAGAGGCGTCACGTGGGCGCTACGTGACGCCCCCATGATCACCCGCGCGGCCGCATTTTGCACCAGTTGGAGTCTCCGGGTGCTCCCCGCAGGGAGCCCCATGTAGAGGGCATTACAATAGTCCAGGCGAGAGGTGACAAGGGCCTGAGTGACCGTGCGCAGGGCGTCCCGATCCAGAAAGGGCCGCAACCGGTAGATCCGACGGATCTGATGAAATGCCCCCCTGGAGACGGCCGCGACATGATGTTCAAGCGACAGCCGTACATCCAGGAGGACTCCCAGATTGCGAGCCCTCTCTGTGGGGGGCAAAATTTCCCCCCCAATAGCCAGCGAAGGAATCAGCTGGCTATATCGGGGCACCGGGAACCACAGCCACTCGGTCTTGGATGGGTTGAGCCGAAGCCTGTTCCCGCCCATCCAGTCCCGCACGGCCTCCAGGCACCTAGACATAGCCCCCACAGCATCGTTGCCACACCCACAGCATCTTTTGCAGCTTGCCTGCCAACACAAATGGCTCTGCGTGCCACTTGTGGCACGCACACCATAGGTTCGCCGTCCCGGTTGTAGGCTATCCCAGTGGCTTTTTAGGAGGAAGGAGGACAGAAAATACTTGCTGTAAGTAAGAGGACCTCTTAGGACTTACGGCCTTTGTGGGACAAAAGAGTTTTCTCCCTTTTCTGATTGCACAAAGGATTCAATGCCTGAAACTAGCTTTGGAAAAACAAAGCAAAGGTTTTCCCTCCAGGAATCTCACCTGTTCAAGTATTTATGCACAGCTCCTCAAATGTAGACTAAACTAAGCTAGAGGAAAAGGGAGAGAATCGAAACCGCCCCTCCAGACTACCAAGAACAGAACGGTATTGTTGGGGGAAATCGCCCGTGTGGTCCTCTCTTCTTTGCCATCTCTAGTTTCTATTATTCTAGAACCTTGCCAACGAGCTGAGATCCTTCCCAAGGCTGGCACCGAAGAAGGAGATGAAGATGGCCCGGCCAAATCTTTTCCATTCCAAGCCTAACCAAAACCAGAACTCCGTGTTGGATCCCGTCCTCGCCTTGCGTATGCTTCCAATTTATACCGCATAGGAGTCTGTAAAACCTGCAGCTGAGCCAAAGGGAAGGAAAAGGCTGTCCAGCAGCGATTGCGACTGTCAGCTGGAGGATCTTGGACAACAGCCTTCCCTTCTAGCTGTTTTTTATCCCCCATCCTACGAAGTGCAGGGGAGGCCTGGCTTCTCTGAGGACAGCAACCCTCCAAACATTGACGGGGGCGTATTGTTAAGTGATTCTGAAAGGCGGAAACGTTGGGGAAGAATGTTTTATGGGGTCTGGCATTCTGTGGGAGGCTAAGTTGAAAAGTGGGACTTCTCAGCAAGTCGATACAATAACAGAATACAGAAGAACAGAGTTGAAAGGGACTTGGGAGGTCTTCTAGTCCAACCTTCTGCTTGAGCAGGAGATCTTATACCATTCCAGGCCAATCGTTGTCTAATCCAGGGGTGGTATTCAGCCGGTACTGACCGGTTCTGTAGAACCGGTAGCGGAAATTTTGAGTAGTTAGGAGAACCGGCCAATGCCACCTCTGACTTGCCCTGCCAATGCCATCTCTTCTCTGTCCCCCATTGAGTCCCAGCTGATTGGCTGGGTCTTCTTTGGTTGCCCTGCACAGGAGAACGGAGCTGGAAAGCAGGTTAGCGGGGTGGGGAGGGAAGGGGGATTTTGCAGTATCCTTCCCCTGCCACGTCCACCAAGCCAAGCCACGCCCACAGAATACCACCTCTACATAATGCCATGCACACCAAGCCACGCCCAAAGCTGATTGGCTGGGTCTTCTTTGGTTGCCCTGCACAGAAGAATGGAGTTGGAAAGCAGGTTAGTGGGGTAGGGAGGGAATGGAGATTTTGCAGTATATTCTGCCCCTGCCATGCCCACCAAGCCATGCCCACCAAGCCATGCCCACCAAGCCACACCCACCAAGCCACGCCCAAAGCTGATCAGCTGGGTCTTCTTTGGTTGCCCTGCCCAGGAGAACAGAGCTGGAAAGCAGGTTAGTGGGGTGGGAGGGAATGGAGATTTTGCAGTATCCTTTCCCTGCCACGCCCACCAAGCCACGCCCACAGAACCGGTCATAAAAAAAATTGAATCCCACCATTGGTCTAATCTCTTCTTAAGTGATATATTCGGTTCCATCATGGTATCCCAGTTGAGTATGGTTGAAGGTTATGATCCTGCATGTTTAGTATTTAGTATTTTTTAGTATTTATTTGAATTGTCAATCGCTTACAAGATACAGGTATAAGAATAAATATAGTTCTGAATACATGAGATAGATACTTATAAGAAAAATAAAAAGAAACAATGCTGACCCTCATCCTGAAGTCTTAACCATCAAATTCCCCAGAACAAGGCCCTCTGACTCTAGAGGGCAGATCTCCAAGAAAAGGTATAAAAAAAAAACACAAACACAATCTATTGATTCTCCCATACGGCCATTCCTGTTCCACGTTAGTGGATGACCTCTCTACCTACCTAATGGCCATTTTGCCACTCTTAATGCACAGAAATATTAACCGTTCTTTCCAGTGGATACTAAAAGTCAACACGTTATGCCTTTAATGGAATATAAGGTTTCCTTTTGCAATTGCACAAACAGCTGCCTTTTTCTACACAAACTGTGAGTGCCTCTGGCTGAGGTGGAATTATAACTGGGCACAGATATTGCAACACTGCAAATTCAATAATACTTACAAGTTGCCCTTTATGCTGGAATCTGAGTTTACTGGACCACACGGGAGGTCAGGTTTCAAAGCAGGTTGAAAATATGTGTGTGTGTTTGTGTGTGTGTGTGTGTGTCTGAGCACTGTTTGTTCAATAGCATTACCTACCCAACCACAAAGAAGTATTCATTCAGAGAAAACATTCATTGAAATGTTTTCAAATTAAAAGAAAGGACACAGGTCCCTTATGAAAAGGACAGTCTATTCTGGAACACCCGGCCTTTTAATAAGAATAAAAACATTTGTTTCTTGCCATTGATGGTACACAGGTAGTTTTCCACTTATGGCCACAATTGAGATTAGAAGTCCTGTTGCTATGCAAGATAGCTGTTAAGTTATTTAAGCTGTTAAGTATCTATGGTCCAACCTCCCTTAGATCATAAAACGTGATGGATCGTAGACGTTGGTTTCTTTCTCCCATTTATTCAATAATTTGATGGGTGCCCTAAGTAAGGTTTAGGGGGAAGCCTGTTGGTCTCAGACAAATTAGCCATCAACAATCACATAGAGATAAACGACATCTACATACCACTCAAAAGAGTCAACCAAAAAGCCAAAAAGGAATCAAAAAGATCAAAACACCTTCCTTCCAGCATCCAGCAATCAACACCCAGATAAGCAGAGATTACAGATTGACACAAGACCAACAATCAAGAAGTCAACAACACTCCAATCGAGGAACTACCAACTCAGACAAACAATACAACAGTTAACAAAAGCCTAATCAAGGAACCATCCAGACCACTCCCACCAACACTGACAGGGCAAATCACGTGTATATAAACAGGGAGCAAACTCCACTCCTTTCTAGCACTAATGATGTCACTTAGTTGGGTCATGAAACATCTGCAAGAAAACCACCAAGCTTAGAGAGCACTAAGGACCCCATGACAATTCTCCACCTCCTCCTCCTCCTCCTCCTCCTCCTCCTCCTCCTCCTCCTCCTCCTCCTCATCCAACCCTGTTCCCTTCTAGCACTGATGATGTTCCCTAGTTGTGTAATGAAACATCTGCAAGAAAACCACCAAGTTCAAAGAGCACCAAGGACTCCACAATTCAACTCTGAGCTATAAATGTTCTCTTCTATTGGTACATAGGTCCTTTCCCTAGAAGTCTCAGTTGGGGCTTCATCACCCACCACATCACCATCAGTGATGGAGGTGGACTTCTCCCCCATTTCATGAAAGTCCTTATTTGTAAAAATTAAACAAAAGTTCTGCTGGCCAGAAGATCCATTTTGCACTTTTTGGGGTCACATCAATGGCAAAATGCGGGGATCATTGTGGGTGAGGATCGGTGCTGATCAGGGATACAGAATGAGAATAGGATTTCTAAAAGGGCGGCCAGTTTTCCCCCTGGAGAAATTTCTTTTAAGTGGAACAGAAAAGTCTACAACACTGCATTGTTGTGAGTTTGGCGCCACTCTGTGGTTCAGCATCTAAGCGTCTGCACAATTGTGTATAATTATGTAGAATATACTCCTCCTCCTTGTTTTTCTACTAAGAAAAAAAAAAGTTCATTTTAGCATGCCTCATCAGTGGCTAATTTACCGTAAATTAAGTCAAGGTCGATGGTTTCCTTATTTGTTGCTCATTATGTCTTACTTCTCTTCTGCTCTCTGCTTCTTCAGCAACTTTAAATCAACACCGCTTCTTATGATCTTTGGTGGCATAAACGGGACTATGACAAATCACCCAGTAGATGGCATCGACGGCCTATTGAAGTCACCAGGGGATCATACATCTTCTCAATAATTTCCAGAGTCCACCAAGCCCAAAATATAAGTTCCTTCTTTGTAAACTCTGTGAATCGGACCCCAGAGAAACCAAATGGCCCATGAAAGATATTTATGCTTAAATAAAGAAAGTCAGCATGCCTGCCAAGTCACTTTCTCTCAGTAGTCCCTTATATTTGTGCTTCTCAATCTCGGCTGCTGGAAGATGCATGGACTTCAACTCCCAGAATCCTCTAGTGGCTGTGGAATTCTGGGAGTGGAAATCCACCCATCTTCCAGCTACCGAGTTTAAGAAAGACGGCACTGTCTCATTTTTTTTTTTCATCCCATAACGTAGCCCTTCAACAATAGAAATGCAAAAAAATTACAATGCAATAGTAGACCATAGGTCAATTTTCTGTCCAGATCTTCTCCTTGTCCATCCCTCAACTGAAAATACCATAAATCTGAAAACTAATCTATGATCTATGGAAATGCTCAGTCATCCAAGTCATGGTTGAAGAAGAAAAGAAGATTTTTGGATTAGAAGCGAAACCTTCCTTTTTTTCAAGGAAAAAAAAAAAAACCAAGTAAGTCCAGTTGCCTTTTAGAAAAGCACTTTTGGGACGCCCATCCATGATCTGGGATGAAGTCCCACTTTCACAAGCAATGCAGTGTGCAACCACAATGGAACCAAAATTGCCCAGGACAAAGCAAGGGGAGAAACTCAATCAAGAGATCCAGTCTACTTTTTATTTAAGACAACAAGCTTAAAAACGTTTCTTACCAAACAGTTGCAGGATAAAATCAGCGGAGAAGAAAGCAATTGCAGCTACTCCACTTCTGATTTTGCCACACTAAGTTGGAAGGGTGCTTAATATCTCTCCTTAAATCACATACAACTCAGTCTATAGGCACAATGCCTCCATCGCAATCTTAAAAGGAATCCATACCTGGACATTAGAAGCTTTCTGACAGCAAGTACAATGACTGTGTAAATAGACTTGAAAGAGAAGCCACAGATATGGCGATTTCGTAATATTTACTTATCTGAATGTAAAAATCAGGTTTGCTTTCTCTTCGCACAAAGTGTGGGGCCATACACTACAAAGGTCTTTTAAAAGCATGGCAGAGATCATGTGAAGAGATTTCACACTCTTTACATAATTGGAAGTCAAGGATATCCATCAAAATGACATGCCGGGAAATTCAGGGCTGAAAAAATGAAATACATGAAGGAGAATATTTCTAGCTTAGGGTTGACATGAGGGGTCCTTGGTGCTCTCTGAGCTTGGCTGTTTTCTTGCAGACGTTTCATTACCCAACTAGGTGACATCATCAGTGCTAGTAGGAAGTGGGGTTTGCTCCCTATTTATAGTCAAGTGGCTTGCCCTGTCAGTGTTGGTGGGACTGGTTTTAGAGGTTGTTGGGTTGGGCTGTTTACTGTTAGCCTGTTTGGAAGTTCCTTGATTGGGATATTGTTTACTTCTTGATTGTTGGTCTGATGCTACCTAGTTTGGGTAATGAAAAGTCTGCAAGAAAACAACCAAACTCAGAGAGCACCAAGGACCCCTCAAGGAAATATATATGTACATAGCAAGGAATTTGGGATTTCCTACCAACAGTTCTGATGGCAGCCAAGAGGACAAGACATATTCATGGAGAATCATGATATAAAGGACTGAATATGTATGGTTGTTGGCCACTTCCTTCCATCATGGGTGGCAAAAATCAACAGGGGAAGGGGAGTTGCAGCCTTTAGCATGTCATAATGGGCTTCTAAGATATACCCAGTTGGACCCAGAAGACTTGACTTAATGGGTCAAGGGCCTTAGATTGACTCAAGATTGCCTTGGGCTCAAAAGATTTGAAGTCTATGTGTTCTTCAGTAGTGTTACCTGCAGAGAGGAGGCCAAAATTGCTGTTTTTCCAGAGTTCTGAGTTATATAAACAAACACATGAAGAACATCTGTGAATGATAGTGTTAAAAGGGTATGTAATCGTTTTACACACACAACATGTTTCCTCGGTTTTACAGTACAATCGCTCCATGTGTACTCTGACATGAATCCAACGGACTGTTACTCATTGTGAGTAAATGATTATAGACAAATTTCTTTCCATGTTTGTATCTTCGCTTCCAGCGAGTACGGTCACATTGTGAAGTTGGCCTTTGGGCATTACACGAACTCCACTTGGATCAAAACATCAACAGTCTCCTGGCCTTCAGCCTTATATCAAAAGATGCCTTAATAAATAATCTGAACCCCAGCCATATCTTCCATCTACACAGATAACTCCAACTATGCTTTGAATCACCAAAAATAACTTCCAAGAACATGTCTGATCCTCTCCAGATGTGGACAAGACGAGAAACCTAGACTTACAGAAAAAGATTGTGTTTATCTATAAAAAAAAGAAGTCCAAAGAAATGTACAGAAAATATTTATATTCCTGGTGGTTTGCTCTCTTTTTGGGCTATATCAAGCCACAGGAATCACAGAGAAGAGAAAACTTCCAGCGTCAAGATTGATGTTCTTCTTACCTTGCACTGCCCCGACACACAGATGGAGGTTCCATTTTGATCACATGGTGTCCCGTCGATCACTTTCTCCGCCTGTCTCACATAGAAGCGATAGCCGACAGCTCGGCAGTTGAGTTCACATTTCTGGCTGCCCTTCACTGAAAAGAAGGCAGAAAGGGTCGAAGTAGGACAAGATGCAAACATAAATATTTTCCCCAATCCTCTTAACATCATTTAATTGTGCCAGCCCCGCCATCAACAGAATGAAGCCGTTACACCAGGTAGCAAATCATTGTTTTAGGAGCAAGTGCCTAGGAACAGGGTTCGTGCAAGGATTCAGTTGGGACGTCAGATCAAATGAAGCTCAATCAGATCCCCAAACGGAATCAACTCTCTGCATTGGAACCATGCAAGTCAAGTGGATGTTTTTAAATTGAAAAGGATTTCAAGTTAGAGCTGTTGTGGCGCAGTGCTTAGGATACAGTATTGCAGGCTGATTTTGCTGACTGCCAGCAGTCTGATCCTGACTCAGCCGTCCATCTTTCCGAAGTCGGTAAAATGAGCACCCAGATTTATTTATTTATTTATTTATTTATTTTATTCAATTTATATACCGCCCTTCTCCCGAAGGACTCGGGGCAGTGCACAGCCAACTAAAACAACACATATACAAAAGTTAAAATAAAATTAAATCTGGGCTGCTTCCAAATCTAAAACTAAAAGATTGCTGGAGGAAATCTGTAAACTGCTTAGAGAGGGGTGTAAAGCTCTGTGAAGCGCTGTATAAGTCTAAGCGCTATTGCTATTTCCATAGTAGGCCTGCTGATAATGCTGTGTGAAAACAAACCAGGTTTTTCTCTTGCCCCGCAATCTATTCTGGAGGCAAGGAATCATCGTCCTTTGTTTCTGGGTATCCTACATCCAATGACTATAATACTTAGGATCGTTGGATTATCTCTTTATTGACTCGCCACTGGTCATATCGGTTGGAATTCATGGGAACTGAGCTCCAAGGACATCTGGAGGACTCCAAGTTATCCTTGACCCTTCAGGATTAAGCTAGTCCTATAAAATGCTCTCTTGAATGTTTCTGGAAACAAACCGTGAACATGTTGGCAAGCTGCCTTGCTGGTCCACTCCCACAGTTATCTCCCTCCTCCAGTTGTCCAAAATGTGTGAGCCCTCTTCCTTTCTCCCACTCCTCCCCAACATCCACTAGCAAGAGTGACGTGTCTTTTCTCTTTCCTTTAACCTTTAGGAACAGCTGGATGGGTTCTGGAGCAAAGTGGTGGCAACACCAGTTCTCTTTGCCAGAGATCTTGTAGAGGAAGAAGGAAAGGAGAAGAGATGAAGGAAGCACTCCTGATTTTTTATATATATATAAAACTGCTAATGACAGAGAAATGGAAGTGTTGCCACAGAACATTGCAGAAATTTGAAAAAGAGAGAAGAAAGAAGAAGAATAAAACATAGAGGAATTGATCTTCTTCAGAATTTCTCTAGAAGCAATGCAGCTTCTGCTTGGCCAGATTTCTTCATGGGATGATATTGTGGTCAGGATATTGTGGTCAGGATTTTGATCACATGGTGTCCCGTCGATCACTTTCTCCGCCTGTCTCACATAGAAGCGATAGCCGACAAGAGATTAAATTGTTTTGCAATCCCATACTACCAATTTTAAAGCTATTACTAACTTACTGAAAAGATATGGACATCCGATTTTGCTTGGTTCTACTTTTTTTTCTCTCCCAAGTTTGGTCTATAACTTTCTGTCCTTGCATTCATGTGTTAGATTTCTACCCACACATGTGTTTCTCCTTTCTAATAGCCAACTTTTCTGTTTTGTAATCAATTTGTTTGCATGATATAAAGTTTAATGTAGCAGATTCCTTGGAAAGCCCATACTATGCTAATCCCAAAACCTATCATCATACTTCTTATTCAGGGCGGTTTTGATTTCTCCCAAATGTAGTTTTGAGGTATCTTGAGATGGATTTTAGCATGTGCAATGAAGAAGATGCTTGTTCTCACCAAACTAAATTCACTTTTGGCAGCTGATCCCACTTCTCTTGGACAGAAACCCAGGCAGGATTAATTTTACAACCTTTGAAGCAATCATGAGAAATGAGTGTTATCTATTCCTAAACTCCATTCTGATGCTCCCAATTTAATGAGGCAGTTCTAATTTCCCATATCTATTTACAATCTCTTCAAGGACCGTTTTCCCTACAACTTCTAGTTCAACATGACATCCAATTGCCCAAAGGATCTTATCCTCACATCAAGAGGGGTTGGGCCCCATTCCATCGTGGAGTCAAGGAATCCTAACAGAATGAAAGGCATTGCTCAAGCTACTCATAGGAAGAACGGTTGCAAGAACTGGGCATGTCTAGTTTAATGAAAAGAAAGACTGAGATAACATGATTGCAGTCTTCTAATATTGGAGGGGCTGCTCCGAAGAAGACGGGGGTCAACCTATTCTCCAAAACACCAGAAGGCAGAACAAGAAGAAACAGATGGAAACTAAGGAAGGAGAGAAGCAACCTAGAACTAACGGTGAGAACCTTTGTCTTCGGAAGTTGTGGATGCTCCCAACAATGGAAATTGTCAAGAAGAAGATTGGACAACCATTTGTCTGAAGTGGTATAAGGTGTCCTGCTTGAACAGGCAGTTGGACTAGATGACCTTAAAAGTCCCTTCCAACCATGCTATTCCGTTATACTTCATATCAATCCTGGCGATCAACGTCACAGCCAGATCAATGGTCCCAATGTTCAAGTTGGTTAAAGAATTAGAGGTGCCTGAATTGGAGGATAGAGTGGTTTCTCAAGCAAATACTACAAGATTCTGCCAATCTGTTAACAGATATCAGATAGTCAGAGTTGGAAGGGACCTTGTAGGTCATCTAGTCCAACCCCCCCGCCCAAGCGAGAGACACTACACCATTTCTGATAAATGGCAGTCCAAAGTCTCAAGTGATGGCCCTCCCACAACTTCTGAAGGCAACTTCTGTTCCACTGAATATAGAATATCAAAGTTGGAAGGGACCTTGTAGGTCATCTAGACCAATCCCCTGCCCAAGCAGGAGACCCTACATCATTTCTGGTCCAGTCTCTTCTTGAAAGCCTCCAGTAATGATGCTCCCACAACTTTCGAAGGCAACTGTTATGTTGGTTGATTGTTCTCACTGTCAGAAAGTTTCTCCTTATTTCCAGGTTGAATCTCTCCTTGTTCAGTTTCCATCCATTATTCCTTGTCTGGCCTTTGGGGGCTTTAGAAAATAGCTTGACCCCTCTGGGGCAGCCCCTCAAATATTGGAAGACCACTATCATGTCCCCCCTGGTCCTTCTCTTCCCTAGACTAGCCAAGCCCAGTTCCTGCAACCGTTCATTGTATGTTTTAGCCTCCAGTCCCCTAATCATCCTGGTTGCTCTTCTCGGTTGTAATAGCAAACCTACTTTTGAAGAAATTAATAAGACTTTCTTTCTTTTTCTTTCTTTCTTTTTCTTTCTTTCTTTCTTTTTCTTTCTTTCTCTTTCTTTCTTTCTTTCTTTCTTTCTTTCTTTCTTTCTTTCTTTCTTTCTTTCTTTCTTTCTTCATTTAATTTTGTCAAGCAATTTTAGATAACAAATATAATTGGAAATATGATTAAGAGTACATGAACCCCGAATGTTGGAAATGTAAAAACAATCAAGGTACCTTCTTTCACATGTGGTGGTCCCTCCCTAAGGCAAAAAAAAAAAAAAAATACTGGAACAAAATAAGGAAATGGTTACAAGAAATTACCAGTCTCCAAATAGAATTTAGGCCTGAAATGTTTCTTTTAGAGATAATCAGAAGGGTATTTAAGAAAGAAATTAAATTAATCATAATACATGTACTAACAGCGGCAAGAATAACGTATGCACAAAGTTGGAAAGTAGATAACATCCCCACAGAGAGTATGATAAAAAGGAAAATAATGGATTGCACAGAAATGGTCAAACTTGTGCTAGAATTGCAAGATAGAGAAGACATGGAATACTATACGGTCTGGCAAAAATGGTACAATTGGTTAAACCGTAGGAATAAAAAAATAATGTAAATATGTATATATTGATTTAATTGGAATAGTCGATGTCACACCACTGAGAAAAGTATATATGTGTTGTTTTTATATGTGTTGTTGTTATATGTGTTGTTTTTTAAATGTGAAAAAGTGTAATAAAAATTATTTTTTTTAAAAAAGAGTACATGAAATGGGTATGAAGAACAGGGGGACAGTATGCACGTTGGTGCACTTATGCACGCCCCTTAGGAATGGGGTGAAGTCAACAGTAGACAGTCTAAGGTTAAAGTGTTTGGGGAAGAAACCACAGAGTCAGGTAGTGCATTCCAGGCATTGACCACTCTGTTGCTGAAGTCGTACAGTATTTCCTGCAATCGTGTTTTGTGCAGTTTACCTTGAGTCTGTATCTTTTGTGTGCTCTTGTATTGTTGTGGTTGAAGCTGAAGTAGTCACCGATGGGTAGGACATTGCAAATGGATAATTTTATGTACTATGTTTAGGTAAGACCGAAAGCGGTGTAGTTCTAAGTTGTCTTAAGTCTAGAATTTCAAGTCTGGTGGCATAAGGTGTTCTCTTACAAGTAGAGGAGTGCAAACCTTTGTGGATCCCATCCCTGAAACTGGCAACTTCAAGAGAGAGAATGTAGTCAGAAAAAAGAGGAAGGTATCATTGAATGAGATTATGTTTCCCTGCCCAGGTTTGACTTTGAGCCTACCCATTCCTCCCCTATCTTCAGTGTGGTCTCCCAAAAGATTACCCTCAAAAAAAGGATGCATGTGAGATGATAGATGCCTTCCAGTATTTGAGGGGAGAAGAAGGGGTCAACCTATACACCCAAAGGACCTGAGGGCAGGACAAGAAATAACAGATGGAAAGTTATCCAAGAGAGATCCAACCTAGAATTAAGAAGGAATTTCCTGTCAGTGAGAACAATTAATCCGTGGAACAACCTGCCTCCAGAAGTTGTAGGTTCTTCAGCACTGGAGGTTTTTAAGAAGAGAGCAAGGGTCCCTTCCAGCTCTATTCTGATGGATTGATTGGCCTCCAAGGAAATATGGGAAGATGCTATTTTTCATCCAGCTCCATGGTTCTTTACAACTCTGTTATTCTGTATTCTGCAAATCTAATCCTTGATATAAAAATGCGTGGAAAAAATGCCTAAAAATCACAGGTTAAACTATCCTTTAAGAGCCTCATCCTTTTCTTTGGGAAATTTCTGAGCCAAGAAATTCTCATATTTCTTGTCTGCAATCTGTTGAATACTGAATCATGTTTCATAAATCACTGATTCTTTCTAATCTCTTTGGCTTAATTTATCTGCCATGCTTATTCTTGTTTCTCCTGGGGTCACATAAATCCTCATTGAGTTTGGGAAAGTCTTCCTGAATTTGTTCAGGCTTCGACATCTGTCTACCCTTAACCCATCACTCATTCCAAATACAGAAAAAAGCACCAAAAATGATTATTAAGAGTTTATGGGAATGAGCCAATAACATACCATTTGTTTACTGCTTTTAAGAGCATTCCACGAATAAAATAGACATTAAATAGAGGCTTCAACCAAACATGTAACTAAAATTACATATTTCAGTCGGGGGACTTGTCCTGGCTTTGCCCTGCTTTTAATATCATGGCATTTTAGATATTTTGTCCTTATTTGGCCGTCTTTGCTCAAAGAATCTCAGTAAAGATCCCTCTCCTTCATTTGTACTTCTGACAAATTTTCCTCTTCTTAGTGCTGTACTTAAATTATTTTCAGGCCTTGCAAAAAAAAAAAGTCACCAAGCATTTTGCACTGATAAATTGCAATTTGGGGAAATCTAGAATAAAACCTTCTGAATTTAATCGGACTTCCTTATGAAGAGACATATTAGGATCCCATTGTGTTAGTGGGATTCAATTCAATGCTACCATCAGAGCTCAGTATGGCTTGGTTAGAAGGAAAGTGAGATCAGCAGATTAGATAGATAGATAGATAGATAGATAGATAGATAGATAGATAGATAGATAGATAGATAGATAGATAGATAGATAGATAGATAGGAAAGGAAAGAAAGGAAAGGAAGGAAGGAAGGAAGGAAGGAAGGAAGAAAGAAAGAAAGAAAGAAAGAAAGAAAGAAAGAAAGAAAGAAAGAAAGAAAGAAAGAAAGAAAGAAAGAAAGAAAGAAAGAAAGAAAGAAAGAAAGAAAGAAAGAAAGAATTAATTCTTTACTGGCTAAGTCTGATTTGACACACAAGGAATTTATCTTGGTGCAAATGCTCTCAGTATAAATAAAAGTATACCTATCTTTGCTTTCCCTACATATTACAGAGGGCTTTTTAACCCTCTCATCATTAAAGTCCCTTAACTAGGCAGTAGATTCTCTCTTCAATTATTGTGTAGAGACTGAAAAAATCAGATCTGGTGCACTGAATAGTTTCAAAATCAGCTGATTATGTGCAATCAAGTTGATGTTGATTCTTAGCAATGACATAGATCTTCCTCCACAATGATCTATTTCTATACTCGTCCTTCAAGTCTTCTAATAGTGCCCCTATCACCACTAAATCCATCCACCTTCCTGGTGGCCATCCTCTTTCCTTCCATGAGAGCTGGATATTTAC
This sequence comes from Bungarus multicinctus, assembly GCA_023653725.1. NCBI lineage: Eukaryota > Metazoa > Chordata > Lepidosauria > Squamata > Elapidae > Bungarus > Bungarus multicinctus. The sequence continues at coordinate 21,068,254 of CM042843.1, forward strand.
ATTCATTGATTGATTGATTGATTGATTGATTGATTGATTGATTGATCAATCGATCAATTGATTATGTCTCATTCAGTTGATGCTGTTAGTGGCTGCGTAAGTTTTAACTGCTGTGACATTGTTTTAACTGTTGGCTGTACGTCATCCAGAGTCACATTCAGTGAGACAGGGGGTCGTCTAAATTTATGAAATAAATAAATTACGCTCTTCAGCGGATTCTATCCCCGATTTGTTCTTCTGGTCCTTCCAACTGTAAATCCAACCGCTTGCTGTTGGTTGTCCTCTTATTCTTTTTCCCTCCTCTTTGCCAGCATTTTGATATATGCCTCAGGTAGCAAATTTGGGGTTACCCTTAAAGAACCAGAAATTCCCAACATACATTAATTGGGCTCTATTTGATTTTGCCTAAAGGAATAGTGAGGCTATGAAGAAGACCAAGTGAAGCCAATGTGGTAATAGAAATTGAGTGGGGAGGGTTAAATAAAAAGGGGAAAAAATGACTGTTCTCTAAAAAGAAGGGGAAACCTACCACAAAGGTCCTCTTCCTTTCACTAAATGTCCACTGGGGGTCTCCACAACTCCATGCAGTTGGGAAGGTCTCCATGAATTGGGCATGTGTACATTTAAGTGTCATTTTCATCCATTTATATTTATATAAACTTTCCTCACAGTTTATGGGAAGGAAGTGGATCCACCCAGCCATTTGCTCAATTCCATTCAATCAGTCTTTGTATTTATTCCTCGTGATAAGCGTTCCATATGAATGTGGTTTTATTAGGTGGTTGTGATTAGGTGACTAGGACTAGCAGATACAGCATCTCATGGCAACATACCAATAGAAACAAATCTTCAAAGGAAAATGGAACCAAGATTTCACTCACAAACACACCATTCTCCAAATCAAAAGCTGGGAACTCTTGCTTCCCTCCTGGGGAGCTCTCAATATCACAACTGAAGACCATGGGAAATCAAGAGGAAACGAATCAAGAAGGTCTCACTCTAATTTTTGCATGAAAACTCTGGGGTTGAGTTGTATAGATCTATCTCGTTGGAAGTTTCACGCTATCTTCCAGGAGGCCCACAATGGTTAAAAGAACAGCCATTCTTATCCCCTCCATTAACTTGTCTTTGAGAAGTAGCGTAGGGTGGCCTTTTTCATGAAGATGTCATCTATGGCCATCAGAGTCAGTTGACATAGATAGACCTGCCTCTTCTATGAATTTGTCTAACTCTCAAAGATGCTGGTGAACATGACATAGCTTGTAAGTTCCACATTCATCTGAAAACAATACTATGAACAGAACTCCCCTTCCATACTTTTGTCCAAAGGATTTTCATTATTCTTCAGATCAGTATTGTATACAGCTTGCAACTACAAAGAAATACTTTGCAGTATTTCTATTCTCACCCAACAAAAATCTGCTGAAATCCAACCTTAAAACCAAAGTCCTCACCTGTGTCTGCTGAAGTAAGAGTTCAGCCTTCCAGAGGACACCACAATAGAGAAAGAAGAAATGCAGATAAGCTCTTAGAAAATGCAGGGTGCCAAGATGGCCTCAGTTTACCTCCCTGAGCAAATATTTCATCTTTTCTGAAAGATTTGCAGATTAGATAGTGGAGGGGGGAGTGTTTTGCCCCAGGTGCAATCTTTTGGAATGCACCTCTACCATGACATCATGACTGAATGGAGAAAAAGTAAAGAGAAGAGAGAGGAAAGGATATTGTCTGGCTCACGCCCCGTGCAGGAGAACATTCCAGGCTTTCATTGGGAAGATGATTTATCCTGCCCCCCTTTCTAACTCTTGCAAGTTTCTCTTCAGAAGAAACCAGAAGTTAGGGAAGGCAGGAATCAGCCTCCTGAATTAGCATGACAAAGAAGAAGGTTTCCTACAATCTCTGGAAATCCATCAAGAGACCACAAAGCTTTGACTTCAGTGTTGCTGAATTAGCTGAAGAAGCATCTTTTCTAGATAATACCCAACTTTGGCCATTAATTGACATTGCTCAAGCTAAAAAGCAACGGAGATCAAAGTCTTTGCAATGCTCGCCTCCAAATGCTTTGGAAGGACAGAGTACAATGAGCCCATGCGGGCTGCAACATGTCTACCAAACAATGGACGGGTAGCGAGTCCCATTAACAGGTGGGGCTGTTATTCTTGCTGGGGACTCAGAGGAGAGCAAGCTGAAATTACAATCTCCCATGTTTCATAGGCAGATCCTGGGCCACTCTAACACTTACGGCTCTGCGGTAATTTTTCAGCATTTGTTTTCATTTAACTACATGGAAATAAAATCCAATCAATGCTAATTCTTTTTCCTTAGTTACATCAACAGGCTGGTTCTGGCCTTGTCTTCTCTGAGGTCAAATGCACTAGGACTGGCCTTTTGATACTGCCATCAATTGTAGATGAAATTGTTAATGTAGGTAGTCCTTGACTTACCACCACAATTGTGATCGAGATTTCCATCGCTAAGCAAAATGGTTGCTGAGTGAATTTCACCTGATCTTATGACCTTCTTGGCCATGGTTGTTAAGCCAATCACTGCAGTTTTTAAGTAAGTCATTGGGTCATTAAGTAAATCCAGTTCCTCCCATTGACTTCGTTGGTGGACCCCAGTTGGGAAGGTCACAAATAGTGATCACCTGACTCCAAGATGCTTCAATTGTAATAAATTCATGCTAGTTGGCTGAATTTTTATCCTATGATATTGAGGATGCTGCCATAAGTCATAAGTGTGAAGACCGTCCACAAGTCATTTTTTTTCAGTGCTGTTGTAACTTTAAACATCACTAAACGAATGGCTGTAAGTCAAGGACTAATTGTACTTTGAGGGGTGTCAAAGAAATCCAACAGCAACATCTGAAAGCATGCAAAGATAGGAGGTATGGAAAGAGATTGTGTCTTAGGATGGATGATGTTTGACAAGAGATGTCAGGTGCAAAGGATCAGGATCATACACTAAGTTGCAGTTCAAATATTTATTCCTCAAGTCTACACAGAAGAATCTAGTCAACTAAAGTTTAATACTAAATCAATGCCAGCTAATGATGAATGGAATTCAAGAAAGGTTGGGCTTGGATCATTTGTGGCAACATAAGGATTCTAAGCTGATGATGTACTTAACTCCATCACCCAGCTCTGTCTGCTTTTCTCCCTTCAAAAAGGGCTTCGCTTGCAAAATTGCAAAGGCAAGGAGCATCTGGTGGTCAGCCTTGACTTTCAAGGATACATCATCAATCTTGCTAGTCCAGTTCTGCCTCCAAGCTCAAAGAGAAAAGACTGTTTCTTCCCCTCTCTTCCCAGGAATGTTTTGGTGCCAGAAGTTGAACTCTGGAATTTGATTTCCTGCAGAGCAAAGTCTTGAGGACTGAGCCACATCTGGGATCTTCTCCTCTAACAGAGGAAGAGGGGGAAAAAAACCACAAGGAGCAGCTTGAAAGATGAGTTTTGTTTCATAAAGTCCAGGAGGAGACTTAATTAAATGAATACCCGCTAATAAAGAATTCCACTCATGATTATCAAGAAGAGCAGGAGCTAGCAGGAGTGTGGACTACAACTCCCAGAATTCCCTAGCCAGCATGTGAACAATGTCATCGTTTCAGTGATGTTGTGCAGCACTTTTAAAAGGTTTAACTTGAAAAGTAAGACAACAATACTCCAAATAAGCTTAATATAGTTTTACATTTGAAGGACAGCTTGAATTCTTTGCAATCTGCTTTTGTCAAACCAGTTTAAAGGGGGGGGGGGAGCAGCCAAACACATCTTTACCATGCTTGAGTAAGCAAGATGTCAGCAGTCAAGTTGCTGAATGAGCATAAATAAAAGTTAAATATTGCTTGGATACAACTGCCAGCATTCTGCTCCAATCTTCTAATGAATTGCTACAAGTCCATGCTTCCCAAACAACAGTGATTTCCCCCATCTCTTTCTCCCCCTTTCCAAGTTGGCTCGCAAGATCTGGGTTTCTTGTTATTTTATTTTATTTTTAATCAGGTTGGCCGCTGGTAAGATTCTTCAGAAATGCATCTCGCTCTAATGAGATAACCAAAAGCAGGATTATATTAGCAGGCACGGGCCACGGTTGAGCCCAAGACGGAGTTAATTCATCAAACGTGGATGCATTTTTCTTGCCTGGAGGAAACCTTCAGATCTTGGGCAATTGCAAAGCCATGAAAATATAGGATCCAGCAGGGTTGCCATGAGGAAAAAGGGGCAGCAAGAATGGAAAAGGCCTTCCAAATTAATACGCCTTGCAAAGTTGAACTTGTTGAAAGCCCCTGATGGTAATAAGCTCAATGCGTTTGTTCGGATTGTTTCTTTGCGTGCAGGGAAAAGGAAAAAAGGAAAGTTAACTCACACGGCCTGGCTTTCTCCAAAAGACTGAACCATGTTTCCACTGTATTTTTGCCCAGTGTCTTGATTGAACTAACCATGGTTATGTTCACTGTCGGTGATTGTGTAATATGAGCACGGTCCTAGGGACAACCTGCACTTGGCTTCCAAGGAACCATAGTGTCAACCAGTGGTGGGATTCAATTTTTTTTTACTACCGGTTCTGTGGGCGTGGCTTGGTGGCCGTGGCAAGGGAAGGATACTGTAAAAATCTCCATTCAGAGGTGGGATTTGGTGGTTCTCTGAACTACTCAAAATTTCCGCTACCGGTTCTCCAGAACTGGTCAGAACCTACTGAATACCACCTCTGGTGTCAACTCATAAAACATTCCTATGCCTGTTTTAGTAGTTGCCATAAAAAGTGGGGGGAGGAAGGAAATCTGGAAGAGCAGTTGAAAGTGAAAGTACATTCCAACTCTTATCTTTAAAAGATTGTAACTAAAATACCAGACTTTTTGCCCACAAGTATATTTAATTGGAGAACGTGAATTATGACATCCAGCCCATGAAGATGCTCAATTGCAGAATGTGATTTATGACACACCCAAGGGGAGGTGGGGAAACAGGGTCACAGGGGACTGTAAATTACATAGGGCAGAGTTGACTTCATGCAGGGCAGTGCCACTATGTCGCCTCTAATGAATCCTTTGAAGTTTTTTGAAGTTTGGCTCGAGAATCATGATTTAATTAGGGCGATTGCTGGAATCCTGACACATAGTTAATTAAAAAAAGAAGGCAAATCAATTAATGCTAAAACAGAGGCATTGTCTTCTTAATTAGTGCACATTAATTAAAAACGTGGGTGGGTGACCCAACGGGTTAAAATACGGATCCCGAATTGTAATCCACTTGTCTAAATTCATACAACATCCTAAGTCAAAATCAAATAACAGAATAACAGAGTTGGAAGAGACTTTAGAGGTCTTCTAGTCCAACCCCCTCCTCAAGCAGGGGACCCTATACATTCCAGACTAACACTTGTCCAATCTCTTCTTAAAACTCTTCAGTGTTGGAGCACCTACAACTTCTGGAGGCAAGTCGTTCCACTGATTAATTGTTTTCACTGTCAGGAAATTTTCTCCTTAGTTCCAGGTTGCTTCTTCCTTGATGAGTTTCCACCCGTTGCTTCTTGCCCTGCCCTCTGGTGCTTTGGAGAATAGTTTGACTTTGACACATTCTTCTCTATAGCCCATTAATGACCCATTGATGATTGTGTATCTGAACTATTTTTTCTTGAAACACGATTCACGGGCTCTACACTGTTGTTACATTAGCTCTGAATTTTCCATCTGAGGCATCTTATCTTGCACTCCATTTTTTTGGAAGGCAATACTCAGTGTTATGTACACTAAGGTTATTGGCGGGGAGAGGAGTCAATGAATGTGATTCTCATTTGCCCTCCAAATACTTCAAAACAGTCTGAATGTTCCTTTCTAAAAGGACGTCGATCTGAATCAACTTGGCAAACCGTCAGCTGCATAGTCGGAAGACAGAAGGAACTTTGATCACAGGTGGCCCCAAAGGGATCTTCTGCCTAAGGCTATCTCAGGGTTTCATCATCCTTCCAAATTTCCTTAGCAACATTTTTCACTTTCTTCTTAAAATAATTGCTCCACAGCATTAAAGCTACGCTCAACAGCCTTTGTGTAAACCAAGCAGATGACCCATTTTGAAACTGGAGAGAGAGGGAGGGAGGGAGGAGCAAACACTTGACCTTTGGGTTCTGCTAAAAGTAAATTATGAAACACAGGCAGTGTTTCCTTTCCTTCCTTCCTTCCTTTTTTCTTTTTTTTACAAAATTGACTTTTGGCCTTGGAGAATTTTGGAAGAGGTTGGACATAACACTGAACGGCTGAGATCGAAAGAGTTTTGAAGAGGTGACCAAATCAAAGAGCAGGCGGATTTTAGAGCTGGTTGATAATTTTGCTTTGGCTGGAGGTGAGAGAAACATCTTCATGGCTATTGAGTGAGAAACCATGCAAAAATATAGCTGGCCTGGATGGAAGTGCCTTAGATCAGAGGCCTTCAAACTTGGCAGCTTTAAGATTTGTATACTTCAACTCCCATAATTCCTTCTCTAGTCATTTTAGCTCAGGAATTCTGGGAGTTGAAGTCCACAAGTCTTAAACTTGCCAAGTTTAAAGACCCTTGCCTTAGATGATAAAGGCGTGGGTGGTGACCTTGTAGGTTGAAGGAAGATTTGAATCTGGGTCTCTCCAGTCTCAGTTCAACATCTTAACTAAGCCACTGCAACATCCATTCCTTCTCTTTTTGTGCCACGATATACTGTGGTTTCCTCTCTCCATTCTGATCATACCATGATGGCTATTAACATTCCAGCATTACTCTAAACCAGGGGTCTCCAACCTTGGCAATTTTTAGACTTGTGGACTTCAGCTCCCAGAATTCCTGAGCTAACATGACTAGAGAAGGAATTCTGGGAGTTGAAGCCCACAAGTCTTAAAGTTGCCAAGGTTGGAGACCCCTGCTCTAAACTGTTACCCAGAGTTTATCAACCACGAGCTCTTCACAGCAGATTAACTTGGTTCTGATGTTTGGTAAATCTACATGTGAGAAAGTGCAGTTGAGTTTTCCCCCAGTGGATCTGGAAGAAAACAATTGTGCTGTGCAGCACAACTGTCCCAGATCAGCCATGAACATATCTCAGCCTTCTCTGTCACCCTGGAAGGGCAGATCGTATCAAGCATCAAAGCCATCCAAGATTTGGGGCCCAATGATGGCTAATGCATTCTTGTCTGGAATTAATTTCAGACTTAAAAAAAAACCAAAAACCAAAAACAACCCACAGCATCTCCATCCCACAGCCAGACCCTGGGAGAGCCACTAACAGCCCAAGCCAAAGCAGATAAAAAAAGAAGATAGTGCTGCAGAGCTGTTGTGTGAGGGGAAAAAATAGTTATTTCCAGAACAACCGGGAATGTGAACAATATCGTTTTATTTGCTGCACATCCACACATTACATCAGAGTTAAGCTACGGTTTCTTTCTTTCCTTTTGGGGATGCAAGCAGACTTTTGCAGGTAGAGCCCAGTTACTTGTATCAAAGCAAAGTTCATACTTACTTATTTAAAGGTACCAATATTAAATAAGCCACAATTGACCAGTTCACACATAAGATGATTTTGGATATTGTGTTTCCAGAAGGACATTGACAAGTGAGGATAGATTCAGAGGAGACCCATGGGAATCTGAGGACAGGCAGCATCAAGACTATTTGAAGAAATTTGAGATGTTCAGTCTGGCGAAAACAAGACATGATAGGCTTGTTCAAGAGCAGAAAGAGAAGTTATAGGGAAGATGTTCAAGATCTAATTTCCAACTTACAGGAATATTAAAGTTACTGGCATATTATTTAAGTACAAGAAGAAACTTTCTGGCAGGAAGATCTCTCTAATAATGGACCCACCTTTGTGGTTCCACATCTCTGGGACGGTTTTAAGAAGAAGCTGACCAGCCATCTCTCCAGAATCATTTTGTTGGTTGCCTTCCAACCCACAACTCCAAAATTCTATGCTAAAGCATGAACCATGGTTTGACAAGCCACCTTTGGATTCACATGGCCCACTCATCCATAATGTAATGGGTTTTTGGCTTAACCAACTGATGGAGCCCAGGCAGTCGGAAAAACAGCATTCTCTGACAATGGTTCCCAGTTCCAGGGGACCAATTCTCCCAGAGAAAGAGTGAGGTCTTTTTCTTTGCCATTTGGCAAAATTCCAGGTGGACAGGGGGGAAAAGGAGTGGGAAAAATCTTTGCCCAACTACTATCACCAAAAAGAATAATGTACTCACATGTTGCAAGCTATAAATTATGTGTCTTTTTTTTATTTTTTTGTACAAAGAGCAGCTTTCACAAGAACTGATGTTATCCATTATCCACTCTCCATTGTAAGGACTCACACAAACGTAGCCCACAGCCTTCAACGGCCCTCTTACTCAGCCGCCTTAAATCTAGCAACTTGTTGTTTTGCAGAAAAGTTGGCCTCCCGAAAGCCCACCGAACTATTTGTTGAGCTAAGAATGTCTAAGGAGATGAAGAGGAACAGACCTAAAAAGCAAATGACAAGTCTGGAAAGAAGACTTAAAAATTAAATGTGATCAATGGAATGCGTAGCTGTGGTTTGAAATTTTCAAGGCCAAAAAAATAATATTAAAAAAAATTGAAAAAATGTGCAGCGCTACAAACAAGAAAGCATTTTTTTAAACCTCATGGCTGGTTGAGGAATTCTGGGAATTGAAGTCCACAGGTGAAGGATCCTTGGTGCCCTCTGAGCTTGGTTGTTTTCTTGCAGATGTTTCATTACCCAAACTACAGGACAGTAGGTAATATCATCAATGCTAGTCATTTCAACCCCCAGTTACAAAGATTCTCTTTTTAAAAAAAAAATTAAAATAAACTTTTTAAATGTTAAAAAATATATATACAAAGTACAAAATACTTCGTTAAAAATGAAACCAAAAACAGAACATATACATTAAAAATTAGACGGTGCTTCTTATCAAACAATATTCTAATACTTATTTCATATATCTGGTTAATGCTTCTATTATAACCTCTTTATATTTTCCCTTCCTTATCTATTTCCTCGCTGATTTCTATTATTTATCCAATTATACCAGTTTTCCCAGACTGTATAATATTTTGAGTCTTCCTTTTCTTTTAATTTTAAGCTCCCTCACTCTTGCCTGAATCTATTACCATGTGGCTGCTTCAATCTTCATGGGTTTGAGACCTTATTATCTTTCTACTGTTCTGCTTATTAGTATTTGGATGACATAAAGCAGACAGATCAACTCCACAAAGCATCCATACAAAGTCTTTTCTATTGGTTCATCAGGCATCCTGTCAACTCACATTTATGACGAGGTTCTTCTTAATGTCCAATCCTTTGCATATCTGAATTGTGGTATAGAAAGATAGTAGTAAGGTCTCAACCCCATGATGATTGAAGGAGCCGCATGGTAATAGATTCGGGCAAGAGTGAGGGAGCTGTCCCAACAAGGGTCAATTTAGTGACCAATCAGGATTACAGATGTGACCACATGACATGGACTATATTTCCCAGGATACCTTAACTAGATTTACCATGATGCATTCCCTTAAGGGGACAGCTGACAATTCCTAACTATCCCAAATCCCATTAACTCTAAACTGTCTGGACAGCACAATTGTCCATTTCAGTGCAATCGTAGACTTTTTGGATTATCAAGTTTTCTATCCGATCACCCTTCGAGCATTGTGCAAGCGCTCTCCTTGCTGCAGTAATTATATGTAACATTAAATATTTTATTTATTTTGCGTATACACCTTTTATTATTCCCAATAAGAAAATTTCTGCCTTAAATTCTAATTGAATGTTCGTAATTTCTCTTATCCATATTTGTATTTTTGTCCAATACTTTTTACTCTTTGGGCAAAGCCACCAAGCGTGGAAGAAGGTACCCTTTGTTTATTTACATTTCCAACAAAGTGGGCTTAAATTTGGATACATATTGGCTAATCTCGAAGGTTTTCTCGATATACACAAATATTCTCTTTTATTAGTCCACCAGTCTTAAAGTTGCCAAGTTTGGAGAGCCCTGTTTTAAACCATTCATTGATTTAAATTCAATGCCTTCTGCCACCAATTGAGCAAGTAGATCCCAATTGCCTTGGCTTGTCCTATGGACCAAACTGATCACCAACTAAGATAACCTGAGATTTCCCCAACTTCTTTTGAAATTCTTCCGCTGTTTCCAATAAACCCACCCTGCTTTGGTTTGAGAAATGCTGGCGAGCACAATACTTTCCCTCAAACTCCCTTTGAAGAAATGTGTGAGGAGAAAAGAGTTAAAGGGGGAGTGGAAAATCCTAAACACAAAACACCCCCTCATCCCCATGATCTGGGCGTTCAGATCCCACAGGCCAGGAAAAGGAATCTATTTTGTCTCGGGTTTTCTCACTTTATGATGCAAACCAGTCCCCGTTTTTTAATGAACCCAAACTCTGAAGACATTTCAAAGCTTCTTGAAAGATTTATGGAGGAAGCCACAGTTAGACATCTTACACATGCCGCCTTTTTTATTCCCTCAACTTCGAGATGGGGATGGGGGGAATTGTTTGGTTTGTTACCATGACAAACTATTTATTTTATTTTTTTAACCTTTCCAGCATTCAGTTGTAAGTTTTCTTGAAGAAACCCCAAGCTCTATATACACTTTATTGGAAGATTATCTATCTATCTATCTATCTATCTATCTATCTATCTATCTATCTATCTATCTATCTATCTGTATCCATCCATCATCATATCCATCCATCCATTGTTATATTTCCTTCCTTCCTTCTCTTATCAAAATATTCTTCTATCATCCAGCCATCCATTCTATCATTTCTTTCTCTTAACTATCTATCAATCTATCTATCATCTACCCATCATAATAAACCCATATCAATACAAGAATAAATGAATAGACTAAAAACAGAATTAAACCAGATTAAAACCTATAAGTAAAATATCTGAAGCCCATTCGCCTCAACCATCTTGAATGGCTAAAGATTCATCCTTGTCTGAATCAAATCCCTATATATGTGAGATTTTATGAGTTGATGCTTGGTAATAAATGCCCCAGCTTGTCATAAATATTTCAGTTGTCCTTGGTCTATGGTTCATTTCCTTCTCTTTCGTCTTCCTTTTCCACAGATCTCAGCCAGATTCCAATCTCCGAGATACTTGAAACTCTCAATCAGAGAAAACAGTTATTCTTGATGGTTATTTCAGATAGCAATTTAAAGCTTTGATCTGCTGGTTTTAAAAAAACGCTCACTGCTTTACTTAACTAAACAGAAGTTACCCAGAATAGCTCAAAGCCAAGAAAATCTGAATAAATCAAGTTGGAAGTACAGGGTAAATGTCTGCAATTGTGCAGACACTTCTGCAGAGTTGATCGTCGTCCTACAAAACTTTCTACAAAATGGGGGTTTGTGTGTTTGTGTATGTGTGTATGTATGTATGTGTGTATGTATGGTATTCAGCTTTGTTTGGGTATTTTCCCACGTTATTATAGTTGTGCTTTTAAAGCTGTAGTGACATTTTGGCAGAATCTCATCTGCCATCATCAGGCTTGTGTATTGCATTGTGTATTGTGTATACACAAGCCTGATGATGGCAGATGAGATTCTGCCAAAACGTCACTACAACTTTAAAAGCACAACTATAATGACATGGGAAAATACCCCAACAAAGCTGAATACCATACATATAAATACCTGTGAAAACTTAAGAAAACACATATATAGAGAGAGAAAAAGAGAGTGGGGGTGGGAACTACAACAAATCAAGGATTGAGAAATATCCCTTTTAAAGCAAACTCTTGACTTAAATGGGATACGTTTTCATGCCGAACCGATTTCACAAAATGTCCTTTTCCTGGACTAAATTGCTTCCATGCGTTTTTGTTATTAGTATCGTGATCAATTGGCTGGGCTCCTCGAGATTCCAGACCAGATAAAGCTGCTTCCAACTTATCAGCACTTAAACCGTGTTCAAACTATATGCAAGGCTAATTTGTGACTGGCCTGATATACCCCACCCACACCCAGCCTGCAGGTTTAACCATGGTTTAAAAGGGATCCTAATTTATACCCGGGTTTATCACCAAGAGATTTCCCTAAACTAGAGTGACTGTTTTTGGATCAAGATGGGGAGGTTAATCAGTTGCTAATCTCCCTTTTTAGCTTTTGGAGACATAAATATGCCTCCTAATTCTGTGTGTGTGTGTGTGTTTTTTTTAATCCATTTTCTACGTGACGTTGCATGCTAAAGCAATTTGTTTTCGAGGAACTGCTTTGCTCTTTAAACCAAAGCAAAGGCAGAAAATAAGGGGAAAAAAGCATCAATCGTCAGCTGCACATCCACCGAAAGCCGCTGGGACGGAATCCAAAGTGGTGATTCACCATTTTGGGTTAAATCCGAAGGCAGCTCATATTAACTGACGGGGTGGTGGTGGGGGAAGAATAGTTCTGTTCTATGAAAGTAATAGGGATGCATTCTAAGGTTGGTGTGTGTGGAAACGTCTCAATCGCAGGTCCTGTTTCTGTAATCAAGACACACAGATTTGCAAAAAGAGAAATTCTCCTTCTACCAGCTGCCTCTCCGTTTGAAGTTCACCGGAATCCAAGAGGCCTCATCCATCAGAGCATTAGCCTTGCAGACTGGAACCGAAAACGATGTAGACCTCAATTTATCTGAGATTTAACTCGACCAAGTGGCATCTCCCAACAATGCCCAATTAGGAGTTTTCTGTTTAATATGCAAGACTTTGTTTGGGGCTGAGGCAGGTGTTAATTGCAGCTCTGCATGGACCCCTCTGGAGACGGTGGGATTTTCAAGTGGACCTGGGACGTTCTAAGTGGTTTTGCTCTATAAACGTGTTTGCTGTATTCAGCAATGGGGGAAAGTGTTTCAAAATTAACCCTAGAATTTAACTAAGAGACGCAGATGATTGCATATGAATGGCTGATGCAGACTTCAAATGTGTGTTGGTGAGTTTGAATATTTGGTGTATGTCACTTCCTTGCACAGAAGCTGGGAAAAAAGCATTTTCTGGTGGGAAGAATTCTCCATGACATTCATCAGAATTGATCTTATTTATGCTGTTTTCTTAGTTATGGACTACCGCCTTCCTATCTCCCAACTCATCATAAAGGATCCCACCTGGGGGGTTCCTTGGTTTTCTCCAAGCTCGGTTGATTTCTTGCAGACATTTCATTACCCAACTAGGGAACATTATCAGTGCTAGAAACTCCACTCCTTTGTAATACTGATGATGTTCCCTAGTTGGGTAATGAAATATCTGCAAGAAAATAACCAAGCTCAGAGAACACTAAGGACTTCACAATCCTCCTCCTCCTCTCCTCCTCCCTCCTCTGCCTCCTTTTCTCCTCGTCTACTCCACAAACCTCACTTCCTTCTATCACTGATGATGTTACCTAGCTGGGTAATGAAACGCCTGCAAAAAAACAACCACACTTGGAGAAAACCAAGGATGGACCACACAGTTCAACCCCAAGCTACAGCTATTGTCTTCTATCCATATCAAGATATCAGCTTAATTGAACTCAGCTAAGAATGAGGTCTCGAATTGTGGTTATATATGCACCAAACCCTCCTTTTCAGGCCTGCCACAACTTGCTTTTGTCAATGGTTGAATCACAGCATTTGCACCTTTGCAAAACTACACCTTTGTTTCCTAGTTTAATTGCAAAGCCAACAAATGGGAAACAGTTGCAGGAAAGGCCTGCCAGGGTTTCTTGCCATAGAGAAAGATAAAGCTGAGCCCTCTGTCACTAGAGTTATGAAAACAGTGGTGGGATTCAAAAAAATTTACTACCAGTTCTGTGGGCGTGGCTTGGTGGGCGTGGTGTGGCTTGGTGGGCGTGGCTTGGTGGGCATGGCAGGGAAAGGTTACTGCAAAATCCCCGTTCCCTCCCCACTCCAGGGGGAAGGTTACTGCAAAATCCCATTCCCTACCCACCCCACTAACCTGCTTTCCAGCTCTGTTCTCCAATGCAGGGCAACCAAAGAAAACCCAGCCGATCAGCTGGGACTCAATGGGAGGCAGACAATAGAGGGGGTGGAGCCAGTCAGAGGTGGTATTGGCTGGTTCTCCAAATTACTCAAAATTTCCACTACCGGTTCTGTAGAACCAGTCAGAACCAGCTGAATACCACCTCTGTATGAAAGTAATAAAGGCAGGATTTTTTAAAAAACCAAATAAATAAATATTAAAAAACCTGCTATACACCCCGGCAGGTTTGCACAATTCCTGGTTCATCCCAAGGAAGCAAAATTTTCAGCCATTTTAAAGCCATCTCCTCCTCCAACAAGTTCTTGAAACACAATAGAGGAAAGAGACAAAAGAATGTAGGGTTTAAGCAAACACAAAGAGACCGTGAAAAGCACAAATATTGACATGAAAATTCAGCTGATGGAGAAGTGGAAGAATTATCCTTGTTGGCAAAAAAAAAAAAAATGGAGAAGTTCCTTCCTTCAACTAGAAGCCAAGATCAACTCTTTCCCTGCTGGATGAGTCAGTTGCCTTCCAGGCATCAAGAAATAGTCCAAATATTTTGCATTCTTTCTCTACCCCAACACAATCACAAACACACACACCCTCACCAAGCAGGAGGTTTCCAATTCATTGCCTCATTACAAGCCAAAGAGGAGACGGATTTCCAAACGTTTTGTTTTAAGGATAGGCTCAAAAATAATTTTGAGGGCAAAGGTAGCCCTCTGCGGTCTTGGTGTTGTTGCTGAAGGAAACTTCCCCGTGGATTCAGTTTGGCCAGTGGCTAGAAACATGTCAGATCTGAGTGATGGGGGAAAGATGTTGTTTTTAGAGCATGTTTGTGACATGGATAGGCGCAAGAAGACAAGGAACCTGGTTAGAAGGAGAAACAAGCTGAAAATAAGGAGGAATTTCCTGATGGTGCAAAGAATTGATCAATGGAACATCTTGCCTCCTGGAATGGTGGGTTCCCTATTTCGAGAAAAGTTTGAGAAACGTTTGGACAATGATTTGCCCAGGTTTATTTATTTATTTTATTATATTTATTTAGGTTAGTTAAGTTTGTCAAGCATGTATGAGAAAACAAGTATAAGTATGAATCAAAAAACTTTCAAAAATTTTTACTACCAGTTCTGTGGATATGGTTTGGTGGGTGTGGCTGGATGGGCGTGGCAGAGGAAGGATACTGTAAAATCGCCATTCCCACCCCACTCCTGGGGGAAGGTTACCACCGGTTCTCCAAACTACTTAAAATTTCCACTACCGGTTCTCCAGAACTGATCAGAACCTGCTGAATACCATCTCTGGTATGAACATAACATATAAACATATTATAAACAGGTATAAGTATATACATAATAATTGAGTACGAATAAATGGGAACAGCAGGACAGGGACGGTGGGCACACTGGTGCACTTATGCATGTCCCCTTACAGACTTCTTAGGAATGGAGTGAGGTCCACAGTAGACAGTTTAAGGTTAAAGTTTTGGGGGTTTGGGGATGTAAGAACAGAATCAGGTAAGGAGTTCCAGGCATTGATCCCTCTGTTGCTGAAGTTGTATTTTCTGCAATTGAGTTTGGATGGTTTACTTTGAGTTTGTGTCTATTGTTCGCCTGAATGTTATTGTGGTTGAAGCTGAAGTAGTCATTGACAGATAGGACGTTGAAGCAGATAATTTTGCGTACTAAGCTTAGGTTGGTATAAGGACTCCTGCCTTGGGCAGCAGGTTGGATTAGAGGACCTCCGAGGTCCCTTCTAGCCCTATGATTTTATGATGCTAAGATTCTATGAGGCTGTAATGCTACGATGCTATGATTCTACAACAAAAAATGAGAACCAAAAACCAGCAGGGAACCAAGAAGATCATCCCAGAGCCAAATGCAAAGAACAGCACTAATAAATTGAATTGTTATTAAAAAGAAAATGGTGCATGACCTGATGTTCAAGAAAGATCTACAGACCGAAGACTCCTACAAAGGCCGCCTCTAGTTTGCCTTCAAGATTAACCCTGCAGAGGAAACTTTCGCTATACCGGAAATAGCCCCGGTAACCATAACACCACTAAAACATAAGCTAAACAACTAAAATGCAGGAGAATAAATAAGGAAAGGAGTTTATTCAATGGGTAGTGGTGTTTATCTCTTATGGTAGCCCACCCACTATTTGTTTTACTGAGAACCGACATCCTGATTTTAAAAAAGAGAAGATGCCCCCCCCCCCCTCTGTGCGTGCATATCTGTGTATAGGAAAGACAACTAAATCTGCAATTTCAGGGATAGAATTTTATACATGGTTTAATGCATGGTTTATCTCTCATCCTGGGTTTGCTCTGTGGAATATTTCAAGCCAACCTTAAGGATGATGATTTATTTAAATTCCTTGGCCACCCAACTCCAATATATCTTGAAGGTTAATCAAAGAGTCGAATCCGATATCAATAGGAGAGAATATTTGTAGCTCAGGGTTCAGTTCTGGGGTCCTTGGTGCTCTCTGATCTTGGCTGTTTTCTTGCAGAGATCTCATTACCCAACTAGGTAATCTCATCAGCGCTAGAAGGGCCTTGCTCTCTGTTTATATGCAAGTGGCTTGATGATCATCATTAGCCCTAATGATGTTCTCTAGTTGGGACATGGAATGTCTGCAAGGAAGTCACCAACCTCAGAGAGCACCAAGGACCCCAAAGACGTATCTGAGAATGGCAGGTCCCCAAGATGAAGAGATATAAAGACACCCCACCCTAGAGAGACAGGTTGAGAAAAGACTGGGATAGAAGATGGGATAAGACCAAAGGCAATAATGGAAAGGAAAAGAAACAGACCAAAGTGAGAGATTTAAGTGCACATTTTGGCTCCAGAGCTGGTTTCTTTTCTGAGCGAGAACACTGGAGAATGCAAAAGCCACCAGAGAACCTGAAGAGCAGATCTGTTCCGATGGTGGAATTCACAAAGAATGCATTCAAGGCTTTTCGCTAGCTAAAATTTTCTGAACAGATGGATCGCGCATTGATGGCCCAGGCCCAGCGCCGTTCGGAATGAGCTAACAGGAGCCGCTCTCTGCATATTCAATCATCCCAGCAAGACCGCTTTTGAGAGTTTCTTGATCCAAGAGAGAAATCAGAAAAAGTCAATTCCCTCTCCTTTGCAAAAAAGAAAAAGAAAAAATAAAGCCAAGATGTGAACTGCTGAAAGTCAAAATAATTTAATATTATAGTTTCAGTGGGATAAGCCCAGCTGGCTTTTAAAAAGAAGAAAACACAGCAATTGCTCCAGAACAACATGGCAGAGGGCTCCAAGACCCCCCCCCCCACACCCATTGGTAAGGTTTTGCACATCCCCACAGATCAGTGAAAACATCTGGAGAATCGACCCAAAGAGAAACCCAAGTTCAATTGTTGTTTTACCATATGTCAGCAGGAACGCTGGGGGAATTCTTAACAAGGAAGTGATTAAACCGAAGGCGATCGACATATGTTCTATACTTAGGGCTGGATTCCTGAATTCTTTTAAATAGGATTCTTTCAGAGCCAGAAAAAGTAATAATGCTAATAATAAAAATGCACAAATGTTTTATTAGTCAGCAATGAGTGTCCTTGCACTGAACTGAATTTGTTTGCCAGCAGTGAGATCAGCTGCAGCTAAATTGATGGAATCATTACACAGGGATGGAACTTGAAGGTCTTCTAGTCCACCCCCTGCTCAAGGCAGGAATCCTTGTATCAACCTGGACCAAAGACTGGACAGTTTCTTCATGAAAACTTCCAGCGATGAAACACCCACAACTTCCAAAGGCAAGCCGTTCCACTGATTTAATCGTTTTCAACTGTCAGGAAATTTCTCCTTATTTCCAGGCTGGGTCTTCTCCTGATGAGCTTCCAACCCCCCCCCCCACACACACACACACAAAACAGTGTTTGACTGAATAGAACAATTCAAAGCAGGGAGTTTGACTTAACTCCCGGACCATCTGATTTAGAGGGACAATTCTGAAGTTGCAGCGAGTCGAGGATTTCAGAAAATAAAGTATTGAATGTTCAAATCAACTTGAAATTTATCAAAGAGAAATTCAACCTAGAATTAAGGGGGTGGGAATCTTCTAAAGACTTTGAAGGTCCCTCCCAACTCTGTTCTGTTATTCTGTTACTCTGTTATGCTGTTATCCTTCCTTCCTTCCTTTCTCCCTCCCTGCTTCCCTCCCTCTCTCTCTCTCCCTTCCGTCCTTCTCCATCACGGGTGGTTTTTAAGAAGAGACTGGGCAGCCATTTGTCCAGAATGTTATGGGGTCTCCTGCTAGAACAGGGGGTTAGATTCCCTCCCAGGTCCCTTCCAACTCTGTTATTCTGCATTCTGCACTTGAGAGGAAGGACGAGAAGCTCCCCAAGGTGGAAATGCAATTATCCTCAGTAGCATCACCCAGATGAACCCAGGAGGGTGAAACAGAAGATCAGGCAAAAGGGAGATCGCATTTCATGGAGGAAGGAGAGAAAGAATGTTCCCAGCATATCCATCTTGCTTCAGTTCGCCCTCATGACACCCAAAACACTGTCCTGCTGATCTTCTACCTTCAATTAATCCCCTGTTTGACATCAAGCATCAACCCTCGCTTGATTCCAATAACGGCCAGTTGTTTGAAGGATGAAGTTTCAGGCCAAAGAGAAGCGACATTCTAGAAAGTATTTTCCCATGTTAGAAGTTTCAGGGAGGAAATTGGTTTGTGACAATCCAGGATAGAAAACAGTGGGGCATCAACTTTGTCGGGCGATTTTGCTGGACTTTGAAGCAGGAGGCTCTCAAAAAGCCATTTCCACTGGTGTCTAATGGACCAATGAAGTCTTAAAAACCAGTTCTTTGTCTTTATTTTTATTAAGTGATTTGATCGGCTACAGAGGTAAGCCAGTAAATCTTGGCAGCCAAACAGAATCCGAGTTAAATACCTTCTTAGAAGCAAGTGATCCAATGTCCCTTAACCTCACTTTGTTGTGACGCATCTTTTCACAGGGAGCCATTAATGGATTTTTTTTTTCATACATATGTTAATGTCTTTGGGGAAGAAAATAGCTATTTTCTCCCATTCGCCTCAATCCGATTGCTGTAACAAAACCCGGGTTTTATTATAAGCTCCCCAAACTATTTAGACAGCAGTTTCACGTCTTCAGATATAGTTGTGTGAAATTTCCTCCACCCTGAATGTGGTATTCATTGGCATTGACCTGTAAGCATTTCCCCCCCCCCCAGTTCTTCTGGCTTCTACTGAAATCCGGATCATTTCCCTTCGGTCAAGACTATGGAAGGTTGAGAGTTCACCTCTAAGCTAAAATAGCAGGAAACAAAAACTCCTTTTCTAAAAGGGAAGATTAGCCAAGGTTTGTTTACAGGATGAAAAAGCCTGGGTTTTTTTAAGACCAGTAAACTGAGGGACGCAGAGGTGGAGAACTCCTTTAAAAATCAATATTAAGCCCATCCTATAAAAGAGAGCTGAATAAGCAAGAATTTGGTCCAAAGATGTGGAGGGTTCTTTTATTTAAACATTACTTTATGGAAAGCCATGTTGTGAGATGTGTTCAAAATAGACTTTTGTAGACTGAAATGGGATACAGCCTTGTCATGCTCAATGTCTCCAAGTTTTTCATAAAGTATCAGACTTTATTTGCTCATGTTAATCTAATAGATCTTGATTGAGATTCACTTCGGATGGAACACATTTTATGTGATACTAATTTAAAAAGGGGGAAAAAAACTTTCTGGCTGCCAAAGGACTAAAAAGAGGAGATTGAGGGACCTTCTTAAATCACGACTGCTCTTCAGAGATCCCAGATGTGGAGAAAGCACAATTCCAGATTATCCTCGTGTTTAAATCATTTGGTGTTTTCCTGGAGGCTTATATCCATAAGCCTCTTGAGCTGTTTACCTTCATCCGATGGAATTCTCCTTGCCTCTTCTGGGTCCTTCTGCTAGAATTTGCAAAGACATACCCATAGAAACCTACAGAAGATTTCTTTCGTGTGTCTAATACAAATTGCAGACAAATACCCCAATTCCTCCGCCAACCCTTCTCAACCCACAGATTTCTCCCCAGGAGAACTTCTGTGCCTCCATTGTCTCTGGATTTGCTTACAAGCCACACGCATTACCAAGAAATGGCAAAAATGAAGAGGCCCCCAAGTGCATTCGATTAATTTCATACAAGCATGAAATCAGACTTTGCGTCTTTCGTCCCCGCTTCAGGGCACCTTTGAAGGTTTCATCCCTCCCTCTTAGGCAGACATATAAATCCCTTTGGGAGATTAATGATAATTGACTGCACTAATGCAAGGCTGTCTACCTTTGTGTCTACGCCAGGTTTCCTTCAAATGATTCTCACAGGAGAAGAAAGAGGGGCTATTGTGCTGAGAAAGGCAATGACTGCATTGACAGGTGGTTGAACCCTTGAATCACCAATGCTTAAGGTACTTCAGGGTGACATTTCTCAGGACCTTCTCCTGGAGCGGAGGGATAACACCAAATAGAGCTCTTTTCTCCTGCATTCCCTTTTGTTGGTGCCATTATCTGACGTGTTGACAGAAGAAATGTGCATGCACTGAAGTCATGAAGGGGGGCTCAAAAAATTGACACCCAAACAGATGTTGCAACAAGGTTTTGTGGAATCTGAAACTCAGCCATTTAGACTCTTAAATCCAAACCCATGCCTGCTTGATGCAGGAAGAGAAAATAAACTTTCTCGGGCAGAGAGGTTGTCCAGTTTCTGCTGGAAGACTTTCAATGGAGAAGAGTCCACCGTTTCTCAAATTTGGCCACCCAAAAAATGAAGAAATGAAATTTGACTCTACTATCGCCTCCATATTTGTCAAATTTAGCACACAATTGGGGAGAGGCTTATTTTATTTATTTATTTATTTATTTGATTTGTCAATCGCTTACAAAATAATAGGTATAAGTGTATACATAGTTATGAATACATGAAATGGGTACATATAAGAAAAATAAAAGAAACAATAGGACAGGGACGGTAGGCACATTGGTGCGCTTATGCATGTCCCCTACAGATCTCTTAGGAAAGGGGTGAGGTCAATAGTAGACAGTCTAAGATTAAAGTTTTTGGGGTTCTGGGAAGAAACCACAGAGTCAGGTAGAGTATTCCAGACATTGACCACTCTGTTGCTGAAGTCGTATTTCCTGCAATCAAGTTTGGTGCAGTTAACCTTGAGTTTGTATCTATTGTTTGCTCTTGTGTTGTTATGGTTGAAGCTGACAGGTAGGACATTGCAATGTATGATTTTATATACTAAGATCGGACTGAAGGCGGCGTAGTTCTAGGTTTTCTAGGTCTAGAATTTCGAGTCTGGTGGCATAAGGTATTCTGCAACAAGTAGACGAGTGGAGAACTCTTCTTGTGAAATATTTCTGGACTTTCTCAACTGTGTTAATATCAGATACGTAATGTGGGTTCCAGACTGATGAGCTGTATTCAAGTATTGGTCTAACAAATGTTTTGTATGCTCTAGTTAGTAGTGTGATATTACCAGAGAAAAAGCTATGTTTGATGTAGGTTTGATGTGGAAAACACCCTTGTGATGGAAAAACAGTATTCGCAATAACCTAAAGCCACATTTACCTTTTGACTTTTCTGCAATTTATTGTCTGAAATGGTATAGGGTTTCCAGCCTAAGCAGGGGGTTGGACTAGAAGACCTACAAGGTCTTTCAACTCTGTTATTCTGTTCTATTCTATTCTACTCTATTTTAATCCTATATTCTATTCTATTCCAATTTCTATTCTACTCTACTCTACTCTACTCCATTCTATTCTATTGTTTAAAAGTCCTTAATCTGTATGGGTTCCCTGTTCTTCATTCCTTTATCCTCCCTACCCCATAGGGCTCCCCACCAATGTATTGAGGTTCAAAAACGTTTGGAGAGCGATAAAATATCTCAAATTTGTATGCTTGAATGCTTGTCAAAACTTCCCTAAAATTTCCTTGATCCGAGAATTGCTTTTAGGTTTTTGGATAACTTGCTGAGGAAAAGCCATAGTTCAAAACATAATGGGTGAAGTCAAGTTAGAAATTCAACTGGATGAATTTAATGAGAAATAAATATGGCTAATGGGATTATTTTTCATTGGATTTAACATTCTTCTTGTCTATCACAATAAAATTGCAATATAAGACAAATTTTTGGCAGTCCTTCAGGAACCCACCAAAGGAGTTTCAAGTTGTCTTCTTCTATTTCATAGCTGTTGACAATATTTGGAATATGAGCGCTTGTAGGCCCATAATTTCTGAAGGCATGGCATAACTGGACTTCCACGTTATTTATGACATTATTTCAATTTATAGCACTGAGAATAACCCTGCAAGGGCCCGTATGCAATGGTGAAAGGAAAACAGTTCTGAAGCTACCTTTTGATTAAACTTTCTGAATGAGTTCCCTTATTTATTTTGCTGAAATGCCTTGTTCATCAACAAACTCCAAGGAAAATTAGGAAAGAAAAGGAAACTCTTCTGGTAAGTAAATTATATGGCTTTAAAATTCATTTCCATGTTATGTTAGTGCATACAGGGCACATATTCAAAATGTCAGCCCTGGGAATAAATGCCGACTGAGATTGTAGCTCTAAAGGTTGTGCTGAGCTGGGCCTGTTCCAACTATAAATTATAAAATTGCCCAGTTTTGGGGTGTTTTTAAAGGAAAAGTTCCAAAGGTGTTTTTCTGACTGGTTCTTCCCCAGGTTGCAGTCCACAGTTTTCTTCCAAATTAAACTGCAGTTCCATATCATCCTTGCATCCAAAAAGGCATATTACTATTTTAACTATTATTTAATTAGATGAATTATGATTTATTTATAATCAGATCAGCTCTTGACAGTAGGAAATCACCCTACTTGCAATTCCCCGAATGCCAAAGCAGACGGAAGGAATGTTTAGTCCTTGAATTATGACACTTTCATGAGCTTTCAAAGCAAAATCTCAGGGCAGTTCCTGAGGGAAATGCAATGAAAACAGTTCTATGAGATCTCCTCAGAAGCTGGGGGATTGACAGTTCCTCGTGCTTAGACCCACCTTCTGAATTTCCTACTAATACTACTACTCCACAGTCACATCAAGGAGCAGGTAGCAGTCACAACCTGCAGTGGCTGGTCAGGGTTTTTAAATTTGTGTTCCTCGCCATAAAACAGAATCACCCTCAAAGAAAAGTGAATTCTGAGTCCAGGAAGCAACTGAAGAAAGAGCCAATTGGAGAGGAGAAGATCAAGAGAGGAAACTCTGCAGAAGTGCCCTTTCTCACAACAATCAACAGCAACAAAGATGACTAGAGAACTGGAGGCTGAAACGAAGGATGAATGGTTGAGGGAACTGGGTATGTCAAATCTAATGAAGAGAAGGACTACAGGTGACATGATAGCAGTGTTCCAAGATTGAAGAGGCTCCCACAGAGAAGAGGGGGTCAACTTATTTTCCAAAGCACCAGAAGGCAGGACAAGAAGCAACGGATGGAAACTGATCAAGGAGAGAAACAATCTGGAACTAAGGAGAAATTTCCTGACAGTGAGAATAATTAATCAGCGGAACAGCTTGCCACCAGAAATCATGGGTGCTCCATCACTGGAGGTTTTTAAGAAGAGACTGGACAGCCACTTGTCTGAAGTGGTATAAGGTCTCCTGCTTAAACAGGGGATTGGACTAGAAGACCACCAAAGCCCCTTCTATCTCTCTTCTTCTGTTATTCAAGCAACTCTATGCCATTTGGGCATTCACAAAATGGTTGCCAAGAATGACCAGGTTCAACCATGACAGATAAGGTCCATTTGCAAGAAGGTCCACAATTCAATTTCCACCCAGCAATGTGATGCAACACCCAAGGACACTCTCAATTGGTAGAGAATAAGTGGGAGAGGAAATATTTAAATATTCCTATCCATCACTACGATCCACAGTGAACAACCTCACAAAAAGTGAAGGAGGTTGGGCGCACATTTTCGACCAAACCAAAGACGTGTCTTCTTACCTTCAGCAAATGGCTCCCACTCATAGAAACGGCCCATAAATGGCTTGTTGTTGTATGATGCGCACTGTACCTCTCTGATGTTTCTGTTCTCAAGGCAGGCCTGTTAAATAAATTGTGGGAAAGATATGTTAACCACATTATTTAGAATTTAAAAGAGAGGTGTCCAAACTTGGCATCTTTAAGATTTGTGAACTTCAACTCCCAGAATTGAAAAAGCTATGCTGGCTGAGGAATTCTGGGAGTTGAAGTCCACAAGTCTTAAAGTTGCCAAGTTTGGGGACCCCTGGTTTAGACAGATCACCTGGTTTAAAAACTTAAAATAATCCAACAGAAAATCCTAAATGATCTTCCATTTGCCATGAATGAACCAAATGACCCATCTAGGATCTGAAGATGCGAATGAACTCCCATTTCAGTCAGGACACATTTTAAACATCGGTTAAATGCTCATCCTTCCTAACCATGATTAGTTTTATATCCATTGTGTGAGCAGCCTTTTTCCAGATTCTCCAAAGCCAATAGTCCAACATAAATGGAATAAAATAGAATCAATTTGGAAAACAGATCCAAGAAAAGAAAAAGAAAGTATCTCTTTATTTATCCTGGAGCCCTACTTAGAGCATAATGGAGAAGCTATGACCTTGTTAGATTTGTTGATCATTTCTGAGACTCTCCTAAGATTCAGGGCCATGGTTATTTTGAGCAAATTCTTTCAATCAAGTCACATACTTGGCTATTTATTCAGCTACAGCCACACTTTCATAAAATATGCTTTTTAAAAATCCATCCAAAAACCCCTTGTCTCTGAAGTCGTATTTATAGAAAATGTATGTAATGCATGAGGCTCTTGGTTCAAAGAGAAACCAAGTGAAACGTTATTTCCATTGGACAAAATCCGGCTGAAAGTCTGAAGGCTTTCGCTTATTAAGGAGTAACTTTCTGGCTCCTCCGCTAATTGCATCAGACAAAGCTGTAATATTACTACGATCACGACTACTACTAATATGGATATAAATATATAGGAGACAGCAGAATAGAGGAGAAAGAATTGGAGAAAATCACGAAGTAAAAAGACTTGCGAGTAGAAATAGAATGACTGCAGCAAAAGAAAGCCAAGGTAGTATCAATAATAAGAGGCAGCTTGGGGTGCAATCCCAAAACATCTGGAGCACCATTCAAACACTATCGGAATTGACAAAATCCCCATCAGTCAATTACAACAGGCAGCTTTACTTGGAACAGCTTATGGTCCTAAGCTGAGATTTTTAACACCATCAAACATCCACATCTGGGAAGAACTTGATAGGTAGACAAAAATGCCAAATCCAGTGTGAACATCTGGTTGACCATGCAACGCATCATAATAAATGAATAAATTTCAATGTAATATAAGTTAATATAAAACTGGATGTCATATCCCCCCTCAAAATTGGATGGCACTTGGAAAAATCTGTCAATTTCCATCTGTCAATCGAAAAATATCATCCTGTTTGGATCTGCACATATTGTACATTATACCAATATATAATGACATCCAAGATTCTTGGGAAAAACCTGATGAGAATGAATTGACAGCTGTGATTTCATATTGTTCTGCATGATAATGACATAAATACAAGCAAACACATATTTTATTAAAAAGAAGAGGTGGTTTTTTTTCAAGCTGAGGACTCCTACAATAAAATCTGAATGAAGAGCCGTGAGTTTGGGTAGAAATCTAAGCAGGATGTGACCTTGTTAATTCTTGATTTCCCATTTTAGGGAATTATGGGGCTATAAGACAAAATGGCAAGCTAAAAATAAGACAATATTCAATCATTTCTGCACTGTGGCCAAGAAAATTAATGGATGCACCTACATAATGTTTAGGAGTTGAGTTCAACTCCAAAAAAAGCATAGGAACAGCCTTTAAAATGAGTACATTATGGATCCACCAGGAAATTCCAAATAAAAAACTCTACATTCAAAGATTGTACAACTGCTTCTGTCAAACCTTCTACTCTCCACAAAACAAATATTCTTCTAAACTTGACTGTCTGAGCACAGTCCTTTTCCAAACACTGAACCTCAGAGAGAAGTGGCACAAAATCAGAATGTGGCTTTCTAAAACCTCCATACAATTAAACCAACTTATAGATTTTCCTAAGAGACGTTTCTTCAAATGGTAGATGAATTTCACATCCGGGCAGACCAGAAGGTCAAGGAACACTTCTTTAAATGAACTGACCAAAGAATCAAAGATGAGCTAGATTGTTTTATCATAATTTCAAAATTCTGCAAGTCAAAAAACAGCCAATGCTCAGATCTTTGGGGAATTATTAAAGATATACAGCATATGGCAAGAATGTATGAAGTTGAGGGCTCCAAGTAAGCAGATCCACAGGCTTGTTTTAAGTCCCATCTGGGATCTGATAAAATCCATGGAAGAATGATTTCCCATTTTAGGGAATTATGGGGCTATAAGACAAAATGGCAAGCTAAAAATAAGACAATATTCAATCATTTCTGCACTGTGACCAAGAAAATTAATGGATGCACCTACATAATGTTTAGGAGTTGAGTTCAACTCCAAAAAAAGCATAGGAACAGCCTTTAAAATGAGTACATTATGGATCCACCAGGAAATTCCAAATAAAAAACTCTACATTCAAAGATTGTACAACTGCTTCTGTCAAACCTTCTACTCTCCACAAAACAAATATTCTTCTAAACTTGACTGTCTGAGCACAGTCCTTTTCCAAACACTGAACCTCAGAGAGAAGTGGCACAAAATCAGAATGTGGCTTTCTAAAACCTCCATACAATTAAACCAACTTATAGATTTTCCTAAGAGACGTTTCTTCAAATGGTAGATGAATTTCACATCCGGGCAGACCAGAAGGTCAAGGAACACTTCTTTAAATGAACTGACCAAAGAATCAAAGATGAGCTAGATTGTTTTATCATAATTTCAAAATTCTGCAAGTCAAAAAACAGCCAATGCTCAGATCTTTGGGGAATTATTAAAGATATACAGCATATGGCAAGAATGTATGAAGTTGAGGGCTCCAAGTAAGCAGATCCACAGGCTTGTTTTAAGTCCCATCTGGGATCTGATAAAATCCATGGAAGAATGTTGCCACGGGGTCATAGAACCATCAAAGAACCGTATGACAAAACCTTGTTCCATTGCCTAGGTCCACTTGTACTCCAAACTTGAAACTTGGACTAATTCTTTCCACAGAGGAGGAAACAACCCAACATTTTAAAAGAGACCCATGGATCCTTTGGGATCTTGATCCCGCTTCTTCTGCTGGCTTCTGACCCATATGGTCCTCTGAAAATAGTTGGCTGATTTCAGCCAGAAATCTTGGCTTACTCAGTTGGGATGGGATGTCGTAAGCAGGGAGGGGGTTTAGTCCAGAGGAGGAGGAGACAACTCAGCCGAGATACCTTGGAATGATACGGGAGTAAGAACGGATTTCCAGAAAAATTGCAGGCTACATGAACCATTTGTGCTTCAGTTGGAGGTGGAGACAACAGACTCATCCCCAACAGCCTCCTCCTGTGTCCAACAGTGAAGGGATTCAGAGCAGAAAATATCCTGCAGCCAAGAAGGTTCCATGCCCATCTGCACCATTCAGGTGACTCTGAGAACATGGAGAAACCTCCAAGTGGCCTCAACGACCCTCTAAAAGGATGCAAATGACCAGCTGTCTGCAAGGAGTGTAAATCCTTCCATTTCCCACCATCCAGTCAGAGCTGAAGAAGCTTCTGGGATGAGAAGTGAAACGTTTTCAAAAGAAAAACCAGAAAGTCCAATTGCCTCTTGGGGGGGTGGGGGGGAAGGACCTTTGGGACAACCATGATCTGGATAACTGAGAATCTCCATAGACTCAGCCCAGATATTATATGTGAGAGGGTGATGACAGCTCCACATATCTAATTGCATTTGGTGTGTCCCAGTTTGGATCTATTTGGGTTCTCAATGCTATTGTTTTTTATCCAGCAAGGAAATGAATGAACAAACCTAAGCCCATTATACATTGTTCTGGAACTCAACCAGCAGCCGAGCCTTCTATGTACCACGACGAATTTTTTCCCTGCAGGGACACATCTTCACATCTGGCAAGCCACAACATTTCCATCTATTTTTGCAGCTCTTTCTGGATACTTTTCTTTGCTTTAATTATTCCATCCCCTTCCAGTTGAGTATCCCACTGGGCCCTATTTATCAACTGGTGACTGATCAGATGGCTCTTGCCCTGCGCCGAATACATCTTCAAATGTTTCTAAAACAATGGACAATTAATCTTAATTTTTTAAAAAAAAAGAAAGAAAAAGAAAACCCCATCACCCTTCCAGAAAGCCTCGATCTTTAAATGTGTTTTCAGAAGCATGTAAACCAAACCTTCTAAGCTGAAACTGTATAGGATCCAACGTGTCATTCATGAAAAATGAGTTCTGCTCTGCGTGAAAAAAACATTAAAACTATAACCGCAAGGAAATGACCTAATGGAGAAAAGCAGATTGAGTTAATTTGTTATTAATTAACTGCTCCAACCAGAATCCATGGGGGGAAATAACCCAACACTACAATTCCAATTAAGAGAGTTCTTCCCCAACCCTTCCCTCTGATAAATTATACTAACCACAGAGAATTTTCCAAATAAAAGAAAAACTTGGTGTTCTCTCCATGCTAGAAGGAGCCCTTAAAATATTTCGGCTAATAAATTAAATTACTGCCTAAATGTATGTTCTGGGAGATCGTGCAGAAGGTGGACAAACACTGTAGATTTTCCAGGGTCCGGCGCGAGCCCACCTCCCTCTCTTTTTATGATTTGGTGTTTAAACTGTTCATCTTGGGCACAGTGAGGTCATGATCCCCGACTGGGTAGCAGCTGAATCCAGGATGGGTTGCCCCATAACTATTTTCTTAAAGATGCTTTTAATAAGGAAGAAGAGGGTAGGGGGAAGTGGAGACAAAAAGGAGCTGTATTCTCTTGAAAAAATAAAAATGAAAAACAAAGATAAGGAATTTTGTAATGCTCTGGACAAATACTCAGATAGAAAATCTGTATATTACACAGGTAAGAAGAAAGGGTTGAGAAGATACCTGTAGAGCCCTCACATCCTGGACATAAGCTATTTCAGCTCCTTCCCTCAAGATGGCGGTATAGAGCATCATATGCCAAAACAACTAGACACGGGAATCGTTTTTTTCCCTCGTGCCATCACTCTGCTGAACACCTAATTCCAGTGGTGGGATTAAAAAAAATTACTACTGGTTCTGTGGGTGTGGCAGGGGAAGGATACTGTAAAATCTCCAGTGAGAGGTGGGATTTGTCAGTTCTCTGAACTACTCAAAATTTTTGCTACCGGTTCTGCAGAACCAGCCAGAACCTGCTGAATACCCACCTCTGCCTAATTCTCACCATACTGTCTGAGGTCTATGTATATTTACATGTTTATGTATCATTATTCTTATCTTCTTTACTTATAATAATAATAATAATAATAATAAATATTTATTTATATACCGCTCCTCTCCCGAAGGACTCGGAGCGGTGCACAGCCGTACAATTAAAACAATAAATATGTGAAAAAATAAAACTAAATAAATAAATAAATAAAAATAAAACTACTTCCCCCTTTGATTGGTACAGCTAGTCCTCCAGTTACAACGATTCATCTGGTAACTATTCAAAGTTAGGATGAACACTGAAAAAAGTGACTTATGACCATTTTTCACACTTACGACCACTGCAGTATCCACGTGATCACGTGGCCCAAAATTCAGATGCTTAGCCATTGGTTTATATTTATGATGGTTGTAGTATCACATGGTCTCCTTTTATGACCAGCAAAGTCAGTGGGGAAGCCACCTTCGCTGTTATTTAAGTACTGCAGTGATTCACTTAACAACAGTGGCAGGAAAGGTCGTAAAGGGGCAAAACTCACTTAACAACTGTCTAGCTTGGCCAACAGAAATTTTGGGCTCAGTTGTGGTCATCAGTTAAGAACTACCATTATTATTATTATTATAACTATTATTATTACTATTACTACTACTACTACTATTACTATTATTATTTTCTCTGTTGCTCTGTATTACACTGAGACCTTCTGTATCTGAGACAAATTCCTTGTGTGTCTAATCACACTTGGCCAAATAAAGTATTCAGTTCAATCCAATCCAACTCAAGATGTCCAGTGGGCTGCCTTCCTTCCTTCTTTGCAAAATTCCTAAGCTCAAAACAAGGATTTGAGAAAGGCCGGAGCAGAAAGGATGACTTACGTTCGTATTGCAGAGTTTGTACTGCTTGTAGGCCCCGGTGCACACAATTGCTGCGGCCGGCTGAGTGGACATCTGCCCTTGGATGGGAGGATGAGAAGCTCCAGGGAGATGCCTGCTCCGTTCTCCACCCTGGAACAAACTTTGAGATGCTGCTGGGGAGGCTTGAAAATGGGAGCCCGGCTGTTGATAGAAAGAGCCGCTCGCAACCTGAGTCCTGGTGATTGGAGAAGATCGGTGGTCGCCTTGGTACGTTCCTCCAGGATGATGATGGTGGGAAGAGCTACCTGGATAGGCAAAAGGGGAGGTGCCACCAGTCCCTTGTTGGTTGGGTGCAGGCTGCATGGACTGGCGTTGTTTTCGGGGCTTAGGTGCCGACTGTCCCGTGTCCGTCTGCAGTGGGAGAATGTAGGGAACTTTTCCATAGCCGTATTTCCCGGGTCCAATGGAGCTTTTC
Organism: Bungarus multicinctus; assembly: GCA_023653725.1. Taxonomy (NCBI): domain Eukaryota; kingdom Metazoa; phylum Chordata; class Lepidosauria; order Squamata; family Elapidae; genus Bungarus; species Bungarus multicinctus. The sequence continues at coordinate 21,098,951 of CM042843.1, forward strand.
TTTCGGCCTCTGAGGACAGAGAGAGCAGGAGAAAGCCGATGAGCCATCATGTTTCAAAACAAGCAACCAACAGCTTCAAGACCAGCTCCAGATCCGATCAGCCAAATACCAACCCAATAGGCTTCACTACATATTCTCCTGTAGCTCAGAGTGGTGGAGGAACCCAATCACAGAAGGCTTGCAAGAAATCAGAAGTACGGAAGGTGTTCTGCACAGACCACAAGTCTATCTAGACCAAAGGTCTTCAAACTTGACAAGTTTAAGACTAGTGGACTTCAACTCCCAGAATTCCTGAGCTAACATGACTGGAGGAGGAATTCTGGGAGTTGATGTCCACCAGTCTTAAAGCTGTCGAGTTTGAAGACCCCCTGATCTAGACATACCTATGCAACACACTCTTGTTCATAATTCTCCTATTAAAAGTGACAACTTGAGGATAATTCTTGTGGGTCAGTCCATGGTTCACTTTTCAAGTTTCCAACAATTATCTCCTCAGGCTTCAAGCAAGCTTTGTAGAGCAAATGCCAGACATGGAACACAAGTCATTAATCGTTTGGTGAAGAAGAGGGGAGGGGGGGTTTCTATGCTTTGCAGACAACATTTATCCACAGAGAATGCCAGTGAAAGGAATGGGGGAGGAGGAGAACCCTTTCCTATCATCAGAAAACAAGCTACTGTTTAACAGATAACACATGTTGAAAAGCAGGCATGCACCAGATACAACCGTGAGGGCATCTCACGAGACTTCCAAACTCGCTGGACTTATCTAAAACATAAGTTTTATCTCACTGATTAAAAAATGTAAGCTGCTGATATCTCTCACTCATCCACCATGAGACCTCACAAATATATATATTTCCTAGGCTCCAGGAGCTACGGTTAATCTCAGGTTGAGGCGCCAAGAATCAGGAATCCCCGAAATGGTAGTGTTTAGCGTGAGATTGAAAAGTTTGAGCCAGGAAAGGCAATTTATCTAGTGAGCAAACAGAGCAATGGGTCACCATGGTTCATAGTTCTCTTTCTGCCTAAAAGAAGGACAGATTTTTATAAGGAAGCCCTCAATCAATCATAAAGATAGCTTGTGCAAAACAATTTGGTTAGTTGAACAGCCATCAATGTAATGCGTGGGCATATCTCACAATATTTGTGTGTGCATATGTGTGTAATTGTGTCATGCAGGATTTGAATCAGCATTCAAAAAAAAAGTAATGTGGGGAGTGGGTTGTTTTAAAAATAAGGGAAGCTGGGTTTAATATTGCCTGTTGGATGCCAGGATTTATCTTAGGCATCATGGCGCTGTCAAAATCAACTATGCAAAATCAATTATTTTAACAGCCAGCTGGGTGAAAATGACCTTTGATCAATTTTCCCCATCAGATATGATGGAGTCCAATTTCCTCTCTCCCCAAGCCCCCCCACTCAGCTACTACTGTTCTCTTTCTCCATGGTGTAAATTAGCAGGAACATTTTGTTTAATGAGAACTCAGCAGATAGACATCTAGAGCCAATGTTTCGTTTTGCTCCATTGATCCTCCCGGCTGTGGAGGAATTTCAACTCCCTTCACAACGATTACAAAAACCTCAGACCCTCAATTCGTTCCCTCATTCTGGGGGGCCAGCAATCTGACACCCCAAAACCACATTCAGCCTTGAAATTCATTTTCCTTCCAGCGACTGAAGTCCTGCAAATGACCACAAATGTTATTCAACGGTTATGCAGATCCTGCTCTGTGAAATACACAGAAATACACAGGGGTTGAAGTACCCCAACTAAGAGTTAAATTCATGAAGGGAGAGGACAAGAAAATATACCTATTCTATTTGTCTGGCAGCCTATCCCCAATTTTACATCCATGCTTCCAACAGTATGCCAACTTTCTTAACTTAGTTGCCTTCTCTGTGTGAGATTATATTTTCAATTGCCCCAAAGCCAGTTTGGGTAGTCCAGAAGGCCTGGCCCTGGGTGCAAGGGCCAGACAGAAGGTATGCATGTATTCCACAGCAGAACTAGTTAGATTGGCAGGAAGGAAATTTAAATTCCAGCCAACTGAGAACTTGCTAGTTCCTGGATCCCTTCCTTTATACAATTTTTTCATCTGGTCTCTCCACCCTTTCCAGGATATTACAAAAAATGTCTTTGATAAACTGTTACCCAACTCTTCTCACTAATATTTTTCATTAGCAAGGGAGATAAGCTTAATTCCTGTCAACATAGGATGTTTTTTTTTAAGACTACATTACCCACCCAGCTCATTGGCCTCCCATAAATCTCTTTGACAATTGCCTTATTTTTTCCTCTGTAAAGGGAAGTCCATAAAGACTTTGATCCAAGCACTAACCCTCTTGGCTGATAATAGACTCAGAGCTCCTATGACCACCAAAAGACAAAGTATCAGTCGTGGTAGTGGCCTTCTACGTGACAGGGGAGGGCGGTAGGAAATCCTTCTTCCAAAACAAACATCTTGATCCAGGATGGCATGATGGAGGAGGAGGAGACCATCTACCCACCCTTTCATGTACTACAGGGACAGAGGTCAATGGGTGTTGTGGTTCGCAGGCAGCCTGTGCAGATGAATGGGGACCAGTCCGGGAGTCTGGAGAGGACTCGGACGAGGGTCCTGCATCCGATGCAAAGATGGGGCTAAGACCATCTGGGAGTGGGGTGCTGCCTTCGGAGTCTGGCAGCAGAGAGGCCGAGGAACAAGGGGAGCCTGTTCCCAGTGCGCGTATGCACAGAGCTGCTAGAAGGCGAGAGCAGCTGAGACAAAAGGGGCAACTCGGGAATAAGGTGATTGCTCCTCCCATAAGGTACAAAGGACAGGCAAAGGTAGAGAAATCTTTGCAGGAAGCAAAGTCGTTCGCTCTGTTTGGATTCAGCCTTGAAGCTCTGTGTACTTAGTTTTTTTTTCAGTTAATTTGGCACTTTAGTGGTTGGCAGCAATTCAAAGGAGATAAAAGGTGGGTGCTTATTTCGAGGGACTGTTTGGGATTCATTACGGTCTGGGAATGAACGTAATTCCCAGCACTGAAATAAAACAAGAGTTGTTTGGACTAAGCGTGTGTTTAATTACAGTCTCAGGAAGCCTTGGTCAGAACAATAGGTAGGGGTCAAATCTGCCTCTGGGTTTGTGCCTGCTGAGTTTCATAGGTTTGCATCTGCAATATCCAGGACCAATTCCCTACGCCTGTGTGTACTTTGGAGTATTATTTATCAAGCTGGCTTTTTCAGAAGGCAGCCTGGGAAGAACGCCAGATGTGCATTTCTCCTTCGGAAAGTCATCTGTTACTCATGAAGAAGTGGAAGCAGCTTGCAGGGGATGTGCTGCCTCTGAAAAAAAAATGTAGTGTTTGGAGGAGCCCTTGGGTTAGATTTGTTAGAGAGGCCAAACATCTACAGTTCCTGCCCACATCCACGGCTCTAGATGTTGGAAGAGTTTTTCAGAGCAACGTTGCATCAGATACAACCTGGGAAATCTCCTTCAATGCAAACTGCCAAGACATCCTGGGTCTTACCGAAATGTCTACCAGGAGGGGTTATGATCCTTTTCCAATAAACCATAGCTAGCTTTCCAGATTAACTCTTTTTTTTTTTAACTTACCCTTGTAATTCCATTCCTCCCTGGTGATGTAATCACCATTTGCCCTTTCTCGATGATAGCATTTGTGTCAATTTTCCCTAAAATATCTTTAAAAAGGTCTCTATCAGAGGTGGTATTCAGCCAGTTCTGACCAGTTCTAGAGAACTGGTAACAGAAATTTGAGTAGTTTGGAGAAAAGACCACCTCTGACCGGCCCTGCCCCCATCTATTCTCCGTCTCCCAAATCCCAGCTGACCAGTTGGGTCTCCTTTGGTTGCCCTGCACAGGAGAACGGAGCTGGAAAGCAGGTTAGTGGGGTGGGGATGGAATGGGGATTTTGCAGTAACCTTCCCCTGCCACGCCCATCAAGCCACGCTCACAGAACCGGTAGCAACATTTTCTGAATCCCACCATTCATCTCTATAACCTTGCAAGCTGCACTGAGTGTCCAGTGTGCGTGTCCACACCAAAATAACAAAAGACCACCGAAGAAGACCATCATTAACCACTGTCCATCTCTCCTCCAACTTCTAGAAAAAGTATCAAGAGAGAAACAAATTTAGAGAAAGATGGGCCCTCAGTACATGGTCCTAAGCCATAAACTGCTTAAAAGTCTTAACTCTTACTCGATGTCCATCATTCAACCATACTTGGACATCATCTCAACAGCCTAGCAGTATCAAAGCCATTTCTACATCCTTCTTACTGACCGGTACAAACATTTTGTATCTTTGGGAAGTATTTACACTCGCCAAGACCATCCGGCTGTCCTCCAGATAGGTCTGAGTTTGTCTTGGTCATAATTCCTAATCTATACTTTCTGTTTTTATCAATCTTCCTTAGATATTTGAGGAGAAAAAGAAAAAGAAACAGAGGGATAAACTAACAGCAAAGCTTCCCAGCTGTTTGATATGGTTTTATGTTATGGTTGTGAGCCACCCAGTGTTTTAAAATGGGCAACTGTGCCCATATTCTAAATAAATAAATTCAGAGCAGAATTAAGATGAAAACATCCTGGCGGTGTTTCCCAGCTGGAGACACTCTTTAAAAAACACCCACTTAACAACATTTTTTTCTTTTTTCTCTCTAGTAGTATCCACCAACTATTTACTTTATCTCTTGGAAGTCCTTGCAAAAAAAAACAACCCATCAAGCATAAATTGTGCTTATCGCGTTAAAAGCCTTTTCATTTCACTTCGTTTTTGTTTTAATCTTTTCCCCCCCTTTCCAATTCTCTCTTTACTATATTGCCAACAAAGCAGCTGAATCTTGTCCCACACAGGAGGGTCAACCAATCATTTTCAAGGACTCTTTTTTTCTTTTTGCAATAAACCCAGATCAACGATTGAAATGCCGGGGTTTTGCAGCCTATTTTGATGTGACGATGATACAGCTGTAAGAAAGACAGAGAGAAAATTCCCCAAAGGACAGATTCCCAACTTCCCAACTGACAGCTGTTCCCCATCCCTTGTGGATCCCACAATTGCTAAATCCAGACCTGGTGGGCTGAAGCAAAGGGGCAGCCGGCCCCAACGCAAAGCTCAACACCGACCAGGACAGCAAAACTAGAATGGAGATCCTCTCGAAAGAGAGAAGTCGTGCTTTAATGACACATGGACCGAGCTAGGAAGAGACTTTACATGACTCAGCGGTCAGAGTTCGCCCCTTGGGGAATATTCAGGCAAGGCTGGTGCCACACCAGAGGTTCCTGGTTTTATTCATCCTTGCACAAAATAGAGGCTAGTCCTTACCGTGGTGGAAATAGCATTTATGGATAGATTGGAGAAATCGCTGAAGGAATCCTGTGTCCAAAGGCAGATCTGTGGCTTCCCTTTGAAGCATGTCCAAAATTTTGACTTGGATGTTGTAGGTTTGCGCACAAAGCCAAGAAGGGATTTGTCTATTGACCAGTGGTGGCCGTAGTGTGTGTGACAGGTTGTAAAATATTTACTTACTATAGAGGTAGGGATGGGTTTAAGCTTAGGCTTAGGTATAGTTTTAGACAGTGGTGGGATTCAATTTTTTTTACTACTGGTTCTGTGGGTGTGGTTTGGTAGGCATGGCTTGGTGGGCGTGGCAGGGGAAGGATACTGCAAAATCCCCCTTCCCTCCCCCACACCCCACTAACCTGCTTTCCAGCTCTGTTTTCCCTTTGCAGGGCAACCAAAGGAGACCCAGCCAATCAGCTGGGACTCAATGGGAGGCAGAGAATAGATGGGGGTGGGACCAGTCATAGGTGGGATTTGCTGGTTCTCCGAACTAGTCAAAATTTCCGCTACCGGTTCTTTAGAACCGGTCAGAACCGGCTGAATATGACCTCTGGTTTTAGAGACAGAGAAGAGAGGTAGAGGCATAGACGAGAGGCAAAGATAAAAGAGAGTAGAGGTTGATCTCAAAAGGGACATCAAAGTTCAGCCAATTGCACAGATCCCAGCTGACTATTTGTGGCCTCACTGATATCCCTGGTTATTAAGTCACCAGAGGGAAGGTTTTTGGAGAAGGAATGGGGAAAACACTTAAAGAAAAGAAATTATGAATTTTCATTCGAAGAACGAGGAAGAGTCCTTATTTACCATTATTTGTTCCATATGAAGTGTTGCTTCTGCCTTTCCTTTGGCGGGGGTGGGAGAGAAATTTTATTTTAATACTCCAAGCATGCAGACATCTGCATTTGAGCTTGTTTGATGTCAAGTCCTTCCCCCAGAGCTATAAAACTTAACGGGACAAGTCTGCGCTTGACTGCCCAGAAGCTCATCTTGCAACCGTTCTACAACCTAAATTTGGAAGAAGACGACACATCCTGACTCTAGAGGAAATGCAGTCACTTCTCAGAAGTATTTATCTGTAACCTTTCGCAGAAATACTGTCTTGTCTGACTAGTTTACATAGTGGGAATGAAAAAGAGCAAACTAAGAAAAATGCTATGTGCAATACCTGCAATTAAGCAATTTAAAAAGAAGCTTCAAATTTACTTTTGCTAAAAGCAAAAACAAACAAATTGGTCTCTAAGAAACACGTAGGAGGGGAATAGTTTCGTAATAAGGGAGCCAACCCAATAAAGGAGCTGCGTATTGCACTCATTCATAAGGCGGACCTTACAATTGAACTCAGGAAAGTGAAAAATACTTGGAAGATGAAGATGAGGAAAGAACGAGGAAGGAGGAAGAGAAGGAGGGGAGGGGAGGGAATGTAGGGGAGGAGAAGGAGAGAGGAAAGAAGGAAAGAAGGGGAAATAGATGTGAAGGAGAAGGAGAAGAAGGGGGGAAGGAGGGAGAGAGGACAGAAGGAAAGAAGGGGAAATAGATGGGAAGGAGAAGGAAGGAAGGAAAGAAAAAAGAAAAGAAATGGAAAGAAAGAAAGAAAGAAAGAAAGAAAGAAAGAAAGAAAGAAAGAAAGAAAGAAAGAAAGAAAGAAAGAAAGAAAGAAAGAAAGAAAGAAAGAAAAAAGAAAGAAAGAAAGAAGAAGGAAGGAAGGAAGGAAGAATGGAAAGGAAGGAAGGAAGGAAAGAAAGAAAGAAAGAAAGAAAGAAAGAAAGAAAGAAAGAAAGAAAGAAAGAAAGAAAGAAAGAAAGAAAGAAAGAAAGAAATGGAAAGGAAGGAAGGAAGGAAGGAAGGAAGGAAGGAAGGAAGGAAGGAAGGAAGGAAGGAAGGAAGGAAGGAAGGAAGGAACTTGGCATCTTTAAGATTTGTGGACTTCAGCCGGTCAGGATCAAACTCCAGGTTGTGGGTAGAGTTAGCCTGCAATACTGCATTCTAATCACTAGGAAGGAAGGAAGGAAGGAAGGAAGGAAGGAAGGAAGGAAGGAAGGAAGGAAGGAAGGAAGGAAAGAAGAACTACCTTCTTTCTGGTTTAGGGCTACGTCTCCGAGACTGGGAAACGTGACCCCCTCTTGAGGTTGCTCGGCTCCAGTGGCTCTCATTGCGGCCTCCTGCAGAGGAGAGGGCAGCTTGTGCCGGTTCCTCGTTTCTGTGAAGAGGCACCGAGGTCCGGATGGCCGAGATGACGTGACCAGAGAAAGGAGGCAGAGAATCTTCTTGAGGGAGTTGCTGGAGATGAGCCGAAGCAGAGTACTGCCCAGGATTGTGGGAGGGCCTCTCATAGTAGTATCCTGGGAGACATGGCCGCATCTGCACCATCACTCCACCACTGCAGCTCCTGGAGCAAGCTGACCAAGGCCCCCAGCTGCCCCAAACCCCAGGGATTCCTCCACTCTCTTCTTCTGGGGCAACGTTCCCATCTTTTATCCTTTGGGGTACCTACAAGGGAGACCAGAAGAGATGAGTTAGCGGTTGGGGGACACATCATCTTTTCAAAGTAGGTTAGGTCAAGATAATAGAATTTATTTTACACAGTGTTGCAATTCAAGTTTGGAATTCTCTACCACAAATGTTTCTCAACTCGGGCCACTTGAAGGTGGGTGGACTTCAATTCCAGGAATTCCCCAACCAACATGGAGTTGAAGTCCACCCATCTTCTAGTGGCCCAGGTTGAGAAACGCTGCTCTACCATGAGATGTTACGTAGGTTACCAGCTTGGCTGCTTCCAAAAAGGGTTGGACCAATTCATGGAACTCATAGAGCAGTGGTAGTCAACCTGGTCCCTACCTCCCACTAGTGGGTGTTCCAGCTTTCATGGTGGGCAGTAAGGATTCTGTTCTCTACTTTGTAAATCACCATTATTGTGGAACCAGTGGGCGGTTAGAGAAAATTTTACTACTAACAGAGATACAAAAGTGGGCGGTAGGTATAAAAAGGTTGACTACCCCTGTCATAGAGGTTCATGGCTGTGGCTGAAGGCCATCTACTGGTGGGCTTCCTTAGGCAGCTGCTTGTTTTCTGTAAGAACAGACTCCTTGATTAAATGGGCCAGGAGTGCAATCAACAAATCACCACTTATGTTCTTAAGAAACAGATTCCAGAAATGCTGGTTTATCATTGCACAGTGTATTAATTGAATTTTGAAAGTCTCCCTTCCTATCTTGTACTAAACTTTCCTATATTAGAAGAAATAAAGCTGGCAAGACTGAAAGCAGCACTTTCCATCTTGAGAGAACCCTTACACCAAAATAGAATAGAAATCTTATTGATATAGTTATCTGCCTATCTTTAAAGTATAAAACTGATATTAGTATAAAGGTAAAGGTTCCCCTTGCACATCCATGCCAATTGTTTCTGGCTCTAGGGGGCGCTGGTGCTCATCTCCGTTACAAAGTCGAAGAGCCACGCTATCCGAAGACATCTCCGTGGTCATGTGGCTGGCAGGACTAAACACCGAAGGCGCATGGAACGTTGTTCCCTTCCCATCAAAGGGGTCCCTATTTTTCTACTTGCATTTTTGCTTTCAAACTGCTAGGTTGGCAGAAGCTGGGACCAGTAATGGGAGCTCACTCCATTACATGGCTCTAGGGATTCGAACTGCTGAACTGCCAACCTTTCTAATTGACAAGCTCAGCGTCTTAGCCCCTGAGCCGCCAGTGCGTCCCTTGATAAATAAAAACATAGTCATAATAGGTAGAAAACCCCTGCAGTTATCTCCAATCTGGTTTTAGATAACTATCCCCTTCAAATATCTACTTATGTCAAGTAGATATTTGGGCCATATTAGATGTTAGGTGATGTAACTCCAAAGATTAACATTAATTAACAGTGAGGACAATTACTCAGTGGGATGGCTTGTCTCCAGAAATTGTGGGTGCTCCATCATTAGAGGTTTTTAAGAAGAGACTGGACAGCCACTAGTCTTGAGATTGTGTAGGTTCTCCTTCTTGAGCTGGGGGTTGGACTAGAAGACTTCCAAGGTCCCTTCCAGCTCTATTCTGATTGAATTTAATTGATTTTCCACAGGGAGGCTGGATTGGCTAAAAAGCTTTTGGACACTAGAAGATATAACCTAATATTAACAGATTAACAGAGTTTTGAAGGGATCTTGTAGGTCATCTAGTCCAACCCTCCGCCCAAGCAGGAGACCCTATGCCATTTCTGGCAGATGGCAGACGACCAACCACCTCTACAGAGAAGAATCTGGGGGTGGGTTGCTTAGTCTCACAGATGAATTTATTTTGTGACCTAATTAATCAGTTAAAGGAATTTTCTGAACTTTAGTTTCCAAGCCGGGAGAGATTCAGAAATTAGGAGAATGAGTAATTTTACAATCCAGAAGGAAAAGCTTGAACTCTGCTTGGCAGCAGCTAGCAACAGATCCACAGCAGCCGGACACAATACAAACACACACACACACACACACACAGAGCCCTCCCTCGGGCATCACAGATTCCCACAAGCCACATCTCCCAAGTTGTTCTCAAGGGGAATTCTTGCACATGTCTAACTGGCCCTGACAAGAGAGAAGGATTTGTCAAAAATTTACTAACAACATAAACTAATTCAGTGTCATCTTTATTTGTTACATGCATACACAGATTTTTCTGTCAATGCAATCCAGATGTTTCTCCGTTTTGAAATGCGCCTTGATATTTATTAGTCATGACATCAAAGGAGGAGGGAGGAAGAGTCTGGGTAACTTTAGCACATGTCCCTTCCGAAATCTATCTTGTTCCCCTTCCCCATTTAAACTTTGGCACAAAAATAAAGCAAGTTTGGCCAGAAACGCTACAAAAGAACAAAATAAAAGTATTCACGATGGATGAAGGCTGCTTCTAACTGGATCACAAAAAGATGCTTCAGAACATCACTCCCCAGACATCACTCCAACTTGCAACTCTTTAAATCAGGATGGCCAATCTTGGCAATGTTAAGACTTGTGGACTTCAACTCCCAGAATTCCTCAGCAAACAGAACCCAGCATGGCCCATAACTCCTCCTTTCCTCATCCAACAAACCCTCTATCAGGTTCCGCTGCTCACGCTGGAGAATAAATGACAACACACCTTGTTTTGCTGATGCCTTTTATCTCTTCCATGGAAAACGTGGTACGAACTGACCAGCACAAAAGCACATAATAGTCAGATCTGCTTGCTTAGCGTTACCCACCGCCAAATACAGCCGGGTCAAAACTCCACCACCACCACACCCAGTGATCTTGTTCCAAACAAGGGGAATGCCACCCCACAGCTGCTTTGAAAGTAACGCCTCCCAGGTGATTGCACATGCGCGGTCATTCTATTCATCGTGGTGCAAGTCAGTGCCGATCAGCTGTTAGGTTGCCGCGATTCACTCAGCAAGGCAGGCATTGGTCTCGAGCGATCGTCCAAACCCCGCGGAATGGCAGCCCTGCGCTATTAGGGCTGACACCCCCAACCGTCTCCCCACCAATGATGGTATGCTACCGGTTCAGACTGGTTCATTCGAACCGGTAGTAAAAAAAAAAGCCAATGATCAGCTGAGAGGAGGAAAAAAATCCTCTGACAATCAGCTGAGAGGAAAAAGAAGAGAAAGGTGCAGGATTGACCCCCCCACCCCTCCCCTGCGCTTTTCTCTCCTTTCTCCTTGCAGCTGATTGGCACTGCAGGTCTCAGCTGGTGTGGGGAAACCTGCACACCCAGCGTTAGGCAAAGCACGCCCACCAAGCCACGCCCACCGAACCGGTGGTAAAACAATTTGCATCCCACCATTGCCCTCCACCACAGAAGGGAGGTTCTAAGCATCCCATATCTAGGCAGGTAAATGTCTATGGAGATTCTCAAATCAGCCAGGTCCTGTTGTCCTAAAGACGTTTCCCAAGAGGCAACTGGACTTTCTTGTTGTTTTCCTTGAAAACATTTTGTTTCTCACCCAGAACTGAAGAAGCTTTTTGGGCGAGAGGTTTTCAAGGAAAAACCCAAGAAAATCCAGTTGCCTTTTGGAAAAGCATCTTTGGGATATCTAGGCAGGTGGGACCAGAACATTTTGGGTTTTCAAGCTTGGAAGCACGGTCTGAAAAGCATCATCTCCAAATGTAGATGTCGGCCTTGGAAGCCATTTTTTTACTTGGAAGCTTCAAGGATGCCCCATTCAGTGCTTGGGAATTTGGGAGGGGGGATTTCATAGAGAGGGGGAAGATTAGACACAACAGCGTTCTTTCTCAGAGAGTCAAGGACATGTTGCTCTGCACCTGGAGGGGAGCGTCTGAAGGAAGGTCTCCAGTTGGGATGAAGATTTCATTGGGCCATGTAATGTACTGGTGGGTGCAAGGGATGGATCTTGGAATTTCTCTTTTGGGAAGGGAAAACCTGGAACTCTTAGATTTGGCTTTTTCCAGATGTGCCAATATGACAACTCTAACAAAATGGAACTTTGAGGAAATGTTGTCTCGGAGATTATTGAGTTGGAGTTTGTTAGTTGGAACATGGATAGTAGACTTTGACGATCACCAAAGTGCTTTGTACAGACCACATTGGCTCTTCTTTTGAAGACAGGGAAGATTGGGCCCTTCTTCTGCTAAAAGACCAACAGTGGTACTCAGAGGAGCAAAAGACCACACATACACACCAACCTGCTGATGCCTTACAGGCCAACTTGGATTGGAGCCAGTCAGAATAACTAATCTGCATGATGTGGCACCCTTCAGCAGCTACTTTCCATGACTGCTGCTGGACTTCCCAGCCTCTGAATTATGAGATTTACAGCTAAAGGGTGATGAAGGGAACCAGGAAACGGAGGTTAAATGTTAAGCAGACCCACAAAACAAGAGTCCATTTCTCTCATTTGGAATCAACACCTACTAATTCAGCTTGGGCTATTTATCTGCCAGCACTGGAGATTTCCCATTAAATAATAATAACAGCCATCCCAAAATGCAACAGTTAAAAGTGATATTAATAGCCACTCAACAGACTCTCCCTCGTTTCTATATTTCTGAATTATGCCTTCACCGAGTCAACTTCATATATATGCTAAGTAGGAAATAATGGTGAGATAATTGCTCAAGGCATTCATCCATTTTCCTAAACGTCTGTGCTAGCTCTGGCTTTTATTCAAATATTCTATTCTAAGACAGCCATGAACAAGCCTTTGACTTTCCAAAACCATTTCCATTAGACTTTGAAGAAGCAAGATTAAGATCTCACAACTATAGCTGTTGAAACTGTGTGCGAGCCCTTGAAAAGTGAGAATATCTATGGGGATTAGAAGACATTATTATTCCAAAAATCCAAATATGAAATGAGACCTCAACTGTGATGGTCATCTAACTACAAAGTATTCTTGATCAAAGTAGATTCAATGATTCTAATATATTTTACTCAATAGATAGAGCTAACCATCTGTGTGTCTGTCTTTGGATGATGATCCAGAGAATATTTGGGGAGATATGGGTCCCCCTTACATAACAGAATACAGAATAACGGAGTTGTAAGTGGAGGTCTTTTAGTCCAACCCCCTATACCACTTTAGACAAATGGTTGTCCAATCTCTTCTTAAACATCTCAAACAAGGGAGTCCTTTTTATCAAGTCTAAAATCGTTGAGGTCTCATCCAAACAACACTACAACTATCAACGACATAATCAGGCATGGGCAAGCGAGACAGAAGAGACCTCAAAACTGGGCAATGCCTGGAAAAGATCACCAGCCCTACCACATCTGAAGGGTCTTAAAGGACTTTGAGAGGACAAAGAACTCTGGACTAATGTCACCCAGATCTTCGTGCATCTGTAACTTTGAAACATCTCCCAGACTCATTCTTTTGGAGCACACAGAGAAGGCTGGAGCCAAACCAGATGTAGAAAGTGGACAAAGATTTCTTCCACCCAAGAATGAACCCACTCTGATCCTTAAGAACTTCCATGCAAGTGTTTATGCTTAAGGGAAAGCATTTGGGTTGGGAGCAGAAGAGGAACTTGGTTTATCACAATCCCATTTTTGGTTGAAGCCATCTTGAAATCTCTCTGGATCACATTCAGTCCTTGCCCAAAACTCAGCTTGGCATGTGTTCTTCCAGAGTGGCTCGTTGGTTTAAAAACTGTTTCATTGCTGTGATGTAAGAAATCTCATTGTAAAAGATACTTGTCCTGTCAATTTTCTTTTATAGGCGATGCCACTCTTGGATAAAATTACCAGCAAGGCTTGCCAATATTAAGCCATTTGAGCAAGCAGGAAGATCATCTTGATCCAATTCCAAAATATGGGGTGGAGTTAATGGGCTCATCTTTTTGAGAAGAAATCCAGAACCTCTCTGTCTGAAGGAACTCAAAGCAGAGGTAGAACTTTAGCTGAAGCTACTACGGTAGAAAAGTGCAAACCTTCTCAAAACGGTAAACTGTGCAAAGTTTGGAACATCATCAGGTTTTCTGTGCTGCCCTTTTCTTTAGTTTTATCTGCTGTTGGTCATTTAACAGGAAAGATAGGAGCTCCAAAACTAGGTTCTCTCATTGTGGTTGGTGGCACATGGAGAAAGACCAGATAAATAGCCACCTTAGTTGGTCATCAAAAGGAAAACTCTCCATCAAAGTTTTTTTTTTTTTTTTGTCTTTTAATGACCCCATAATCCCTGGCATCGGGGTGGAGTCAGGGCAACTGAATGGAGCTGAGTATTTACTGGCCGGATGCCCTTCCTGTTGCCAATGTGGAGTTTGCAGCAGATATATTCTCATTGTGCCCAGAGAGAGAAATACCAAAGAGTGACCTCATTTAAACCATGATCTGCTGTGGGGAACTGATATCAGCCTGGTTGAGCAACAGGAAGCAAGCCAGGACTACACACATTTCAAAAAATCAAAGTTGCTCCAATTCTGCTGACCTTGTTTAACCCATGCAAAAAATTCCCAAACGGTGGGAACAAATGCTAAACCTTCAGCGTGGCGTTCACATTCTTCCAGAACAATGGAGCTGACAAGGCTCAGCAACCTCTGAAGGAAAGGCGACGTTTCTCAGCCGTGAGCGCCTGGCTGTGGCTTCCTCTCCTCTCCTCCCTGTCCCACCCTGCCCCGCCCCGACCGAGATGAAAGCCAGCGTGGCTCTTGATGTGCCTTCAGGACACAAATGCCTTTTGCTCGCCCACAAAAGGTGGATTCTGAAGGATGAGGGAGAGGAGAAAAAGGTACATTCAAGTAAGGATTAAGCAGCCAGATCAGGCTGTTGTTGAAAAGCTGAGTCTCAACTCCAGCTGAAATGGAATTTGAAGCCGGGATTAGATTTGCAAGTTTGATCTTTCTTTCAACTTAAGAGGCTGCGTAGAGACAAGACGAAAAAAGGATGCTAACAGCTTGATTGACGTACCATCTGAAGCCCGGGCCTGGTTTAATGTGAGCTGGGTACAGACAACGCATAAAACCAAAATCACAACATGTGAATTTGCTTCATGACTGTAGTAAAATGATCATAAAATCAGGGCTCACTGAACGACTGCATCACTAGATGATGGGAGTTCCAGTTCCAATTATGGTCATAAGTCAAGAGTTACTTGTCGGTACGATGGATGAAAATCCATCTAGGCTGTCTTGAAGCAAGATACGCCCAAAACTGTAGCTGTAGACCAGACTTGGCTAACATTTCAGCATTTTAAGACCCCCGAATAAACCATGGTTAGTTGCTGGTACTGCCTCAGAAGGGGCTTAAAGCATGCAGAGCTGCAAAACTGCCCCATCCACGTTGGTTCTTTGTGGGATATGCAACACTTACCTTTCTGTGTTCAATGGAAGGCTGTGGAATGACCAGCTGAAATCCAAGCACAACTAGAGAACTCAGAATCCTGCAGGGCAAAAAAAGATTGTCATTGACTTTCCTGCTTTGCAAGCGAGACAACCCAACCACAACTTTCTGGTTAAATGTGTAGATGGCCCATCGCCGAGTTTGCCCAACACTCTCCAAAGGCCACAGGGTGCAAATTCATAGCACTGATGATATTACCTAGTTGGGTCATGAAATGTCTGCAAGAAAACAGCTAAGCACAAGCAGCACCAAGAACCCCGCCGATTAAACGTTTTCACTCCAAAGCTAAAAGTCCTTCAAATTCCAACAATCTGATTGACTATCCCAAAACTGCTTTCATTCCCTCCATCCCCATTGGACTTCCTTGGTTTTTTTTTTCTTTGAAAACATTTCACTTCTCACCCAAGAAGCTTCTTCAGTTCAATTCAGTTCAGTTCTTCAGCGAAACATTTCCAAGGAAAAAAATCGAGACAGTTCAGTTGCCTTTTGGGGTAGGGGAAGCACATTTGAGACAACCATGACCTGGATGATTGAATACAGAATAACAGATTTGGAAGAGACCTTTGAGGTCTTCTAGTCCAACCTCAAGCAGGAGATCCTATGTCATTCCAGACAAATGGATATCCAATCTCTTCTTGAAAACCTTCAGTGATGGAGCCCAACTTCTGGTGGCAACAAAGAGAATCTCCATAGACAAACCTGATTGACTCTAAAAAAATTTCAAAGAAAATACCCTCATCCTGGCTTGGGTGTGCGTTGCAAATGTTTATGTGCAAAGCCCAGATGGAAAACAAGGCTGATGTTTCGCATGTCAAACCAATTCAAACTTACAAAACTGCTATTGATTTTCTGTTCTGAACAAGGGCGAAGTTTTTGACAGGTAGCTGTGCATTCTTTCTCCTATCCATCTTTCCCCTGCTAGACTAATCAATCATTTCTCTTATTTGCTGCTTGAAATAAACTGTGATTACTATTTTACACCAAGTCAAATTATGCATAGTTTGCCGTGTCTAAATTTGTACATTCTTTCTATATATTTTTTTGTTTTGTTTTTCTCTGTTCCCCAACTTTACAAAAATAGATTCTTCCTATTCTACAGGGGGTTGGATGCAAACTGGCAATGTTAAAATTCAGGAAGCCCGAACAGCCAAGGGAAACTGGAAAAAAAAACAAAAAAACCGGCAGGACATTTTGGAGGAGAATATGAATGGGATTCACTGCCAAGACGTTTGTAGAAGTGACATCAAAGATGGCTTCAAATCTGGGATGTGTCAATCCCTGCCAAATGTTTGTTAATAAAAGTTGGATGTAATGAAGAGTAATGCTATTTTAAAAATGCATTCATTTCTAGCCAGCATAGTTTTGCAATCAAATTAAAGATTTGGAGCATATCCTTCCCTCCCTGCTTCCAAAAGTAAATCTGATTTTGCTGTGTCCTCAAGAAATTGGGTGAGTAAGCAGCGAGGTCAAAGCCTCCCTTGATTTGAGCTGATTGCTACGTGGGCATGGAAGTACAAAGTATTGTTTTTCTGGATATAATATAGAAATGAATTGCCATCGTTTTCTTCCAGATGTGACTTTACTTTCTAATCTGCAATCTAGAAATCTCCATTTCAAGTGTTAATCCCATCTGACCCTGTTCAGTTTTTTGTTCACAACAACCAGGTTGGAGAAAACTGGTCTCAAAAAAAAGAGACCAGGGTCAAAGAAAGAATACAAGCCAATTTGTCTTACACTGAAAGGTGTTGGCCAATTTAAGTTCGTGGTTAAATAAATGAGAACAAAATGCACCAGAAGGCTCTGTAATGAGATCTCTGAAACAGTTATGTTCAAAACCAATCCAACCAGCCCATCAATATTGTCCTTACCAACCCAGACAGTGAAATGGTTTTTTTTTTTAGTGAGTCACACATTCCTAATAAAGATTTGAAACCCCCTTAGCAATCTTTGTTCTATTTTAACAAGCCCAGGAATTCAACCAGGCCTGAAGAAATAAAATTTATTCCTTATTATAAGAATTAAGATTTATTCCTTATTATTCCTTACAGTCAGTGTCCCAAAGGTGTTTTTCAAAAGGCCACTGGATTTTCTTGTTTTTTTTTTCCTGGAAAACGTTTTGCTTCTCAGGCAACAAGTTCCTTCTTGGGTGAGAGAAGAACAGAAGAAGGATCTTGAATGAGGAGCAACACATTTTCAAGAAAAAAAAACCCAAAAAAATTAGTTGCCTTTCAAAAAGCACCTTTGGCACAATCATGATCTGGATGACTGACAATCACCATAGGTTGAGGACTACCTGTACAAATTAAGCCATCTTGGGAAAGTGGGGGAACAGGCTGGGTTAGAGGGAAGAGAATAGGCCAATACTCACCGCAAAGACCCTTTAAAATTGTCTAGCATAATTCTTGAGTCTGAAAATGATGTGTCTGAGAGCCAAAGGTTGGTTGCCAATTTGCTGAAAGCTGGGGGGGAAGAATTATAGAAAAATCCTGAGGAGAGTAAATACAAAGAGAAAGAGAGAGAGAGAGAATAGGATTAGTTACTCATCATCATTTTTTAAACAATTCTTTTCAGAATTTCTGTGAAGGTGAAAGACGGTTGAAATACCACTTTGTTATTCATTGGGGATGAACAATCACTAGGAGGAACAAAAATGATATGAAATACATTCGCCCCAAGCTTCAAATGCAGATTTCAAAGAGCCATAAAATTAGGAGATCCAAATTTCCCACTTATCACCCATTTTTTTACTGTTAACTGTAGACGCATTGAACTGCAATTTGGTTTATACAATTCATGCCCAATGGCCGCTTCTTAATATGGTGAAGTTTTGCTCATTTTTCCAAATAGACAAACTGTATTTGCATGCTAATTTTTCCAAACTTACCTACATTTGTATCTCAATTTGTCTCAAATTCACCTAATTTTTATCCCATATTTCCAAAAATAGCTAACTTTAAGCTACTTTTAGCTAAAGTTTAGTTAACGCTATGCTACATTTTGCAAAATTATGCTCTGATCTTTATTCCAAAATAAATCTGGGCTAATTTTTCCCCAAATTTATCCAATGCTGAACCAGTAGGCGTAACACACCTATTTTCTTTCTGTAAAAAAAAAAGTATTCCCAACTCTTCCCAAAGCCTGTAATAAAAGCTAAAAAAATCCCAGTTCGTTCCCTCAGCTGCCATTCCCAAACTTCACACTGTCCTCTCAGTTGGAGAAAATCCATTTGTAAAAGGCAGCCCCGTTGCAAAAAAACCAGCCTTCCCATCTTAACAAAAGATTGGCGAAAAGCATGTCAAAATTCCCAAAGAGCAACAATGCAGGCGACTGTCTCAAGTCTGTCTCGTTTTTCCCCCCACAACCCAATCTTTTATAGATTATCCATCTTGATTGCCATATGCCTCACAACCAGCAATTTGTTCTAACTGGGAGATATTTTGCTGACCCAGCATCTCTTTGAGATAAACCTTGATCCTTGTCTGTCAACCAATCTGATAACTCAAAAGACGCTGGGCAAAATCAGAGCTTATCTCTTAAGCCACCCTGCGCACAGCTCCGCAGGCCTCTGGCCTGTTTATTGTAGAAACTTGACATTATCAGCTACACAACATTGGCTTTTGTGATCTGGCCAAGACCAACATGATTTGGAATGGACTAAAAACAACCAAGCAGTGTTTGAAGCCCTTCTGAACTCAAGAGGGGGAGATAGAATGATGCCAGGGCTACAGAATCCAAATTTGGATCCTGAGTTCTCAACAGACTTGGGGATCTCTTTCTCCTTGAAGTCTTCTGAATGTTTATTTGGACGTTGGGCAGAGTCCCAATGGCCGAGGATCAAAGATACAGAAAGGTTGACCTGGGGGAGGAAGGAACTGTGTGGTATTTCTCAAGCCATTCTGCAAAACTGTAACTTGGATGCCCCATAAGTTTGAACATTGCAAAAGAGAGGAGAAACATGGAAAGGCTGAGATGGATTCATGCATTGGTTTAACTGCAATGTGTTGAATATAAACCTGGTTTAACTGCAATGTGTTGAATATAAACCTGGTTTAACTGCAATGTGTTGAATATAAACCTGGTTTAACTGCAATGTGTTGAATATAAACCTGGTTTAACTGCAATGTGTTGAATATAAACCTGGTTTAACTGCAATGTGTTGAATATAAACCTGGTTTAACTGCAATGTGTTGAATATAAGCCACTATTGGGTGGGTTCACACCGTGTGTTAAGCCTACCCACCTCCTGCACAGTAGTTTACAACTTCCCTCTTTTATAAATTCCAAAGGCTTATCAATATTATTGCATTGAGATATTCATCTATTACTGGACGTGATTTTTTTTAAATAGCACACACAGTGCAACCATCATTCATTTAGCAATTATTTGAAATTACAACAGAACTGGAAAAAAATTTACTTATAATCAGCCCTCGCACCTATGGCCATTGCTGTCCTCCCCATGGTCATGTGATCAACATTCGGACACTTGGGAACTGGTGTGTATTTACAATATTTGTAACATCCCAGAGTCTTGCGATGACCATGATATGACCAAAACAATGGTCATAACATCTGGCATGCCTCGCTTAAGAACCACCTTCAGCAGTGGAGATTCTAATGGTGGTCATAAATTGAGGAGTATATTTGTACATATCTAGAAAAAAGGGGCTCCGTTTCAAGTTTTTAACCTGAAGCCATTGCCCTTCATCGAGATTTATATCCGAAACTCATTCAAGTGCAGATCGGTCTTTGCTAGGTAATTTATTTTATTTTGTCTTGTTGACTTAAATCTATGGCAAGCCAAGACTGAATTTCCTTGGCATTTGTCTTTCTGCTTTGTGTGCGCGCTTTGCCAGCTGCTACTGACAATTCTAGTAGAAGGAGCTAAGAAATGTCAGGTCTGTTTTGTTTTGGAAACCGACTAATTTTCCCCCAGTGATTTATGACCCAAATTCTTTTGTGCAGCCAAAAAGGCCCACCCGGTGCCTCTCCAGAAAAAGTAAGTGGCGTCTCTTTCCAGATGAGGGCCTGTGTGGTCATAATGCATAGATGATCTGCCATGAAGGTTCAAAAAAGATGAGATAGATAGATAGATAGATAGATAGATAGATAGATAGATAGATAGATAGATAGATAGATAGATAGATGAATGACAGATAGATAGATAGATAGATAGATAGATAGATAGATAGATAGATAGATAGATAGATAGATAGATGTAGGTAGGTAGGTAGGTAGGTAGGTAGGTAATAGAGATGATAGACAGACAGACAGACAGTTATCATTCCAGGAAAAATCATTTTCCTCATTCCTATCAGGATCAAATCATCATATCTCTGTCTTTTTAAGATTTCTACCTTACCACAAATGGTGCCTCCTGCTTGATCCAAGCCAGGATCCAAGGCAGATGGATGGATAGATGCATAATAGAAGGATGGATAGCCATAGATAGACAGACCGATGATAGAGGTATGGATGCACGGATGGATATAACAGGTAGATAGGGAGGTAGACAAGGAAGGAAGGAAGAAGGGAGATAGGTAGGCAGGCAGGACGTTATACCTATAAAAGGTCCATGAAAGAGATGAGACACCTCATCAGCCCTCCTGCCTTTTTTGACACACACATCCCCAGCAGATGCTGCTGCCCCAAATCCAGATTTATGTCAACAAGTTTGAAAGATTGATCCCTACATTCCAGTGGGGGGAGGGAATTAAGGAAATAAATGTTACACTCCTGCCAGAGATTAAAGCAATCCTCTGACATGCAACAAGATGATGTTTCAGTGCAAATTAAAAACCGAAACTCACCGCTGCCTGGAGGCTGCATGAAAGAAAGAAAGGATATGTATCTAATAAATAAATAACAATCCTCCATTCTTTTTTTCTTGCTCGATAATTGCTTCCTTCTTTCTTGAAAGTTGGAATTCAACTTTCTCTAACCCTCCACTCTGGCCAATTCAGAGTTCCAAACTCATATAATATATGTACACAGTGGCATCGTGCAATCATTAATCCAGTTTCTTCCCATTCCTCCACTATCCTTCTACCCTCTGGATCAAAACCTAGCTCTGTGAAAAAGGGGGGAGGGGTTTCACCCAGCTGATTAGCTCACACGGAGCCAAAT
Organism: Bungarus multicinctus; assembly: GCA_023653725.1. Classification (NCBI taxonomy): domain Eukaryota; kingdom Metazoa; phylum Chordata; class Lepidosauria; order Squamata; family Elapidae; genus Bungarus; species Bungarus multicinctus. The sequence goes on from CM042843.1 coordinate 21,120,239, forward strand.
TCACCAGAGAATGCAACTACACCCAGCAATCAAAACTGTGTTTCTTTTCCAAGAGGTTCAATGAGTTTTGTCTTGTTTTTTTAAATAAGGTCTGATCACACGTATAATAGGAGCCAGGTTTTTACAGCTTGTGTGATGGCTGGGTGGGTTCAAAGGCTGGGTGTGTCGTTTTGAATGGATGGTGTGCTTCACAACGACGTTTGCTAGAGGGTTTCGCACACAAACGCATCCTTTTCTGTTGTTGTTCTTCCATGGAGACGGGGTAAGTGGAATATCTAGCCATACCCAAGAAGATGTCTCAATCACGGTTTGGCTCTGGGGAGGTTGACTTAAAGCCAACTAGGATAACTTTTATGACCCATGGACCTCAACTCCCAGAATTCATAACTGGATGGAAGCATTCCTGTCAAACAGACAACAAATGGTCAAAATTGGGAGCGTCCTATCAAATTCTGTACCTGTCAACAGTGGTGTCCCCCAAGGCAGTGTCCTAGGACCAACTCTCTTCATACTTTACATAAATGGCCTCTGTGATCATATCAAGAGCAACTGCGTCCTCTTCGCTGACGATGTAAAGCTATTCAACACCACAGACAATACTGCTACCTTTCAAAAAGACCTCGACTATGTATCAGAATGGTCAAACAAATGGCAACTTCAAAACTCAACAAATAAATGCTCTGTCTTATATATTGGCAAAAAAAATCAGAAAATAAAATACAGGCTGAATAGTCAAATCCTTACTGATGACACAAACTTTGTCAAGGACCTTGGAGTACTCATCTGTAATGACTTAAGTGCTAGAGCCCACTGTAACTACATAGCCAAAAGGGCGTTAAGAGTTGTTAACCTAATTTTATGTAGCTTTTTCTCTGGTAATATTACACTAATAACTAGAGCATACAAAACATTTGCTAGACCAATACTCCAATACAGCTCATCAGTCTGGAACCCACATTACGTATCTGATATTAACACAGTTGAGAAAGTCCAGAAATATTTCACAAGAAGAGTCCTCCACTCCTCTACTCGTTGCAGAATATCTTATGCCACCAGACTCGAAATTCTAGACCTAGAAAACCTAGAACTACGCCGCCTTCGGTCCGATCTAAGTATAGTATATAAAATCATACATTGCAATGTCCTACCTGTCAATGAATACTTCAGCTTCAACCATAACAACACAAGAGCAAACAACAGATACAAACTCAAGGTTAATCGCACCAAAGTTGATTGCAGGAAAAACAACTTCAGCAACAGAGTGGTCAATGTCTGGAATGCTCTACCTGACTCTGTGGTTTCTTCCCCAAACCCCAAAAACTTTAACCTTAGACTGTCTACTATTGACCTCACCCCTTTCCTAAGAGGTCTGTAGGGAGCATGCATAAGCGCACCAACATGCCTACCGTCCCTGTCCTATTGTTTCTTTTATTTTTCTTATATGTATCCATTTCATGTATTCATAACTATGTATACATTATACCTATTATCTTGTAAGCGATTGACAAATCAAACAAATAAATAAATAAATAAAATAAGCCTCTCCCCAATTGTGTGCTAAATTTGACAAATATGGAGGCGATAGTAGAGTCAAATTTCATTTCTTCATGAAATTTGTTTTTTTTTATTTTTCTTATATGTGTCCATTTCACGTACTCATAACTATGTCTATACTTATATCTGTAAACTTATAATCACTTGACAAAATAAATACATAAAATAAATAGAATTCCTAAGCATGTAGACTTCAACTCCCAGAATTCCTGCGCTTGTCCTAGGCTGCATTAACAGAGGGACAGAATCAAGATCAGGTGAAGTGTTAATACCCCTTTTACAAGGTCTTGCTAAGACCACACTTAGAATACCGCATCCAGGTTTGGTCGCCACGATGTAAAAAAGATGTTGAGACTCTGGAACTGTGATGGCGAATCTATGCCATGTGTGCCAGAAGTGGCACGCAGAGCCATCTCTCTAGGCATGCCAGCCATCGCCCGTTGCTCTTCCGGGTTCTGGCACACACATGCGCACCAGCCAGCTGGTCTTCGTGTGTGCGGGAGTGCCGGAAACATGAATGCATGTTTAGAAATCGGAAGACCAGGTGGCTGGTGCGTATTCATGCGTTGGGAAGCTAAGCTTCCGGTTTCCGGTGCGTGCATGCGTGCTCCCATTTTGGCACTTGGTGGGTGCCAAAAAAGTTCGTCACCCCTGCTCCAGAACACACAAAGAGTGGTTATCACACCTATCCAGAAGTCACACTTGTGATCCAAAACATTAGTTTATAATCCCAAAGGTGCTTTTTTAGGAGGCAACTGGACTTTCTGGGTTTTTTTTTTTTCTTCTGAAGATGTTTTGCTTCTCATCCAAGAAGCTTCTTCAGCTCTGACTGGATGGTGGAGAGCTGAAGAAGCTTCTTGGATGAGGAGCGAAATGCAGGGGTGGGATTCTACCAGTTCGCATCCATTCACTAGAACCGGTTGTTAACATTCTAAGCAGTTCGGAGAATCAGTTGTTAGAAGAAATTACTGGCCTAATCCTGTAAGGAAGGAAACATTCTGGCGTTGCTTACAGAAACTGCCTCTCCGTTAACCCTTATTACATTCTTGGCAGGGCTAGACTTCCTGTCTCAGGAACTTCTCTGGAGTTTTTTTCCCCTCCTTTGCTGGTACTTTGCTTGTGTGGAGTGACCATTCAAAGTTACAATGGCACTGAAAAAAGTGAGTGGTGACCATTTTTCACACTTACGACTGTTGCAGCATCCCCACAGTCACGAGAGGCCAGGCGAGGAGATGCATGGCTCGATGTGAGTGATGTTGAGTTGGCCACACCCAGCCAATAACATTACCACCAAACCACGTCCACCCAGTCACATGACCACCAAGCCACGCCCACCAATTAAGCCACACCCACATAACTGATTGTTAAAAATTTTGAATCCCACCCCTGGCAAAACATCTTCAAAGAAAAAAAAACAGAAAGTTCAGTTGCCTCCTGAAAAAGCACCTTTGGGACAAGAGAATCTCCATAGTTTATAATCTGGGTCCTCTTGATTTTTGGAGCACTGGGGAGTCCCTGACTTGCAAAGCATTCATTTAGCAACCGTTTGAAGTTCCAACAGCACTGGAAAACGTTGACTTACGACCCATCCACGCGCTCTCTGTGATTAGGTGATCAAAATTTGGACATTTGACAATCGGTGCTACACACACACACACACGCGCGCGCAAACGCTTCAGATCAGGGCCCTGTGAGTTTTCTCCAGACTCCTTAAATCCCACCGGATCAGCCTCATGTGATATATGAGACTCCAGGTGTGCTCTACACCCCTAAGTTGCCCAGGTGAGGTTAACCTCAGAGGCAGGCAGGCAGGTGGGGAAAACAATGGGAACTACAGATGGCCAAGTGAATGCAAAACAGGCAGAAGGAGAAGGAAAAACGAAGGCTGGGAAAAAGGCAGAAGCTAATCTGATTAGGTGGAAACTCATCAAGGAAAAAAGAAACTTGAAACTACGGAGAAATTTCCCGACGGTTAGAACAATTAACCAGTGGAACGACTTTTGCCTCCAGAAGTTGTAGATGCTCCAACGGTGGAAGTTTTTAAGAAGAGATTTGTCTGAAGTGGTGTAGGGTTTCCTGCCTAAGCAGGGGGTTGGACTAGAAGACCTCCCAGGTCCCTTCCAGCTCTTGTTATTCCAATTCTAATTCAGAAGGGAAAGGAACGAATCGTGATGAAAACTTGCTTAACGCTCTATTGTTGTTTCTCATCGGCTCCATAACCGAATTTCTTTCCAATATTCTCTCCGACACACGTAGAGAGATAGTCCTTGACTTACGACCACAATGGAACCCAAAATTTCGGTGGCTAAGCAAAACATTTGTGAAGTGAGTTTTGCCCCATCTTTCTTGCCACGGTTGTTAAGTGAATCATTGCATTTGTTAAGTTAGTAACCCGGTTGTTAAGTGAATATGGCTTTCCCCATTGGCTTGGCCAGTCGGAAGGTCGCAAAAGGAGATCGGGGACTCTGCAACCGTCATAAATATGAGTTAGTTGCCAAGTATCTGAATTTTGATCATGCAACCATGAAGGTGCGGGAACGGTCGTACGTGTGAAAATTGGTCGTAAGTCACTATTTTCAGTGTCTTTGTGGCTTTGAACCGTCACTAAATGAACTGTTGTAAGCGGAGGACTATCTGTACCTGGTTCATGCACTGCTTTAAGCTGTTCGGGGCTGAAGGATTTAGCATAAACCACGATTCACAGGTTTGCATCCCAAGCTACGCCAGAAGCTCACAAACTGCCATTCAGCCCGAAATGGCCAAAACCCCATTAATTCTCCAGGAGGTTCCCCAGCATGTGTGAACCCAGCTGAGCTTTCCCTTCCTAGAGAAGGACATGCTAAGATAGAAATCCTTTCTAAAAAAATCCAAGCTCCTTCCTTCCTTCCTTCCTTCCTTCCTTCCTTCCTTTCACTTTCTCTCTCTTTCTCTTTCTCTCTTTCTTCCTCTTTCTCTTTTTCTCTCTTTCTTTCTTTCTCTCTCTTTTTTTCTCTTCCTTTCTTTCTCTCTCTTTTTCTCTTTCTTTCTCTCTCTTTCTACCTATCTCTTCCTCTTCCTTCCTTTCTCTTTCTCTCTCTCTTTCTTTTTTCTCTCTCTTTTTCTCTTCCTTTCTTTCTCTCTCTTTTTCTCTCTCTTTCTTTCTCTTCCTTCCTTTCTCTCTTTATCTTTCTCTCTCTCCCTCTCTCTCTCTCTCTCTCCCTTTCTTTATCTCTCTTTCCCTCTCTCTCTCTTTCTTTCTCTTTCTCTCTTTTTCTCTCCCTCTCTCTCTCTCTCTATCTCCCTTTCTTTATCTCTCTTTCCCTCTCTCTCTCTTTCTTTCTCTCTCTCTTTCCTTTTGCATGAAACATGTCTAACTAACCAGGGCACCATTTCAAAGGAATTTTGCGAGATAGGTGTGGTTCTGTTTAGAGATTCTTAGCAAGGATTAAAATGCCCATTTTTCAGCTGTTGCCTGGATGGAGTTCCAGAAACAAGAGCATTTTTGTGTCGGTTTCCATTTCAACCCCCAACAATCTGCAGTGATCAGATTCTCCTCTTTTGTTCTGTTACCCCTGCAGGCAAATGAGTTTCTTCCTCTTGCTGCGTGACTAAAACACCGTTTTAGGCTGCGCTGTTTCTATAACAGCACACATGATCTGGAAGAGAGCATGGAGGGCAGAATTTTTTCCCCAACTCCCTTTTCTAAAAATGCCATAATTGTCCTTAAACCACAACAGCGGAGACTCAACCCTCAAAGCTGCTTGAAACCCATAGATAAATTATCGTCTGATCTTCTCTACCTTTTAAAGCAGGGGTCCCCAAACTTGGCAATTTGAAGGCTGGAGTTGAAGCCCACAAGTCTTAAAGTCGCCAAGTTTGGAGACGTCTATTTTAAAGGAACTCAAACAAAGTTGCTCTCTAACCTACCTCACAAGGTCATTGTGTCACATATCCTGAGCATCTTTTCTGATCCGGGTGGGAGAAAATGCCATAAAATACAAAATACAAAACTTGGCAAAACCAAATCTTCATGGAACTTCAACTCCGGTTAGTCTACAGAGAAGGCTCCAAACCAGTCACCATGGAGTCCCTAACACCCATCGCCAACACTTGCTGCAAACGCCTCCTGTATCTTTAGCCCGGCAAGAACAAATGCCAATGATTTTGTCCCGTGTTGTTAAAATGCAGAAGAAATTATGGTTGTCTGCTGTCTGGAACTGACTGCCCCCCCCCCCAATCTCCCTGTCTCTGAGACAGATTCTCCAGAGCTAATTGTGGAACCCGGCCAAAGGGGAGATGGATTTCTCTTCTGTGCTCCCTCCCTACCTGACACACGGATTTCTTTTCCCCCTGGCTTGCTCTGGCTGCAAAACGTCTAACTGCTGGGGGTGAAGGGAACCTTTGCAGAAAGAGAGAAAATCCCCACAAGAAGAGGAGGAGGAGAAAGAAGGAACGTGCACAGACCGGGGAGCTCCAGAAGAGGGAAGAGGGAAGAGGGGAGAGGAGAAGAGAGGAAGAAGGATGAGAGGAGAGGAGGGAAGAGGAGAGGAGAAGAGAGGAAGAAGGAAGAGAGGAGAGGAAGAAGGACGAGAGGAGAGGAGGGAAGAGAAGAGAAGAAAAGAGGAGAGGAGAATAGAAGAGAGGAAGAAGGACGGGAGGAGGGAAGGGAAAGGGAAGAGGAGAGGAGAAAAGCGGAAGAAGAGAGGAAGAAGGATGAGTGGAGAGGAGGGAAGAGAACAGAAGGGAAGAGGAGAGGAGAGGAGAGGAGAGGAGAGGGATGGGATGGGATGGGATGGAATAGGAGAGGAGAGGAGAGGAGAGGGAAAGGAAGGGAAGAGAGGAAGAAAGATGAGATGAGAGGAGAGGAGGGAAGGGAAGAAAAGGAAGAGAAGAGAAGAGAAGAGAAGAGAAGAGAAGAGAAGAGAAGAGAAGAGAAGAGAAGAGAAGAGAAGAGAAGAGGAGAGGAGAGGAGAGGAGAGGAGAGGAGGGAAAGGAAGAGGAAGGGAGAGAAGAGAAGAGGTTCTCTTGGTTTAGGATCTTAGAGCTGCCCAGCAGGTGTCCTAAGCTGGCACCAATGCCCAGGCACGCAGACACCACCCCCCCAGGCTGTGCAATTGGACCACCGTCCCACACCTCGAAGCTTGCTCCTTGGGAAGTAACGTCCCTTTCTTGCAATGGAAACATACTCGGGATTTCGCTGCAGGTCCCCTTGGCATCCGCAAGAGAACGAAGCTCAGCCTTGGAAACCAGCAACCACCCCACGCCCCTCCCTGGGCTGGCGGGACACCCACCCACCCACTCTTCTCGCAAAGCCCAAGAGGCTCCTGCTTGCCCGTGCTAGCGTGGTGGGACAGCCTCATCCTACTCCCTTTTCGGTCTGATCAAGTCAAATGCTGCCCCCTGCCCCAAAAGCCAGGTTTCAGGAAGGAAATAAGCCCCTAGGTGAAAATACCTGCTGGAAGGCCAACGGAGGGGAGGAAATCCTTCCAGGTCTCCCGTCCTACCGGGTCATCTCTGGAAAAGCAACCAGCTCCTTTCTCCTTCTCCCCCCCCCCCACCTTTTTTTTTCTACCTTGCCACTTTTGGAAACTTCTTTGGTGTCCCGAAGAATCACATCTGGACGATGGGAGACCAAGGGAGCTTCCTTCCCTCTAGCCCAGATCAGGGCAGGTCCTACAGGATCATGCAAGCTTCTTTCTTTCCTTCCTTCCTTCCTTCCTTCCTTCTTTCTTTCCTTCCTTCCTTCTCTCGGCACTTCTGGGTCCAGCTAGTCGGTTGTTGCCGTGTGGGGAAAAATGAGGCGAAACTGTCAGAAGGCAAGAGAAATTTAAGAGCTTCCATGATGCTCCCACTGCCACCTGGCGGCCCTCGCAGGCAAGAACCTTGCGGAAATCTTCCAGGAAACCCGAAAGAGGTCCATGCAGGTGTTTGGAGACGTCTTTGGGCTTCCCAGGTTGTTCAGAATGTAGAATAACAGTGAAGGGGGTTGAATTAGAAGGGGGCCCTGGAGGTCTTCTAGTCCAAACCCTTTCTCTAGCTATATACCCTCTTCTACCCTACAAGTTGCTTCCTTCCTAGGCTTAGGAGTTCTTAGTGCGAATGTGCTTGTGGGGGGAGTTTGTTTTAGTATCATTCATTCGAATTCATTTATTACAGCTCTGAGACCAGGTACAAACAAGGCGTTCGGAGGCTGGCCTAGTGATGGAGGCTCCAAACTAGAAACTGGGAGATGGTGAGTTGTAGCCTTGCCTTGGGCACAAAAGCTGCCTGGGTGATCTTGGACAGTCCACCTCTCCCAGCCCAGCCTGCCTCACAGGGTTGTTGTGGGGAAAATAGAAGAAGGAAGGAAGGAAGGAAGGAAGGAAGGAAGGAAGGAAGGAAGGAAGGAAGGAAGGAAGGAAGGAAAGAAGGGGGAGGGAGAGGGAAGGGGAAGGAAGGAAGGAAGGAAGGAAGGAAGGAAGGAAGGAAGGGGAAGGGAGGGTGGAGGAAGGAGGAAGGAAGGAAGGAAGGAAGGAAGGAAGGAAGAGGGAAGGGGGAAGGAAGGAAGGAAGGAAGGAAGGAAGGAAGGAAGGAAGGAAGGAAGGAAGGAAGGGGGAGGGAGGGAAAGGGGGAGGAAAGGAAGGAAGGAATTAATTCTACCTCTGCAAATGTTGAGAACCTCTCAGCCCTGGCTGTGAGACCCCCAAGGATATTAATTTTCAGTATTCAAATTTGTAATAAGCATAAGTGGTGTTTCTCTGCTTAACTCCATTTCCATCTCTTTCTCCTCTGGGGATGTCTTCTCAAGGGTCCCTTGTTAGACTAAAACCTTCTCAGAAGGAGATTGGTTGACTTATCCTTAGTAGGTGCCATCTCTCCTTGTGGTGCTGGGTTAATTCTGAAATTATCCCAAGGTTCTTTGTTAGATGTGATGGTGTCATTTGGGAAAGGGGTCTGGAGGAGCACCAGAGAAGGGAGAAAAAAATTCTCTCCCTCTCTCTCGCTGTAGAGAAGGAAAATAATATCTGCCACAGGCATTTCTCCACCCAAGGTAGCTGGAAAGGTTACAGGCATACCTCGGAAACATTGCAGAATCAGTTCCAGACCACAGCAATAAAGAGACTATTGCAATAAAATGAGTCACATTATATTTTTGGGTTTTCCCAGTGCATGTAGAAGTTATGTTTACATTATACTTTAATCTGTGAAGCAGTTAATAACATTAGGTCCCTCCAAAATGTACGTACCTTAATGGGGGTGGGGACTTTCTTCTTAGTAAACATTACTAGTTACCTGTGAGAACTTGCTTGGGAAAATCAATACTTCTGGTTTAAGCTGGGTCCAAAGAATCTAAAATGTAGGGTCTGACTTGTTGCTTAGGATCAGATCTTTCCTCTGGATACCTAAAGATGGGAAAGAATGGAATCCAATTCTGTCTCTAGAGCAGCTGCCCCCAATCAAGGAGTAATTGCCTGCAACTCTGCAGCAGGGATCTCCAACCTTGGGCCCTTTAAGACTTGTGGACTTCAATTCCCAGAATTCCCCAGCCAGCATGAAGACCACAACTCTTAAAGGGCCCAAGTTTGGAGACCCTTGCTCTACCAGGGGTCTTCCAAACTAGACTGCTTTAAGACTTGTGGACTTCAACTCCCAGAATTCTTCCTCCAGTCATGTTAGCTCAGGAATTCTGGGAGTTGAAGTCCATAAGTCTTAAACTTGCCAAGTTTGAGGACCCTTGCTCTACACTACAGCTTCTCCCAGGAGTTAGCAATTATAATCTTGTCTCCAAAGTGCCTATAGAAGACATGAAGGTTGTTTATCTCTTTATCTCTAGCATCCATAGGACCTCAAATGAGTTTGGTTAGACCCTAGAGACAAGACTTTCATAATATTTTTCCTTTGAAAAATATTTTTGGAGGTAGTTTTTAAAAAACTTCCCAAAAGGAGGCCCTAGAAAACCTTGCAACTCTGTTATTCGGATGGATGGATGATGTGACTCCAACTTGTTGTTGACTCTCGGTGACCATCAAGATCAGGGGTCCCCAAACTTGGCAACATTAAAATTTGTGGACTTCAACTCCCAGAATTCCTCAGCCACCTATGGGAGTTTGGAGACCTCTGATCTAAATTTTCTCTAGGACACTTTGGTCTTAACCTGGTCTTTCAGGTCTTCCAACAGGGCCCTGTTGGCCATTGTAACTGACTCCCATCAATTGCTGGTCATTCTCACCTTCTTTTTCCCATCTCCAAAGAGCTGGGTCTGAGCATGTGTCTGAAGTGGGATAATTTAATCCATGGGTCATTTGGTTGGAGAAAATGGGACAAAAGATTGAGGGCTGGTGAAAACATAGCTTATTAGTTCAACATGATTTCTTGAATGTGGAAGGAGTGAAGTTTGGCCTGCAGCTGTACAGCAAAAGGAGGAACTGACTGACAACTCTGATCAAAGAGGTTTGCCGATGTCCAGCCGTCTAAGGCAATTGTTCGGAGTAGGGCAAACCTCTAGTTCAAATTTCCTACTGCTGCAGCTTATTGTTCATGCAGACTGGTTAATTAAAACACAGTTAGAAGAATCAAGCAGGCGTAAGAGGACAAAGATGGTGTCAGCAAGGCCGGCTGAGAACACACGTCCACACGTCTCCAGGAGAACCACACAATCGACAGAAGCTACCTGGTAAAATTCAAAGAAACCAGGAATGGTTGGTTGTCAGATGTTTATTTTAAACATGATCTGGTCTTCTAAAAAACAGAGAATTGCCTTTCTTGTCAAATTTAATAGCCCAAAGTTGGTCAAGGGTTCTACGTCCTGGTTTAAGAAGCACAGTGGACGCCTCTATTGGGGCAACTTAGATTTCTTGCACCTCGAAAGCTGTAGAAACTTTCCCTGATTGAAAACCAAAGTCCTCTGGCATCTTAAAAGATTATTTGCTATAGCCCAAACTATTTTGTCATCTTTGCCTGATCCACTGAACATCCCAAATGGCATTGTAAAAAAAAAAAATCTATTGCTTTAATAAACGTTAGTCTTTGAGGTGCATTTTGCTACAGCAAGCTAGCAAGAAAACCATATTTTCTTAAAAGTTCTGCCTGCTTTGAAATTCTGGCTAGGAATTGGAGTCATAAGTGCTCTGTTCCTCTCAGTTTTTTTTTTTTTAATCTGATTTCTCTACGGTTTCATTTCTTTTTATAGACGTGTGAATCAAAACAGCACTCTTGGGAAACTAGGTTCCATGAAATACTGCATAACATTTGAGGGGAAGCAAATCCTTGAAGAGATACTCAGAAAAATAAAAATAAAAAGGACAACATTCCCCACACTATAAAAAAAGATGTGACTGTGTTATATTTTCAACCATATCATCCCTTCTGCTTCTCTTTTCATGGATCCGCCTTTCTAATGAGCAAGGAACCATCAATTAAATAATCCATCATCAAAACAGCCTTGTGGTTTAATGAGAATTGACTTAATCAGTTCTGGATCCAGTCCTTGAATGAGGAGGTATTTGGGGCAACCTTCCCAGAAGCTCTTATTCGTTTTCAACTAGAGTAGACTCTACCTAAGATCACAACGTGGTGGTAGACACAACATCTTTATCAAAAGGGTAAAGTGCTGAGGAAGGTATTTAGGAATTCTTGGAACAGTCAAGCAGCAAGAGAGATGCTGAATGGGCTTGTTAAGATTTCTGATAATCTACGGAAAAACAAAATTTACAAAACAAGTAGAAAGAAGGCATTGAAACCTTCTTGGAGATGAGTTGAGGAGAGAAGGTTGGAGAAATAATTCTGTGCAGTGGAGTTTTCTGATGTAAGGTCCTTTCTCAGACAGATCTTGGTCAAAGTCCTATCAAGAGTTGCCTCTTGATTTCACCACAGCCATCCTGGTAGCTCTACGAAGATTGCCCCATGGAGAATTTGCCTTTCAGTGCAATTTTCCTGCCTCTCAACATTAAGACAGCAAATGCAATGACAACTAGGAAGATTTGTAGAGTATTTTCTTCTCTAGCTTGGCGTCTCAGAGCCCATGGGGGTTCAGTCAAAGTAATTATGGCTGCTGTTATGAAAATGGCTTTTCAGGTTGCTAAATCACATTTCGTTGTATTCAAGCATGCCATATGCTGTCTGGAGACAAAATACAGGCAGCTGGTATATAAATATTTCAAATAAATAAAAAATCTCCAGGCCACAGTTCTATGACATGCTGTGACAAGAAACTCTTAAGTTCATTCTACATGGTGTGAAAACATCCATTCTCATATTGCTGATTTAACGTCTTCCTCAATCTCCTTTTTTTTTTTGTACTAAGTGTTTTCTTAGAATCACGCTACGTAATACGAAGATTCTCCAAGGGCAACAAAGATCCCTTCAGGCTGTGTTCCAAATTCACACCTCTTAGAAGAGTAGTCATTCCTGACCTTTTCAATGGGAAGCTTTTTTGGTCCTTCTCAATCCTTTTGGTATTTGGATCAGAACGCTCCAGAAACATCAGGGCTGTTGGCTATTTTAGGATGTCAGAAAAACATCCAGGAAAATGATTCCATATGGCTGCCCGTTCCATAAAGCCTCCAGGAGGTCAGCTGTATTACAAAGAAGCATGTTGGATCAGGAAAAGCAATTTAATTATCTAAGAGGAGAGCTACACTTTTCCTGGAGATGAAGTAGAGAGAAGGCCTATCTCATTTTCACCACTGTTACATTACTTAGTCTAGGCGTTTACAAGTTTGCCAGTTCAAACTTCTGAAGACAGTTGAGTTTCTTAGGCTATGAAACGCTCCTTCAAAGCAAAGTGGATGAAGAACTTTGAAAGTTCTACCCCACCCTGAGCTTTCAGATCTTCTCATCAACCTTGAACTGCTCCTCCCCTAGAAACCCTCGGCGGAAAGTTATTTCTCATGCCCTGAACACGTTCCAAAGATTGATTAAAGAGTACAAGCCCTTCCATCACCTTCATTTTTGGAAAAGCACCTTGTTTTTTAAAAAAAGTTTGTTTTTTTTTTTAATTAAAGGAAAGCTTGACTGAACGCTGAAGCAAACCCACCGAACGGTATAAATTAGGCCTCCATTGTTGCAGGTTTGATAAATGCTCTCTGACTGGTATACCCAGGAGAGCACTTTGCTAATGTTGGCAGAGGAAGGACAACCAAAACAAGAGCGGAATTCTTGACAGAACTGCTGCCAATCATGGCATATTTTAACTTCCCCCTCTCCATTCCCTTGGTGATATTCGTGGAGATGACCTTTTTGGCTGGCCAGGGAGATAACTGCTGGAGGAAGGTGCCCGTTGACCAGGGATGAAAAACATGGGATGGCGTCTTCACCATTCTTTTGAGAAGGTCAAGCCACTGAATGTAGTTACCAAGGTGGTTTGGGAACAAATAGAAAGGAGCAGCCAGTAGCTTGATAGTCCACACATTCCTTGTTGCATGGATACGCCAGAATGAATGACTGGGACTTGTTTAGGGAAGGCTGTCAAAACTTTGGATCTCTGTTAATAGCAATAGTCCTTAGACTTATATACCGCTTCACAGTGCTTTACAGCACTAAGCCAGGGGTGCCAAAGTTGTTGCATCATGTTGTCATCACATGACATATTGTGATGTTTTTTCCTTCATGGAGCTGTGATGGGCATGGCCTGTGCATGATGCAGCTGGCCTGTGGGCCACCATTTTGAAACCCCTGCTCTAAGCAGCTTATAAAGTCAATATATTTCCCCCATCAATCTAGGTCCTTGTTTTACCAACCTCAGAAGAATGGAAGGCTGAGTCAACTTTGAGCCAGTTGGGATTGAACTGCTAGCAGTGGGCAGTCAGCCTGCAATGCTGCATTCTAACCACTGAGAAGGAGGGAGGGAGGGAGGGAGGGAAGGAAGGAAGGAAGGAAGGAAGGAAGGAAGGAAGGAAGGAAGGAAGGAAAATAACAGTGCACTTAGACTTATATACCACTTTATAGTTCTTTACAGACCTCTCTAAGGGTTTACAGAGCAAGCATGTTGACCCCAACAATCCAGATCCTTGTTTTATTGACCTCGGAAGGATGAAAAGTGGAGTCAACTTTGAACCGGTCAGGATCGAACTTCTGGCAGTTGGCAGAATTAGCCTGCAATATTGCATTCGAACCACTGTGTCACCAGGGCTTAAGAACCAATCATAAATTGAGGATTATCAGTAGAATCCTTGCCATGGGGAAACCAATATGGAACCACACATGCAGTTGTGAGCTTGTTTGAGAGGAAAAAGCAGAATATAAGGGCTGATGGATAGAAGGGCAAATCTCCTTCAAGATTTGCACTTCAAGAAGAGGCCTTCCCTTCCTCCTCAACATTGCATCTGACAACCACCCCAGGTAGTTCCCTAGGTTTATACATCAAAGTGTGATGATGATAATGAGGATGAGGATGAGGATGAGGATGAGGAGGAGGAGGAAGAAGAAGAAGAAGAAGAAGAAGAAGAAGAAGAAGAAGAAGAAGAAGAAGAAGAAGAAGAAGAAGAAGAAGAAGAAGAAGAAGAAGAAGAAGAAGAAGAAGAAGAAGAAGAAGAAGAAGAAGAAGAAGAAGAAGAAGAAGAAGAAGAAGAAGAAGAAGAAGAAGAAGAAGAAGAAGTTCTTCAGGAACAAAGGAAGCCCTTCTGGAACTGTGGGTGCTCCATCACTGGTTGTTTTCAAGAAAAGATTGTCTGGGATGCAACCAAGTCTCCTGCTTGAGCAGATCCGGGTTGGACTAGAAGATCTCCAAGGTCCCTCCCAGCCTTAGGAATACCATCACACTGCTTAACCACGATTTAACCAAACACAGAAAAAGAGACAAACCCTCAAGATTGAAGTGGACTTGTGCACACCAGGCCTGCCTGAGAGGAAAGATCATCAATCAGCTCCTGCCATGGAGATCCTTTCAGCCAGATGTGGACGTCCCCAAAACCTCTTATTTATGTTGGTCCTTCAGCTTCCTTTGGCAAGATGAAACACGTCGAAATGCAGGCTGGTGAGTTGCAAACGCCCCCACATAGAACCATCTGCGTAGAGGGAAGCTAAATTTAGAAAAGTGATTCCAAATGGAGTATATATATTTTCCCTGCCGAAAGAGAATTGGGAAATCACAAGTCGGTTAGCGCACCATAGAAGACAAGAATGCTTCCTTCTGAGAACAGACGGAACGGGAGCACGATGTATTTCTAAATAATATAATAATATTTATTTAAAGATAATATTTATGCTTGCTTTTCTTCTACCCGGGGGGGCTGAAGGAAGGACCAGACTGGGAATAGCAAGCCATTTGAGGCAGCGGTGAACCCTTTTAAAGGAAAATTTGAATATTTTTTTTATTTGTATGTATTTATTCAATTTACACAGCAGCCCGTCTACGTGTCAAGAGATTCTGGACGGCTTTCGAACATCATAAAAACAGAGGGGGCAACATTAAATCTCAAATAAACAGAAATTAAATAAGTTGAAACCATAAAACCAAAGTATAATCTTTAATGGGTGGGAATCTCTTTCTTTTTAGAGTGTGCTATTCCACAATCGCAGATTTTCTAAATAAGCAAAGTGACTCCAACAACTTTTTGTTCCAAAAGAGATTTTTTAAAAAAATATTTCAGGAAACGATTTTATTTCTTCTAATTAATAGCCAGGCTCCTCCCCCATTTTAATCCATTGATCTATTAATGAATTTTTGCCAGGGAGGGAAGCCAAGTTCCCTGAATTGCAAAGAATCGCAATTCTATAATGCATTCTGCATTCTTTATAGCATTACATTCCAACCTTGGTGATTTTAAGATAGGTGGACTTCAACTCCCAGAATTCCACAGCCAGTCAGATAGGGAATTCTGGGAGTTCAACTCCACCTATCTTAAAGCTGCTAAGGTGGAGAAAGTTTGCTTTATGGAATTGAGATGAACCAAACCAGTGGTGGGATTCAAATATTTTTACTACCAGTTCTGTGGGCGTGGCAGAGGAAGGATACTGCAAAATCCCCATTCCCTCCCCATCCCACTAACCTGCTTTCCAGCTCCGTTCTCCTGTGCAAGTCAACCAAAGAAGACCCAGCCAATCAGCTGGGACTCAATGGGAGGCAGAGAAGAGATGGGGTTGACGGGGCCAGTCAGAGGTGGGATTGGCTGGTTCTCCAAACTATTCAAAATTTCTGCTACCGGTTCTCTAGAACCGGTCAGAACCTGCTGAATGCCACCTCTGAACCAAACCCTTCATAGGTCCTCATAAATGACCTCCTGCAATTGAATCTGAAGAACAAAAACCAAGTTTTAAAAATTGAAGAAGGCGGAAAAGGAGGAGGAAAGAGGGACAGGAAGATGGAAAGTCTTGACTTGGGAACTTGGGATGCTTCAAACACTTAGTTGTATAAGTGATGCAATTTACAACATTTGGCAGCTGGGATGCCAGAGCTTAGTGGAACATGGCGTGGAATCAACAGAAATTCACTAGCTTGACCCACAGTGTGTGTGGCTTCTTGCAGTTTGACACGTTCCATATTTGGGAAGCTGTGCTGGAATCCAGCATCTTGTCACCATCCCTGTTCCTCATTCACGTTCCATGTTCTCCTCGTGGCTTTTTCCATCGTATCTAAAGAGCCCTCGCCAAAAAAATAAATGTTTCAGGCAGAGGTGGGATTCAGCGGTTCTGACCGGTTTTGGAGAACCTGTAGCGGAAATTTTGAATAGTTTGGAGAACTGGCAAATCCCACCTCTGACTGGCCCTGCCAACCCCATCTTTTCTCTGCCTCCCATCGAGTCCCAGCTGATCGGCTGGATCTTCTTTGGTTGCCCTGCATAGGAGGACGGAGCTGGAAAGCAGGTTAGTGGGGTGGGGAGGGAAGGGGGATTTTGCAATATATCCTTCTCCTGCCATGCTCACCAAGCCACGCCCACAGAACCAGTAGCAAAAGTTTTGAATCCCACCACTGATTTCAGGATGGCCTTCGTTTTGGAGAAGAGGAAAAGAGAATTGAGGCTTGGCTAGAAAAATAAACTTTCAGGGGGTAAAATGTTTGCTTAAGGGATCAGCTACCCCTTCCCCACAGACAGACAGACAGACAGACAGACAGACAGACACACACACATACCCTGAAAAATTAATAATAGAAGGAAGATGGAATTTTTCCCTCTTACCATTTTAAGGGCAACCCTCTCTTTGGATGGAAATATAGACAAATTCTTAAGTCTCCTTGTTAATGAGTGCTAAAGTATTTTGGACACAGCTTCAGGCCAGACCACATGGAAAGAGCGATGAATTGGGGAAAGAGGAGGAGGAGAAGAGGGGAAGGGAAGGATGAAGGGAAGAGGGAATTGGGGAGAGGAGAGGATTCGGAGGGAAGGAGGGAGAAGAAATGAAATGAGGACAGAAGGGGAAGGGAGAAGAGAGGAGAGATCTATTGACACAAATAGCTGCATCTTTAAAAAGTTTTGTAGACACCTCAAGCCGTAGCTCCCTCTGGATTTTTTTATTTTTTATTTGGTACGCAGAAGTTCCACCCTTTCATTCTTTTTCTATGGAACAGTTCTTCTTTCAGCTCTTCCTAAATCTTCTTGTCCCTTTTTATTTCGTCAGATGGCTGTTATGATAAGAAAAGGACACCCACCGGCTGAATTCTACAAGACAGCAGGGAGAGGGAAAGAGAGGAAAATACACCCAGGGCTGTTTTCCATGGCAGCTTCTTTTCCTTGTAATGTTTATTTCTGCCCTTGGGCCATCGTTCAACCACTGGGTGGTCAGGGGTTTCACACAATGGTAACACAAAACAGGAGACTAAGGGTTGGCCTGAATGTTGCCAGGCCCAGCTGGGAATCCGTGTTTCCATAATAGCAAGTTCAACAGTTCAAGGTCTCTTGATGCTTGAAGGCATCAGAGTCAACCTTGGGCTGGCAACCCTCAATCAGCCATGCTTGTCTTTCAAAGCAACCTTGGCCATTTGAAGCCTGGTGGACTTCAACAGCAAAGCTGGCTGGGGAATTCTGGGAGTTGAAGTCCGTCAGGCTTAAAGTGGCCAAGGTTGGAGACCCCTGCTTCAAAGAATCTGAGTGCATTTGGGCCACAACTGTCATCACCCTCAGCTAATATTATAATTGATTGGGGATGATGGAACCCATAGTTCAGTACGCCGAGAGGAAACTCGATATGGGAAGATGGGATCCAAGGGCTTCCTCCAGGGGTAAGTCTTGTGGACTTCAACTCCCAGAATCCTGAGAGTTGAAGCCCACAGGTTTTAAAATTGCCAAGGTTCTAAGAAGGTCCATGCATCTTCTAACTCAAGGGCCTTCAAACTTGGCAAGTTTAAGATTTGTGGACTTCAACTCCCAGAATTCCTGAGCTAACATGACTGGAGGAGGAATTCTGGGATTTGAAGTCCACAAGTCTTCAAGCTGTCAAGTTTGAAGAGCCCTGTCCTAACTGTTCCATGCACTGAAGAATCTATTGGTTCCAGCACCTCCGTCCCAACAGCTCGTTTTGGCAAGCGAGCCAGTCCAGATGTTGGAAAACATCTTCTGTTTCTCATCCGAGATAGCAGCAGCAGCAGCTCACCAAACTATGGGCTCTTATCCTAGTCCTAACAGCTCCTGACCCCAGAGAATATTTTTCCCTACGTTGGACATATTTATATTCTCCTGTCCAGCTGGCAGACTTCCTAGAGTGGTGTACAATGGGACATAAAGTCAGGAAACAGCAGGAAATAAAACAATACAATCCTTTCTCCCCTGCTCAAATGAAATGAAAAGCCAAAGGGGAAAGATCTTAGAAAGTCAGAAGGGATGCATGGCCAAGTTTTACATCTGACCTAGAAAGGAACAACTGGACTCTTGTTAACAGGGAAATGTATTCTTCTCTAGAGTTAGGATCAGAGGTGGGATTCAGCAGGTTTGGACCAGTTCTGGAGAACCGGTAGCAGAAATTTTGAGTAGTTCAGAGAACCAGCCAATCCCACCTCTGACTTGGCCCTGCCAACTCCATCTCTTCTCTGCCTCCCATTGAGTCCCAGCTGATTGGCCGGGTCTCCTTTGGTTGCCTTGCACAGGAGAATGGAACTGGAAAGCAGGTTAGTGGGGTGGGGAGGGAATGGAGATTTTGCAGTATATCCTTCCCCTGCCATGCCCACCAAGCCACGCCACAGCTGATTGGCTGGGTCTTCTTTGGTTGCCCTGCACAGGAGAAAGGAGCTGGAAAGCAGTTAGTGGGGTGGGGAGGGAATAGAGATTTTGCAGTATATCCTTCCCCTGCCACACCCACCAAGCCATGCCCACCAAGCCATGCCACGCCCACAGAACCGGTAGTTAAATTCTTTGAATCCCACCACTGGTTAGGATCAATTCATCATCCCTGGATGTCTTCTTCCCCCTGCTCCAATGTTCAGTGGAACAGTTTTGCCTTCAGAAGTTGCAGGTGCTCCATCGCTGGAAGATTTCAAGAAGAGACTGGACTGGCTTTTGTCTGGAACGGTAGCGGATCTCTTGCCCTAAGCAGGGGGTTGGAGTAGAAGACCTCCAAAGATCCTTCCAACCCTGTGATTCTATGTTCCATGATCATCTAAAGGTCTTCAAGGTCTACACATCTCAGCTCAACTCCATCAGCCGCTGGGCAAGTCATCCAAGGATGACCATAACACCGGGGTGATTTCTGGTGGGAACATGGCCATTCCTTCTCTGCCTTGTGTCTTAAACTTGGCTTGCCCTTTCTGAGCAAACGCATGTTAATGGACAGCCCAGGATTTTCTTTCTGGCAAAGGAGAAGTTGCTTTGGGGCCAAGGTGAGCCAGATGTTCCAGCAGCACTCGGCTTGGCGTGGATTTATGACACATTCTATCTCGAAAGAGAAAGGTAAAAGATGCAGATTCCCATCCAAGGTCAATTTGGGCTGGAAAGAGAGGCAGAGAGAGCGGGAAAAGAGGAACGAGGCCCCTGCTTCAGGTCAACTCAGCCCTGGGAGAACCTGACAGCAAGCAGGCCTTAGGAAGGAGGGCCTTCAGAAACGAGGGAGAAAGCAGCTTTTCGTTCCCCTGCCTGTTGAAAAAGAAAGGCTTTCTGGCTCAGCGGGAACCTCTTCCACCGCTTGACAATTCTAAAAAAGCTGAACAAGAACTTAAAAGCAGCAGTCAAAACTATCAGGGGGGAAAGGGGAAAAAAAAGAAGCAAATTGTTAATATCTGGCAGCTTCTCTTTAAACTTCCCAATGGCTCCGAATAGGAACCGTCTGGCCGATTCTCCCTTTCACGCAGCCAGATGTCGGCTTCAGCAATGGATGGAAAGGAATCAAGGTATTTCCATGCTGGTTGTGAGAATAACTCCAAGGGATTTTTAAGGGCCGAGGAGCTCAGAGCAATGACACAAGTCAGAAAATAGAGGGCTGTATCTGCAGTTGCAGGGTAGTCCTTGAATTACGACTGGAATTGAGCCCAGAATCCTGGTCGTTCAAGTGGTTCTGCTCGTATGTCGAGGGACCGATTCGAAGTTGTGACTTTTTTTTTTTTAATGATGGCCGTTCAGTAAATGCCATGGTCATTAAGTGAACCCATTTCCCCGCAGTAGGAGCTCGTGCTGGAAACCAGAACAGTGGAAACTGGCAAAAGGCATCACAAATTGTGGTCACGTGAATATAAAGGTGAGCCAAAGCCCCCCTGTGACTGTAATGTGTGTGTGTGTGTAGCTGTCATAACTCTGAGAATGGGTTAACAGCTAATCAGAGCTGGAAGGGATCTTGTAGGTCATCTAGTCCAACCCCCCGCCCAAGCGGGCGACCCTGCACCATTTCTGACAGGTGGCAGTCCAGCCTCTTCTTGAAAGCCTCCAGGGATAAAGGCAACTTCTGTTCCACTGGTTGATTGTTCACACTGTCAGAAAGTTTCTCCTTATTTCCAGGTTGAATCTCTCCTTGTTCAGTTTCCATCCATTATAACCTCTCCTGATCTGCAAGCTGAAGTTTTGCACGGGGGGGGGGGGGGGGGGGGGGGGGGCTGTTCCGCTGTCTTCATGGAGGTGACGATTGTTAAGGAAAAGGTTTCCATAGCAGGAAAAAAAACAGAAATGACCATTAACAAAATGCCAGGTGATTTATTTGTGATGATTTACCAGATCGCCAAATGGACAGAGGACCTTCCTCGAGAGGCAACGAGGTAATGAAAGATCCACGAAAAGATTCACCCCACTGAGCTGAGGTTTCCTCTCCTCCCCAAAAAATTCCAGCTCGACTTTCTGTGGCCTTCCCGGCAACCTTCGGTCGAGTTGAAGGAATGCAATTTCTCCTTGCTAAGAAGGAGAGAGCGCTGCTCTTTGGAAGCGTGTGTGCATGTGTGTGTGTGCATGTGTGTGTGTGTGTCTTTCTCAACCCCGCCCCCCCACTGGATGCCTCAACCGCCCTTCAAAACAAACCGAAAAGTTGTCCCAACTCATCGCTCCATGACTTTACAAACCATCTCAGACACGTCCCTGTCTCTCTCAAAGCGTTTCTGCCACTGGAACTGAGCCCTTGGCTTGACATCCGCTTTTTGGAAGGTGAATACAAATAATAGCGGAGATGATTTTTGTCTGTCCCAGAGGTGCTTTCTTTCAAAAGGCAACTGGGCTTTCTGGTTGTGCTTGAAGACGTTTCGCTCCTCATCCAAGAAGCTTCTCCAGTTCTGACGGAGTGGCGGGAGAAGGGAAGGATTTCCATTCCTTTGAGTCGCCTGGTTGTTAGTGCTCTCTCTGAGAGTTGTTGAAGCCACTTGGAGGCCTATCTGTGCCCTCAGGGCCGCCTGAAATCCTGTATGCTGTGGTTTTTCTGGGAAACCTCTTCATATTTCTGCGCCATTCGAACCATGTTTGGAAAGAGGGCCAACGACCAGGTGACTGCAAGGAACATAAATCCTTCCATCCGCCACCATTCAGTCAGAACTGAAGAAGCTTCTTGGATGAGAAGCAAAACATCTTCCAAGAAAAACAAAGTCTTTAAAAATACACCTTTGTGTTCTGATCCAAACCTGGTTCCAAGAAAGCCAACACAAGACAAAGGTAACAGCACAACCTTGTAATGGTTCTTTACGAATCCCGTTCCTTCATGGGTCAAAGGCTGCCGCAAACCAATTAGCTCTGATAAGAAAGAGCCATGCCAAGGTTTTGCAAGGCTGCCAAGAACACCAGATAAAGTTACTAAGCAATAACTCTAACCCAAAGAGTCTCCAAACACCAACCAAGATACTCTGAACATCCACAAGGCTTGAGTGCAAAGCCTTCTTTGCTTTCTGCAAAGAACTCCGGTTTCTCAGCTGGCTTTTATCTCTTAAGGAAGGGGCCATTACCTTGCAGCCTTACTCCCGAGTTGCCCATGCTGTTGCAGCTGCTCTTTCCTTCAAGCAGTCCTGTACCCACGTGCAGTGGGCACAGGCTCCTCGGGGACCTCCTCATTGTTGCTGCCAGCCTCCACAATCTCCGAAGGCAGCACTCCACTCCCTGATGGTCCTGGCCCCATCCTTGCCTCACACGCAGGCCCCTCATCCGAGTCCTCGCTCTCCGAGACCTCAGCCCTCCCCACCTGCTGCTGGTGAACCACAACACTTTGGGACAACCATGATCTGAATGAATGAGAACCCTCATAGATATTCTCCTCATCCGCATTTTAATATGCAGGCTGCTGAATTGAGCATTGCAGACACACACACCCCCGCCCTCCCATAAAAAGAGGGCTGGCGGTGAACTTGTGAAGGTCAAGATGGAGTCCTTGACTTTCAGGATTCCACCGGGGGAGGAGAATGGAGTGCAAACCTCAAGCCTTGGGAGGCTTTCTATGGGCTACTCAGGTGTAGGGCTAAATCTCCGGGCCGAGAAGGCACCACCAGGAATGTTTCAGCACCTGCAAAATTATGCTAATGCCATTAAAATCTGCGATACTCAAAACGTCTAGACAAAGAGAGCAGATGTAAAGAAATGCAACCGCCGCCCGTTTTCTTCACCGCTGTATTTTGAATTAACTTCACAATCATTTGTCTAACAGTGTATTTTAAGTCGATGGAAACCAGATGTGATTCTAGGCTATCCTCCCCGGTGCTTAAGTTATTAAAGGCGCAACCTGAAATCTATAATGGAAGGAAGGCTTTGTTTTTTCCTAACCTGATCTCTGCGTGGATAGAAAATGCGAAAATTTAGGCAGCGGGACTCCCTTTTTCCAAGGATTCCAGAACTGAACCTTATTCCATGATCTGTTCAGGACCCATGGGCTTGGGGGTCTCTGTCAAATAGTTGGGACTACAATTCCCATCGCCCTGCCAGCAGAGCTCAGGCTGATGCACACGCAAAGCCGCTAGATGCAAAAAGCTGTAATATGAAACTGTGCAAGGATCTGGGCCAGACGTCCATCAGAGAAGTCAGAAAGGGCAGGATTCATTTCAAGCAAACCAAAATGTTGTGATCGAATCGCGGCTCACAAGCGGCGTCTTTGCCAAAGCGGCCAGGGTCTGAAATCAAGAATTATTCTGAATATTAATTTCTCAAAATTAAAAGTGTTATGGTCAAAGAGTTGCCTTGTGGAAGAGAGCCGGACATGAAGCCACCAAGAAACTTGTTAGGAATCTGTCCAACAATTAGTTGGGTTGGCAATATATAAACCAACAATGTATGTTTGTAGCTTTAAGACAAAATCACTGTATTGATTCCGATTGGTTGGTTGTGTTGCGAATTGCCGTAAGAGGGAACTAGAGATCATGGCTTGCTCTGACATTCGGTCTCTCTGACATTCTGTTGCTATCTAAGGTTCTGTGTTGTGCTTATACTTTGATATCTTTGTTTACTGTAAATGACAAAGGCAACCAGTAAGAAGACTTTGTAATTGGATATTCTTTGGACTGTTAAATGTATATGACCTGGACCGTTTATTGGACTGTGCTATTTCTTAAAGTAAACTTTAACTCAATTGAGTGTATCTGTGTGTGGCTGAATAATTATTCATAACTACTCCCATAAATGTTTCCCTGTACATATCGTTGTTACTCAAGGGTTATTCTGTACATATCATAACAAAACTCACTCCTGAAACTTTTTAAATGGTTGAAAAACAACAGAGGGGACTTCTTCAGTCTGGGACAGTCTCTATGCCTGGGGGGCTTTGACACATGCTAAAAAAGGAGCAATGTTACAGGTGCCATCTTAACTTTCTTGAACTTCCAATGTGACCTAACCCTGGTTCATTGAATAAGATGCAACTTGCTAAGCCTTAAACCATGGTTTATGAACTACAAGGGGCTTGCCTTCATAGAACACAGTAAAAGCCAGGCCCGAGGAACCTGAATTATACCTTTTAAGGACAGCCTTGCTGGATCAAGTCCAGGGATTTGTTCCACATCATGACCAACCAAGGTTATCTCAAGATGTCTGCAATTGGGACGTGGAGACCTAGCCCTTGAGAGGACCAACTGCTGCAAATGTGTGCAAATATTTTTGAAACCCATCCAACGTAGCGGCCATCACATCTTGTTTGAATGAATCCCATGGGTTAATTTGAAGAACTGCTTCTTGAAGAACTATGTTCTACATCTCCAATCAGTTTCACAAGATGACCCTGGTTAAAAAAAAACAAAGCCTCCCTCCAGCCCACTTTCTCCATCTCATCCTTGATTTTATACACTTCAAACATATTGCCCTTCCGTCAAATTGATTCTAAAAGCAAATAAATCTCAAATATCCTAGCCTTGTCTTGTAAAGAAGCCTACTTTTGGGTTGTCTTCTGCCCTGAACTCAGAAGGACCTTGAATTATGACCATGGTCCTGTGGCTTTTTTAGAATGAGACAGTAGACAGCACTTTAATTGGCTGGAACTTGGGTTGAAGATGATTCTAAAAAGAAACCAGAAGACCAAGAAAGGAGTTGCCAGCATCTCTACAAACATCTTACCTCTTCACGGATTGATAGACCTTGATCTTTATGGTCAAGGAGAGCCAGGAGAAAAGGAACAGCTCCTTACAAACCCAACCTGGAAAATGCCATCTTATAGTTCAAGCAGAAAGTTCATAGTCCTGGCAGTTTTGTTTTCAGAAGGGACCAGCAGCCAACGCAAACATCTCTCGTGTTTACCATTCGAGGACCTGCATTAATTTCTTGGCAAATTGCGTGGGGAAACCTGCCAAGGGTGACAAAATCATCCAAGGAACTCTTAACCTGATTAAGTCAGGAATTAATTGGGCCCTCCAATCTACTTCAGTCATAAGAATTCTGCTTTGCCCAAGGCATGCCAATGGATTAGCCTCCATAATGGAACACCAGCCCCATGACTGAGCTGAAAAAACTTCCCTGCTATTAAAAAAGTGAAATACACACATTTAAACAAAACCAGAAGGAGGGAGAAAACCAACCAGGAAGACACACTGGAGAAAACTGACTAATATTTGCACCAACATCTCTTTAGAGAGCACTGTCTTTCGTATAAGACTGCCCAAACTTTAAGGGTCTCCTGAAATCACCCAATTTCAGAAGGCGGCAAGTTGCTAAACAGGGCAGAAGAATTTGGGGTACAGCAATTCCGATTTTAATGTCTCTTTGGCATGAGTTGAAAACCTTTTAATTCACTTGGTTTGTTTTATGCTTTCAGGTTTTAAACTTTGTGCTTTGCAATCGATACAGTTCGAGCTTCCGGATATTCTAAATATTTCACCTTTGCCTTTTATTCCTGTGCTTCTATTTACTATTGAAAGAACAGTTCCTTTGGGAGTTGTCAACCAGAATAATTTATTAACTTCCAACCCTGCAAATCCAGTGTTTTCATCTGCAACATTTCTGCTGCTCTCGCCACTACCTGCAGCAGCAGCAGCACTAGGAAAATAAGAATAAGAAAATGTCCAGGATTGAACGAGGGGACTCCGGGTCTCATTTCTTTCCAAGCAGTGCTTGAACATGCAAAGAGTTATAAATCCAGCAACAACAAGAAGAGGAAGAAAAAAGTGCAAGAAAACGAGGATCCTTTGGCCTCAGCAAAAAAATAAATTAATTTAAAACTTGGTGTGGTCTGCCTGTATCTCCGGTGCTCATGTACATTAGAACGTGGGAAAAGGAAAATAAAAATAATAAGCCATCCCATGTAAAAGTAGGAAAAGAGAGTTGTTTTGCTAGGAAAACGAGGCTTTTTTCAAGGCAAGGCCTTCCGAAGTGTCTGGCAACGAGAGAGACCCTTCCAGGGCCTTTGTGGGAACAAGAAAAGAAACCCCAGAATACTGAGTGGGGAAGGGAACTGGGGGAGGGTCAGAGTTTTTCCTCAGCCAGGCGCTGCAGGCAGTGCCTCCGGTGGGAATCTTTGTGGTGCATCTCAATCACGGTGTCCCGGACCAGCTCAACGAACATCTGAGGCCAGAGCTTCTGCAAGGACTCGTATTTCATGTGGATCTCGGCGGCTTCCTTCACCAACTGCTGGATGTAGCCTTGGCAGAAGGCCTTCTTCTCCTTCAGTTCCTGCATGGAAGAAGCGTGGCGAAGGGACATGAGTGGGGAAGGAAGCCTTGCTGGAAGTGCAAATTATGTATATGAAAAGGAAATAACCACCCAGAGAGAGAGAGAGGGGGGGGGAACAGAGAAGGTGGGAGGAAGGACAGCTGGTGTGGCGGTCTCCGGGGAATCAATTACCAAAATGATAAGGTAGCCTCTCTTGCAGGATAAAAGAAAGGAAGGAAGGAAGAAAGGGAGGGAAGGAGAAAGAAGGGAAGGAAAATGGAAGGAAGAGAGAGAAGGAAGGAGGGAAGGAAGGAAGGAGCGAAAGAGGGAAAGAAGGAAGGAAGGAAGGAAGGAAGGAAGGAAGGAAGGAAGGAAGGAAGGAAGGAAGGAAGGAAGGAAGGAAGGAAGGAAGGAAGGAAGGAAGGAAGGAAGCTAATGCTCAGGCATCGTGAATTTTCCTACTGGATCTTAAAGTGGATTGTTCCACTAGCTGGGAATTCCTTTTGGGCAAAGGAAATTACGTTAAAAACTGATTATAAAGCTGAGAAACAATTGCAGTTCAATGAACCACCCTGCTCGAACGGCCTTTCCTCTGCAGCCCTAATTCTCTCCAGCAGACCGCTTACCTCCTGCTTTTCCATCTGTAAAACCCCCGAAATATAAGTCAGGACGGATCGCGTGCCGTTTTCTCCTTCAGGCTTCCGGCGGTTGTTGCCATTGTCGCTCGCAGTCCCAAATTTCTTTCCTTTGGCCTCCAAAAGGAAGCATAACTGTTTCTTCCTGGAGACAGGAGAGAAAGGGGAAGGGTGGGGGGACCCAGATTTACGAGTCTATCAAATCCTGCCGTCTTATCGTGGATTGA
Organism: Bungarus multicinctus; assembly: GCA_023653725.1. NCBI lineage: Eukaryota > Metazoa > Chordata > Lepidosauria > Squamata > Elapidae > Bungarus > Bungarus multicinctus. The sequence goes on from CM042843.1 coordinate 21,146,996, forward strand.
GACATTTTCATTTGCTTATGGGAATCTGATTTATCCGTCTGTGTGGCCTCCTTTCTCTTCCGGGCCAGAATTTCAGAAGTGCAATTATTTGGGGTCTGGACAGGCAGTACCTGTCATGTGTGTTGGACAAATACTGCTTGTGAAACTATCTATGAAACAGTAAAGAGGACATCTAAAACCAAGGAAGGGAGAAAGAAAGGGGAAAATTGGAGTGGAAAATGAAAAATAAGAATCAGATAATAAAGGGAGGGAGGGAAGGGAAGGGAGGCAGGCAGGACGGAAGAAGGGAGGGAAGGGAAGGGAAGGGAAGGGAAGGGAAGGGAAGGGAAGGGAAGGGAAGGAAGGAAGGAAGGAAGGAAGGAAGGAAGGAAGGAAGGAAGGAAGGAAGGAAGGAAGGAAGGAAGGAAGGAAGGAAGGAAGGAAGGAAGGAAGGAAGGAAGGAAGGAAGGAAGGAAGGAAGGAAGGAAGACTAGCAATAGCACTTAGGGAGAGGGGCGGTATAGAAAACTAATAAAATAAATAAATAAAATAAATAAATATACTGCTTCAAGTGTTTTCCAGCCCTCTCTAAGCAGTTTACAGAGTCAGCCTTTTGAGTCTTCATTTTACCCACCTTGGAAGGATGGAAGGCTGAGTGCACCTTGAGCCAATCAGGATCGAACTCCTGGCAGTGGGCAGACTAAGCCTGCAATCCTACATTCGAAACCGTGCGCCACAGGGGCTCTTGCCAGCATCCCTCTGCGCAGACCCAAGGGCCCTTCTGCTCAATCTCAGTTGCTTTACCTGCAATCTCCCAGCAGCGAGATCAGCCGGTAGTAGGGCATGTTGGAAGAGGCCACGTAGGCCAAGATCCCAAACAGTCTTTCAGCCATTATCATGTCGTTCTGGGTAACCTGAAGAGGAGGAAGAGAGAGAGAGAGAGAAAGAGAAGTCAGAGAGGGACCAAAGTAAAGCAGCTTCAACTCAAAAATTATGGATAAATCAAACAGGGACTTTGGAAGGCCCGACAGCTCTTGTGTGAGAGATAGTACAACCGAGGCAATGAATCAGTGGAATTAACAATTAGTGTGTGGAAGAGCTTGCCTCCTGAAGTTGTGGATGCTCCACTCCTGGAGGATTTTAAGAGGAAACTAGGCAGCCATTTGTCTGGAATGGTATAGGATCTCCTGCTTGAGCAGGGGGCTGGACTAGAAGACCTCCAAGGTCCCTTCCAACTCTGTTATTCTGTTATATTCTGAGGCACGATATCCACACATATTCAAGGAGGTAAGCAGTGTGGATCCTCTTAGACTTCCAAATTTGCAAAGTGTATTGCATTCCCAGTGGTTCACAAGTAATCAATTTCACACATTGTGTGTGCGTGTGTGTGTAAGAGAGAGGGAGGGAGGGAGGGAGGGAAACACAGAGAGAGAGAGAGGGAGGGAGAGAGAAAGGAGGGAGAGAAAATATATACCCATACACACAGTCTCAGGGGTACAAGAACAATCCAACGAGTTCTCAAAAAGTAATTTATGTGAAACTAAGAAAAACACCAAGAATGTTTTAGCATTTAGCATGTGAAATATAATGGCATAGTTGTTTTATATACGATTCTGGAGGACTTAAATGGAACGGTTCCCTCTTGGTGAAAAAAAATAAGAGTTCCTTCTTTTCTCCTTCTGGGAGGTTCCAGGGGAGTTTAGGATTTTGGCTTCCTTCAACCCTCTGCTCCACGATGGACCGACGCCAAGAAAGAACTGAAAAGTAAAGCTTTGCGAATTGCAAAATATACTGCAATTCTAAATACATTTCATACGTTTTAATGAGTGATCGGATGAAAACCCCAGTTTGCGATCGATTGCAAACCTTGGTAAGATTTGCTGCATGTCCAGAATCGCCCTTTTAAAAAAATACTCCAGTTACAAAAGACAGAACATTGGTGCTAAACAAACAAACAAATAAAAATAAATCAAGCAAGCAGTGGGTTTCCCCCTCCCCTCATTTCCTGACTGCTCTTTGTTTTACTCCCCATTCCAATTTTCTCATGTTTTTTTCCTGTTGGAATTTCTGCTCGGTTCACTGGTTCACTTGACACATTTATTGGCTTATTTGGCAAACACACATGGACACAAACACAAACACACACACACACACACAGAGATGGACACGCACGCCTTACAAAGAATTTGCCCATGTCAGCAATGCAAGTAGAGTGTGAAAACTCGTAAGAGCCGGTCGTGATTCGAATCTCAGAAAGAGGCAGTGAAATTCTTCAGAAATGCTTCTTAATTTGCTGTACGCCGCAAATACGTTTTTTGTCATGAGAAATTTTTATGGTACGATTGGCAAAAAGTTTCAGGATCATCTAAAGCAGGGGTCTCCCAACCTAGGGCACTTTTAAGACTTGTGGACTTCAACTCCCAGAATTCCCCAGCCAGCAAAGCTGAAGTCCACAAGTTTTAAAGTGTCCAAGGTAGAGAGACCTCTGATCGGAACCCATCTAATTTCTACAGTTAGTTTACTTTATTGTCATTGTACCTCGTACAGCGAAATCAAACACCATCTTCAGGGCACATCATGACCATGAAAATAAACACCAACACACATCCTTCACACATTGAACCGGAAACCCCCGACACCACACCAACACTGCACTATACAGCAGAATTCAAAAGAGCTACTGCCCTGGGATAGAAGCTGTTTTTCAGCCTATTTGTCCTTGTTTTTATTATTCTGTACCTTTTGTCAGATGGTAATAGTTCAAAAAAAGGGTGCCCAGGATGAGATGGATCTTTGAGGATGTTGTGAACTTTCTTAAGGCAGCAGGAGCTCTAAAGCTTTTCCAAAGAGGGGAGAGGGCAACCAATGATCTTCTGGGCAATGACATTAACCCTCTGGAATGCTGTCCTATCTGCCACTGTGCAATTGGCAAACCCTACAGAGGTGCAGTATGTTAAAATGCTCTCACTGGTGCAGTGGTAGAAGGTCACCAGCAGTTTTTCATTCAGTTGTTGTTTCCTGAGAAGCCTCAGGTAGTAGAATCTCTGCTGGGCCCTTTTAACCAGGGCTGCAATGTCCTCTTTTAGGGTAACACCCAGAAACTTTAAAGTGGCCACTTGCTCCACTCAGTCTCCATTGATAAGCAAGGACTGGATGTCTTTTTTTTTTAAATAAAAAGTGTTTTTTTTTTTTACACACCTCTTCACATGAGCAACATGTTTCGGGATTATAACACTTGTACATAGTCATACTTTCATTTCCATTTTTCTTATATAATATCATCTCCTATCATTATCCATTTCACTCATCTTTAAGTAATTTTGCATTTCATATTTCAATTCATTAATTCATATCAATGGCTGGGTGTCTGATCTGTTCCTTCTCTAGTCCACTATCAGCTCCTTGGTCTTATTGGTGTTGAGGACCAAGTTATTGTCTCCACACCACGAAAGCAACCGCCGGTCCACCTCATCCCATTTACAGGAAATATATTAACGTCCAAGACTAAGGCATCATGTTGCCTGGCCTAAAGTGAATCACAGTTAGCCTTAGCCACGGTTTATTGTGGCGGACAACATCTACCTGAAATCTTCCTCCAGCCAGGAAAAAAAGAAAGGAAGAGAAAGCGCACGGCCTCGCAAGGCAAATGAGTTGAGGGAAGCTTAACTTCCTTACCTCTGACCCGTTGATCTTCTGCAGGTTGAAATGATTCAGCCTGAAGAGGACGTAGAATTTCCACAAGGTGAAGGCGACCACGGGGTTTCCCTCGGACTCGACCGTCAGCTGCTCCAGCCGGCGCAGGTGAGCTAAGGCATTGAACTGCTGCAGCGTAGTTAGGTTGGTCTCCTTGAACTTCAAGTGCTGAAAGAGGCAAGCGGGGGAAGACGGAGAGGAACGTGAGGATGTGGCCCAGTTGGGTCATGAAATGTCTGCCAGGGAGCACCAAAGATGCTACAGTTCTCTTCCTCCTCCTCCTCCTCCATTCCATAAACTGTGCCCCCTTTAGCACTGATGATGTCCCCTAGTTGGGTCATGAAACGTCTGAAAGGGAGCAACCAAGCTCAGGGAGCACCAAGGACCCCACAATCCTCCTCTTCCTCCTCCTCTTTTCTTGTCTCTCCTCCTCCTTCTCTCCACAACCCTCCCTCCCTCCCTCCCTTCTAGCTCTGATGAGGTTCCCTGGTTGGCTAATGAAACATCCGAACCAAGCTCACAGCACCAAGGACCCCACAATCCTCCTCCTCTCCACACACCCTTTCAGCACTGATGATGTTGCCTAGCTGGGTCATGAAAGGTCTGCAAGAAAACACCCAAGTTCAGTGAGCACCATGGGCCCCAAAGTCCTCCCCTTCCTCCTCCTCCCCTCTGCAAACCCCGCCTCCCTTCTACCCGCAGTTGATATGACCTAGTTGGGTCATGAAACATCTGGAAGGAAACAACCCAGCTCAGGGAGCACCAAGGAGAGACTTGAGGCCATTATTTCACACTGCTTATCACCACTGTGGCCTCCTTGTGCTCATGTGATTTACACATTCGGATCCTTGACAACTGGCTCCTATTTATGACGGTTGCAGTGTCCCAAGATGATGTCATCCCCTTTTGCCACCTCCCATCAATTTGGGGGGGGGAAGCCAGATTCACTTAGCGACCGTGTCACTGACTTAATGTCTGCAGTGCCTCTCTTAACAACGGTGGCAAGGAAAACGGGGCGGAACTTGCTTAAACACAACTTCTCACTTAGCAACATAAACTTTGGGCTCCATTGTGGTCGTAAGTCAAGGACTACCTGTATTGGATTTTTTTATTATTTCTCTTTTTGGGAAGTGTACTTGAGTCCCCTGGAAAGGATCCACTTGGTCCTTCTCCTGGGATCGCAGCTATCTTGCGCTCCTCCCAGGCGAGGCTCTCTACGACTTGCCTGGATTGCTCAAAGAGGAGAGGCTGGAACTTGCCAGAAAATTGGGGAATCTGATCTTGAGTTTCGATAGAGCTGGGATGATTTCATCGAAGTCGATGAAAATGAAAGAGACGGTAGCGATGTTTCCCGCCGTCTGGATGCTCCAATTCCGATCCAGGGATTCCAGAGCTCCGGAACCGTACAGGCAGAGCACGTCTCCGTCTATTTCCACCAGGTGGGACTCCAGACCCGGCACAACTTTGCCTAAAATCGTCTCCAGGGACCTGGAGAGAGAGACAGAGAGAGACAGAGAGAGAGAGAGGAGAGAGAAGGAGAGAAAGAGACAGAGAGAAAGAGAAAAAGAGAGAGAGGAGAAAGATAGGCACACACACAGAGAGACAGAGAGAAAAAAGAGAGAGCAAGAGCAGAAAGATAGAAACACACAGAGATAGAGAAAGAGAGAAAAAGAGAGAGGAGGAAGATAGACACAGAGAGACAGAGAGAAAGAGAGAGGAGAAAAGATAGAGAGAGAGAAAGAGAAAGAGGAGATAGACACACACACATAGAGACAGAGAAAGATAAAGAGAGAAAAAGAGAGAGAGCAGAGAAAGAGAGACACAAAGAGAGACAGAAAGAGAAAAAGAGACAGGGGAGAAATAGACAGAGAGAGAGAGACAGAGGAGAAAGACAGACAGACACAGAGAGACAAAGAGAGAGGGAGGGAGAGAGGGAGAGAGAAAGGAGAACAGAGGGAGAGGGAGGGAGAGAAAGAAAGAAAGAAAGAAAGAAAGAAAGAAAGAGAGAGAGAGAGAGAGAGAGAGAGAGAGGGAGGGAGGGAGGGAGGGAGGGAGAGAGAGAGAGAGAGAGAGAGAGAGAGAGAGAGAGAGAGAGAATTGTAATACAGAAGCAGAGAGGAAGGGAAGAGAGGCTCTCGTGCCCTCCATGTTCCCAGGCCAGGCTGAAAATTCCTATCCAGGACTAAGAATATCCAGGCAGTCCTCAATTTACAACAGTTCATTTAGTGACCGTTCAAAGTTGCAAAGTTTGAAAGTTGCACTGAAAAAAGTAACTTACGACCCTTTTTCAGACGACCGTGGTACCATCTCCATGGCCAAGCGATCAAAATTAGGATTCTTGGCACAACTGACGCGTATTTACAACAGTCGCACAGTGTCCCGGGATCACGAGATCCCCTTTTGCGACCTCCTGACCAGCGAAGTCAACGGGGAAGCCAGATTCACTTAAGGACCATGTTACACGCTTAACAACTGCGGCAAGGAAGGTCACAAAATGGGGCGAAACTCTGAACCAATGTCTCGCTTAACAGCAGAAATTTGGGGCTCGATTGTGGCCATAACTCGAGGACTCCCTATACCCTGACTATTTGTTGTGGGCCATTCCCTGCAACAGGGAGCCTCCTTTATGTCACCTTCCCGGGCTCCGAGGCGCTGAGATGCCTTGCGAATCTTCTGCTTTAATAATGCGGCTGGGCTCACTGCCCGGTTTTGAATTCCTTCCATGTTCAACACAAAATATTTTTAATCTCATTTTTTCGGGATCAAACATGCCAGAAAGTGTAACGTGCCCAGTTTCCTTTGATTTCTAAGCACCTTCCCCCAAAAGTCATTCAGGGAGGAATCCAACCATTGGGCCAAAACCATTTTTTTAAAAAATAAAAACTAAATAAATTCACTGATTGGAGTCTATTTCTGGAAATGTTACTTAGACACCACCCTGAAAACATTTGGTGTGTGTTCAATTTGTTCTTCTCTGAATTCCACCATGCAGATTTCTCAAGCAGAGACGAAATCTTAAAAGCCTTAGCCAGGAAGAATAAAAAATCGAACTGAGTCACATTGGCTGTATATTCAGGCACTGCGTGTCTCTCCGGCTCCCTTAATTTGCACCAAAACAAAATCCTTGTGTGTCCAATCACACTTGGCCAATAAAGAATTCTATTCTATTTCTATTCTTCTATCCCATCCCATACTCCTATAGTCTATTCTATTTTAAATTCTATTCTATTCTAAATTCTATTCTATTCTAAATTCTGTTCTATTCTAAATTCTATTCTATTCTAAATTCTATTCTACTCTATTCTTTCTATTCTAAATTCTATTCTAAATTCTATTCTATTCTATTCTTTCTATTCTAAATTCTAGTCTATTCTAAATTCTATTTTATTCTATTCTAAATTCTATTCTATTCTAAATTCTATTCTACTCTATTCTTTCTATTCTAAATTCTATTCTAAATTCTATTCTAAATTCTATTCTATTCTTTCTATTCTAAATTCTAGTCTATTCTAAATTCTATTTTATTCTATTCTAGATTCTATTCTATTCTTCCTATCCTATCCTATTCTAATAGCATGACTGGCACAATAGAGGAGCCAGTGAGTGATCTGCTTCTTCGCAAATTGAAGAAATAAACAGGAAATCCACCTATTGACAGCCTGTTCTTAAGACATTCTTAATTTGGGAGCTTTTCCTTGCTGGGATCTGGGATCGTGGACTCTCTGCCCCCCCCCCCCCAAAAGGATCATAGCCAAGACTCTGGGACAGACAGAGAGACAGACGCAGCCCCACACAGATTGGGGCGAGGGGGAAATTTCCCAGTGCCGGGATACTGGTGTCAATTGTACGAATTGTGTATCCGTTGGTAATCGGACTGTGATTTTGATTTATAGAAATGTAACAGAAGCTCAAAAATCTGCAGTCTGGAGAAAGCACTGACAACGCCCTGGTTGAACCAGGGAGAGGGGAGCAAAAGCTCGGCCTGCCTTGCCAAAGCCCCTCGTTCTCGGACAGTTTCTTGAATAGCAGCCCCTCTGAAATACAGGAGGAGCTGGAGGCCTAAGTTTTCCTGTCTGGAACAGCGTCTATCAAACTGGGAGGGAAGGACGCTAAGCCGGGAGTGGTTTTATGTGAGGGGAGTGCTTTCCTGCGTGTGTGCAGGCATACACACGCTTTCTTCCGAGAGGAATGAAGACAGTTAATTCTTCCAACGTTTTCCTCTGTGCGAAAGGGAATTACGGTTCCCAGAAGGAATGTGGAAACTTGCTTTACACTTCATATTTTAGGAGACAGCGGGGAAAAAGAGAGAGAGAGAGAGAGAGAGACAGGCTGAAAATAATAATAATAATAATAATAATAATAATAATAATAATAATAATAATAATAATAATAATAATAATAATAATAATAATGGCATTCTTGATAGAGAGACTACTAAGAATAAACTCGCTTCAGAGGCTTTGGGTAAAAAAAAGAGAGAGAGAGAGAGAGAGAGAACATTGCCCGAAAAATGTTCCTTTAACTGGATGGAGGAGGAAATGCCAGAAGCTCTCCGGGTGGGTGGAAGGACTATGTTCATGGAAAAGCCACTCAGGAGGCACATTAGGTTGAAGAAATGAATCTTGTAGGATTGGCAGGTCTACTTTTTCGGTGTTTGCCTGGTTCTGCTATAAAGCTGGAGGCAGCAGAGGGACAAACAGAAGTAAGAGCTGCTTTCTCAGCCCTTAAAGGAGGCAGATATATGAATGGAACCTGGGGTAGCAACGGTCAGTCACCAGATGTCTTCTGGGTGCCATTCAAGATGTTGTGGTTATCAGACATCAGCGGTCTTCAAACTTGATCACTTTAAGACTCCCAGAATCACTCTCAGAATTCCTCTTCCAGTCATGTTAGCTCAGGAATGCTGGGGGTTGAAAGTGCACTAGTCTTAAACTTACCAAGTTTGAAGACCCTTGTGATAGATGATAGATAGATGATAGATACATAGATATATATATAGATGATGATATAGATAATAGACATAGATGATAAATACATAGATGATAGATACATAGATGATAGATGATAAATATAGATAAATAATAGACATAGATGATAGATAGATAGATAGATAGATAGATAGATAGATAGATAGATAGATAGATAGATAGATTGATAGATAGATTGATTGATTGATAGATATAGATAGGTACGGAGAGAGGGGGGGAGGGAATGATAGACTGATAGACAATAGACTAGGGGCCTTCAAACTGGGCAGCTTTAAGTCTTGTGGACTTCAACTCCCAGAATTCCTCCTCCAGTCATGTTAACTCAGGAATTCTGGGGGTTGAAGTCCACCAGTCTTAAACTTGCCAAGTTTGAAGGCCCTTGTCCTACATGGTCATGTAGGGGAACCATGGGCCTTTCTTTTATGACTTGTGGACTCCTGAGCCAGCATTCTGGGAGTTGAAGTCCACAAGTCATAAAAGGGCCAAGGTTCCCCAGCCCTGGCCTACACCCTGGAGATGGCATTCTCTTAAAGCTCTTTTTTCCCCAACTTCGTCCTCTTGAAGGTGTATGGACTTCACTTCCCAGAATTCCCTGACTGGCTGAGGAATTCTGGGAGATGATGTCCCCACATCTTCAAGTGGTCAAGGGTGGGAAACACAATCTCAAAGGCTTCTGCCCAGAATCGTACGTTCTTTCTAGGCTCCTTCTCTTAAAAAGTGTTAAGGTCACACAGGACAGCCGTGGTGGCCCTTCCTACCCACACACAAACACACAGCTTCCACTTTTAAGTCCTGAAAGAAGTATTGATGCTTTTACTGTGGAGTTTTTTTTTAAAGAAAAAAAACTCCATCTGGTGTGTGTGTGTTTTAAAATAAACTTGAATAAATTATGATTATTGGCTTTGGCAAAGCGACTCAAAGCAGGGAGAAACACCCTCTCCCCCCTCCCCCCGGATAATTCCAGAAATTACCATATGAATCACCAGCGAGTCAGAGTCAAGGAAGAGTTTCTCCTTAAAATAACACAGGTGCCAGAGAGAGAAAGAGAGGGAGACAGGGAGAGAGAGAGAGAAAGAGAGAGAGAGAGAGAAAGAGAGGGAGAAAGAGAGGGAGATAGAAAAAGAAAGAGAGAGAGAGGAAGAGTGAGGGAGAAAGAGAGAAAGAGAAAGAGAGAAAAAGAGAAAGAGAAATAAAGAGAGAGAGAGAGATGGACCAACGGGGGGGGGGGAGCCATTCATGCGAGGGGCCGTGTTGACGGGAGCCATTCATGCGCGAAGAATTAGCAGCTTCATGCCCGTTGGTTCTGGCAGGAAACGCTTGTTTGTTGGAGAGAGAGCGCGCAACCGGTTGTGTATTTTTGTGCAATGTGGCCAGTTTGGGGGAGAGGGAAGCAGGGGAGGGCAACCAGGATTTAAATATGGATGGGGGGAAAAAAATATACAAGAATTTCAAAACTACATGACTTACGACAGTGGAGCCCAAACTTCATGTCGCTAAGCGAGGCATGTTAAACGGGTTTTGCCCCCATTGAGCGGCCTTCCTCGCCACGATCGTTAAGTGAATCACTGCAGTTGTGAATCGGGCTTCTCTCGCGGACTTTTGCTTGTTGCAAAAAGGGGATCACATGATCCGGGACGCCACGACCATCATAAATATGAACCAGCAGCCAAGCGCCTGAATTTTGATCCCGTGACTGGCTGGGATGCTGCAACGGTTGTTAAGTGGGGAAAAGGGTTGCGCAAGCCCCCCTCCCTTTTTTCAGCGCCGTTGTGACTTCGGTCACTAAAGGAACTGTCGTAAGAGGAGGACTCCCTGTTCCCCGCTAGAGGTTAGGCGAGTGTTTCTGAAACGTGGCTCCTTTCGGAGGCGTGGACTTCAACTCCCAGAATTCCCCAGCCAGCCACCTCTGGAATTCTGGGAGTTGAAGTCCACACCTCCGAAAGGGGCCCTGTTGGAGCATATTGGACTAGGTGCTGCTGGAGGAAGGCTACCTTTGGATGGCCAGGCCTCATCCTGGACCGCAGTGGGTGATGCTGCCCTACCTGCCCTCTTCCTCGGGGAATTCGCACGCCGCTGCCGCCGCCTTCCGGTTGTTCTGGCAGGGCTCCTCACCCTGGAGATGCTCCGGGTTCGAGAGCTTCAGGACGAGGCGGTTCTGCTGGACTTCCCAGTGATGGGCGATGTTGCAGATGGTTAAGCGTTTCTTCTCCTGGAAAAGGGACGGTTGGAGAGATTAACCGAGTTGCCCCGCTCGAAAAAAACACCCGCTCAGAAAGAATCTGGGATGGTCGTGGTTTATCTCCCCTGCCGGGTAGAAGTCTACAACACGGGAGGAAGAGGAGGAGCTGAGCTGCTTTGAAAAGGTGGGAAGCTGCATGTCCAGGGAATCCCTGAACAGTTTCGACAGACAGGAGTGTTTGCAGTTCAGGGTTGGACCGGGAGGGGGGGGAGTCCTTGGAGTTCTCTGAGGTGGGGTAGGAAGAGGAGGAAGAGGAGGAGGAAGCACTGTGGGGTCCTTGGTTCTTTCTGAACTTGGTTGTTTTCTTGCAGACATTTCATGACCCAACTAAGTAGCATCATTGATGCTAGAAGGGAGTGGGAGGAGGAGGAGGAGGAGAACTGTGGGGTCCTCAGTGATCTCAGAGCTCGGGTTTTTTTGCAGACATTTCATGACCCAACTAGGCAACATTATCAGTGATACAAAGGAGTGGGGTGTGAGGGGAGGGGGAGGAAGACTGTGGGGTCCTTGGTGCTCTCTGAGCTCTGGTTTTTTTTTTAACAGACGTTTCATGACCCAACTAGGTAACATTATCAGTGCAGTAACTGATGGCGTTATCCAGCTTGGGAATGAATGTCTGCAAGAAAACCCCCGAGGCCACAGAGCACCGCAGTTTTGAGTTTGTGGCTGTTAGAGGAGGAGGAAGCAGGCCGTGAAGCCACGTTGAGAGTGAAGGAGACGGTGGCGGGTGAGCATCGCCTGTCTCTACCACCATACGAAAGAAAAGGCCCCTGGCTGGGAGATAACCAGGAATCGAGGCTTGTTAGCTGGCGCCATCGTGAAGATACCTTCAGCAAGGTCTGCCTGTGACTTTCACGCCTCTTCTCTTCCTCTTTTCTTAGGGCAACGGATGCCAGGCGCCGCTCTTCTTCCTGGAGTCAAAGACAAACCAAAGACACACAGCCATTTTCCCCACAGGCTCACAAAATAAGACAGGGCCCCATTAATGTATATGTGATATGTAGGACTTAGGAGATTATTGTTATTAATCTGGACAGTGATAATTAAAAAATGATTAAATTACAGTAATTTTTAAGATGAATTAAAGGGGAGTAAACTGAGTGATGGATAAAAGGGTGGTATACTCAAATTGGCAAATGAGGGGGGAAATGTTTGGAACTATTTAAATTAGGATGGAATTTACTGAATAATGAAATAAGAGTATGTGATGAAATTGCAAATATGACAGATGAAAGCATAAAAGAATAATGAACATAGAATAAGATACAAGAATTTTTAGATACTATATAAAGAAGATATGAGCACAATTAAAGAAAAATGGAATAAGCTAAGATATGAATTGAAAATGGATAAAATTAATGTAAAGAATATAAGAATATTTGTTATAGAAAATGTAATGATATGATAAGAAGCTGAATATGAAAGATAATTATGCAATTAAAGGTCATGTTCGTCTGGAAATGTAAAAACCTGGAACCATATTGCTCACCAAAAGAGATGTTTGTAAAAGATAAAAATAAAAAAACTTTTTACAAAAAATAATAATCATGAATTAATCTCTTTATTTATCAAGAGTATGACTCCCTAGTCTGATTTCCCCCACCAAGGAAAGGACTCCTCTGCCTCCATTATTTTATCCTAGCAAGATGGATGATCCTTTCATTTTAATGGGGAACTTACTGGAGGGAAACAAATATTATAATCCCTTAATAGAAATGCTGCATTCGGCTTCTTTGTCAGTTGGCTCGTAAGCCAAACTAGAGGAAAGAACGGGAGTTGCTAACAGGCAGTTTTGAGAATAACAATAATTGGACAACAGTCATTTTTTATACCATCACATGTCAGTCCCTCCCAGCCTCCAAAATGGTTTTTGTGGGTCTTGTGTGTGTCTTCCAGTAAAGAAATCCTCAAAATGCACTTAAACTTTCCGCTGCCATTCTTTATAAGGGGAAAAACACTTCCCAGAAAGATCGATTAATATTAATAAGGGTTTTTCTAATATTTCGGTCCTATACTGGTTATCTTTTTAAAAAAAAAAACTGCAACCACCCTGAATGGCTCTTAGTATGATTTGATGTTGATTGTATCCTATGACTATCATTAAGTATTGTACATTATGATTCTTGATTCTTAACGAATGTTCCTTCTTTATGTATACTGAGAGTATTTACACCAAGACAAATTCCTTGTGTATCCAATCACACTTGGCCAATGAAGCATTCTATTCTATTCTATTCTATTCTATTCTATTAGGCCAGATTTACTTCTAAATAAAGAGGTTTGTGGCCTCAGGTGGCTGGAAGGCTGAATCTGGAGGATTCTAAGCAGGGATAATGGGAGCCTAACTCCAAATGAGTGTTGCCAATTTCTTCTTGCCTGCTCTCCATCCTTCCTCAGATCTTTGGGGTGTGGATCTACAAACTGAAGGCCAGGACATCTCACTCCCAACACCCTCCTCTCTGCCATGCAAATCCTTGTAAGCTTAAAGCAGGGGTCAACCCTTCTATTGGGTAAGTGGCGCCCCCTAACGGGCATCATGCACCACAGCTTTCAATTCCAGGTAAACGCAAAATAAGTTTCAAGTCAGAGGCCTCAAAGACAAGGGCCTTGGGTTCAAAAAAATAAAATAAAATCTAGGCAAGCTGGCTGGGGAATTCTGGGAGTTGAAGCCCACCAGGTTGTGGGAGATTGAGGAAAGCTGTACTGGGCTCTTTGCTCTGAAAAAGGCTGTAGAAATTAATAGCCAGAATACCAGAATGAAATAGCCAGAATTAAAAAATGAAAGATCTTTTTTTTTTAAAAAAAAAAACATCTTATTTAAAAGCTCAGCCCATGGCAGCCAACTCAAGGCCTCATGCTGCAGCCTCATCGTGACTTTATATGGCCTTAGACAAAATCCTTCGTCTGCCCTAAATTTCAGCAAGGGCTTTCCTTGCCTCCCCAGATTCAAAGGTGGTTTGGAGTTTCCCTCCCAACCTTCCCAGCTGTCAAAATGTTTCGTTTCATTTAAAATTCATCGTAAATCTGCTAAGTTAAGAATTGTGGGTTCCTTGTTGCTGTCTGAGCTTGGTGGTTTTCTTGCAGAAGTTTCGTGACCAAGCTGGGTAACATCCTCAGTGCTTCTTAAGGACTGCATTGAAAAAAATTTTTTTTGGGGGGGGGGGGGGGGGGAGGAAAGCAAGAAAATTTTTATCCTGGTTTTCTTTCTGGGGACGAGGATACCCTAATAAGGCTGAACCGAGGCCTCGAAAGGTGCTTGGCCTGCTGGAAACTCTTCCCAAGCGTCCTGGGTCCTTACTGTGATTTTTTTCATATCCAGCTGTCGGAGCTGCATCATATGGTGGAGAACGGTCGGCTTGTACCATGCCTCCTGCGCTATGGGGTTGCCATCTAGGGTGAGTTCTGAAATGGACGCCGAGTCCGCCAGGCACAGGATATCTTCCACGCTGAACATAAAGGGGAAAAGAAGAGGAAATCAGGGTGGCTGAATGCGAACCCACAACCTCGGACAGTTGCAGCCGCTTGACTTGTCATAAAAGAATCCCACAGCAACCGAACCCCCCGTGTTACACCAAAGTGCATTTTATAACAGGTACTTGATGGTATTACTTGGTGTGTGCCTGGGTTCTTCATTTATCTATTTATCTACCCCGTTGAACCATGCGTGGTGTGATATTCGAGATAATGGGCTCTCTGAACAAGGCGTTCTGCTAAAAGGATGGGGCTAAGGAGACGGAAGAGGTCAGGGGGAAAATGCAGGAGGGCTTTAAGGAGCTTTGGGCATCTTTTTAAAATGTGTGGACTTCAACTCCCATGCTGGCTGGGGAATTCTTAACAGCTGAAATCCACACCCTGATAGCTGGAGAATTCTGGGAGTTTTAGTCCAACCTGCTAGGAATTCTGGGAGTTGAGGAATCTGCATCTGGTAGCTGAGGAATTGTAGAATTTGAAGTCTACACCTGCTAGCTGGGGAATTCTGGGAGTTGACATCTTCTGGGTATGCTTCTTATCTGGATTACCTCGCAAGGCTGATATCCTTCCATCATTCATTCAAGGAGTACATCTGTCTCCCTTAGCAAAAACCAAGGAATCCCAATAGGGCTGACCTAAGCATGATTTCCAGGCTAAAGTAGGGTAGAATGAAAAGTCCAAACACTGGAACCGGGAGGTCCCCTTCAAACCACGTTCTCCCCTGAGCCCCCCTTGAGACCACTTAACAGGGTCTGGAATCAGGGTTGCGAAGAAGCAGCTGATCATTTCCCAAGTCAGCACCCCCCACTTCCCCTTGCCAAGGGCTGGGAAATCTGCATCATGGCCAACTGCCAAAATGCAGCAGGAGGCAACCTATGCCAAGGAGTTTTCCAGATACAGAGGAGTCCCACCTCCAGCAGCACATCCCCCAGATTCCTTGGATCAGGTCCAACACCAGAGTAGGAGCGCCCAGCCTCAGAGAGTGGCTGAGACTGGAGTGGGGCTGCAGGACCTTGGAAAGCTCTCTAAGATGCAGCCCAGGAGAGCAGAGAGGAGCCAAGAAACTCCAGTTCTGTTTCATTTAATTTCCATTTCCAAAGCAGCTGGCCTTTTTTTTTTTTTTCTTCCAAGTTTGGACCATTTTGCTCCTATGTTTTAGCACCCAGAGAAAGTGTCCAGGACACGCTTTTCCAAATACGTGCATTTTTGCCACTTAAACACTCATGGAAGGCAAAGTTAACCTTGCTTTGAATGAATGCCATGAAATCTGTACATCTCTTCTCATAGGTAGGTAGATGATAGATACAGATATAGATGGATGGATGGATGGATGGATGGATGGATGGATAGATAGATAGATAGATAGATAGATAGATAGATAGATAGATAGATAGATGGGTGGGTGGGTGGGTGGATGATAGGTAGGTAGGTAGGTAGATAGGTAGATAGACAGGCAGGCAAGCAGAGACAGACAGACAACTTTGGCTCAACTCTGCTTCAAAGTTGTGTTTTTTAAAGTAAATGGTACTTTAAAACCAAGTCTGTTTTTTGTTTTTGAAATTACAGCTTCTTTTTTCGGCTTCCTGCCCTCCAGGTCATTTCAGTGGCTTCACATTTACAGAAGCTTCAAGAAACATTCCTCCCCCTTAGCGATCTGAGGGTTTCCCCCTCCCTTCCAAAGAAACCTGGGCCCTGCCCCACCTCTCTTCCAACGGCAGCCCCTTGGCCAGACAAGCAAAGCCCAACGTGGCTAGAGGAAGTCTCACCATGTGCCCAGGTGCAACTTGGCAAGTGCCAGGCGGGGAGGATGATGTCAGCCACACCAAAACAGAAAATGATCTTCTGCAGAGCTCACCTCCCACTGCAAGCAAACCCAGGAAAGTCTGCAACCTTTCTGCCTCAATACCCATCAGAATAAAAGGCTTAAGTTTGCATGGGGGTACGTGCATTCAGCATTCAATGACTGAAGCATCGTAGCTCCCCACGCCCTCCCCCCCAAAAAAAGCTCCTAAGCTGTGCAAGAAGGATAGGATCAGGTGTAGCTGCTTTGGATTTGGCACCGGAGGCTGCTGTGTTCACATCGAAGTGATATTGCCGGGTTTAAAGCAGGGCGTATATTAAATCCCAAAGGTTAAGTTTTCCTTTGCAATTTTGGAACAGATCCCCTGAGGAGGTGGTGGTGGCTTCTCTGCTGGAAGAATTGGAAGCAGTGCTCTTCAACCACTTTGAAGAGGTGCAGATTTCAACTTTAAGAGGAGTGGACCTCAACTCCCAGAGTTCTGTGCTGGCTGGGGAATTCTGGGAGTTGAAGTCAACACCTCTCCAAATTCCTGTGGTGGAGGAGCAATGCTTTAAACAGAGGCTGGATATTTATCTGTTCAGAGATGCCCTAATAATGAATTCCTGAACCAGGCAGGGGGTTGGGCTGGATGATCTAATGTCTATTAATTAATTAATCTTTTAATTATTTTTAATTATTGTATTATTATCATATTTTAATGACTGTACACCGCCCTGAGTCCCGCAGGGAGAGGGGGCGGTATATAAATCTTGAAAATAAATAAATAAATAAATAAAATCTCTTCTGTTCTAGGGTTTGCCTCTTAGTACTACTAAATTTCAAGAACATCAAACTCCCAAAATAATCCCAATTTGAACCACCATGGGTCATCATTACAAGCCAGTCAGCTCCTTCTATCCGTATCTGCAGAGTGGAAGGACACCCCACGCCTCCCAAGTACCCAACTAGTTTTGAGAGGGTGAGAATCAACTCTTCCCTGCCTGTTGCCCCCCACAACACACACCTCCCCTCCCCCCAACCCCGCCCCCCATAGAGGCCTGGCTGAACATCTGATGATGATAAAAGGAGACCGGGAGATTTAATGAAGACTGAGCAAAGCATATTAAGTCTGCCACGCCAGGAGGGGAAACTTGCAATCATCAAGAGGTGTTGCAGTACAGAATTACATTTACACGCCCACACAAATAAGAGACTGCAAAAAAGAGAAAAGAAGTGTCAGCCCCTCCACTTCAAGGGATGGCAGCCTTCTTGACAAGGGCGAGAAGAAAAGGATTAGCCCCGAGGAACAGCGCACAACTTTAGCTAACAAAGACTGAAAACTTGCACAGTTGGAACCCAGGAACTCCAGGGGAGGAAAACTAATGTTTGTTTCCAACCTGTAGGAAGGAGGATGGGCTGCCTATCCTAAATCCCTTCTCGGCACTGTTTTATACCAGGAGCACCAGACTGTGACTCAGGACAGATCACCTGCAATCCGAAGAATCGGGGAGCAGACTTTTCTCTTTGGATCCATTGGGATCCATGTCCCCTCTGAAGAAACAAAACTCCCAACCAGCATAAGCCGGTGAAAGAGACGCAGAGAACTTCCCGTCTGTCGCTTTAAAAAGGGGGAAACACTGTTGGTTTTGTCATCTTAACCAAGTTCCACGCCGTCTGTGCAGGTTCTCAGGCGTCCAGGTCCTGCTTGTCCCAAAGTTGCTTTTTGCAAAAGGTTTAACTGGACATTTTTGTGGTTGTTGTTGTTAAAAAAAAAGTCCAGTTCCTTTTGGGCTAAAAAAAAAAAAAAAAAGCCCCTTTGGGAGAAATTCCACATTCTGACACTTTTTTATTTGGGGGGGGGGCGGAACCAGTTAGACCAAAAGCCCCTTTGGGAAAAGTTTGGATCGATCGATCCCCAGAGGGCGAAAGGCACTCGAGTGCTGAGAGAGAGACAGAGAGAGACCGAAAGGGGCTTACCAAGAGATGCTGTTGAAGCTGAGGAAGAGACGCTGCAGGCTGGGCAGGCTGTCCACATCTTTCTAAAAGGGGGTACAAGGGAGAGGCGGCGGCATCAGAGGTGAAGCGGGCTGGCAAGGCGGAACTCCCGAGCCGGCAGTCCTTCCCCCCCCCCCCCCGTACCAGCCTTCCCGCAGCCCTTGATGGGAGGAGACTTCCGTGGCGCAGGTCGGAATGAAGGCACAGCCTTATTTTGGGGGGGGGGGAGAAACCCCCCTGTGCAGCTTACGACCAAAGGCGGAGAAGGGGGGGGGAGGCAGACGGGGTGCCAGAGGCAGCAGCAGCAGCTGCTCTCTGTCTGCCTGAAAGCCAGCCGGCCGGCGGGCTTCTCTCCCGCCCTCCTTCCCTCCCTCCTTGGTGCTGTCTCAGCATTTGGGGGGAGGGGGGGAGAGCACAGTGCGCAAGGAGGAGGGGAGGGGAAATGTGCCGCAATGAGCAGCAGGCAAAATAAAACAGGGCTGGGGAGCCATGTGGCTCTCCCTGCATCAAACTGCTAAGTCATGCAGGCAGCCTCCCTCCGGGGCCAGCGTGGCCGCAAGGAAACTGGGGCAGCTTTTCGGTCTGGTCGTTACGGCTCTTCCCCTTGGTTAGAGAGGAGAGTCGGGGAGGGGGAAAAGAAGGGAGAGAAAGGGACAAGTTCCCACTTTGCAAAGGAACGGCCTCGTCTCGGAAGGACTTGAAGAACTGTGGAGGCGTAAAGGAGAAGAACAGAGACGGAAAGGACCCTGGAGGCCATCTAGTCCAACCCCCCCCCCCCCCCTCGCTCAAACGGGAAACCCTATCATATTTGAGACAAACGGTTATCCAATCTCTTCTTAAAAACCTCCAATGTTGGAGCAGAAACATTTTGCAAGCTGCAGACCAGGCTAAATGTCTATGGAGAGTCTCCATCATCCAGATCGAAGATGCTTCTGTTTTTTTCCAAGAGGCAACTGGCCTTTCTGGTTTTTCTTGGAAAATATTTTGCTTCTCATCCAAGAAGCTGCGTCAGCTCTGAGCCTGAAGACGCAGATAAATCTCCTGGTGTGTCTTGCCCCTGTCGGAGTCTGATTCGGAGGGGGAAGATGAGCAGCTGACAAGGAGTGGGCGGGTGCCTCCGTTGGCTGTGGAGGAAACTGGGGAAGGGCAGAGTCCAGCTGGGCAGAGCAGGGGAGAGGTAGAAAAAGGGAGAGGGAGTTCAGAGGAAGACCCAGGCCCACCCCCTCTTCATCCTAGGGCATGCAGGAACAGACAAGGGAGTAACATGGGCTGTGTGGCTTATGGGGGAGGAAAGGGCCCTGATTCCCTTCATTAGCTGCAGCTGGGAACACAGTGTTTTAAAAGGGAAGCTGCACACAACAAACTGTTGAGAGCAAATCGTGAATTATCTGTTATCATCAAGGCTTATCTGGGTTCCTGGCGTCTTCCCAACTGTGTTTGTTTTGCTGGCCTTTCTAGTCTGCAACTCCTTCTCCTGCCCTGTCAGGTTAATTACTGCAGTGTGGTTTGTGTGGATTTTTAGTTACAATTTGTATGTTCTTTGTTTTCGGACTGAATTTCCTCCCCTTAAAAACTGTTCCTGGGAGAGTTTTTCTCCAGCCAAAGGTAACTGGACATTGGGGGCAAAGTTAGAGGTATTGAAGGGACTTTTCTTACTTATGTGACTGTGTTGTCTTTGTGCCACGCCCCTTTGGGTCATCACAAGGTGGCCTCAAGGACTCTATCTAAAGAGGCAAATGACCAGCTGTCTGCAAGGAATATAAATCTTTCCATTCCTCACCATCCAGTCAAAGCTGAAAAAGCTTCTTGGGTGAGAAGTGAAACATCTTCCAAGAAAAACCAGAAAGTCCAGTTGCCAGTTGTTGTTTTTTTGAAAAAAAACAAGCACCTTTGGGACTACAGATCAGACTGTTTTGCAGCAAAAGGGCATGTTCTTCCCCTCTGGTGCCAACATGCCAAGGAAAAAGCCCTTTAAGGAACAAGCCAGGATCAGCTGAGCGAGCGCTTACCACCGATCGGATCTTGTTGTAGCGCAGGTTGAGTTCCAGCAACGAATCCAGCCCACTGAGGTTCTCGGCGTGGGTCAAGCCATTTCGGGCAAGGTTCAACATTCGGAGATCCTTTAAGTGACTGAGATTTTCTATGACAGAAATCTGGGGGGGGGGAGGGGGAAGAGTTACTATTTGACTCACCATTTCCTTCCCAAAACTGCCATCATTTCACCGCTGATGAAATTGGCAATTTACCTTCTGAGATTCAAATGATATAAAGGGATGTTGTAGAAATGAAGTTGTCCAGCGTGCATTACTTAACTAGAACACATCTTTGTGCTTATTCCCTTAAGGTCTCTGACTGGCCTACAAAGCACAGTAACCCCTAACCTGAAGACAGGTTGGTTTTTGGCTTCCCACCCACCCAGTTCATCCCAGTTTAAATCTCCCATCAGTTAAGCATCTGGCCAAACCAGATGCCTTTTATTAGAACAGGGCTCTCCAAACGTGGCAGCTTTAAGACTTCTGGACTTCAACTCTCCTTGCTGGTTAGGAAATTCTGGGAGTTGAAGTTCACAAGTCTTAAACTTGACATGTTTGGAGAGCCCAGTATTAGAATTAATAATTTATCAGAGAAGGTGCCACCAGTTTTTGGGCTGCCGCAGAATAATACACCTCTCCTCCTACATGGTGAAACCAGGAACAGCTGAAGCTTAGACTCTCCCTGGTATCTCCTTTACCCCCAATCCTTGGACATTCTCTTTTTTACTCAGGCTGTAGGGAAGGAGTAGTTCCTACTAACAGCCAGCTGACAGTTACTTCCCAACCCAACTGCAAAAGCATTGGTGAATCCCACCTGATTGCCATGAAGATCCAAGACATCAAGGTTCACAAGATTATCCAGGTTCGAAATTCTCCTTATTCTGCAATGGCATTTGAAGTTGATGGAAGGGGAGAAAAAAAGAAAAACCCATTATGGTGTCGACCTACGGAGAGCTAAAGGATCTTGTGCCACGTGACATGAATTCTTTAGAGCTGAAGAAGCTTCTTAGATGAGAAGTGAAATGTCTTCAAGGAAAATCAGTTGCCTCTTGAAAATGCACTCTCACCAAGCTGAAGCCTCTCTAACCACTGAAATGTCTTTGAATACTAGTAGCTCGGGTCGGTAGTTAAGTTGTTGGTTTGAGCGCCGAACTTGGCAATTTGGTTGCAAACGTTTCATCCCCATTCAAGGAGACATTTTCAGTGCTCTTTGAGACAAGCACAATCCACAGCACACTAAAGATGTCTCCTCAAATGAGAATGAAAGGTTTGGCAACCCAATTGCCAAGCTCGGAGCTCAAACCAACCATGTAACTAAACCACCTTGTCTGAGCTCAGACTAAACTAAACAGGTTCTGGCTAATCTAGGCTGGATATCTGCAGCCAAACCAGAATTCAGCCCCAAAATAAAACCTGCCCAAAGAACCCTGCTTTTCCGATTTCTTTACCTGTTGTTTCCCAGCGAAAGAACCCGGAGACACCTCAAGGTGGAAAGGCCGCTGATTTCTTCGATCTGGTTGTCGTACAAGTCTAAGAAAATCAGGCGCTGCAGCTTGGAGATGTTCTGGATTCGAGTGATGAAGTTGTGCTGGAAGCTCAGGAGGCGAAGGTGCTCTTCCCCGTCGATGATGGGGCAAACGGTCAGCTTCTGCCTGGGAAGGAAGTTCCAGATACAGCTCTGAGAAGGAAAGGGGTAGCTAGTGGCCCAGGGCTTACTCTAACCGTGACCCTAGGCCGGTGTTTCTCAACCTTGGAAAGCTTTAAGCAGTGTGGACTTCAACTCTCAGAATTCCCCAGCCAGAAACTAAAGTGAGGTTCTGAGAAAACAAAGCATATCCGCATTCTTAAATTTTCAAGATTTGAAACAGTACCCAATGTTTTAAAAAATTGTAAAAGCTAAGGAAGAAGAGAGGGAGAGGAAGAAGGGAAGGTGGCAGACTAAAACAAGAGCAAGCCGGCTAAAATGAGAGTCTTCCTAAATCCATCTATTAAAGCAGAATATAAATTGCAACCTTTGGTTGGTCACTTTACAGAGATCCCAACCTGGGAAACAGGGATTCTCCCTCCCAGGGACACAGTGTTTGAAGCCAATGTCCAGATGCAAACATCTGCAACAAGAGCAGTTCCCCGTTCCGCTTCCTTATTTTTACCTTTCAAGGGTCATCCGGTCCGAAAGCTGGATTTTCTCTTCTGCCGAGCGGTACACCAGGGGAAATCCCGTGATCCCATAAGTATTATTATCTAGCAAGGAGGGAAGATGAAAACTTTTCTTTAACTACCAACATTCGGACCATTTTTAAAGCCAGGGCAGCCTTTGCAGTCTCTGATGGGACATACTGGTTTTGTCACAAAGGAAGGAACCATCGTGGTTAAAGGCACCAGGCTAGAATGATAGAGTTGGAAGGGACCTCGGAGGTCTTCTAGTCCACTCCTCTGCCCAAGACCCTGCTCTCCCAGAAACTGGGGGATCATGAGCTTTAGTTCCTCCTTAAGGACAAAGCCAGTCACTTTCTTTCAGCCCTGGGAAGCAGGCAAGGGCAAAGATTTAGTGATTGTTAAGAGCAGAGTTTCTTCAACTTGGAAACTGTCAAATATATGGGCTTCGATTCCCAGAATTCCCCAGCCAGTTTGGATCACAACTGCATTAGCCCTGCTGATTTGCAGAATTACCTGGGCCATTTGCACTGACATTGTGGCAGCCCTGTTGAACTCGGTACTTCAAAGGGTTTGGAAAAGAGCCGTCTCCAGAGACTGTGAGAGACCCCTGGCCATATTTCACTTCCAGACTAGGGATATCGACAAAATTAGCTGCAATGGGGATGCAGGCTTTTTTGCTCCGTGACAAAGGACTTAATCTTCCGTCTGCTAGAAGGAAAAAAAGAGGATTATTTGTCAACAGCGAAAAGGTTAATATCAAATTTTAGAGCTTTCCTTTCAGACTCCTGGATGTATGAACCTCTGAAAATATCAGGGCTGACTATCTCACTATTAGTTTACTGTTTTGCAATCTTACATGCTGTTGAATTGTTAGCAATCTTGATTTTGACAGCAATTTTCCCCGCAAAATACCTAGTTTTCCAGGCTGGCTTTTTTCAAGGTCGTGCTGCAAGAACCGATTGTGGAGGTAAGGCTGTTCTTTGTGCAATCTGAGTTCCAGCTGCAATAGAAAATATCAGAAGGGAAATGCATTATGCACCTTATGAAAGAAAAGCAGAAGAAAATGGATTCGCCCAAGAAACATTGAGATTATGAAACACACAAAATTTTAATTTGTGTCTCAAATTATGTCACGTGAGGACTAAAAGGACTACATTTTCCAGGGGTTTTTGCAAAACCATTCCCACTCATTTGATTGAACCTCGTTGCTGCTTCTATATTTAGGATAGTTTTATTAATTCCAACACGAGAACGAATGTGCTTGGGAATTGTAAAACATGCTCTCCACAACACAAAGCATGCAAGAAGCATAACCATCAAAAGAGCAAAAGAACAACACATCTACGCACCCACATCAGAAGACATCACAAAACACCAAATTCACTACACAACTTCAGTCGGGACCTCGGGAGGGGAATTCTCTAAATGTTTATAATAAAAATTCAAGTCTCACAGCTCTGGTTCTTTCTGCAGCCGACGTACTTTGAAGAACCAGCTGAACTCCGTAATTGTTGGCCTGCAACAAAGAAAAGAGAATTAATCACCTCCAAGTTTAATTAATCACCTCTTGAAAAGAGAAATAGGGAAAAGAGCATTTTATATTAGCCTTGATTTTAGGTAAATGGGTGAAAAAGGGTTGCTAGAATAATGCATGCATAAAATAGGGAGCATTTCATTCCTGCCTTTGGAAACCCCCCCATTTTTTCAAATAAATGTATTCAGTATAGTTATACAGACGTCCGTCTCACCTGGGTGGAAGCCCAAAGCAATAGGATGAAATGAACAAAAGGGAACAGAAATCTTCTACAAAAGAATTAAAATAAAATACAAAAACCAAATCCAGAAATCAAATCAAACTTAGAATCTTAAATGAAAATGGGGGGGGGGGATTAAAATTTTTAAAAGAGTTAAAAACATTGAAGATAAAAAATAACTGAAACAAAAATAATAATTTAAAAACTGTTAAATTAAAATTATTGAATTTTTAAAAAGGTTAAAAATCGATTAAAGTTTTTTAAAAAGAATTCAAAATAAAATAATTAAAGATGAGGACTATTAAAAAAACCAATAAAATAACAAAAGGTGATTGAAATGAAATTTAAATAATTCAAAAAAAAATAAAAAAATGAAAAGCAAAATTATTTTTGGATTTATTTAAAAAAAATGAAAAGCAAAATTATTTTTGGATTTATTTATTTTTTTAAAAATGAAAAGCAAAATTATTTTCGGATTATTATTTTTTTTTTAAAATGACCAGCTGGAGGAGGAGGGGGGAGGGGAGAGCTACACTCACAATGGCCTTCCCCAGCAGGGGAAGGACTACATCCCCCATGCTCCACGCCCCCGGCTACGCTCCATGCGACCTGTAGTAGTCCCCGGCTTTCACGAGGCCCCTCGCTTACCGAGACGGTGTGGCCCGGCCTCCCCACCCCGACGGGCCTGCATTTGCTGGGCACCATGGCAACGTCCTCGCCGCCGCAACAAAGCGCGGAAGTGACCGCCGCTGCCGTCTCCGCCTCCGCTCGCGCGCTCCGCCCGGAAGCCGCCAGAGCAGTTGCCGTGGCAACGCCCGCTTCCGGGTATGCTTTTTTTTTTTTCCAGAGGGAAAAGGGGATGCGGGCTCGAGGTGTTATATAGGCACTTCGGGTTCTAAAGGAACGGTTTGTTGAAGAACTGCCCCTGCTTCACAAGCCGTCCTAAATGAACCGGACGTTGCCATTGCAATGGGGGGTGGGGGAGAGAACGCCTTAGGTCAGAGGTCTCCAAACTTGGCCACTTTAAGACTTGTGGACTTCAACTCCCAGAATTCTCCAGGCAATATAGAATAGAATATAGAATAGAATAGAATTAGAATAGAGAATAAAATAGAATAGAGAATAGACTAGAATCGACTAGTGAATAGAATAGAATAGACTTAGAATAGAGAATAGAATAGAGAATAGAATAGAGAATAGAATAGAGAATAGAATAGAATTAGAATAGAGAATAGAATGGAATAGAGAATAGAATATAGAACAGAATGAATAATAAAATAGAATTAGAATAGAATTAGAATAGAATAGAGAATAGAATAGAACAGAATAGAGAATAGAATAGAATTAGAATAGAATAAAGAATAGAATAGAACAGAACAGAATGAATAATAAAATAGAATTAGAATAGAATAGAGAATAGAATAGAAAAGAGAAGAGAATAGAATAGGTTAGAATAGAATAGTCTAAGGAATAAAGGAATAGAATAGAATCTTTATTGAGAATAGAGTAGAATAGAATAGAGAATAGAATAGAATGGGATGGGGTGGGATAGAATAGAATAGGTTAGAATAGAATGGAATGGAAAATAGAATAGAAAATAAAACAGAACAACAGAACCGAAGAGAATGCTAAGCACGGCCGGAGAGTCTGTTCACTCGAAGCCGTGAGAGTCAAACCGGCCACCGGTTCGCCTTCCGCGAGGGTCGCGTTCCCACGACCTGCGATGCTGGAACTCCGCTCGCTCCCAAAGACGCAAACGGGACCGGACCTTCCTCCTCGCACGGGGAGGCTGGGCTGATGCGCCCCGGCCCTGCCCAGCATCGGAGGCGGAGCGCGGCGGAGGCGGAGGCTGGATAGCTGGCTGGCTGGAGGCGCCGCCCGCTCGGGCGACGGGAGAACCGCTGCGCAAAGGATGGCGGCGGCGGCGGCAGCGACGGCGGCACCGGTGCAGATCCTGGTGGCCGAAGCGGAGGACGACGAGCCGCGGTGGCCGAGCCCGCCGGGATGCGGCAGCTGCAGCGAAGACGATTCCGGGCGGGGCGGCGGCAGCAGCGGCGGCGGCTTTGGTGGGGGCAAATCCAGGTAAGCGGCCACCCCAGGGACTAGCGCCTTGCTCTCGGCTTTGTTTTGCCCCCCGGGGATGCCCGGCGGAGGAGGGGGAGGAGTCCCGGGAAGCGGGAATCCCCTCTTGCTCCGCCAGCCTTGGAATAAGAGGAGGACCCCCCCCCCTCCCTCCCCACTGCAAAGAAGGAGGTGGGAGGTGCTGAACGGTGGAGGGGCGGGAGATGCAGCCCCGATTGCCGGGGTCGAGCACGGGCTGCGGGGCTACCAGGAGGAAAGAGGGGGTGAGGGGCGCATGATGCCTCCGTGGGGAGGGGTCTGCTTTGATGCCCGAGGGCTGCGGGAAGAGGCTGGGCACGACCCTGCTTTGGAGCCCCTCCTGGCCCTCCTGGCTCTTGAGAGGGAGCGCCTTTCCGGGTGGGGAGAGGGAGAAGAGGAGCTCCATCAGAGGGGCGGCCTTAGCCGGGGGTCCCCAGCAAGACACCCAACGAACTTGGAGTAACCCCTCCCAAAAAAAAAAAAAGAGAGAGAGAGAGAAAATACTGTGAAGGAAGCTTGCCAAAGGCTTCCCGGCTTCATCCTGGCTGGTTTTGAAAAGCTTGATTGGGTCAGACTGGATGAGTGCTTGGAAGTGAGACCCCCAAGGAATGAGAGGGCCCTTCGGAAAGAATGACTTAGGATGGATCCTGGCATCTGTCTGTCTGTCTGTCTGTCTGTCTGTCTGTCTATCTATCTATCTATCTATCTATCTATCTATCTATCTATCTATCTATCTATCTATCTATCTATCTGTCCTTGGCTGCCTGCCTGCCTGCCTTCCTGCCTGCCTCCCTGCCTGCATATCTATCTATCTATCTATCTATCTATCTATCTATCTATCTATCCATCCATCCATCCATCCATCCATCCATCCATCCATCCATCCATCCATCTATCTATCTATCCTTGGCTGCCTGCCTGCGTCCCTGCCTGCATATCTATCTATCTATCTATCTATCTATCTATCTATCTATCTATCTATCTATCTATCTATCTATCTATCCGTCCTTGGCTGCCTGCCTGCCTGCCTGCCTGCCTGCCTGCCTGCCTATCTATCTATCTATCTATCTATCTATCTATCTATCTATCTATCTATCTATCTATCTATCTATCTATCTATTTATCTATCTATCTATCTCATCTATCTATCATCTATCTATCATTTATCTATCATCTATCATCTATCTATCATTTATCTATCATCTATCTATCTCTGTCTCTCATCTATCTCTATATCTCTGTCTGTCTGTTTATCATCTCTTTCTCGCTCACTATCATCTATCTCTGTCTCATATCTCAACCATATCTCTCTGTGTGTCTATCTATCTCTTCTATCATTTATCTATCTCTATCGTATCTGTGTATGTGTGTGTGTGTGTCATTGATCTATCTATCGATCTATTGATCTATCTATCAGAATAGTCCAAGCTTCTACCGGAAGTGGGCATCACCAGGCACCAAAATGGCACTTGCCACGGGAAGCACCAGCTGGACTAGCTGAGATCTGGACTGAAAACACCCGGTGCTTCCCTGCTCTTAGGAAACCCACGGGCCCCTCCAGGCAGAAGGATGTCTGCCTTGGCATCTTCGTTTCCAGCCCAGCCATTTCTAGGATATGGAGGGGGGGAGGGTGATTTGCTCCAGGGGAGAGGTGGCCCAGGAAGATGGGGGTGCTGAGCCATGTCCTTGGCAGAAGAAAAACAAACAAGGAAGAACTGGCTGATTCTTCGCCATCATCTCTTTGCAAGGAGGAGAAAAGATTTGCCTGCAACCCTGCTGGGAAACACACATGCACCCCCCCCCCCATTTTTGCCATTTTAATATCTTTTGTTGTTGTTGTTGTTTTGTTTAAAAGCTGGGAAGGGAGAGCATCCTTTCTTCCTGAGCGCAGGGACGGAGGAAGAAGGGCCCGGGGGTGGCTGCCTTTCCTCCTCTCCCCCCTCATATATCCCAAGCAAAGCCCACGTGGACACCCTGTGCCAAGACCAAGCTGGAGAGGAGAGCAGCGTTGCTCGCCTGTTGCAAAGACGGCCGGATGTTGCAACAAGCCTTTCTGGTCCCCTCCTCTCCCTCCTGGGCCAGATGCTGGGCAGGCAGCCGGGAAGGAGGGTCCCGTTCCCACCCAGCCACCCGCCCCCTACTCCTAGGCAGTGGGGGGAGCCATGCCGGGAAGGGGCTCTCTCCTGCTGACTTGGCACTCGGGGCAGGCGAGAACATCTGTCATCGGATGCTGGGGAGGAGCCCAGCTGCCCTGCCCCACATCTGGTTCCCGGCAAAGCTTCCCTGTCTGAGTCATCTGCTGCTCTGGAATTGCATTCTGGGGAGAGGGAGACCACGGGCACATACGTACCTTGTTCTGGACTGAATTTTCTACCGTTAAAGGCTGTTCCTGGGAGAGTTTTTTCTCCAGCTGAAAGTAATCTGGACATTGGGGGCAAAGTTGGAGATAATAAAGGGGCTCTTCTTGCTTATGGGACTGTGTTGCCGTTGTGCCATGCCCCTTTGGGTCATCACAGCGCTGTTGAAAAGTTTCGCGACACGAATGGTTGTAAATTGAGGATAACCTGTTATCCTCCCGATGGGGAGGGTCCTTTTAGTTCAGGGGTTGGCAACCTGCAGCTCTAGAGCCACATGTGGCCCTTTCATCCCTCGGCTGCAGCTCCCAGTCGCCGGTCAGCACCACAGTTTTGAGAGTAGCTTCCGGTTAAAGGGTGGGGGGTAGAAGCACGGCGCACCAGGAGGAGATTTTATGGCAAAGGGCAGATTTCCCGGTTCGCTCCACAATTGATAGGACTTTCGGTTAGGACAGGTAGAGGAGAAAAAAGACTCCATGCTAGGAGGAGACTCTATGGTGGGGGAACCGGACTTCCGGTCAGCTCCAGAATTGAACGGAGGGGCGGGGCTTCCACTTAGAAACTTTCTGACAGTGAGGACAATCAACCCATGGAACAGAAGTTGCCCTTGGAAGTTGTGGGAGCGTCATCACTTTTCCAGAAGAGATTGGACTGCCATTTTGTTAGAAACGGTGTAGGGTCTCCCGCTTGGGCGGGGGGGTTGGACTAGATGACCTACAAGGTCCCTTCCAACTCTGATTATCTGTTACCTATGTGGCTCTTTGAATGTTTAAGGTTGCCGGCCCCCTGCTTTAGTTGTTTATGTCTTTAATTCCCTTTCCTTTCCCGGGTCAAGGTGTTCTTCTGCAAACTTCCCACACATTGGGCACACTGTTCGTTGCAAAATAGAGCGATTGTTCCAAAATATTTGGTAGCTCGGGATGCCCAGAGACTAGAGTGAAGGTTATTTGGATTAAAAAAAATTATATATATATATATACACATATTTGTTTTCCTGCTCACTGCTGGAAGCCCAACCGAATTCTGCAGACTGTTTTCACGCCTGAAAACTCCCCCAAGCACGTTGAGCAACGTTCCAGGAATGTGCAAAGGAACAGATTCTTGGAAAGGAAAGTCACACATGCGTTTTTATTTTATTTTACCAGGCAATTTTATGTAATCTTTTCAGTTGTTACAGAGAACGTGTCCACATGGGCCTGTTTATCTGGTGTTTTTAACTCGTTCTTTTCCTGGGCAATTGTTATTCTCTCTCTCTCTCTCTTTCTTTCTCTCTCTCTCTTTCTTTCTCTTTCTCTCTCTTTCTCCCCTTTCGCAGCGAGAATGATGGGGATGATTCATCCCCTGCTTGGAAGCCCCCCGAGCATGACCTGATCCTGAAGCTGGTGGCTCAGGTAGAATATTATTTCTCCGATGACAACCTTGAAAAAGACGCTTTTCTCCTGAAGCACATCCGCCGGAACAAGATGGGGTACATCAGTGTGAAGTTGCTGACCTCATTCAAAAAGGCAAGCACTGGGGGAGACGTGGCCTGACCAGCCAAGGTGTCCTGACCAAGGCTTCCAAGATCATAATTAAGCACACACTTAGTTAAAGCAACTCTTCTTTTATTTCAACACTGGGAATTATGTGCATTCCCAGCCTGTAATAAGTCCCAAACAGTTCCTCGAGATAAGCACCTACCTTTCTCTCCTTTGAATTGCTGCCAACAACAAAAGCGCCAGATAAACTGTAAAAAACTAACTGAAGTACAAAGTCCACACAGAGCTTCAAGGATTAATCCAAACAGAACGAATGACTTTGCTTCCTACAACTGGGAGTTGTGTGCCAACTCCGGAGCCTCCAGAATCTGACAGCAGCGAGGCAGAGGAATAGCGGGAGCCTGTTCCCAGCACGCACTTGTACAGAGCTGCCAAAAGGCAAGATCAATTAAGACAAAAGGGGCGACTCAGGAGTAAGGCTTGGAGGTGATTGGCCCTCTCATAAGACAAAAAGCAGGAGCAAAGGGACAGGAGCCTTTGCAGGAAGCAACTTTGTTCTTACTGGTCAGTTTGAAACCAGAAGCTCGGTGTTGAATTTGTGCTTCGTTTTGGCCTCATATAACTAATTGGACATTTAGTCGTTGGCAGCATTTTAAGGAAGATAAAGGTGGGTGCTTATCAGACTTATCCTGAGGGACTTTGGCAGATGTCCGTGGGACTCTTTACAAACAGGGTGGGACTCATTACGGGCTGTGAATGACTAAAATTAAAATGAAATAAAGAAAAATGCATTTTGGGACCAATGTGTGTTTGTTAGTGTCTCAATAAGCTTCGTCAGAACAACATGATCCTCCTTTGTGACCTTCTGACCAGCAAAATCAAGGGGGACTTAACGACCATGTTATTAATTTGATAACTGCAGCAATTCCCTTAAACAGCTGAGGCAGGGAAGATCGTAAAATGGGGCAAAATTCACTTAACGACCGCCTCACTTAGCAGCCTAAATTTTGGGCTCAAATGTAGCTGTAAAGTCAAGGACTACCTGTAATTAACTAATTGATTCTCTTTGCAGCCTTCTGTTCTTATTTGATGCCCATTCATGGCATCCATGAATGATTCCGGCCTTTGCTCAGATATTCTCCTCTTTCCTACCAGATTAAGCAGCTGACGCGGGACTGGAGAACCACGGCTTATGCCCTGAAATATTCCAACCTTCTGGAGATGAATGAAGACGGCCGCAAAGTCCGCCGAAGCACCCCGGTTCCCGTGTTCCCGAGCGAAAACCTCCCGAGCCGAATGCTTCTGGTCTACGACATCTCCCCGACTCGAGATCGACTCCTTCCGGATGAAGGACAGGAGAACGGAGAAGTCCGAGAGAAGGTCATGGAGCATCTCCTCAAAGCCTTCATCCAATTTGGGGTCATCTTGTCCGTCCGGATTCTCAAACCCGGGAGGGACCTTCCCCCGGATATCAAGAGGTTCAGCAGCCGTTACAGCCCGGTGGGGACCCAAGAATGCGCCATCGTTGAGTTCGAAGAGGTGGAAGCTGCCGTCAGAGCCCACGAGTCGTTCGGCCTCACGGACCAAGCCGCCATGAAGGTCCTCCTCATTGGGACGAAGCCTCCCAAGAAGAAGGTCCTCAAGGAGAAGAACCCGGAGAAAAGCTCCGCCAAGGATCCAGCCAAGGGCCGCTCGATGAACCGAAGGGTTGAGGAGCTTCAAGATGTGGGCGAAGACTTGTCGGCCAACAGCTCCTCGGATCAAGAGAGCGATCCGACGTCTCCCGTGCCGAGGAGAAGCAGCTCCTCCAACAGGTTGAGCCCTTCGGCCTACCCCAACCACCACCTCAGCCCAAACAGCTCTCCGTGGTCGAGTCCCTGGAACAGCCCTTCCTCCATGCGCAAAACCTCCAGGATGTCCCCATTGGCAGAAGACGGAAGAGCCTTTCTCAGCACCAGTCCCGAGACGTCCAAGCGGCCAGCCGATTACTCTTCGGACAGTAGCATCACTCCTTCAAGTAGCCCCTGGGTTCAACGCCGGCGGCAAGCCCGGACTCTGGCCCAGGGGGAGAAGACCCCAGTGGGTAGCCCGGAGTCCAGCATCAAAATAGCCGCCCCTGCCGGACTTCCTGTGGGGGTCTTGCGTTTGCCCAGGGGGCCGGACGGAACGAAGGGCTTTCATAACAGTCACGAACGGAACAACGTCGCCAAGAACCTATAAACTCTCGTCTTGGAGCAATCCTTGGTGCTCCCTTAAGCTTGGTTGCTGGGGTAGCCCTGAGGATGTTCCCTAGTTGGGTCATGAAAGGTCTGCAAGAAAACCACCAAGCTCACAGAACGCGGAAGACTCCATAGTCCTTCCTCCTCCTCCTCTCCCTTCTAGTATTGATGATTTTCCCTAGTTGGGTCATGAAAGGTCTGCAGGAAAACCACCAAGTTTGCAGAACACTAAATACTCCACAGTCCGTCCTTCCTTCCTTCCTTCCTTCCTTCCTTCCTTCCTTCCTTCCTTCACTCCCTCCCTCCCTCCCTCCCTCCTCCTCCTTCCCTTCTAGTACTTCTTGGGTCATGAAAGGTCTGCAGGAAAACCACCAAGTTTGGAGAACACTAAATACTCCAAAGTCCTTCCTTCCTTCCTTCCTTCCTTCCTTCCTTTCCTTCCTTCCTTCCTTCCTTCCTTCCATCCTTCCTTCCTTCCTTCCCTCCCTCCCTCCTCCTCCTTCCCTTCTAGTACTTCTTGGGTCATGAAAGGTCTGCAGGAAAACCACCAAGTTTGGAGAACACTAAATACTCCACAGTCCTTCCTTCCTTCCTTCCTTCCTTCCTTCCTTCCTTCCTTCCTTCCTTCCTTCCTTCCTTCCTTCCTTCCTTCCTTCCCTCCCTCCCTTCTCCTCCTCCTCCCCCTTCTAGTACTTGTTGGGTCATGAAAGATCTGCAGGAAAACCACCAAGTTTGGAGAACACTAAATACTCCACAGTCCTTCCTTCCTTCCTTCCTTCCTTCCTTCCTTCCTTCCTTCCTTCCTTCCTTCTTTCCCTCCCTCCCTCCCTCCCTCCTCCTCCTCCTCCTCCCCCTTCTAGTACTTGTTGGGTCATGAAAGGTCTGCAGGAAAACCACCAAGTTTGGAGAGCACTAAATACTCCACAGTCCATCCATCCATCCATCCATCCTTCCTTCCCTCCTTCCTTTCTTCTCCTCCTCTCCCTTCTAGTACTAGTTGGGCAATGAAACATCTGCAGGAAAACCACCCAGCTGAGAGAGCACCAAGGGTCCCTCCTTTCAACCCTGAGCTACAGTCTCCTTTATTATAAGTTTCTGTTTTTATTCAGGTTGCATCGTCTCCAATCGACGAGTTCATTGCCTGCGGGATACAGGCAGTCCTTGACTTACGCCCATTCATTCAGCAACCGATGTTATGATGGTGCTGGAAAAAAGTGACTTGGGAACAGTCCTCGCAGTTATAACGATCGCATTGAGATTTGAGCACTTGGCATCCCAGGGTCATTGGAGACCTTCCCTGGGGGATTCCGACAAGCTACGTCACGGGCCATGTGATTCGCTTAATGACGATGGCAAAAGAAAAGTTTATGCAACATGATGACTCGCTTAACAACTGCATTGCTTAGCAACGGAAGTTCCGGTCTCCTTTTCAGCAGTCAGATGAGGGCGACCTGTAGCCTCCCAACTCCTGGCACGAGAACCGTCCTTTTATTGTTCAACAAAAGCTTTTGTGTCTCTGTTGCTTCACAGTTGTCGTCCGAAGCCGCCTTGTCAGCCCCTTAAAAGAGTTGAATTATTACTGCTATTTTTAATGCCAGCTGTCGACAAGCCTTTTAAGCTTTTATTTGATCAATGTCCGTTTTGGAAAACATCGGTGTGCAAATATATTTAGCAAGGAAGGGCAGTCACCCGAGTTGGCTTCGTTCCACCAGGGAGGGTTGACGTCCTTCCCTCTTGTCATCTTCTGTTACTTCCGAGTATTTTTGTCTCGTGTCTGGAAGATGCTTCCCGGTCTAGGATCCAGGCAGGAAAGGGCATCTTTGGGGGCATGAAATAAACAACACCTGCGCTTTAAAAATGTCTGGATGGACTGAAGAGTCTCATATTCTGGCGGTGGAGTCGAGAGGTCCGTGGTGATTAATGTTAGCTTTCTTTAAAAAAGTGACCACGTTAGCAGGGAAGGGTGGGGGTGGGGGGGGAAATATCCCAATTCACACCTGGTTAATGGTTTTAGTGCAGGAAAGTCCTCTTTCCTGAGAAAGGGAGGGAGGGAGGGGAGGGAAGGAGGAGTGGAGAAAGGAACAGGAGTGAAAACAGAAGGAAGGGAAGGGAAAGGAAAAGGAAGGAAAAAAGGGAAGGGAAAGGAAAGGAAAAGGGAAGGGAAAAGGAAAAAGAACGGAAAGGAGAAAGGAAGGGAAAGAAGAGAAAGAAAAGGAAAAAGGAAGGAAGGGGAAGGAAAGAAAGAGAAAGGAAAGGAGAGACACCCCATGGAGAATGGTAGAATTCAGGATTCTTCAATCATTTAAAGAAATGCGTGCTTTAGTAGAGAGATTAACCCCAGCCTAGGGTGATAAATATCTCGTGCCACAATGGTTAGGCAGCTCTAGGTACAATCCATTGTGAGATCACGGCTCCTAGCAATGGGATGGACCTACACAAACACACCCACACAGCATCCCAATTCACACACAGGGCCGGCCAAGGGCTGGTTGGATACAAGATGGCTTACTGCTACCGGTTAGAGCGGCACCTGTTTTTGGGGGGGCAGAGGGCTTATCACATGGCTGGCTGGGGAATTCTGGGAGCGGAAGTCGACAACTCTTAAAAGTTACCACCGTTGGGAGAGCCCTGGGCATGTCCTCTGCCTGCGTTGAGTTGGCTGATGGTTCCATGTGTTATAGCAATGGCTTAATTTGGTGGCCAGGTTCCCTATCTTGATGAATTCAGCCTTTGGGTGGGCCGGGTGGAATCAGGCTTGGGGTTTCTTGTTAGATTTTGGATTGGTAGGACTGTCTGTGTAGATTGATTTTGGTGAGGGAATTTGAACATCTCATGGACCTCTGGAGGTTTTGTCATTTTGTTTCTTCTAGACCACTCATTCCTCCTTACGCCATTGCTCCTGACTACGCTTCTGATAGACCTCCGTATCTCTATTTTCCCAGTCCTGTAAGTCTGGCCTTTCTGCCTCCTCCTTGGGGGTTGATTTCTTGAGCCTGTAGAAGCAGATGAGCAGTTCTTCCTCAATCCTAGATCCCTCAGACCTCAATTCCCAGAATTCCTAGGTTAAGAGCAGGGGTCCCCAAACTTGGCAATTTTAAGACTTGTGGACTTCCAAGTCCCAGAGGGAGTTGGAAGTCCACAAGTCTTAAAGTTGCCAAGTTTGGAGACCTCTGCTATAGAAGCAGATGAGCAAGTCTTCCTCAATTCTAGATCCCTCAGACCTCAACTCCCAGAATTCCCAGATTAAGAGTGATGGGTGGAGGTGGCCCACACCTTTGAAGCTCCACCTTTTGAAGAACATAGTTCCATTGTTCTAAATGTCTACACAACTTAGGGAAGATTCAACCCTATTGAGCTTAATATTAGG
Organism: Bungarus multicinctus; assembly: GCA_023653725.1. Classification (NCBI taxonomy): domain Eukaryota; kingdom Metazoa; phylum Chordata; class Lepidosauria; order Squamata; family Elapidae; genus Bungarus; species Bungarus multicinctus. The sequence goes on from CM042843.1 coordinate 21,182,603, forward strand.
TCAATGTTTCTCAACCTTGGTCACTTGAAGATGGGTGAATGCCAAGAATTCTCCAGCCAGCCATGACTTCAAGATGTGTTGATGCCCACACATCTCCAAGAGGCCAAGGTTGAGAAACACTGCATTCGAAGATAAACATGGTTGAGTTGGAGACCAAGGCTGCAACTGTGGAAGTAGGAGACTCTCTTTCCAGGATGTTCCAAGGGTTCTGCCTTGAGCAGGTTGGACATAGAATGATGAAGATGGACATAGAATGAGAACAGCCCATTTTGCACCACATTGTAACTAACCATGGCTCTGCGGCATCATTTTCTTTGACTTGGTTGTGATGTGAAGGATCCAGATATAAATCCAGTATTGTTAAAGGAAATGCTTTCCCCTACCTCATCTCATGATGGGTAGATTTAAACAGAAGCAGAAGAATCTTTTGAAGGACTTCTTCAAAGCTTGGGCTGTCCCCTTTCCACCAGGATTATTCCACAAGGAAGCACCAAAATGTCCACCATGGGGCCTGTTTCTCTTATTTAAGCTTGTTCTAAAAAAAAAATGGTTCTCTCCCAACACAAAGGAGTTAATTTATTTTCTTCTCCTTGAGATTGTAGACAACTACGGTTACATGAGAGAAGCAATTAAACAACGGGGAGCAATGATCATTGATAGGACTCAGGAGACAGGTAAAACCACGGTGGGTGGGAGGTTGTAACGTGCCAGATCCATTACAGGTTGTACCTGGATATTCCACCTGGATTTGTAGAAAAAAAAATTGGGATTCTCCCTTTCAGGACCCAGCCCTGCCTGGGAACAGAAGTGGATTAATTATGTCAACGTGATCAACTCCATCAATCCTTGGAGAGCGGCTGGGAAACCCTTCGGTCAGTGATGGCTACTTCCTCTCTTGCCTCCCATCTATTGAGGGTCGTTCAGAGTTGGATAGGGACCTTATAGGTCATCTAGTCCAACCCCCTGCCCAAGCAGGAGATCCTACACCATTTCTGACAGATGGCAGTCCAGTCTCTTCTTGAAAGCCTCCAGTGATGAAGCTCCCACAACTTCCAAAGGCAACTTTTGTTCCATGGATTGATTGTTCTCACTGTCAGAAAATTCCTCATTTCCAGGTTGAATCTATCCTTGTTCAGCTTCCATCCATTATTCCTTATCTGGCCTTTGGGTGCTTTGGAGAATAGCTTGACCCCCTCCTCCTCTCTGTGGCAGTCCCTCAAATACTGGTAGATGCTCTCCTGTCTCCCCTGGTCCTTCTCTTCACTAGACTAACCAGGCCCAATTCCTGCAACCTGTAAGTTCAGGCAGATTCTTCACCACTTATGGGTGGAAAGACACCCCCTGCTAAACCCTGGCTTCATTGCAGCTTGGTGAGAGGCCCCAGTCGTGGCTGAGCTCTAAGCCAGGATTGTCTCCAAACTTGTTAACTATAAGACTTGTGGACTTCGATTCCCAGAATTTCTCAGCTAAACATGCTGGCTGAGGAACTCTGGGAGCTAAAGTCTACAAGTCTTAAAGTTGCCAAGTTTGGAGAGCCCTGCTCTAAGCCACCATAGCTAGCTTCGCTTGTGGTGTATGAACTCCCCCAAACAGAGTCAATTTTACGGCTACGCACCAGGTATAAACCGGCTGAGTTGTTTCCATCTTCCATCTTTGTATTAACTGACAAATTTATGCTTTTCTTGTTTCTGCCGAAGTTTAGGATTAGGCTCCTGCTCAAAGACAGCATGCAAAGTATAGCAGGGTTAGCCAAACCATGGTTAGCCATCCGCAAAGGCAGCTCCAGTTTAGCCTCCACTTTGGGTGAATCTACCAACTGCCCACCTACCCGATCGGACACGTTTTCGTTACACCCCCTCCTCCCAAAAAATAATTTGGGGACAAGAAAGAAATCTTCAGGGCAGCCTTATCTCATACTGTTCAGAGTCATCAATATGATAATAATCATTATTATTTCCTCGTTGCTGTTAGAAAACACAATTTTGTTTTGTAGGAATCCCGGTATTTGGGCACACAGCTAGTCCTCATCGATTCATTTAGCATTTGTTCAAAATCACAACAGTGCTAAAAAAAGGGTCCTTGCACTTATGACCGGTCCTTGCACTTACAACCATCACTGCACCCTTCCCACGGTTGCAATTCGAGTGCTTGTATGCAATTTACAAGAGCTGCATGTGATTCTCTTTGCGACCTTCCCAGGGGGCTGAGATAAGCAGAGTCAAAAGGAGGGGGGGGGAGAGCCAGTTTGATTTAATGGCCAAGCGATTCACTTAACAACCATGGCAAAAAAAAAAGCTTACCAAATTGGGTATGGTTGATGCAACTCAGTTTAGGATCGCACTGCTTAGCGGCAGAAGTTCCGGCCCCGAATTATGGTCATAACTCGAGGACTATCCGTATTTTCCACCCGATTCTAGTTTCCTGGCCCTCGCCTGTTATCATTCTCTTTGGCCCTCTGCAGTGTGCGACCGTCACTGGCTCTGGACTTCCTGAGAAGCGAGGGAAGGAAGGAAGGAAGGAAAGACAGACAGACAGAAAATTCACGGGAATCTCCTGCAAACCTTTGGAGGATTTATTAAATTGGCCAGTTCCCAGGTCACCACAGCCGGCCGGGCTAAATGGACGGCAGTTTTTTCTCTTTGAAAACTTTGGAGGGGGAGGCAGGGCGATTGGCTGGGGGGGAGGGGGGAATCTGGAAAACCCCATCTTTTAAAGGGAGGAGGGGTGGACATTCAGAATTGGGGACCGTTAAGGGTTCGACTCTCCAGCTTCCCTTCGGAATCCAGCGGCTGCTCGGATATTAATAGAGTTGGAAGGGGCCTTGGAGGTCATCTAGTCCAGGGGTCGCCAACCTTTTGGACCTCAGGGACCACCAAACTCATAATTTTAAATCCCAGGGACCACTAATATGAATTTTGAATGACAGTGACTTGCTGATGTTGGTGGGAGAGAGAGAGATCTAACCTCTCTCTCTCTCTCATACACGCACACACACACACAGAGGCAGGGGTAGGATTCCTCAACAACCTGTTATGTCGGCATGGCCTAATTTGTGGGTGTGGCATGGTGGTCATGTGACTGGCTGGGCATGGCTTGTATGTAAATATAAATATTTATGTAAATATTGATTTTTTTATTTTAAAAAAAGAGCAACTTTTATTCAAAAGCAGGCAAGTTGCTCACAGAATCACAGATTCATTCAGAGATCTGTGAGATCAGCTACCTGAGCCTGTCACATAAAATTTACTTGCAAGCAAACTCATAAAATTTGCTAGCAAGAAAACTCACAAAATTAACTCACAACACACCATGTATGTAAATATTTTTTTTATAAAAAAGAGAGCAACTTTTACCCAAAATCAGGCAGAGCAGGCAGGCAGATTGAGTTGCTCACAGAATCACACTTAAAGATCTGTGTTTCTGCCATCGGCTAGCTGAGTCTGCACTGCTTCATCCTAAGGAAGGTTCAGCTCTGCTTTTAAGCAGAGCCGAAGATTTAAAGATTAGCTAGAAAGCAAGAAATCCAACTATTTCCTGCTTTCTAGCTAATCTAAATCTCCCCGCACAACACTGGCTGGGGAATTCTGGGAATTGAAGTCCACCAGGCTTAAAGTTTTGCTGGCTGGGGAATTCTGGGAGTTGAAGTCCGCTGGGCTTAAAGTGGCCAAGGTTGGAGACCCCCTGCTACAGCCGGCGTCCTGGTGCTCTCAGCAAAGTTCCTTCAGCAGCTCCGGCTTCAGCGTCCGCCATCGCTCCTTCAGCTTCGTCTTCGTGTGGCCGTTGGCGAAGACGTGGTCGATGGCCTCGGAGGAGAGCGCCCAGATTTGCTCGTCGGACAACTGGAAGGTCTCGGCCACCAGCTGGTACTCCGTGGACAGCTCGGTGGCGAAAACGCCTTTGTCGTCCGTCTGGGAAGGAGACAAAGCACGAGAAGCGAGAGGCTCCTTCCCGCTTTGGGGTGCAAAACAGGTGGCTTAGCAAAGTAGACTTCTAAAGGAGGAGACTCTAGGTAGCTCAGGGTGGACACGAGGGGTCCTGGGATGCTCTCTGAGCTGGGATGGGGGCTTTTTTTGCAGACGTTTCACAACCCACCTGGGGAACATCATCAGTGGTGGAAGGGAGTGGGGTTTGTGGTGTGGAGGAGGATGTGGAGTCCTTAGGGCTCTCTGAGCTTGGTGATTGTCCTGCAGACATTTGTGACCCAACTAGGGAACATCATCAACGCTAGAAGGAAAGGGGTTTGCAGATAGGAGGAGGAGGAGTGCCAGGTCCTGAGCACTCTCTGTGTTTGGTTGGTTGTTTTGCAGATGTTTCATGACCCAACTGGGCAACATAATCAGTACTAGAAGGGAGGAGGAGGAAGAGAACGACTGTGGGGCCTTACTCCTCTCTTGAGCTTGGTGATTGTCCTGCAGACGTTTCATGACCCAACTAGGGAACATCACCAATGCTAGAAAAGGTTTGCAGAGTGGAGGAGGAAGGACTGTGGGCTCCTTGGTGCTCTCTGAGCTTGATGGTTTTCCTTGCAGATGTTTCATGACCCAAAATAGGTAACATCACCAGAGTTAATTAGCACCAGCCATCACTAGCGCTGATGATGTCACCTAGTTGGGTCATGAAACGTCTGCAGGAAAACGACCAAGTGCAGAGATGCCAAGGAACCCTCAAACAAACTTCTGGGGTTTTTTTAAGGACTGGGTGAATTAGGGCAGCCACACGGGGCCCGAAGCATTATTTAAAAAGAGGGATCCTTCTCTGTCCACCCAGGAGAATCCAAAGCGCCTTACACAAAGGACCACGGGATGACCCAGGCGGTACCAGAATCCGAAATGGTGTTGGGCCTTGGACGGCACCGTCTCAGCTTTCAGGTTGGACGTCAGGCAGAGTTCTGGGAGGGCAAACAGGGACAGGATGAAGCCCACCCACCCAAACAGGTGGGGTTAAAAAAAACAAACCGAAGCCAGTTTAGTTCAGTGGTAACTCAACTTCGGCAGCTTTCAGATGGAGGGACTTCAACTCCCAGAATTCCCCAGCCAGCCAGCCACCATTTCAAACTTATAAAAGGCTCCACCTACCCAAAGCGACCACTAACAGGGCTATTCCTGAGCACAGAACGCCAGGCCGCCCAGCAGAAGTGGTGGACTGCAGTTCCATCATCCCCGGCCGACTCACCACCCATCGCCCCAAGCCCTTCCTTGCCTAGAGGGGTCCTGTTTCTCCTGACGAACTCCACCAGGTCCCGTGTGGCCAATGCGGAAGTTTGAAGGAACGTCCCGTGTCCGATGCGGTCCGGGAAAAGACCCAGAAGCAGCCGGGTTTCCTCCTCCTGTTCTGGGATCTGGAAATCAAAGACGTCTTCTGGGCTTTTATGACTCAGCTAGGGAACATCATCAGTGCTACAAGGGAGTTGGGTTTGTTGGAGGAGGAGGAAATGGAAGAGGAGGAAATGGAGGAGGAGGAGGAGGAAGTATAGGAGGATTATGGGGTCCTTGGTGCTCTCTGAGCTTGGTGGTTTTCTTACAGACGATTCATTATCCAGCTAGGTAACTTCCTCAGTGCTGGGTGGGAGTTGGGTTTGTTTGGGGTGGAGGGAGGAGGAAGAGGAAATGGAAGGGGAGGAGGAGGAGGAGGAGGAGGAAGTATAGGAGGACTGTGGCCTCCTTGGTGCTGAGCTTGGCTGTTTTCTTACAGACGTTTTATTACCCAACTAGGTAACTTCATCAGTGCTAGAAGGGAGTTGGGTTTGTTGGGGGGGGGGGGAGGAGGAGGCAAACTGTGGGGTTCTTGGTGTCCTCTGAGCTTGGGTGGTTGTCTTGCAGACGTTTCATGACCCCAGCTAGGGAACATCATCAGTGGTAGACACTGTGTGACCTACTCCTTGCCTTCTTCCAAGATCTTCTACTTCTCAATCTTGTCCACCAACTAGAAGATGCCCTGGTGACCTCTCTCCATGTACAGATGTGATCCTATCAAGCACAGACCTTGCTCGAGGAGACCAGCCCGGTGCTCAAACCCATTTAATGAACCTTAATGAACCTTCTTGCCACCGACCCAGCCAGCCAGCATACAAATGTTACCTCTGAAAGATGCAACGTCAACTTCAAACCAGCTTTCTTGGCTTCCAGAAGAGGCTCCAAGAAGTCCTGGCCATGCCCCGCCTTCAGGACAGAAAAAGGAGAGCAAATACAATAATTATCTGACAGATCCATCCCCCCCCAAAAACCCACCCATCCGTTAAGATTTTACTTTCTGAGAAAAACTTACTTTTGGATTTCCACTGAGGTCCAGACCAAGGACCACACCATCGGTGGACAGCAGAAAATCTCCCGCCAGCTTGACGGTTTCCTTGGCAGCCACTGCCCCCTTGCTTCTGTCCATAGATACGAGAAATCTGGAATATATATAACTCCCTGGGAACTTGGAAAAACCAGGAATAGCAACAAGGAAAGTTTTAAACTTAAAAATTGAATTGATTTCTGAATATTTCGGAGGCTTAAGGCCTTCAAGTGCGTTTTGGATGGACGATAAATAGTTAAATGGGTGTCAAGGCTCCAACATGCACCCCCATTCAAATCATGAGTCTCTAGCCGCATCTCTCAGAGTAAAAAAGTTGATTTATTAGGAGTTAACATGTCGGCGTTTCCTGGTTGCAGCCGACACTAAAATACATCATTCATTTCCCCCTTGACCCTGGTCTTCCTCCCACCCCCCTACATGTATATTCTCCAATGGGACACACCCATAGCCAAGAGTCATCAATCATGCTCTCCAGTAATAATCTTGCATGCCAACAGCTTCAGCTGCCAAAGCGATTATCTGAAGCATTTAAGGAACGCACTGTTTTCCCCCACTCCCTTTCTGCTGGCAACTAAAAAGACCAAAGGAGCATTTTTTAGTTGACAATGTTTTTTTTTTTAAGCAAATGGAGATGAAAAACAATACAATTAATTCACTGCTGGAAAAGAAATATGGAAATGTCTTGATTGGAGTCCGTCTAGTTTCTGTTGGGAATTTGGCGTTATAAACTGGTGGACTCGGCATCATGGGGTAAGCGATGATTCAGCCATAGTCACTGAAAAAAACACATCCTGGGGGCCCCAAACAAGCAATTTTGCGATATGAATCTGGGCTCTTGAGATCTCAGAATCATGGAGGCCCTAACTTACCTTACATCTATATCCAATCCCTCTTCCTGACACTGCTTGATGCCCTCAAGGACAGCTTCCATGTATGTTCGCTTGGTCATGCCTGCAAATGAGGGAAAACAAGAGATCATTTCCAGCTGCAAACGAGGAATACACTCAAGACTTTTTTCTTGGCCAGCTTGTTTTGAGGTTAAAATTGGGCTACTTTGCCGAGATGACATTTCAGGAAAGTTACCTGAGCTTTTCTCCTCCCTGGGCGTGCTCCTTAATTCGAGATATTTGACTCCATCGGCAGCAAATTCTCGAATAACATCTTTGGTTACCTACAGAAAAGAATGCCGGGGATGAATTCGGAGAAGGCTACCACACCAGAGTTGAGGCAAAGCTAAAGGAAGGTCTTACATTCAGCCACACCCCTCTGTGTGTGTGTGTGTCTGTGTGTGTGTGTTTTTGAACCTCAGCAGCATTAAGATGGGTGACTTCAACTCCCAGAATTCCCCAACCTATCTTAGAACAGAATATGGAATGGAATGGAATGGAATAACAGGGTTGGAAGGGACCTTGGAGGTCTTCTAGTCCAACCCCCTGCCTAGGCAGGAAACCCTGCACTTCTTCAGACAAATGGTTGTCCAATCTCTTCTTAAAAACTTCCAGTGTTGGAGCATTCACAACTTGTGGAGTCACTGATTAATTGTTCTAACTGTCAAGAAATTTCTCCTTATTTCCAGATTGAATCTCTCCTTGTTCAGTTTCCATCCATTGTTCCTTGCCTGGCCTTTGGGTACTTTGGAAAACAGCTTGACCCCCTCCTCCTCTCTGTGGCAGACCCTCAAATATTGGAAGATTGTTCTCCTGTCTCCCCTGGTCCTTCTCTTCCCTAGACTAGCCAGGCCCAGTTCCTGCAACCGTTCATTGTATGTTTTAGCCTCCAGTCCCCTCTTCATCCTGGTTGCTCTTCTTTGCACTTCTTCTAGAGTCTCAACATCTTTTTTACACCGTGGTGACCAAAACTGGATGCAATACTCTAGGTGTGGTCTTACTAAGGCATTATAAAGTAGTATCTTAAAGCAGCTAAGGTTGAGAAAACACTGATCTAGTCACTCCAACAGCATAGAATTACGATCGTTTGAGCCCAATATTTATGTTGCTAAGTGAGACAGTTAAGTGAGTTTTGTCCTATTTTACGACCCTTTTCTTGCCATAGTTGTTAAGCGAATCTGGCTTCTGCCGTTGACTTTGCTGGTTAGGTGGTGGCAAAAGGGAATCGAACTGCTGGATTGGCAGAAGAATACGACTTCAGCCACAGAGTGGTCAATGTCTGGAATACTCTACCTGATTCTGTGGTTTCTTCCCCAAACCTCAAAAACTTTAGCCTTAGACTGTCTACTATTGACCTCACCCCTTTCCTAAGAGGTCTGTAGGGGGTGTGCATAAGTGCACCAACGTGCCTACAGTCCCTGTCCTATTGTTTATTTTTCTTATATGTACCCATTTCATGTATTCGTAATCATAATTATACTTGTTATCTAATACTTGCTTGACAAAATAAATAAATAAATAAAGCTGAGACCAGAAACGGGAGCTCGCTCCATCATGCGGCACTAGGGATTCGACTTTTCTGATCGACAAGCTCAGCATCTGAGCCACCGCGTCCCTTTTAAAAAGGAGCCTCTGACTCATTAGCAAAGGCCCCGTGGCCTGGGTTCCACATAAACTTACCAATAATATATCTTCGGGTCTGCTGGTCACCTGGTGTATGAAGGGGAACATCTGGAAACATCTGCATGGAGCAGGGTGAAAGAATGGCGTCAATAAGAACCACAGCAACGTGGACAAGCTGGGAAAGGGTAAATATACAGCAACCAGCCCCTACGGTTGTCTTCGACTTACGGTTACAATTGAGCCCAAGGTGTTTCTGTTGCTAAGCGAGACATCTGTTGAGTTTTGCTCCATTTTACGACTTTTCTTGCCACTGTTGTTAAGTGAATCTGTGTCACCTTCTGTAGATTCCTCCCTTTCTTTCACCTTCGCTGAGTCTCTGCATTGCTCCAGCTTTTGAGTCTGTGCTGTTGTTTGTTTAGAGCTGTGGTGGCTAACCTTTTTGGGCTCCTGTGCCAAAAATTGTACGTGTGCTCACACTCTCATGCCAGCACCCAGAAGGCAATGCACACCCACACCCCCTACGCACGTGCACACAATCCAAAACAGGAATGTGACGAAAACGGCCTAGTTTTCGGCCTGCAAAGCCTGCGGAAGCCTTCCTCAAGCCCCTGGGAGGCCAAAAAAGGCCTCAAACCAGCCGGAAATCAGCTGTGAGGCACGCACATGTGCAGTGTGATAAGTTTGTCTGCAGCTCGTGTGCCGGCACAAATGGCTCTGTGTGCCACCTGTGGCAGGCGTGCCATAGGTTCGCTCACCATCATGGGTTTAGAGCAGGGGTGGGATACGACAGGGTTAACTACCGGTTCAGGATTTATGATGTGGTTTCCTGCACGCTGCGAGCAGCGCCTGTAAATCTTCATCAGCATGCTGTGTGCAGAGATGCAGCCTTTGAAACAGCCCTCTTTTCCTGCTTTTTTAACTGCAGCTGTGCCTCATTCGGCAGCTGAGGTTGAAAAATCAGGAAATAAAGGTCAGGTAAGAGCCCAGGTGGGCAAAAACATCAGCAGACATAGAACCGGTTCTATGTCTGCTGCTCTTCAGAGCTACCGGTTCTACAGAGGTGGACAGAACCGGTAGAAACCCACCCCTGGTTTAGAGATTCAGGATAATGTCAGCGTTCCAGCAACCCTCCACTCCGCCCAAAAACTCCGAGACAGACATCTTCTCAAAGGTTCCTTTTTTATTTGGATAGTAAACTGGCACAACTGGAGAATCCCAAATCTGAAAGTTCCGGGCTTCCTTGGAATAAGTAAAAACTACAAATCCACCCCCTGCACCCATCCATGGCCCCATCACCATCCGTCCCAAGTTAAGACTTCGTCTCACTTATGGGCAACACGACCTGACCTTGAATCAGAAAAAGAATGTTGTTATGTCTAACTACAGACACTCCAAGAAATTCCCCCCTCCCACTTTCCCAGGCTCAGATGTGGCAGCGTGGGAGCATCTGGTCTCAATATGGCTCCCAAAGCTGACAATCTGGCTTCTTCATTGACTTTGCTTGTCGGAAGGTCGCAAAAGTGGAATCGCTGTGACCCCGGGACGCTGTGACCGTCATAAGTCAGTTGCCAAGCGTCTGAATTTGGATCCGATGACTCAGGGATGCTGAAGTGGTCGTTAAGTGTGAAAAACAGCCATATGTCACATTTTTCAGTGCCGCTATAACTTTGAACGGTCAGTAAATGAACTGTTGTAAGTGGAAAACTACTTGTATTTATGACGGGCGCAGCATCCTGGGATCATGTGATTGGTTTTGTGACCATCCCAGCCGGCTCTGGACAAGTAGAGTGTCAACTAAAAAAAAAATACTTCTTTGGTCATTTTAGTTGCCAGCAGAAAGAGAATGGGGGAAAGCAGTGCATTCCTTAAATGCTTCAGATAATTAATTGCCTTGGCAACTGAAGCTGGTGGCACGCAAGATTATTACTAAAGAGCATGATTGATGACTCTTGGCTATGGGTGTGTCTCATTGGAGAATATACATCCAGGGGGTGGGGGGGAAGACCAGGGTCAAGGGGGAAATGAAGGATGTATTTTAGTGTCGGCTGCACCCAGGTAACGCCGATATGTTAACTCCTAATAAATCAATTTTCTTCTCTCTGAAAGATGCAGCTAGAGACTCATGATTTGAATGGGTGTGGATTTGTCGGAGCCCTGACATAGACTCAATTGGGGGAAGCTGGATTCATTTAACAACTGTGTGATTCACTTAACAACTGTGGTGGGAAAAGGGCATAAAAATACACGATTTGTTTTAACAACCGTCTTGCTTGGGAACGGAAATTCTTGCCCTAAAGGCGGCCGTGAAGTCGAGGACCAGCTACATGGTCTCTAAAATGCCCCCGAAGCCGGACTCACTCTTCCAGAGTCCTTTTCGTCCCCTTGTCAATCACGACCATTTCCTCTGCGATTTGAAGGTGAGGTTTCTGCGCCATCAATTTCTTCATGGTGGCAGCGCTGATGGAGCCGTTTAAGTGGGCATGGAGCTCCTGAAAGGGAAAGAGATAAAAAGGATTTGGAAGCATCCTGGGAAAAGAATTTGTCCCCTCCCGAGTCTGAGCTTTTCCCTAAAAAAAAAACATATTTAATTCTACTTGGGTGCCCAGAATGGGGGACAGAAAAGTTTTCATCCATCTGCAAAAGAATTAGTGAAAAATCCCAGTGGATTTTCTAGCACTGGGTTTTGCAAACTTTTGGATGTATGTACTACAACTCCCAGAATCCCCCCTGGCCATTGTGCTTTAACATGAACACCCAGAATCCCCCACCCATCCTAGTGGCCAAGCTTGAAAACCCTTTGCCAGCAGAACAGCTAGCAAGCATTCTGGTGCCAAATGGTGTAGGGTCTCCTCCTTGGGGGGGGGGGGGGAGCGGGTTGGACTAGATGACCTACAAGGTCCCTTCTAACTCTGTTCATCTAATCTAATCTAATCTAATCTAATCTAATCTAATCTAATCGTGCTAACTTCAGTTTCTTCTTGTTCACAGAGGTTAAGGCTGGCTTAGGACCCTTGAGGCTCTTAACCATTCACACGTTCGCAACCATAGGAGGACCCTCCCGATGGCCACTGGGTTCCCCACACACTACAAGCAGCTGGAGGCTTAGCTGCCCAGCCCAGCCCAGTCGGGGCAAGGGAGCCTCGGCTGGGGTCTCCCCCAGTTCCTTCCCCTTCCCTGGAGACCCCCTACCCGCCACCCGCGGAGACAGCGCCCAGCGCTCAGCTCCAGGGATGCAGCCGAGAAGGAGCCGCGGCTGGCCGGCTCTTACCACTTTGGGCAGCCGCTGGAAGAAACGGGGCGCCCGCCCGGTTGCAGCCGCCTCCGCCATCGGCCGCAGCTGCTTTCCCGGGGCGGGACGGAGAGCTGCCCGCCTCTCGCAGGCGGAGCTCGGGTGCCGCTTCTGCAAGCAGCCGCCCCGGGGAGGGTCCGCCTCCAGCAGACACTGGGTGGGATTGCAATTCCCATCGTTCCCGGCGACCGGGGAGGATGGGAACCGCCGTGCAATGCCGCTGGAGGTTGAAGGGACGCCTCCACAAGCAAAGAAGCCTAGGTGGGCAACGGAGGAAGGCTGGGGATTGAGGCTGCTGGGTTCACACGACCCTTGCGCCTCGCCTACTGGGGGAATCCCCGTAACCCCCTTTTCGCGAGGCATTGAAGCGTATGCAAAGGGGGGAAACTCCCAAACCAGGATGCATTTTTGCAAAACGTTCAAACCAGGTTTAATTTTTTTGCACAAGGTACAAAACTCCCAAAGCAGATTGGATTTCTGCAAACCAGGCTGGAGTTTTGCACAAGGGGCAAAACTCCCAAACCGGGTTGCATTTTTGCACGAGGTGCAAAAAAACCAAAACATAACAAACCAGGTTGCATTAACCAAGTTGGCTTATCGCGCCGCCGCAGCTCAGACTCCACTGATCCGCCTTCTGCCCATATACCCAGCGCGTCGATGCCCCTCCGACCCTCGCGGCGGCGACCGAGAGCGACCACCGAGGACTAAGAAAAGGAACGGCCAACAGTCCAGAGGGCGCTTTTCCCTTTCTCTCGCCGCGCAGGCGCAAGGATCCTCCTCCTCGCCCGTTTCCGTGGAGAGAGAGGAGGGCAGGGGGCGGAGCCGGGCACAGTCCCCGGATGAGGGCAAGATGGCGGCGGTGGGGCTGTCTGCGCTGCGGGCACTGAAGCGGCTCTGCTGCGTGGCCGTTTTCCTCTCGCAGCTCTACGTTCTCTCCGGCCGGGGTGAGGAATGGGGCGGGGGGGCTCGGAGGGGCGAAGCGGCCGCCGGCTTCTCCCTCCGCCTTCATGAAAAGGCCCGTTCATTAATTAGGCTAATCAGGGCAGGGTCCTGGTGGGGGGGGCACATGGGGAGGGGGGGCTTGAGGGTCCCAGGAGCCCCCTCTGGGGTAAATGGGGGGGCTCTTCACATGGGGTGGGGAGCGCACTCTGCACATGCTCAAGGAAGCATTGGCCCTCCCCAGTTGCTTCTAATTGAGTAGATGGTCTTCTGCCAATGGACGGGGGGCTGTTACAAACCCCCAAGGGGGCGGTCTACTCTGGAGGAAGGGGAGGAGGGGCGATTCTTCCCCAGCCTTTGGGTGTCCCCATTTGGAAAAAGGTCCTGGGTTCAAAGGAGACCAGCGAAGGTGCAGAATGAGCTGAAAACATGGAATAAATGTAAATAAAGATTAAAAAATACAGGACCAAGGACAGCAATGCTGCCTCTGCTGGTGTTCAGGACGAGTTCTGTACAAGCAGAGAACCCTGAAGCTATGAACCTATTAAGGCAGGTAGTCAGATTTCACAGAAGGGGTCTTGGAGGTCATCTAGTCCAACCCGCTGCCCAAGCAGGAGACCCTACACCATTTCGGACAGATGGGAATCCCGTCTCTCCCTGAAGATTTCAAGTGATAGTCCTTGACTTGCAACCGTTCTTTGGGCGACTCGTTCAAAGTAACCACCACACTCATGGATTGTTTTTCACTGTTGCAAGCATCCCCACGTGGCCAAAATTCAGACGCTTGGCAATTGGCTCGCATTTATGACGGTCGTACTGTCCCGGGGTCGTGTTGATCCCCCTTTTGCAACCTTCTGACCAGCAAAGTCAACCCAGATTCATTTACCAATCATTTTACTGACTTAACGATGGCAGCGATTCGCTTAACAACTCTGGCAGGGAAGGTCATAAAATGGAGCAAAGCTCACTTAACCAATGTTTTGCTTAGCAACAGAAATTGGGGCTCAATTTTATATCCAGAAGTGAAAGATTAGCCATAGATGCCCTTTTCTCTGGGGGAGCCCATGGATTTCACCCTATATCGCCCATTCTAGGCCGAAGACAATCCTGCACTCTGAGATCTGCTTAGTGTCTGTCTGTCTCATGTCCTCTCTCTGCTTTTCCAGGGTCGCTGAGCTTGGAGCATTCTCACTCACAGGCTTCGCTCTCCAAGGTCGCGGGGCTCCCTTCGAGCACCCACATCCCAGCATCCAAGGTGCCAGGTGGGTCACGCTTTACAATCCCATTGCTTGGTTGCGGAAGAGTTTTCGCTTTCTGAAGCGTTGCAGCTTCATCTCCAGTCTGTTGCTTTCTCTCCTCTCGTTTATTTTGCTAGTTTTAATTTTGAAAAGTCACACTCAGCTTTTCTCAGCTAAAGCGAGTCGGTCACTTGTGTTTCCCAGGTGAAAAGGCATCCATCATTTCCTCTGGAGGGAAGTCACGGCATTGTAAAAATGGCTTAAAATTTGCTTAAAGCATCATTGCAGGGAAACAGGACTTGTCCAGTTTTTTTCCTCCCAGGGGAGCAACTGACCTCCAAGAAAAACACATTCAGGACTGTGCTGTTTCAGTTAACTATATTTCATATTTCTTAACCACCCATCTCCCTCAGAGTGAGTGGCTAAGAGTGGCTATTCATAGAATTGTTAGAATAAGAGCTATAAAAACATAGTCAGAGAATGGTTAATGGATGTCATGGCCCTGTCGGAGGAAGCTGAATAGCTGACAGGGATTGGGATGTGACTCCATTGGCTGTGGAAGAAACTGGAGAAGGGCAAAGTCCGGCTGGGCAGAGCAGGGGAGAGGTAGAACAAGGGAGAGGGGATTCGGAGGAAGACCCAGGCCCACCCCCTCTTCATCCTAGGGCACGGAGGGAGGAACGGAGAAGGGAAACGTGGGTTTCATGGCTTACGGGGGAGGAAAGGGCCCCATTCCCTTCATTAGCTGCAGCTGGGCAGAGAGTGTTTAAAAAGGGAGCTGTTGAGAGCAAATTGTGAATTATCTGGTATCCTCTAGGCTTATCTGGGTTCCTGGCATCTTCCCAACTGTGTGTGTTTTGTTGGCCTTTGAAATCTGCAATTCCTTCTCTTGCCCAAACTAATTACTTCAGTTTGGCTTGTTTGGACTTTAAGTTACAGTTTGTGTGTACCTTGTTTTGGACTGAATTTTCTATAGTCAAAGGCTGTTGCTGGGAGAGTTTTTCTCCAGCCGAAGGTAACCTGGACATTGAGGGCAAAATTGGAGATAATAAAGGGACACCTCTTGCTTATTTGACTGTGTTGCCTTTGTGCCACACCTGGGTCATCACAATGGAGTTCCAAGGACTCAAAAGAAATTTCATACATGATATTTTTAGGGAAGATACTGAAGCCTTTTTTTTTTTTTTGCAACTGGATTTTATTTCTGCAGAGGGTACCTCAATTCCAACTTATGTGACCCGATGCCCCAGTAATGGGATTTGTAGTCGGCTGCCTCCAGAATGTATGACCTGCAAAACAAACTATTCCTGTGTCTATGGCAGATCAGTTTCGTTTGAATGTGAAGCCAAACCCCAAGTCCATTGCATTGTAAGTAAAAAAGCTTTCTTTATAAATAGACATGACATGAAAATCCATGATTACTTCAGATAAGTAATTATTTTAGCCGATTCAAGAAAAACGGAACAATTAACAATTACTTTACCCTTCTGATTTGAAGCAGTGTTTCCTTGTTGGAGGCGGGATCAGTTTACTTGAACAATCGCAGAATTCTCAGCTAGCAAAAACATAATTATTTAAATGATTTTGTTAAATACCCTCGATTTCCATTAGGGCTGAATTGTGTTCGTTGATCAGCTAAAGAGATGAAACACCAAGTGAGCAAAAACATAGGTTTACTTTTAATATATATTTTTCAACCTTGGCAACTTTAAAGTTGTGCGGACTTCCATTTCCAGAATTCCCCAGTCAGCCATGCTGTCTAGGGAATTCTGGGAGTTGAAGTCCAAACTTGATGAAATCGAGAAGCACTGATCTTAACATATGAATTATACTCAGGAGGAGGATGACCTTCACTGCTTCCTTTGCAGGATCAAAATAACACTCAGAAGACTTTCTTGATTAACATGACTTGCCAATTTTGCTGGCAGCTGCCACCTTCGAACTACCTTTGCTCCAATCCTACCAGCTGCAAGACAGTCTCGTGCCCTCAACAACGCTACAGGGCCAATTGCACCGTGAGAGATCACATCCATTGCCTAGGTAAGCCAGGCACCTCACAACAGCTTGAGTGACCCAAAATCCGCTTTTCCTGCAGTTCCTGGAAGTCTTGTCTTGCAACTCTTTTGTAGTCCGAAATAATGAACTTGTTTTTTTGAAAGACTGCAGCTGGTGTTTTTTTCTCTCCTCGGTGCCCCAAATACTGGGCATACAGTATCGTGGCTCTTGTGATGACAGCTTTGCAATGATAACAATGATAAAGCTGTGCCTTGTCTTTCTTGTCCACATCCATCTTTGCAATCACACTTTTTACATCTGTTTTTTTTTTTTTTTAAAGGAAATCGTACTTTTCCCAAGATGCTCTATTGCAACTGGACTGGAGGCTACAAATGGTCAACAGCCTTGGCTTTAAGGTAGGATAAGAAACACCAACCTCTGGGTCCTGTGGATAATATATAAATAGTGCTATTTTTGAAAAAAAAAATCTTTAAAATTCAGGTTGCTGAAAAGAAATTTTAATCTACATGTTAAATAAGCGCAATTTCTCACAATTTTTAACCCGCCAAACAGGCAGGATTAGTTCTCTTTCGGTGTATTGTGTTATAGAATGCAATTATATTAATTGCGCAGTCCTTTTTTGCAATATGGTTTATTCTCTTCGCTGGAAAAATCAATAACCCCGGGCAGTTTCTAACGCTTCCTCGTGTCGTCTTCCAGCATCACCCTCGGCGGCTTCGGTGCAGACCGATTCTACCTGGGACAGTGGCGGGAGGGGCTGGGTAAGCTCTTCAGTTTTGGCGGCCTGGGAATCTGGACGCTGATCGATGTGCTCCTGATTGGAGTTGGGTACGTGGGTCCCACAGACGGTTCGCTCTACATCTAAGCAGCGAGACAAAAACCACCAGGTGGATCACCCTGAGAAATTCACAGATCGGACTGGAATGATCTACCTGGAACCGCTTGCACGCCCCTTTTTAATGTACAGTATCTGTACTCGGCCTGCCTTTATTTTAAGGTAAAATAAATGACTTGTGGAATGCTTGGCTGATGTAGATTTTTTTCTGTTTGGAAAACACCTTTTTTTTAAATGAAAAAAACAAAAGCTTACAATGCTATTTCCTTGGTACATTGAACAAATTTAGGTTAGCACAAAGCATTGGTATTATTTCATAATCATGCCTACAGGTGTTAAGGATGGAGTTGGCTATTTAAAATTATTTTATTATTACAAAGCATAGCACCAGCATGGAATGCCAAAATGGAGCCAATGATAGAGGCTTTGCCGATTTCCTGACTGTGAGAAATGAAGCAAATAATATATGTTATCTGGACATACATTTATAATATTTTATATTTTTATCTCGTTTGTTTTTTTTAATTGAAATATGATGTGAATATGCAGTATGATAAGTTGTAACTTCCAAAAGAAAGAGGCTGGTTGAGACAGTATGAAGATGAACATTCTAGTTTTATTTGGCCAAAGACGCAAAGCACTCTGCATAATGCCGTCCCTCCATTTAAAAGCTCTAGCTTTAGAGAGCCTTCTGCGGCTTTCTTAGAAACTCTCCAGTGAGAGAGCCAATCCAGGAAGACACAAATCTGCTTTTTTTTTCCGCCCCCCCCAAGAAAGCAAAGTAAGTAAGATATTATCAGGAACGTATTTGCAAGTTCTCCAATGCAAATGTACATGTCGTACAGCAGCGCGACGGCAAAATTGAAAAACTCATTTTGACAGGACACCTTTGTCATAGATAATAATAATAATAAAATAATAATAATAATAAGGTATGAACGTGGAAATTTGCCTATTTTGCAACAACTTCACAAGTGTTCCTTCTAGGGACAATTTGAACTTGAGGGAAAGATGACAGCCTTCCGTCTCTGGATTGATGGTGCCTTCAAGTCAGAGTTGA
Organism: Bungarus multicinctus; assembly: GCA_023653725.1. NCBI lineage: Eukaryota > Metazoa > Chordata > Lepidosauria > Squamata > Elapidae > Bungarus > Bungarus multicinctus. The sequence continues at coordinate 21,200,787 of CM042843.1, forward strand.
CTCCTGGCAAGTGCCAGTACAAGACCCAGCAACTTTCTTGGCAAGATTTTCAGAAACGGATTGCCCTTGCCACCATCCTAGGGCTGAGAGAAAGGGGCTGGCTCTAAGTTACCCACCTAGCTCCATGTCTAAGGCAGGATTAGAACTCGCAGTCTCCTGGATTCTAGCCTGATGCTTACTCACTCCGCCTTTCAACTTAAGACCTTATGACTGCTTGTCATATATCCTCAGAAAAACTAACATGATTTTACAACATTACCTATAAAAGGCGGTGGCTCAGAGTCTAAACATTTCTGTTCATGGGAAGGGAGGATATTCTGCTCCCCTGCCAATCAACAGCAGCAACCCACACTTATAAATAAATATCCACAAAAGGAATCTCTTAACGCTATATGACAGGGGTCTCCAAATTTAGCCACTTTTAAGGCTTGTGGATTTCGACTCCCACAATTCCCCAGCCAGCCACGCTGGGAGTTGAAATCTACAAGTCTTAAACCGTCTGGGGACCCCTTGCTTTGTGAGTCCCAAGCCATTTTCTTTGGAACTCTCTTTTCCTTTTAAAAAAAAAAATGCATGCAAATAGCCAAAATAATTTAAAAGTGGTTTCAATTTTGCACTGTGTTTCAAGAGAACTAGCAGGTCTGGAAATTTGCGACCCTGGATAACGGCAAGTAACCCAAGGTTGCAATTCCACCCAGGTTCCCAGAAAGTTATGGCTCACCCCCCCCAACTGAATGAGACTTAGCTCCAAGTAAACCACAACCACTCGGGACGTGGCCAAGTTTTCGTCGGTCTTTGTTAGAATTCTTCTTCTGCGCGTAAAGTACGAGAGGCCTTCAGCTTCCGTAGTTTCTCGAGGGCCAAAGGGACCGAAACTTCTCCGTGAATTTTGTTATCCCGGGTTCGTACGTTGATGGCGTTGCCTGCTTTTTCCTTCTCTCCAACCACTGCAAGGAAACAAGGTTAGGCCAACTGTGCCTCAAAGGAAGGCTAACTTTTTAGAAACCCGGATAGCATTTAAAAGAATCTCGCTAGTTATTTCAAAGAACTTGTCCTTAAGGAAATTTTAAGTCATACAAATTTAAATTTAAGAGTTCTGATTTACGGATAAGTCCTTGACTTAGTGACCGGTCCCTTTAGCGGCTGAAATAACAGGCTTCAAGAAAGGTGTGACCCAGGTTTTTGATCCTGTTTGGTCACTAGGCAACTGGGCACTATTTAGGGCTATTTGTAGTGGCCTGCAGTTGCAGGAGCAAAATTTATGGTATTTTTTGCTGGAAACTAGCCTTTATTTATTTATTTTAACAACCATTATTTGCTTTCGTACCACTGCCAAAAAAGCTATAAAATTAGGCTGGTCCTGTGATGACTTGCTTAATGACTGACATAACTTAACATCATAATTCCCAGCTCAAGCGGAGAACTGCCTATATGGCTACAGGAAATATTAATGGCATTTCCTTTTTCTATAACTTGGCAAAGAGGCTCTTAGAGAGTATCTTAACTTACTGCACCTGTGTGTGGTTTGCCAACTGCATAGTGGCAGATAGGACAGCGCTCCAGAGGGTTAACATCATTGCCCAGAGGATCCTGGGTTGCCCTCTCCTCTCTTTGGAAGAGCTTTAGAGCTCCCACTGCCTTAAGAAAGTTCAAAACATCCTCAAAGATCCATCTCATCCTGAGAACCCTTTTTTTGAACTATTACCATCTGGCAGACGGTACAGGATAATAATAAAAACAAGGACAAATAGGCTGAAAAACAGCTTCTATCCAAGGGCAGTAGCTCTGTTGAATTCTGCTGTATAATGCAATATTAATGCAATATCAGGGGTTTTCAATTCAATATGTGGAGTGTGAAGAATGTGTGTTTGTGTGTATTTTCATGGTCATGATGTGCATTGAAGATGGTGTTTGATTTCATTGTACGAGGTGCAATGACAATAAATTAAACTAAACTTACATAGTGGGAGTAATATTTGTTCTCCTAACTTCTCCTAACCCTATAAGGTTATTCCCAGCCCCTCCAATGACATAAACAATTATACCACGCTCGATCAGCAGACCTGGGACCTGGGAGAGCCAGACTGATTTTAGAAACACATTGCATAGATACCAAAAATGAAATTATACTGAGCCAGCTGTGCATTTCTTATCTTCTTATTCAACGTGCAGCTCTGATCCAAATCAACATCGGCCATAAGTCCAGCTTCAGAGGCCTCCTTGCAGACCTAAAGGTGGAGAAATACAGTTTTTATAGCCCAACGGCTTTGCAGAACAAGGGTACAAAATAGAGATTAAAAAAGCATCAGAACAAGGGAGTTGGAAGGGACCTTGGAGGTCTTCTAGTCTAACCCCTGCTCAGGTAGGAAACCCTATACCATTTCGCACAAATGGTTGCCCATTCTCTTCTTAAAACTGTCCAGTGTTGATGTAGCCACAATTGAAACGTCCACAACTACGTTTTGAAGCATCGCAATGGGGCGTTTTCCCCCTTGCTGCCATCTACAAACCCACACATTCCTTCTTCCCTCTTCTTCCTTTCTATGGATCATCTCTGCTCTTACCTGCTGGGCATATTCTTCGCAGGTAGGGCCAACGGGGACCACCATGACTTGCCGAGGGGAGAGCCAAAAAGGCCTGGAAGGAGAAAAGGAACGGCCCAAGGTTAACCGTTTTTAAACGCCACCCTGACAACCTCTTCTCCTTCCAGGATGAGCAGCTGCCCACCATTTCCCGCTGTAGTTTTCTGCCAGGATTGCCATCATCCGCTCCACGGAGCCCAGAATTGCTCGGTGGATGATGACGGGCCTTGTCTTGTCGTTGCCGTCTTTGCTGAAAAGCAAGACAAATGAAAACATTTCAACTTCGTTTTTGCTGCCCTTGTCATGTGGGTTTAATCATTTTCTGTCACGCAGACAAGACTGAAGTTCTGGTTATTCCTTGCCACTTAAGAGAGCTTCTAAGAAAGTGGTCATCAAGTGTCTATTTAAGTACTGAAGTTTCTGCTGCTCCTATCCTCCTTCCTATTTACCCAATGCGAAATTCCTTCCTCCAGTCTTTTCAGCTGGCACGGATGATGTTCCCTAGTTGGGTAATGAAACGTCTGCAAGAAAACCACCAAGCTGAGAGAGCACCAGGGACCCTCAGTGTCTCCAGGCTCAATCATCAAATATAAAATGTTTCTCTAATCCTTGTAGCAACACCGTTGAATTGAAGGACATTCAGGAACTGCCTAAATAAGTACAGATTGAGCATCTGAACTGGTTTGATTCCATCTTTGCTCCATCACCTTGCCATTCCTTCCTGTTCTAGCCTCAGCCTTTTCTGCAGACCCCTCCAAAATTCCTCCGATTACTCAGCTCTTCCTTGAGAGGAAGGGCTCCAGCCTTGGGTCGTTGACACTCACCCAACGTAAGTCAAATTAAACCGGACGGGTAGCTGGAAGTCAAGCTGGATTGTAGCACACTGGTGGTACCGGCCAATAGCGTCTTTGATTGTAATATCAATCTGCAAAGAATTAAGATTACAGGCAGCTCCCGACCTGGGATTATTCGCTTAACAATAGAATGGAATGGGAATAGGAATGGAATAGAAATAGAAATAAACATAGGAAAGGAATTAGAATGGAATAGGAATAAGAGTAGAGTAGAGTAGAATTTAGAATAGAATTATAGTTATAAGTGGGACTCATACTACACTCCTCACAATTACAACCGTCACAGGATTCCTGTGCTCAAAGTTCAGGCACTTGACCACCAGCTGTATTTATGACAGTTGCAGTATATCCCAGAGTTACACGATCGCTTGCTATTCGCATGACCTGGTTTTGCTAACGGGCTTGGAGACCCCAATTTGGGATGAAACCCTTCCAGTGGCTTGTTTGATTGGGTGTGGTTGCCGTTTGTGTGTGTGTGTGTGATTGCTTTGACTGTTAGTATCTTGGGTTTTTCCTTTCTTTGGATGCAGCCCAGAATTGCCGGAAAAAAAATTCCTTTAAATAAATATAATAAATAAATTTGCAACCTTCCCAGCAGGCTTCAGACAAGCAATTTTTTTTTTTTGGGGGGGGGGGGGGGGGGAGTTGGACCGGCTTAACCACCCCAGTGCAAACGGTCATAAAATTGGACTCAACTCACTGCTTAGCGATGGCAATTCTGGTACCAATGCTGGCCACAAATTGAGGACTACCTGTGCAGAATGGAGTTGGCGTTCACCGGTAAAGTTTTGGTTAAGAATCCGGAATGACTCACTAACCTTGGGCCCATAAAACGCCCCGTCACCTGGATTGAGCTTCCAAGGCTCCCCAAAGTCATCCAAGCTGTTCTGGAGTTGCTGAAGTTGGACAGAAGAAGAATGGTGGTCAAAGTCCCACCCGTGTGGTTTGCCCCGCTCTACGCACCCTGCCACCAAGGGTGGGATACTATCGGTTTGGACTGGTTCGAGCGAACCGGGTGTTAAATTTGCATCTGGTTCGTCAAACCAGCATTTGAACCGACTGGCTGGCCCTGCCCACCCTCCCCTCCCCTCCCCGGAGTCTCCAGGTGGCCCATTTTCAATGCAGGTAAGGGCAGGATCCCTGCGGAGGCTCTAACGGGTCTTCTGGAAGTACCAGAAGTCAGGAAATGCCTGATTCCAGCTTCCAGAGGTCCTCCAGACCCCAGAGGTGGCCATTTTCACCCTCCAAGAGGCCCGAGGGAAGCCTCCGGACCCTAGGGAAGGCGAAAAATAGCCCTCTCGGAATTTCCAGTAGGCTACGCCCACCATGGCCACGCCCACCCAGCAACTGGGCAGCGAACCGGTTGCTGGGAGTTTTGAATCCCACCCCTGCCTGCCACCCTCACCTTCTCCGCCTGATCCCAGATCTCCTTCTCCCCTAGGAAGTTGTTGGGTCTTGTGGAAAGATGCAGCTGGAAGGTAAAACCAAAACCGGCATACACGGACTGCAGGAAATGGAGACATCCTTTCATCTCCTCCTCAATCTGTAAGCGAAGAGGTCCATCAGCAGGAACTTCAAAGGGGAAAGGAGCTAGTGCAGAGGTCTCCAAACTTGGCAACTCTAAAGACTTGTGGTCTTCAACGCCCAGAATTCTGGGCGTTGAAGTCCACAAGTCTTAAAATTGCCAAGTTTGGCGACCCCTGGTATAGGGTTTCCTGTCTAAGGAAGGTTGGTCTAGAAGACTTCCAAGGTCCCTTCCAACCCTTGTTATTCTGATATTCCACCTGTTTGGTCTCAAGGACCTCAGAATGGGCTACAAGGTGGGGGGGGTCCAACCTTAGCAAATTGGCTGGAGAATTCTGGGAGTTAAAGTCCACAAGTCTTAAAGTTGCCAAGTTTGGGGACCTCTGAGTTAGTGTCTTCCTAGAAACCAACCTCCCTTCCTGGGTCCCTTGAACTGCAGCAAGCCCAGATGAGGCACCCCACCTGCTCCATTGTGCAGAAGAGGTGAGCGTCATCTTGTTGGAAGCGTCGGACTCGCGTCAGACCACTGAGGGTACCCGAAAGTTCGTTGCGGTGAAGCACCCCAAAATCAGCCAGTCTCAGAGGCATCTCCCTCCAAGACCGAGGACGATGGGCAAACATCAGGCTGGCAGAGATGGGGAGACGTTTGTCAAACCAAGCAGCAACGTTCATCTCAACCGATGGAGACCCCATGGGGTTTTGACATGTAATCCCATGCGTCAAAGGAGCCCCCATGTTAAGGGCCCAATTCCACAAACTGCTGGGAAAAGAGAGAGAGGAACCCTCACCAGTGTCCAGGGCAGTTCATGGGCTTCAGGGCAAAGGTTTCTTTTTCCGCCTCGAAAGAAAACATGTTCTCGCTGTAATGCTGCCAGTGGCCAGAGGTTTCCCAAAGTTTACTGTTGTAGATATTGGGCGAAACAACTTCCATGAAGTTCCGCCGCTGATACTCTTCCTGTACAAGGAAAGGCGGTGTCAAGCCCCAAGAACACAAGTACGGCACATGGAGATACTGCTTGTCATGCCCCTGTCGGAATCTGACTTGGAGGAGGAAGCCAAACAGCTGGTAGGGAGAGGGAGTGTGGCTCCGTTGGTGGTAGAAATAGGGAAGGGCAAAGTCCAGCTGGGCAGAGCAGGGAGTAGTAGAACAAGGGAGATGGAGTTCAGAGGAAGACCCAGACCCATCCTAGGGGATGCAGGGAGGAATGGAGAAGAGAGAAACGTGGGTTGTGTGGCTTATGGGGAAGGAAAGGGCCCCGATTCCCTTCATTAGCCACAGCTGAGAAGAGAGTTTAAAAGAGATGCATGCTGAGTGCAGCAGCTACTGGGAGCAAATGTGAGTTTATTTTGTGTTGATTTTGCTTATCTGTGTTCATGGTATCTTCCCAACCATGTTATTATCATTCCTTGCCCTGCCAGACCAATTACCTCATTTTGCCTTGATTGGACTTAGAGTTACAGTTTTTGTTGACCATGTTTTGGACTTGATTCTCTGCAGCCAAAGTCTGTTCCTGGGAGAGTTTTTCTCCAGCCCAGAAGGTAACTAAGACATTGGGGGCAAAGTTGGAGCTAATTAAAGGGACTCCTACGGATTATCTGACTGGGTTGTCTTTGGGCTACACCTGGGTCATCACACTGCTGAGTAGTTTATTGTTCCTACAGACAGAATCTTGCCAGACTAAAGCATCTGCCTGTAGAAACTATTAGATATACTCTGCGAACTGCCAGGAAGGGAGAGTCTTAGTCGTCTTCCTGCCTATCAGGCATTCCATGCTGGGTTGCCTCTTTGGTCTCTGGAAAGCAGCCCCTCCCTTCCTCCTGGGACTCCTGGTTCCATCCCAGCACAGGTGGTGAACAGGCGATGGAGAAAATATACCCTTTATACACGTTGATGTGAAGTCCTTAAAAGTTCATCTGTTCTATGCTAGACTTGCAAGTTGGAAGGACCAAATCAGACCAAAAGGTATGTCTCATTTATACATACTTCATTTCTCTACGTAACCATTGTCGGGTTGCATAAACAAAGAAAGTCACACTGAGACTCCTTGTAAGTAGTGTGAGGTTATGACTGCTCTCTAGATGGCTGGGGAATTCTGAGCGCTGAAGTCCACACATCTTAAAAGTTCTCAAGGTTGAGAAAGGCTGCTCTAGTGACGCACTTACCTTGAGGAAATCCACGAGTGTGTTGTAAATAAAAGCTCCACGAGGAAGGAAGAAACAGCTTCCAGGGCTCAGGTCATGGAAAAAGAAGAGCTCTTGTTCCTGTACAGTCACCCAAAGTTAAAAGAAGAGTCAGCCTTACCAAGAGAAGACATATTTGTAGCTCAGGGTTGCCGTTTTCTTGCAAACCCTACTCCCTCCTAGAACTGAAGATGTTACCTAGTTGGGTCATGAAACATCTGCAACCAGCTCAAAGAGTCCCAAGGACACCACACTCAACCTTCTTGATGGGGTGAAGTTGTGTAACTCTCAAAAGCAACAATGGATGCACAACAGCCCCCTGAATTTTCTTGCACCCCCCCCCCAGATTTTTGACATGGACTTTCAGGCCATCATAAATCTTTTCAGGCCCCCTAAGAAAAGCTTCCCTAAGGGTGGCTCAGTGGCTAAGACGCTGAGCTTGTCAATCAGAGAAGTCGGCAGTTCGACGGTTCGAATCCCTAGCACCGCGGCATGGAGTGAGCTCCCATTACTGGTCCCAGCTTCTTCTGCCAACCTAGCAGTTCGAAAGCTTGTAAAAAATGCAAGTAGAAAAACAGGGACCCCTTTGGTGGGAAGGTCACAGCGTTCCGTGCATCTACAATGGCGTTTAGTCCTGCCGGCCACGTGACCACGGAGACGTCTTCGAACAGCGCTGGCTCTTTGCCTTAGAAATGGAGGTGAGTTCCACCCCCTAGAGCCGGAAATGACTAGCACGCGTGTGCGAGGAGGGGAACTTCTACCTTTACCTAAGAAGAGCTTCACTTTGAGTTTATCCCTCAGAATCCAAAGCCCACCTTGCCAATTTTCCTGTGGTCCCGTTTTTTGGCTTCCTCCTGAAACTTTTCCCACTCCTTCATCATTTTGGCCTCTGGGAAAGAGATTCCGTAGATCCGTTGCAAGGTTTCCATGTTGGACTTCCCCTCCCAATAGGTCGACGAATTCTAATAACACAAAACATTGGCCCAAAAACAAACTAAACCAACCCAAAAACAACAACCACCAGAAAGTCGGGGAAAGCCATGATTTAAGGGTTTGGGAAATAAATGCACCACTATCCTGTCTGGTCTTCTGAACCGGTGTTTCTCAACCTTGGTGGCTTTAAGATGCGTGGGCTTTCAAGACCCAGAATTCCCCAGCCAACCGAGTTGAAGTCCACACATCTTTTTTTTAAAAAAATAATACCTTTTATTATTTTCCATTAATACAAATCATAATTACATTTTCAACAGTGTTTTGAAGTCCACGCATCTTAAAGTTACCAAGATAGAGAAGCATTCATCCGAACCCTAACCCAGTAACAAAACAATCATAAACAGCCTGGGGTTTCTTGATAAAACTCAACACATACTGTTATAAGTAAAATTTGGATATTACACTTGAGAATATAAAGAACCAAACTGAAGCCATTTTGTGTTCGCAGTTTGAACTTTTAAAGCTCAGAATAGTTATGAAATGTGTTTTTGTGAGACAATTTATTTGGCATAGGTTAGAGGACATTTGTGCTAGGGCGCTCTGACATTATAAATGTCACACTAAGGAATATTAATGTTTCCTTATAATTTTTCTGGAATGTGAAAAACAGGACATCTGAAAATATTGGAAGTTTTCCATGGAAGGTTGTATAACGTCCATATATGGAAAAAGGAAGTGTTAGGTAACCATGTGATTTGATAAACCTATATAAGTTGTATTCACTGAAAGGAGGGCGTCTCCTTCCTCTTAGAAAATGTTTCTTTTCTAGAGTGAACTGAGTCCAATACTGCAGTATTTTCCCTAATAAAGCATCCTATAACTCAGATTATTAAGTCTGTTGTTTCATTTTTGAATGCTTATGACATATACTCTTCATTTTTGACCCATCCTGCTTGTATCATTATATTTTCTTATATATATTTTCATTATATTTTCATTCCTCAAGCTGGCTGAGGAATTCTGGGAGTTGAAGTCTACACATCTCTTCAAGTTCCCAAGGTTGCGACATGCTGCTCTATTGGTTATAGCCAATGTTTTTAATTGGGCTTGGAATTTTATCTTTAGCATTCAATTTCTACTGGAAAAAAAAATCTTCCTTACCTTAATTATCTTTAAGACCTTTATTTTTCCAGTGTGCCTCACATGAGGGCCTCTGCATAGATCAATCAAAGGGCCACACCTATGAGATGACCAGTGAAATAGTTAACTATGTTTGAGTTATTAGACACTTCACCCACCACGAATAAACATGGTCATACAGAAACAGCTCTAAACTTCCACAGCAGCAATATCAGAAGTTGCTGAAACTTAACTAACATTTATTTCACATGCTTTTCCTCCCTAGTTAAGAGAAGAGAGACTATTAACACACAAAATCAAATCTGTTGTTACCTGTATACAGTTGTGGTCGGCGTGTGGATTTTCTCATTCAGGATCCGGCATTTAAACTTGTTGTACTGTGCAGAGAAATAAAGAAATTGGCAAAATAAATATATTGACTTAGCCTTTTGGGAGGCCACATTCTCTATCCTTGACTGCTTCACACTTCTGGCCATGTTGGATGGGAATTTGGAGCATTTTAATTCCAGCATTTTTAGAGATACCAACTGGGAAAGACTGCTATTCTTGCAGAATTTTCAGTGGGGTAGTTTCCTGCTCCCACAAATTCTACGAATCTTTTTGGAAAAGTTCTGAATTATTATGAAAAGGTTATTTTTATTGTATTTATTTATTCAATGACCAGCCACATAAAATACAACAATTACAATTTGGATCGAGAGAGAAAAATGAGTGCAATTATATATTGACCAGTACAAAACGTCAAATGTGGTACACTCTGAACAGCCCTTTTGCAATAATAATACGCTTATTTGACCTAACAGTAATCAATATAATTAAACTATACACTAAAATATACATCCTCTGAAAATTATTGAAAATATCTAAACAGGACGTTGATAGGAGAAGTCTTTAATTCTTTACCTGGTTTTGCATTTTGGTCATTGCAGTAGCAGAAAACCAAATAGAAAATAATAAATCAACTATAACCTAGGTTAGAAGCAACCTAGAACTAAGGAGAAATTTCCTAATGGCGAGAGCAATCAAACCATAGAACGGCTTGCCTTCAGAAGTTGTGAGTGCTCCATCACTGGAGACTTTCAAAAAGAGACTGGACAATCATGTGTTTGAAATGATATAGGACCTCCTGTTTGAGCAGGGGTTGGACTAGAAGACCTCCACAGGGTCCCTTTGAAAACTTCAGAAACGCAGGACTTACTTTAAACATTTCTAGCAAATCTTCTTTTCGGACTTCGAGCCTTTCAAAGGGCTGCTTCTCCTTGATGATGCTTTTGCAAATGTTCTCCAGAGCACACAACTCTGTACTGGATACCCCTCTGGAAAAAAAAAGAATTTTACATCGGTGGGACCAGCTGCACACCCAATAAAAGGAACACATGGTCACTTTCCCACCACAGGTGAGTCCTACGCCCCTTTATCCCAGGTGAGATCATCCTAACTATTAAAAAAAATATTAAATTATTCCTGTGCATTGCAGGTAATTTATTTAAGACATTGCTTAAAAAAAAACACCTTGAGGGCTATTAATAACCAGAGTTATTTATTTTCATACATCCCAACTACACTAGAACAGGTAGTCCTCAACTTACGACAGACACTGGTTTGATTGGTTCCAAAGTTCAACAACTGACCTGCATTTATGATTGTTTGCAGCATCTTGCAGTCATGTGACTGCATTTAATGATTTAAAAAAACCACAACCCTGTTTATTTCTGGTTTTCAACAAAAATGCCAAAATGGGTTTTGGTTTACCTATTTTGCTTCAAACATGGCTGACCTTCTTTACGATCGTTACAACTTATGACTGTAATGAGCAGGTGCCATTACCTTCATAAGTCGAGAACCAACTGTAATCCTTACAAGCATTTATTTTTAATTTAGCCAAAGCCTCCTTGATTATTGCAAGCCACTTTGGACACTGTGGATGAAACATTATAAATATTTTGTTCTGTTTTTAACTGAACATTTTATGCACCGCACTAGCTGGCAGAATGTACCTGTTTTCCATGTGCATGTCATAATAGAAGCCGTTTTCAATGGGGGGTCCGTAACATAAGCATCCCCCGTAATAATTTTCCATGGCTTCGCCAAGAATATGGGCACTGGAATGCCAATAAACCTAGAAAAAGGGGAGAGAAAGAACCCACAGGTGATTGGTTTGTATAAATGAAACTGCCAGGGAAGTTAGTTGCTTCTGTCGCTTTTATTGAACTATGATTAACAATATCAGATTAATATTAATCCAAGAGGCACAGAGGGGAAAATAGAATATATAAAAATATATAAGTAGGGTAGAGTAGAATAAGAAATAAGAATAGAATAAGGAATAGAATAGAATAGAAATATATTTTGGAATAAAATATAGAATAAGAATATAGAAGAATAGAATTAGAATAGAGAATAGAATTAGAATAGAATTTAGAATAAAGAATAGAATTAAAATAGAATAGAATTTAGAATAAGAATATAGAAGAATAGAATTAGAATAGAGAATAGAATAACTTGATTGTCACTTTGAATGTACACTAATTGGCATACATTAAAAATGAAATTTTGTTGCATACAGCTCTTCAAGGGTCACCACCTCCAATTTTACACTACATAAACATATACAAATTTTCCATTTATCTAATGTATACCATATTACAGTTCATTACTATTTGGTTTAGATAAACCATAAAACCCACCCGAAATTACATAAAACTGTAGTTCCTGCCTCTGATGTCAAATTATTTTAACTACGTGATTCTTTTCCTATTGAGGCAACTGAGGAGGCCTTGTCAATTCCCATATTATGTTATCTAAAGTTTCCCAGTTGTTATTTGGGCTGCTCAAATTAAGCAGACCCATCAGCACAAATCTTGTAGCACCGGCCTCCATCCCAGATAAGGAAGTTCCTTACATCCATCGGGAAAGCTAGCCTTGTTTTGCACAGCCAAGGTGGAGCAGCCTTTTTAACAGGGTTTGTCCTCTTTCCTCAGAGCTGCTGCCTTCAAATGCTTTGCAAGGAAAAAGGGGAAATGTCGGCTTACCGCCTGAGCATCTTCGTTCTCAAAAGTCAGCAGCTCCAAGGTGGAATCTCCTTCCATCGGCCGGTCGAGGTCCCATAATTCCCCGTTCACTCTGGCAATGACGACACTGTCAGCAACTCCCCGGCTGCGGACAGTCGAGATAGGCCAAAGGTTTAGCTGCTGCACCGTTCAAATAACCCAACAGTCCCCTCTAGCTATGACTCAAGGTAATCTCTTTTGGACCCCTCTGGGCGTTTAATTCTGCGGTTGCAGAGAAAGGGATAAGAGAAGAAGCATTAAAATATAAATGTGTAACCCATGTGTATGCCCATCCCTTGCAGTGTTTCTCAACCTTGGGTGCTTGAAGAGGGATGGACACAACTCCCAGAATTCCCCAGCCAGCCATGTTGGCCAGGAAATTCTGGGAGTTGATGTCCACCTCTCAAGATTGAAACACCCTTATTCCAGGTTACCTTTTAGGTTATGCATTTGTGACATTTAAGATTAAGGTGTTCAAAATTCATTTGTGGTCGTTTTTTTACCTGGGGGGGTCTATCTCTGCTCACCATCTTCCTAAAATGATGATTCTTGACTCTTGACCAATGTATCTTTTATTTTATGTACATTGAGAGCACTTGCACCTAGACAAATTCCTTGTGTGTCCAACTACAGTTGGCCAATAAAGAATTCTATTCTATTCTATTCTACTCTACTCCTTTCCTTCCAATATTTATTCTATTCTATTCATTTCTACTTTATTATATTCCTTATTGTATTCTATTCTATTCTACTTATTCTATTCTACTCTATCTACTCTACTCTATTCCTTTCCTTCCAATATTTATTCTATTCCTTCCAATATTTATTCTATTCTATTCATTTCTACTCTACTCTATTCTAAATTCTATTCCATCTACTCTACTCTACTCTGCTGTATAAAATTTCAAGCCAGCTGTAGATCACAGACCAAAGTCACATTTATTTCAAATCAACCAGAGAGATTTACAATTATAGCCCTCTGGGTTTTAGCTACACAAACGGATCCTGGATTGCCTTCTCAGAAATGTCCGTGAACACTGTCAAAGTTTACCTGAGGTCAACAGCCACCTGGTATGGCGTTGTCTCCCAGGCCTGCCCACCCGTCACCTTCCCATCGGAAAGCGTGATTTGGATCGTCTGACTGTGGGTGGAGGCTCTGGTGTGGAGAAGCGCATCGCTCCCTTTTTTCAGCTCTTCGTAGAGCTCCAGTCTGCTCCGGATGAAGGTCGGATCCTGCAGGAATGGTTACAAAGGGCACCTGGTATGATCTGAAAGGAACACCTTTCAGATCATACACTTCAAATAAGCCAGCAATCCGCTTCAGGTATGACCTAAGGTAATCTCTTTTGGACCACACTGGGTGTTTAATTCTGCGGTTGCAGAGAAAGGGATAAGAAAAGACGTGTCACACTTACTGGTGCCTAAGACCTGCCTTTCCAAAGAAGCTTGGCACAATCTGGACCACCCACCAACTTGGAGGGGGCTGGGCTGACCCCACCATACAGATTAGGGGGGCACTGAAAGACCCCCCCCTCCCCCATTTAAAAGGAGGGGGAAGCAACCGATGGGAGAGAAATTGGCTGCTTCTGTTTTGAACCAGTATCCGGAAAGAGGTACTTCACCTGTCCCAGCAGGGAAAATGTTAGAGGGGGGGTTCTTCAAGGTCATCAATCATAACCCCCAACCCCACAGGAAAATGCAGCCCCCACCCCTCAGAAAGACCACCTACTTCTGGTGGGGCCCCTTCTGCAGATTGGGGCTCCGTTATCTTCTCCTCCCTTTCCTGCTTTCTCAGGGTGTCTTGGGTCTTGGTCTCCAGAAAGTCCTGGTTATAGACAAGGCCATTAATTTGCAAAATGAAATTAAACAGGCAGGAATTTCAGAGTTTTATGGGAAGGTGGCCAATGGCAGCTGCAGTCCCCATTCTCCTAAACAGCTGGGGATGATGGGAGGTGCAATCTGTGCCCTCTTCTAGGTCGGGGAATGGTGGAAGTCCCACTGTCCACACCCCCCAAAGGCTCTGGGAGTGACCGGAACTGCAGTCTGTCCCTCTCTAGGTTGGGGAATGGAGGGAGACCCACTGTCCATTCCCCCAAGGGGATGGGGATGATGGGAACTGCAGTCTTTTCTCTCTAGGCCGGGGAATGGTGGGAGCTGTGTGGTCCCTTTCCCCCAAGGGGATGGGGACGATGGGAACTGTAGTCTGTCCCTCTCTAGGTTGGGGGATGATGGGAGACCCACTGTCCATTCCCCCAAGGGACTGGGGATGATGGGACCTGCAGTCTGTCCCTCTCTAGCCCGGGGAAAGGTGGGAGCGGGGCGAAGGAAGCCGCAGGACTCTCACCCACCTGGCGGGCCCGTTCGGCGGCCAGGCTGCGGCGGAGGTGGAGAAGGCGATAGCGCAGCTTCTCGTTCTCCTCCCGCAGCGCCCGCAGCTCCGGGCCCGGCCGCTCGGGGGACGCCCAGGCGGAGGCCTCCTTCAGCCGCGCCACCTCGGCCGCCAGGCCCCGCACCTCGCGCTCCTGCCGGGCCAGCCGACCCTCCGCCGCCGCCGCCGCCATCGCCCCGGCGGGGAAGGAGGAGGGCCCGGCCGGGCGGAGGCAGAGGAGACCCCTCCTCTCCGCCGCCGCCCCCAGGAAGGGAGGGAGGGAGAGAGAGAGAGAAAGAAGGAAGGAAGGAAAGAGGGGAGAAAGGAAGGAAGAAGAGAGAAAAGGAAGGAAGGAAGAGGGGAAGGAAGGAAGGAGAGAGAAAAAGACGAGAGGAAGCAGGGAAACCACAGAAAGGGAAAAAGGAAGGAAGCCGCAGCAACGGAATCGCCACAATGTATCTCTTCGCGGAGGGGAAGTGGGCGGGGCCGCCCGCAGGCCACGAGGGGGCGTGTCCCCGGAGCCCCGCCCCTTTGCGTGGGCCTCCCTCGCCAGAAGGAAGGGGCTTCCACGGCAGCCATCTTGACTTTTTGGACCCTCCCCAGAGGTGGGAGTAGCACGTCGGGGTAGGATTCCTGAGGGAAATCTGGGGGCCTCAGGTGACCCTGGGACGTTTCCTTTTCTTTTGGGGTCTCCTGCTCTTCTATTTCGCCCCCCCCCCAAAGAGGAAAGGAAGGAAGCCATGGAAGGGCCGTGAAGAATTAACAGAATAGAGCCGGAAGGGACCTTGGAGGTCCTCTAGTCGAGCCCTCTGCTCAAGCAGGAGACTTTCTACCATTCAAGTGCCTGTCCAGTCTCTTCTTAAAAACCTCCAGTGATGGAGGGCCCACCCACAACTTCAACAGGAGTGGACACCAGACCCTCTTGGGTGGGATGTATTTTATTTATTTTATTTTGTCAAACGATGATAAGATAACAGGCAGAAGTATAAGCATAGTCATGAATACATGAAATGGGTACATATAAGAAAAATAAAAAGAATCAATAGGACAGGGACGGTATAGGCACGTTGGTGCGCTTATGCATGGGATGTATGGGGGATTCTCCCCTCCCAAGGTTGCCATCTCTCTCTCTCCCCCTCCCTCCCTCCCTCCCTCCATTTCTCCCTCTTTCTTTCTCTCTTTCTGCCTTTTTCCCTCTTTCTCTCTCTCTTTCTGCCTTTCTCCTTTTTCTTTCTCTCTCTCTCCCTCCCTCCCTGTCCCTTTCTCCCTCTTTCTGCCTTTCTCCCTCTTTCTCTCTCTCTCTCTCTTCCTCCCTCTCTTCCTCCCTCCATCTCTGTCCCTTTGTTTCTCTTTTTCTCTTTTTCTCTTTCTACCTTTCTCCTTTTTCTTTCCCTCCCTCCCTCCCTCCCTGTCCCTTTCTCTCTCTCTCTCCCTCCCCCCCCTTTCTGCCTTTCTTTCTCTCCCTCCCTCTCTCCCTGTCCCTTTCTCCCTCTTTCTCTTTCTTTCTCCATCTCTCTCCCTCTCTCTCCCTTGCTCCCTCTCTCAACCTCTCTCTCCCCCCCCCCTCCATCTTTTCCCCTTTTCCTCTTTCTCCTAGGGGGCTAAAACATATGCAGAACATTTGCCAGAAATGGATATGTCTAGTTTCAGGAAAAGAAGGGTTGGGGGCACCTGATAGCAGTCTCCCAGTATTTGAGGGGCTGCCCAGAGAAGAAGATGGGGCCTGAAGGCAGGACCAGAAGCAGCGGATGGAAACTAACCAAGGAGAGATTCAACCTAGAATAACAGAGTTGGAAGGGACCTTGGAGGTCTTCTAGTCCAACCCCCTGCCCCAAGGAGGAATTTCCTGACAGTGAGAACGATTAACCAGTGGAACAACTTGCCTCCAGAAGTTGTAAATGCTCCAACACTGGAGGTTTTTTAGAAGAGATTGGACAACCATTTCTCTGAAGTGGTGTAGGGTTTCTTGCCTAAGCAGGGGGTTGGACTAGAAGACCTCCAAGGTCCCTCCCAAGACTTTGTTATTCTGTTTATTCCTTTCCAAGCAGCAGTGAAGGTGGCAAGCATGCCCCTTTCTTGCCTTCTCAGCTGGAGAAGATCTGTGTGGGCTGCAGAGAAGCAAAGAGGAGGGGGAGGTTATGACCACGGCCTCCCAATTTATTATTCATCCCACTCTGATGCCTCCCAACCCCACAAAAATCGTAGGTGACGTCCAAGCGACAACACACAAGACCTTAAACCACAATTACAAAATCACACTATGAAGAAGCACGCTCTTTTCTTCCTTTAGATGGGAGGGAGGCCTCAAGCGTTTTGTTTTTCTGCCTTCGGTGTTGCTCTTCTTTCGAGATTTAAGGATTCTCCGCCCCTCCAAAGGCTTTGAGAGCGTCTCTTCAAAGGGGGATTATCGGAAGGGAGGAAGAAGAAAAGAAGAAGAAGAAGAAGAAGTAGTAGTAGTAGTAGTAGTGGGGGAAAGATCCATGGCAAAACTCCATGGGGTGCAAAATCGCACAAAAGCAGGGGGGGGAAGTAACGAAAGCCCCGTTTAAAGAAATGTAAAGCAGGAAGACAGCTGCCAATAAAAGCCTCTTTGGGACCCCTCCCCCTCCCCTCCCCTCCAAACTGAAAGAACAGGGTCCTTTTGGCATCCTTTAGCTCGGTGGTTCTCAACCTTGGGAGCTTTCAGATGGTTGGATTTCAACTCCCAGAATTCCCCAGCCATGTTCTGACCCACGCCCTTTTCCTACAAATCAAACACAATCCAAAGGGAATAGAAACCTTTCCAAGCTTCTGCAAAATAATTTGCTGTGATAAGCACCAGGCTTGCCAAACTGAGCGAGACTTGCCAAAAGATAACAGACAAGAAATAATTTGCAATACAAAAATCTTCAAATACAAACTCAGGATACTGGAATGTCCACAAGGCTGGGGTTTCAAAACGTCTTTGCCTTCTGCAAGGTACGTTCCTTTCACACCTGGCTTTTATCTGCTTGAAGGAGGGGCCATTACCTTGCAGCCTTACTCCCGAGTCGCCCATGCTGTTGTAGCTGCTCTTTCCTACGAGCAATCCTGCACGCACACGCACTTGGCACAGGCTCCTCGGGAACCTCCTCATCGCTGCTGCCAGCCCCCACAATCCCTGAAGGCAGCAGCCCACTCCCTAATGGTCCTGGCCCCTCATCTGAGTCCTCACTCCCCTCAGCCATCCGCACCTGCTGCCGGCTAACCGCAACAAGCCAGCTGGCTGGCTGGGCAATTCTGGGAGTTGAAGTCCACCCATCCGAAAGCTCCCAAGGTTGAGCAACATGGCATTAAACTGGTAGGACCTGGCAAAGCAGAATGCAGGCATGTTTTTGAAAGGAGGCTGATGCTGCAGTGTGTGTGTGTGCGTTTGGGTATATATGTGCATTTTATGTGCGAGGAAGATCAGAGGCTTGGAAGAGGAATCTGGCCCAGGCCAAAGATAATCTTTTTTTGTGAGGACAGGAGGTGTCATTTTGTAAAAAGGTAACGCAAACCGCCGTGAAAAAAATAATCTTATTTTCATTGGTAGGCCTTTCTACCTCCGGTGAGGGAGCTTTTGCAAGTGTGTTTGCTTGGTGCATAATTACCCGTCAGGAATTGTTCGCTTCTCTCCCCTTAATCCTAATTCGTTAAGTAGGTAGTATTTATAAAGTCTGCTTTAACAAGCGCCCCTTGATTCCACCCGATGCGGAACACACACTTAAACCTTAAGGACTCCCGAGTGTTAATTGTTTAGACATCTCAAGTTTGCCTCTCCAAATTTCTACCTTTGGAAGAAGAGAATAGCCACGGAGGAGAGCTAAACACGTTTTTTCATGTGCTGTAAATGTGCTAAACAAAATGCCTTAATAGATATAGAGATAAATAAATCAACCCTGAAAGAACATATAATAATCTTGAATTGCCAATTGAATCTTATGACCACCATTGAGCCCTGACGTTAAGTGAGACACTTGTTAAGTGAGTTTTGGCCAGGGTGGGATTCAAATTTTTTTACTACCGGTTCTGTGGGTTTGGTGGGTATGGTGTGGCTTGGTGGAAGTGGCAGAGGAAGGTTACTGCAAAATCCCCATTCCCTCCCCACCCCACTAACCTGCTTTCCAGCTCTGTTCTCCTGTGCAGGGCAACCAAAGGAGACCCAGCCAACCAGCTGGGACTCAATGGGAGGCAGAGGAGAGATGGGGTTGGCAGGGCCAGTCAGAGGTGGCATTGGCCAGTTCTTTGAACTACTCAAAAATTCCACTACCAGTTCTCCAGAACCGGTCAGAACCAGCTGAACACCATCACCTCTGGTTTTGCCCCTTTTTATGACCTTGCCTCGGTTGTTAAGTGAATCAAGGCAGGTGTTCAGTTAGTAACACGGTTGTTAAGTGAATCTGGTCTTCCCCCTTGACTTTGCCTGTCCAAAGGACGCCAAAGGGAACCCCGTGATCTTGGGACTCTGCAACCGTCATAAATAATACGAGCCAGTGGCCAAGCGCCTGAATTTTGATCGTGGGAATGCTGCAAAAACAAAAAGAAAAGAAATGCTGTGAAAAACGGTCGTAAGTCACCTTTTTCAGCGCCGCTGTAACTTTGAACAAACTGTTGTAAGTCAAGAACTAGCTGGAATTTGGATTCTGGGCAATTGGAGATGCTGCTTCCTCCTCTCTTGGTTTCATACCTTTTCAGAGAATCTTCGGGGCTTTGCAATAAATCTGAATTTCAGGCAAAGGTGCCTCTGCTGGAATGCCACACCTAAAAGTCCCAAGAACAGATTAACAGAGTTGGAAGGGACCTTGTAGGTCATCTAGTCCAACCCACTGCCCGAGCTGGAGACTCTAGTCTACACCATTTCTGACAGATGGGAGTCCAGTCTCTTCTTGAAAGCCTCCAGTGATGAAGCTCCCACAACTTCTGAAGGCAACTTCTGTTCTATCAGTTGATTTTTCTGACTGTCAGAAAATTTCTCCTTATTTCCAGGTTGAATCTCTCCTCGTTCAGTTTCCATCCATTATTCCTTGTCTGGCCTTCAGGTGCCTTGGAGAATAGCTTGACCCCTTCCTCCTCTCTCTGGAAGGTGCTCTCCTGTCTCCCCTGGTCCTTCTCTTCCCTAGACTAACCAGGCCAGTTCCTGCAACCTATAAGTTCAGGCAGGTTCTTCACCACTTATGGGTGGAAAGACACCCCCTGCTAAACCCTGGCTTCATTGCAGCTTGGTGAGAGGCCCCAGTTGTGGCTGAGCTCTAAGCCAGGATTGTCTCCAAACTTGTTAACTATAAGACTTATGGACTTCGATTCCCAGAATTTCTCAGCCAAACATGCTGGCTGAGGAATTCTGGGAATTGAAATCCACAAGTCTTAAAGTTGCCAAGTTTGAAGAGCCCTGCTCTAAGCCACCATAGCTAGCTTCGCTTGTGGTTTGTGAACCCACTCAAACCGAGTCTATTTTACGGCTACACCCCAGGTATAAACCGGCTGAGTTTTTTCCATCTTCCATTTTTGTATTAACTGACGAATTTATGCCTTGCTTTTCTTGTTTCTGCCAAAGTCCTTTTGTTCATTAAAATCAGATTAAAGTCAGATTAACAGAGTTGGAAGGGACCTTGTAGGTCATCTAGTGCAACCCCCCCACACCCTCAACTATTGGAAGACTGCTCTCCTGTCTCCCCTGGTCCTTCTCTTCCCTAGACCAGCCAGGCCCACTTCCTGCAACCGTTCATCGTAGGTTTCAGCCTCCAGTCCCCTAAAATCATCCTGGTTGCTCTTCTCTGTAGTCTTTCCAGAGTCTCAACGTCTTTTTAATAGCATGGTGCCCGAAACGGGATGCAGGACTCCAGGTGTGGCCAATAACTCTGTGCCTTTGCTGTGCCTCCTCATTAGGCCGCTGGCCAGGCCTATTTTTGCTTCCAGAGGGTTAATGAGCCTCAGTAATCCTCTTAGGGGGTCTGCCACCGGCCGTGGGTGTCGATGCCGTCCCTTGGCGTGAGGAGGGGGGTGTATATGGACCAGGAGACGGCCGGCCAGGTGCTTCGGCTTGTGCTGACTCTCGTGAATCGCCCGCCTGCTGGAGGGGGGGGGAGGGGGGGACCCAGCTCAGCCGGCGATGAGGCAGACATAAGACTCCTCTTCTTTTGCTCCTTCTTATTTTTAGCACAGCAAAGATGTTTGGTTTGCCGGCCCGGCGGTGGTTTTATAATAACTCGGCGAAGAAAGAGAGGCGGGATTGGCACCGCTGGTTCGGCGATATCCTAAGCAACCAGCGGGAGAGGATCGTGGAGGAGCTGGATGTGCAGCAAGTGCTGTCTCCTCTGGTCTGCAGGGAGGTCTTCTCCTGGGAGGAATACCGAGAGGTGGTCTCCTGTCAGGAGCAAGCCGCCTCGTTGCTGGAGAAGCTGAGCTGCAAAGGTCCCGGGTCCGTGGCGGAGTTTTGCTCCGTCCTGGAGGAGGTCTGCCCCCACTGGCTCGTCTCCGTTCTCCTTGACGCTCAAGGTAAGCGCCCCTCCTGCTGCTCGCTCATTCACCTCGGAAATGCGCCGACGGAGGCTGATCAGCAGCGCTGCCTTTTCACACCCCTCCCGTCTACAATTAGGAATCACTTTCACTCTGCCAGGCGGGACTCGCTCTTGGTGGAGGGCCTCTTGGAAAGAATCACCAAGAGTAGCAAGGTCCATCAAGGGGTCTGTCTGTCTGTCTGTCTGCCTATCTATCTATCTATCTATCTATCTATCTATCTATCTATCTATCTATCTATCCATCCATCCATCCATCCATCCATCCATCCATATACACATATATACATGTATGCATACATGGGTCTCTTTCCATCTCTCTCTCTCTCTCTCTCTCTCTTTCTCTCTCTCTCTCACTACCTATCTCCATCCATCCATCCATCCAGGAATCTCTTTCTTGTCTGTCTATCTAATCAAGTCTAATCTAATCTATCTGCATTTTCTATCTATCTGTCACCCATCCTACATCCATCCTTTTTTCCCTTCAGCCTTTCCGGAAGACAAGGAAAGAGTCGCCTGGTTCTAATACATTGGCCAGCTCTTCCTATTTCAAAGAAATTATCAGCTGTCAATTTGCAGCTGGGTTGCCGCGGTGACAGATCAATGTTCTCCAACGTCATTCTTCTGCAAGGTTCATTAGGTGGCCGGTTCCATCTGTTCCCAAAGGCTCTGCTAGTTGGGCTTTAGGGGAAACAGAAATCCAGACATCAGGCAGGTTAAGGAAGAGTATGAAAGTCTAACCAAGAGGAATAAAAGTCAGCTCTGCCAAGTCAGGAGATGTGTGTGACTCGATGCAACTAGGTTAGGCTGAATCAAGAAGATGAAAGAGAGGAATGGCCCACAGCTGCTGAAGGAAACGTTTGCCAGAGAAGGGTAATGTGTAGCTGAGCTGTATCTCATGCACAATGGCAGGTAGCTCACTCCACACCAGCCAGTCTAGAATATTTGATTTTACCTGGTACCCTGCAGAAGACAAAAAGCTGCAACTTTGTTCATCTCACTGAAAGTGCATCACCTTAATATTGCACCACATGAAGTAGATATACTCTTTAGTAAACAGCGAGTTGGGAAATCCAGCCCTCTTCCGTGTACTTACCTTACCTTGAGAACAAGCTCTTTTCATTCACAAGCTTTGATATTACTAGGAGGTAGACTAAGTGGGAAACACTGATTTTATTTAAAGGTTGCGCGATGCAATTTTATGATCTTAGCTGCACACATCAAATAAAATCTAAGGAGGAAAAGCCTCAGTGGGGTTTCTATGGCAATCTGTTTTAATTCTAAAAGCTACATGCCCACTAAGGTATTTATTGCCTGAAGAGAAAGATACCACTTACTATTTCATGATTTCCAACTAACCATCTTCATTCGGTATAACATTAACCGTCACCAATCCAATTATACAGGATTTCCTTTTGATTTACTTCGGAAGGGAAGGCCGTGTGGCTCTTTCCATCACCCACTCTGATAATTTATAAGGCAGGTTCATGATATTGACAACAAGGATGGCTCATAAAGCCCCTCAGGGGAATTCTGACATTTGCCAACAAGTATGCCATCAACTTCTGGTTGCCTCTAGTGACCACATAGATCAGGACTCTTCCAACTTGACAGCTTTAGGACTGTAATTTCAACTCCCAGAATTCCTCCTCCAGTCATGTTAGCTCAGGAATTCTGGGAGTTGAAGTCCACAAGTTGTCAGCTCTGGGATTCCACAGCTGCCAAAGGAATGTTGTGTGAAAATGAAGGGGGGGGGTGAGGGGCTTGAAAAGTTCAAGGTTATTTAGTAGGTCCGCATTAGAAATTTCAACTGCAAATAATTGGTTCTTGTGATTAATGAAGTGTAGTAAGTGGGAGGAGATAGGGTGGAATTTGTGAGACGCTCTGGGAATGAATTTCAGTTTTGGAAATTCATAGACATAACCTGTGTTGTTCCTAATAAATCAATTGGAGATTATGCCTGTCTCGGAGGTATTGATTACAATGGACAATTTCTGGATGCCTAACACAAGTCTTAAACTTGCCAAGTTGGAAGACCCTTGGTTTATAACTTCTGGAGGCAAGTAGTTCCACTGGTTAAATTTCTCACTGTCAGGAAATTTCTCCTTAGTTCCAGGTTGCTTCTCTCCCTGGTTAGTTTCCATCTGTTGCTTCTTGTCCTGCCCTCAGGGGCTTTGGAGAATAGCTTGACTGCCGCTTCTTTGGGGCAGCCTCTGGAATACTGGAATACTGCTGTCATGTCACCTCTAATTTTTCTTTTCTTTAGAAAATTCCACATTTCTTGTGAAAAAAAAAAACATCCTATTTTTTATTGTGAGCTTCTAAACTCAGAGGCCTCTAGAGGCACAATTACAATTTAATTTCTCCCAATCCAGGTGGGCTGTCCCAGACTTTCTTGGAGGACACGCCTGAAAACCCCAAAATGAGAAGAGCTTCAGAAATGGACAACCATGATCCCAGCGAAATCAGTGATGTGGAAGGAAAGTCTTCACTGGAGGATCCGTTAAACCATCCCTTCAACAGACACAGGTTAAAAGCCGGAATATTATTATTATTAATTGTAAAATACGTGGGTTTTTTTTTAAATCGGGGCTGTGAATGTTCAGTAGATAGGCATTTCTTCCCATCCCTGGCCCACATCCCTTGCAGCCTAAATAGGAGTTGGGAAGGAGTTTGGTCCAGCAAGTTGCTTTGCAGACTGACAGGTGGGAATACAGAAAACAGAGTTAGTGCTGCTTGAGGAAGTGGTGTGGCCATCGAAACTACCAAACTAGTGAATACCTGGTGGTCCTCTCTGGGGAATTCTGGGAGTTGAAGTCCGCAGCTCTTAAAGTGGCCACGATTGAGAAACACTACTCTATCCAGTCATTGAAGAAACTCCCATTTTCCACAACGGCAAAAGAGAGAAAATTCCAAATATTCAGATATTTCTCAGCTGGACCTGGCTGACGACTCCTGATAATGAGGAAGAAGTTCCTGAAAGGAAATGCACAAAAGAAAAGGACTCGTATAATTTATAATGTCAAAATATAACCCGAAGCTGGGCAGATATGCTGCCTGCATAAATTCACGCCCTACCGAAAACCAAGGTAACAGTTTCTCTTATCAACTGGCTGGCCAATTAAAAGCAACCAATTTGGTCTATAAATATAACTATGCCAAGACTAAAATCAGTAGGAAGGAACCTGCAAGAAATCCTTAAGAAACTGCAAATGAAAAAAGAACATGCAAAGCAAATATTAACCATAGATCTACTCTGTTTACCAAACAACATGTTTTACTTATTACAACTGAAAAAAAAATCATCTGTTTACCTAGTTTAAGGCTGCCTTTTTTTTTCTTCTTTGCTGTTTGCCATATTAACCAGGTTCCATTACTATTTTAAGCTAAATATCCTGGATTTGATTTTGACAGTGCAAAACCAGCCTTTTTTGAACCATACATCATGCTAGATGGCCTATCCTTCTGTCTGCCATTTGACCATTATTATTATTCAACCAACTATGGTGAAAGGAACTAAGATTTAGCAAGTCTATAAGCTCACCTTGCCTAGAATTGTGGTTTCAAGTGTCTGAATTAAAACAGGAACAGGAATACTGCTTGTTCCTCACTATCCCACCCCCCCAACCAGCTGCCTTCCAAATATCTTGTACTACAACTCCCATTATTCCCAGTCCAACATAGGGATTGCACTACTATGCATTGCTCAATTTCTCCTGCAGCCAGCAGGCATCACCTCTCTAATCAACACCAACCAAGTGTCATCACTTGATTCCCCAAAAGCTAAGCAGGGTTGGACTTGGTGTGAGCTTGGATGGGTGACGACCAAGGAATCGAATGGCTGAGATCTACACCAGGAAGTCAAAAAACACCTCTCAAGACAATGACAAACGATGGCCACGTCCTTGCCAAGAAAGCACCACAGATGCGTCACCGGGAGCTGAGTCAACACAATGGACCATTGTGGTTTTATGGTTCCCGTTATTACTTATAACAGCTTTTTCAAAGCACGGCGCTAATGCTAGAAGACAATGTTGGTGTCTGCTAGCCCACCGTTCAATATGATGCAAAATGTGGAATGAAAAAGGGAGGGAGGAAAACAGCAAAGGAGAGGCTGAGATGGCTCTTCTCCCCGCAGCCCTGATGTTCTTTAATGGTTACAACTTCTCAGGGGTCCCCTGGCTGATGGATGAGGCCAAACATCTACTGCCTTCTGCCTCCGCGTCCCCAGCCCAGTGCTTAAGGGTTTCTTTTG
Source organism: Bungarus multicinctus (assembly GCA_023653725.1). Lineage (NCBI taxonomy): Eukaryota > Metazoa > Chordata > Lepidosauria > Squamata > Elapidae > Bungarus > Bungarus multicinctus. The sequence goes on from CM042843.1 coordinate 21,226,189, forward strand.
AGAAGGATGGAGGTCCTGCATCTGCTTCCTCTCCAGCAAGAGATCAGATCATCCGCTTGCTCACTTACCTGCCGTTGTCTTGTGTTGGTCGTTGGCTTCTTCTTCTCTGAAGAGGCTGATCGGTCAACCAGGAGTCCCACGTATCTGAATTTGCTTGGATCTGGCCACTAGATGGTACTGTATTAATGTAATTAACCAACTCTTGTCTGGTAGCCATTTGAAGGTGAGTGGTGAGATCTTCCTCCTTTTCTGAAGGAAACATCCCTTCTTCTCCTTGGGGTACACCTGTTGGGACTTCCACACATTCTAATGGGTTGCTTACACATTGAGCTAAGCTCTCAGCCAGAATCTGCACATCGTTCTGCTAGGATCCACGGTACATACAGCTCAAATGCAATGGGACACATTACGGTTTATTAACCTCAACACGCATGTGCTATAAAACATGATGCCCTCTTCCAGAGCAGGTACAACGGCAGAGAAGATGCCAGAAGACTTGAAGCATGCCTGTTCTGCTGTTTTGGGTTCTCTCATCCCAAGCAGAAACTCACGGCTTCCCCTGCTTGGCAAATTCCACTGAAGAAGAAATAAAACAAATAATTTTGAACTTTTTAAATGTTTATTTTTTGAATCATGACAACAATCCCGTGAGGGCGTCTGCTAGCATTATCCTCAATTAATGACAGCTTGGCAGAGAAGTTGACATTCAAACATTGTCTACCGTGTTTTCCCGGACATCAGGCGGCATGAAATGAGGCCCAGCAACTGAGATTTTAAAAAGGAGGCTATTATCTCTGCAAGGGCCTTTTTGCTGGGAGCCCTGGGTTACATGCGGGGCTTTGTGTGTATGTGTGTGTGTGTGTTTTAGCAAAGTGAGTCCATAGCAAAAAAAAACTTTGCATGGCACGTTGCCCCTCGAATGTTAGCCAGCTTCTTCACTATCCAAATCAGTGGTGGCATTCAGCCAGTTCTTAGCAAGGATTTGGCTTGGGTCACTGGAAACCAACTTCTGGCTGACTCTGCCCCCAACCTGGTCTCCCAGTCACTGCTCGCTTGCCCCACGTGCCTGATGCTCGCCGACACACTCACTCCTTAAGATATTTTTTCTTTTTTCCCCCCTTCCGACAATCAGCTGTTCCTAAGATCATCTGTGTTGAGATTCCCCTCACTTACTGCTTGGCCCAGGAGGTTTCCCTGAAGCCCAGGAAGGCAAAAAATGGAGGGGGGTGCAGCCCTCCCCCCCGCCGGCCTCCTCCATTTTTTCTAAAACAAAGCATGGGGGGGGATGCTGCAAGCCCCTCCTGTCCTCCGTTTTCTGACTTCCTGAGCTCAAGGGAGGCCTTCTGGGAGGAAAAACACCCCCCAGGAGGCTTCTCTGAGGTCCAGAAGGCCCAAACATTTTTGAGGGGGTGTTGCTGCAAAAAGCAAAAAAAACCACACCCACCCAGTCACATGGCCATGCCCCCTAGCCACGCCCACAGAACCGGTAGTAAAAAAAATTTGAATCCCACCACTGATCCAAATCTATCCAAATTCCTGCCATTTTGGTGGTAAGGAAGAAAAAAAAAGAGACACCCCTTGTGTTTTGATCCTTGGCCTGTGCAGTCATGGAAAAAGCAAGGGTCCCTAACTTCCGGCCCCCGAGCTGTGTCATGTGCATTTGCTGGAAGGCCAAGGCTTCACAAAGCCAAACACGGGGATATTTGTCATTGTAACAAACCTCGGTCACCATCGCATTAAACCACTGGCAGGAGCTGCTGCTTTCCTTGCTGGCTGCCAGTTCAGTCCACCTGCACTCGCAATGATGGGAGAGAAATCCACAGATCTATTTTTGGTCTTCCTTTCGGCAAATCTGTTTTTGTTTCTTGCAGTCAAAGTCCGTCACTGGTTCTCTGCTCCTCCTTGCTTATTCTCCTTTCATAAACAGGGAAGCGCTTGGAAAACCCAGCGCTGTGAGTCACACACACCATCCCCAAAAACTGAATCCTGTAACAGCTTCAGAGGGCAATTGCTTCAAAGGTACTCATTCTCATTGAGGGACAGGCCTTTTTCTAACTGCGGGAGAAATCTTCATCTAGAGTTTAAACTTCATGCACTCGCCCTCTTTCGCTTCCCATCACTCTTCTGCCTTTTCCCAACAGAAGAGAAACGCCTCCCCATTCTTCCTTTCTTACTTTTTATCCATGTGGAATTTTCAGCAAAATCAAAATACATCATGCCAGGATCCTAATGTCTCTTTCCTGAAATTTCCACCCCACTGCCAGCTATGCTGCCTGGCTGGGGAATTTTGGGAGTTGAAATCCACAAGTCTTAAAGTAGACAAGATTGGACACTCCTGGTTTTGGGCTTCCTGCTTGAGCAAGGAGTTGGACTAGAAGACCTCCAAGGTCCCTGTCATACCCCTGTCGGAATGTGACTCGGAGGAGGAAGCTGAACAGCTGACGGAGTGGGAGTATTGCTCCGTTGGCTGGGGAAGAAACTGGGGAAGGGCAAAGTCCGGCTGGGAAGAGCAGGGAAGAGGAGAGGGAGAGGGAATTCAGAGGAAGACCCAGGCCCACCCCCTCTTCATCCTAGGGCACGCAGGGAGGAACGGAGAAGGAAGCAACATGAGTTGCATGACTTACAGGGGAGGAAAGGGCCCTGATTCCCTTCATTAGCTGCAGCTGGGAACACAATGTATCAAAAAGGAAGCTGTGCACAGCAAGCTGTTGGGAGCAAATCATGAATTTATCATGTATCGTTGTGGCTTATCTGTGTTCCTGGCATCTTCCCAACTGTGTGAGTTTTGCCCTGCTTCCAAGTCTGAAATTCCTTCTCCTGCCCTGTCAAACTAATTACTTCAGGTTGGTTTGTTTGGATTTTAAGTTACAGTTTGGGTGTCCCTTGTTTTGGACTGAATTTACTACCGTTAAAGGCTGTTCCTGGGAGAGTTTTTCACCAGCCGAAAGTAACCTGGACATTGGGGGCAAAGTTGGAGATAATAAAGGGACTCTTCTTGCTTATGTGACTGGGTTGCCTTTGTGCCACGCCCCTTTGGGTCATCATGGTCCCTCCCAAGGCCTTAGGATTCTATGCTCCATGAAGTCACCCACACACTCTTAATCCAGCCAATGGCCCTACTGCATTTCCTGACTCACCTTGACACTTTGGATGCCGCTCTGCAGACTCCAGCAAAAGTCTACCTGAGACCCATTGATTCTCTGAGAAATCAGAGCTCTTAGTTGGATGGCAGCCCAGCGGCGAAAGATGTTCTCTTTCATGGCGACGCCGCCCAAAAACTCCTGGGAGCATTCAAGGTTTCTTTGAAAACCACATCAGCGCTCTCTTTTCTCGCCACGCCTGCCGTCGGAAGAGAGGAACATCTCGCCTGAACTCAAACGCAGAAAATAAATGCTGAGGATTGTTGTTGTTGTTGTTTTCACACCCCCAGCTCCAGAGGTAGCAATTCTGATTCCTAGAATAAAATTTGACAGTGAGATTGAGAAAGAGAGCGCCTCGAGGCCCTGCGCCTTAGAAATTGTGGCTTAGAACAGAAGAAATGCCAGAATCGTGCTTCTGTGCTGCTCATCAAAATGTATTTCAACTATCATCCCCCCATTCCATACAAGGATTGTATTGGTTCTTTTGTTTAGTGGATTCCTACCTAGTGAGACTCAAGCTCTCTAGCAGTAAAATGCAGAATCCATCTATATATAAAAGCGAAATACCCCTCATGCATCATCACAAAATCTCCAGAACTGCAAAGCCTACACACTTGAAATTTGGCACCTATGTTCCTCTTGGCTTCTAGGGACTCACTAAGAAAGGATATTTTGAAATGACCATCAGAGCATTTAGAGTGTTTCCTATATTGTTATTATTAACACGCTCTGATGCTAAGGAGTTCTACTCCCTCTCCCCACCTGAAAATAAAGGGTTGAATGCGGTGTTCTTGGGTCCCTCGAGAGCCTCTGCTCTCCAACCATCACCCCATGGACTCAGGGCAGTGGAGGGTGATGGGCAGATTAGAATAAGAGGGGGTTATTCTGGGCCCTGCCTAATGAGATTAGCATCTTGAGGACAGGGCTTGAAAGGGGTGAAGGGCATGGTGTCCAGGTTCTGGCCACTCTCCCAGGACCCTGTTGTAGTAGGGAATAGCCTGAACCCCATGGGAGAACCTGGTGGGAGAGCAGGACAGGTGTTTGGAAAGGTAGCATGGAGAAGGAAGAGAAGCTCTATCTTGGACGGGGAAGGGCAGTGGCTGAATGGGCATAATAGAGCCGTGATGATGACGCAGTGGTTAGAATGTGGTACTGTGGGCTAATTCTGCCGACTGCCAGCAGTTCGATTCTCAACGGCTCAAGGTTGACTCAGCCTTCCGTCCTTCCGAGGTGGGTCAAATGAGGACCCAGATTGTTGGGGGAAATAGGCTGACTCTGTAAACTGCTTAGAGAGGGCTGCATTATAAAGCGGTATATAAGTCTAAGTGCTATTGCTATTGCTAATAGCTCCTGGACATGAGGTTGCTGGAGCTGGTCTGGTATGTTGGAGATGGACATCATGCAGGAAAGAGCCCCTCCCAGAGACCAGAGTGAATGGGAAGATCACTGTCTCTAAGGAGATAGTAAGACAATGCAAGCATGCATTAAAGATCAGGTGTAAGTCCCGCAAGAGGAGGGAGTCTTAGGAATGGAGATTCTCAGCAGTTCCAAGAAGGCTCCACACTCAGATGGTTCTGAGGACACAGACAAACCTCCAAGTGGCCTCAACAACTCTCCAAAAGAATGAAAATGACCACCTTTCTGCAAGGAGTATAAATCCTTCCATTTGTCGCCATCCAGTCAGAGCTGAAGAAGCTTCTTGGATGAGAAGTGAAATGTCTTCCAAGAAAAACCAGAAAAACCAAGGAAAAAAAGCACCTTTGGGTGTCAGGAACAGTTGTGAAATGCCATTTTTGTGTGTCTCCCTTGGGCATCAAATCCAAGGAAGGTTGTCCTAATGTCCAGGAGAACGAGAGGTGTGTAAGGAAAAGTGTGGGAGAGGAATGAAGTCCTTCGGTCGGGATTCTGGCAGTTACTCCAATTAAACACACCTCCACCTTCATTGCAGGGGGAGGAGTGCGCAGCGATGGAGATGACCAAAAAGGAGAATTAAAAATGTGCTGCGTCCACACGGCAAGGCTGGGTTGTCTTGCCAGATGTGTTTTGCACTACGGTTTTCATCCTCCTTGGCTATTAGCCGTGCTGACTGCACCGATTAGAGTCTTCATAATATCCGAGCATCACAAGGCTCACTGCCTCTGAATTATGCCGAGCTGGACAAAGAAAAATAAACCCTGCTTCTGACATCTGCTTCTTGGTTTGAATGCAACAAAGGATGTGAAATTTTAGTTGCGTAACATCTTGAGAACGTGCTTTGACCTCAGAGAGCTGAAGGCCCTGCGTAAAAGCCCCTTTCTCACTGCCACAACCAGTGAAGGGGGGAATGATGCTAAATCGTTTCAGGAAGGCTTCAGGAGGTCAAATGTGGATGTACACTCAGGTTTTCGTGACCTGGTCTCCGTTATGTTCTGCGCATGTGGCTTCAGCTCCCTCAGTCCCAGGCAGGACAAGGTGGTTCAACTCAGGTAGCCATAAGGAAGCCAAGCCAAGCATCACATCAGCCATCGTGTGACTCACTTCTGTTGAGTACTAGAGATGTAGAAAGAATATCTGGGTTCCATCTTTGATTGTAGAAGCCAAATTCAACCATCTTTGGTGAAGTGTTTCTCAACCTTGGCAACTTGAAGGTGGGTGGGGAATTCTGGGAGTTGAAAACCTCCCCCCCAATCTGAAGTCTGAAATCTCCTAATTTTTTTATGCATCTACTTCTAGGCCCAAACCAGTTTGCCCAAACCAACTCTCCATGCCATAGACCTCCTGGGTGGCTCTGCTCAGCCTCTCACTGAAAAGATCACAGTGTGAAACAAGGCAGGAATTGGTTTCCGGAAAGACTCTGCTCCTTAGCGCATAGGATGGGCCTTGTTCAGTTGGTTCAGATGGACATCCTTGAGATGGCATCCCCATTCTCATTTCTGGAAGATCTTCTAATGATTGGATTCTTTGTCACTTGAAGACACATTAAGGAATCCCGATTTCCGGATCTGTCCATGGTACTGAAAATGGTTCCGGCACAAGAGAATCTCTAGCTCTGGGTTGAACTGTGGTTTGTTGTTTTCTTGCAGAAGTTTCATGACCCAACTAGGAAACATCATCAGTGCTAGAAGGGAGGGGAGGTTGCTCTCTTGCCTTGTCAGTGGGAGTGGGGTTTTCTTCTTGGTGACTCCTTGATGAGGTGCTTGTTTACTCTCCATTGTTGGTCTGATGGCAAGGCTGACCCAACACCCAGCTCCACTCTGGAAGTGGGCAGTAGAGCCTACGAGACTTAGAACCCACCCAACCCTTCTGTCCGGAGCCACCTCACCCCGCAGGATGGGGACCCGGGGTGGCTTTGCTCCACCCACCGGGATAAGACGAGCCAGGAACGAGACCCAGAAAGCCCACCCACCCAACTCCCCCAGCAGGCAAGCAGAGCCCGGAGGTCCCCCTGGGCCAGGAGAAGGAGCCGAAGCCCAGCAGAAGGTCCTGGCTAGGAGCAAGCCGGGCCGGGCGCATCCGGGCCGCCCCCTTCCCACCTGCCACGCGCAGGGCACGTGTGGGCGCCCCAGCAGGAAGCGGAATCCCAGCCCGGGCGGGCAAGGTGGGAGCGCGGAGGGCGGCATCGGCGGCGGCGGAGCGCGCGAGGGAAGCAGCGGAGCGGCGGGAGGAGGAGGAGGAAGAGGGCGGGGAGGGGGGGCTCCGGGCGGGCGGGCGGGGCGCGGGCGGGAGGCGCGCGACGCAGGGCGGGCGGGCGGCGGCGGCGGCGGCGGATGCCTGGAAACCAGCCCTTGATGGTTGCATGCAGCGGCTGGAGCGGCTCTGGCGGCGGCGGGGACGCAGCGGGGACCGGGGGGGCGACGGCGGCGGCGGTGGCGGCGGTGGCGGCGGCGGCGGCAGCGCGATGAAGTACCAGAAGTACCTGACGGTCTTGCAAATGGCCATCGGGGTGACCGCCTCCAACCGGGGCAGCCTCATGCCCTTAAAGAGGAAGCTCTGGTGAGTCGGCCCAGCACCGGCCGAGGAGGCTGCGGGCGCCCCGGGAGGCGGGCAGGAGGAGGAGGAGGAAGAAGGGGGGCGCCCGCTGGGTCTGGGCCGCGGGGGAGGGGGGGTGAGGACCCGCCTGCTGACCTCCGCCCTCCCCGGCGTCGCCTCCGCCTTGCCTGGCCTCCTCCTGCCCCCGCAAAGCCCGGCTGCAGCGCCGCGATGCGCGCTCGGACCTCGCCGCTTGCAGCCCCGGAGAAGCCCCCGGGGACCCTGGGGGAAGGGAGGCTGCAGAGGCCCCGCGGCCCTCGTGCCCGGATCGCTCGCTGCATGCACCGGCGCCTTGCTCTCCTTCCCTCCCCCTCCTCCGGTCAGGCTCCCTCTCCGCAGCCGGGGGAAGGTTGGGGGGAGAGAGGCCGGCGCGGAGCCTCCTTGCCCCGGACGCACCGGGACCCTCTACGGACCCGGGGGTTGCTTTGGAGCGGAGGGACCGCCCCGAGGCTGCCTCCCTCGGCCTGCCGACCCCTCCGTGCGTCTCCCGAGGCGGCGTGGCTTGCAACTGAGCTGCCGCGGGGCAATGGGGAGGATGCGGAGCACGGTGCCCGGGAAGGCCCAGGCGGGCCCGTTCCCTCCCGAAGCCTGGCTGGAACCGAGGAGGACCCCCCTCCCTCACTTCGCCGCTTGCTGGGCGGTCCGGCTGGCTCCTCTTTTCGCAGCTCCTGCCCTGCGCTCCTCGGGCACTGCGGGGGTCAGGCGGGGGTCCTGGAGTGGCGGGCATGGCAGGGACGCCCAAGAAGAGGGGCTGCCGCTACCTTAGCCGGCTGTCTTGGGAAAGAAGGGCCTTCAAGTGCAGGGCCCCCACCACCAACTCTTGGCCAGTTAGTCTCAGGTGAAGGAGCAGAGGTTGGGGGGGCGGGGGTCCCAGGCCAGGACCGAATTTGCTGTCTTCTCTCTTTGGAGAAAGGGGAGAAGGCTTCCCATCCATTGTTTAGATGGGCCTTTGAGCCTTGCAGGAGGGGGGCCTGCAGCTGAAGTTGCCCCCCCCCCCCCCCCCCCAAGCAGTGCAGGATAGTTTGGGTAGTGCCCAGGATAACAGAAAAGGAGTTAAAAAAACAACAATCCAAAGAAATGCTGATCATCCAGTCAGTAGCACCTTCCTTCCTTCCATCTTTCTTTCTTTCTTTCTTTCTTTCTTTCTTTCTTTCTTTCTTTCTTTCTTTCTTTCTTTCTTTCTTTCTTTCTTTCTTTCTTTCTTTTTCTTTCTTTCTACCTACTTTTCTTCCCTTCTTCCCTTCCTTCCTTCCTTCCTTCCCTCCTTCCTTCCTTTCTTTCCTTTCTTTCGTTTCTTCCCTTTTTCCTTTTCTCCTCTCCTCCCCCTCTCTTCCCTTCCCTTTTTCCTTCCTTCCTTCCTTCCTTCCTTCCTTCCTTCCTTCCTTCCTTCCTTCCTTCCTTCCTTCCTTCCTTCCTTCCTTCCTTCCTTTCTTTCTTTCTTTCTTTCTTTCTTTCTTTCTTTCTTTCTTTCTTTCTTTCTTTCTTTCTTTCTTTCTTTCTTTCTTTCTCCTTCTTCAGAGGCCTGGAAGTTTGACAGGGCCTCTCCCTTATTCTTCCTACAGAGGATGAGTGAAAGAGAACACCCCCCCGCAGAGCTCCTCTTATTTTAATTAATTAATTCATATCCTGCCTTTGTTGTATTTATTAACAACTCAAAGCCAGGGACACACCTAGTACTCCCTTCTCCTTCTACGTGGTCCAATAAAGCTCTGGACTGCTCTAATTAACTTTGGACATGCAAGCCACCTTCTCCTCTTCCTCCTGGCAGTGCCCCCTCCTCACTCCCCCAGGCTGGCTTTATTTATTTATTTTTAACCTTCTAGCAACCCAGTTAAATGATTTGAGGAGGATTGGAATCAATGGGCTGTACAGGTAAGAAATCTTTCAGGAGATTCTTCCTTCAGCCATTTATATGGTCTAGATTAGAGGTCTCCAACCTTGGCAACTTTAAGCCTGGAGGATTTCAACTCCCAGAATTCCCCCGCCAGCTTTTCTGGTGTAGCCTTTTGACAACAGAAAAATTGGGATGGTTCTTCCCATGAAAAGTGATTGGCAAGGCATGTTACAAAATTATAATTGTTGCTTGAAATGTGCAGGAAAATTGAGACAATAACATCATTTTGCCCCAGTCCGTGTCTTCTCATCTCTTGTGCTTGTGAAAAGGTTTGAAGGTTAAGAGGGGGAAAAAAGAGCATTAAATAATTTCAGATTTGGTGACTTTTTCTGAGTTTGCCATTTCCGAGGGAACTTTCGGGCCAGGCTGTAGCTTTGTGCTGTGATTTCCTACAGGGTGAGAATTTAGGAAAGAAACAATAGAGAATGATACTTCTCAGTTCTTGCATTGATGTAGTTTGTTGGAATTGATCTGTTATTGTTATGAAGGATGTGTTTGATTAAATTATATCCTGTTTATTACCTATGTTTAAAAAGTCCATTAAAGGATGGCACGCAAATTGGTCCTTACATCTGCAGTGAGAAAAAGAATATTTTCTGAAAGTTATATTCTCTAAAAGTTATATTTGAAAGTTCTATCTGAAAATTATATTCTCTGAACTCAACAGGATATCTATTGAACCAAATTTGTTATTGTTTTTCGTTCCAAATTTGGTGTATCTCTAAGTAGGATACATATATATGTACAATACATGGTTCTGTGTTTAGATATTTTTCTCACTAGTCCTTGCCTTGTGGTTTTTCATGTCATTTTTTTCTCTGAAAGACTGTTTCTTCTAAAAGCCCAATTATCCTGAAAACCAGTGGAACAGATATTGCCCAAGGTATAAGAAGCTTCATGAGGTCTTATGTTTATTAGAACTAATTTAAGTGGCATTTTTGTGGAACAGCAAGAATTGATCCATGTAAAATCTCCAGGGCTTAGATTTAAAAAATGGATAGTGAAAGCTTTATTTATCTGCAAAATGCCCTCAAAACACACCAGTAAAATGTCCCCCCCCCCAATCTTACACTATGAAAATAAATGGCGGGCTTTTAAAATTAAAAATGTAGTTTCTGATGGAAGATTTAGTTTATGATGGTTGTTTTGAGTTTTATGAGCAATGTGATAGTATTGGGATAGGAAAATCCAAGAGGAGGTCAGTCTTTTGATTTACTAGCAATTCCCCAGTTCCTCAAAATGTTAGCACTAATAAAATAAGTCACACAATTAAATTAAAAATAAAGATTTAAAATACTTAGGCTTTGTTGGGGCAGATAATCCTTTCGAATCCAGTTGAATGAAGGTAGCAGCTATGGTTTGGCTCCCCTGTGAAACATCTGTCCATCTAATTTCCTCCAAGTTAAGCACACCTTCTCCATTGGGACTTTGGAAATTCTATTAATCTAGGGATGATGAGGTTTTATCTTGAGGACACTCTCACATGTCATGGGAAAATCTCATTTTTCATGCGGGCTGCCAGTGTCAAAACTGTGGCCCAAAGAAAGCCATTCAAGAACAAAATAAATGGAAGTGTCTGTAAAATTGATTCTCAGGGATAAATGTCCATATCATGGAGTGGTTTTCCCCTTTGGCACCAGTTTATAGGACTCCAAGAGATCTATCTCAGTGAGTTCTTATAGCCCATAATAGTAGGAAGCACCAATGTTTCAGCTTTTATACTTCCCAAAGGAGTTCTCAGCAGCTTCTTGAGTTCAAATCAGAGCTAATGATATTGGTTAAGTGGACCTTCTCAGCTGAACATTTTCAGATGTTTGGGGTTCCATCTGCCAGAATTCCCAAGGATACTGAGTTTTCATGAAGGAATTCTGGGAGTTTTAGTCCAATTTGAGTAACTAATGTCAGGCCTGTTTAGGAGTTTCATATTGGCATCTCTAGGACTTACTGTTGGAGATGAAGGTTCAAGACGGGTTCTCTTAGCATCACGAGATGGATCTCAGCTAACCTGAAATCCTGAAAATCTGAAGTGAATCCTAAATAGAGACTTGTTCTAAGTAAGCATCCTAGATGGCAGAAGCATGTGTCATGTTATCAGAACATGCACGTTATGATAACTCAATATTGCTAAAAATATTCCACCAAAAATATAGAGAAGGCTCACATTTTCTTCAACCACAGCATGAACAAAGTATGTTTTTGAGTAGTCTTTCTGGTGTCGCTTCTCTTACCTGGCAGGTAAGAGGACAATCCAGGAGGGCATCTGTTGTGGTGCGTTTATCATATTATCCAAAACATAAGCTTCCTCCCCTCTTAAGTAACCAGAATTGGAAGCTGTGGTTTGTTCTCGGATGTGGATATAGGGCTTGTCTAGGAGAGAAAATCCAGGGATACTGGCTTAGATCAAGCAAGAGGCACCATTTGTGGTAAGGTAGAAATCCTGGTAGGAATGAGGAAAATGATTTATCCTGGAATTATATCTATCTATCTATCTATCTATCTATCTATCTATCTATCTATCTATCCATCCATCCATATCTATCTACCTACTCTGTCTGTCTATCTATCTATCTATCTATCTATCTATCTATCTATCTATCTATCTATCTATCTATCTATCTTCTATCTGTCATCTATCTACCCATCCTCCTACTTACTTACCTACCTTTTCTACAAAATATCCATCCACCCTTCTTCTCTACAGGGCATCTTGTCTATGGATAGATCCATCCAGCTATCATCATTTAATTTAGATATGGCCCATCTTACTCTCCGAGTGACTACTCCCTTTCATTTTTGTGTACTTTGTCGCAGAATCGTAGAAGTCCACCGTCCCAGCAAAACAATTGTGGTAGATGACTTTCTGTCCTTCGTTACATCTCCCCTCCCCATACAGTGACAGTGAAAGAAAGCCAACTAGAGGCCAGGTGGGCAGTTGCTACTCCAGCAGAGAGCACACCTGCTCCATCTCCTGCCCAGCAGCCTTTCAGAGGTTGCAAAATGACGATCTTGTCTCCTCTTCACCTAGCCTTCCCCAACCTTTCCTCACTGGGGTTTGGTTTCCAGGCCCATCTCTACCTCTGCTTTCTTGGCTTTAGTAAGTGGTTGTACCTCATCACAGGGTTCCTGCAGAAGCTGGAGTGCATTTCCTATCTCATTGATACAGAACTTGGCTCTGGGTTAGAAATTGGATTAGATTCTATTAACAGAGTTGGAAGGGACCTTGTAGGTCATCTAGTCCAACCCCACCCTGCACCATTTCTGACAGATGGCAGTCCAGGCTCCTCTTGAAAGCTTCCAGGGATGAAACTCCCACAACTTCCGAAGGCAACTTCTGTCCATGGGATGATTGCTCTCAACTGTTAGGAAATTCCTCCTTATTTCTAGGTTGAGTCTCTCCTTATTCAGTTTCCATCTATTATTCCTTGTGTGGCCTTCAAAGGTGTTTTAGAAAATAGTTTGACCCCCTCCTCCTCTCTGGGGCAGCCCTTCAAATATTGGAAGGCTGCTCTCCTGTCTCCCCTTCTCTTCTCTAGACTAGCCAAGCCCAGTTCCTGCAACCGTTCATCGTATGTTTTAGTCTCTAGTCCCCCAATCATCCTGGTTGCTCTTCTCTGCACTCTTTCTAGAGTCTCAACCTCTTTTTTGTGGTGTGGTGACCAAAACTGGATGCAGTAGTCTAGGTGTGGTCTTACTAAGGTTTTATAGAGTGGTATTAGTACTTCCCTTGATTGTATCCCTCTGTTAATGCAACTTAGGCTTGGCTTTTTTGGCTACCGCTGCACCTTACTGGCTCATATTTAGCTGGTTGTTCACTAAGAAATATTGGCATCCTCCAGCTGTGGTGTGAATGGCAACTCCAATCGACCTGGCTTTGCTCAGAGACCACGCTGCCCATCCAGAATGGGTATTTTACTCCAAATTCAAGTCTTGGAAGTCCACACACCTTCAACTTGCCAAGGTTGAGAAATGCTGGCCTAATCGTTCTTCTGCCACCTTTCTCCCAAACCGGTCCACGTGTGTGTCCCTGAAAGCATGTCGTCTCTGAGTGAAATGTGATATTCTTGGCACCCGCCTTCCATTAATTACACCTCCATTATGGAACATTTAGTTTGAGGTTTCAATAAGTGCCATCTGCGATATACGCACTTTAAGCTTCTCCCAGGTCGGCCATTTATTTACCAAGCAATTAGTCTTTTAATTTGGGCTTCCCTCTTCAGTTCGACCTTGAATGGTTGGAGAACGAACGATGGTATTAATTCTTGGCACAGGGAGCAAACTTGTTAATGATACTCTTCTTCTGAGATTTCCTCTCCCCACACCCCTCTTTGCGGTAGGAAAGAGTGGGAGGACCTAAGATGATTAAAGGCCTGAAGAGAAAAACATACAGTATGAAGAATAGTTGCAGGAATTAGAGAAAAGAAGGACTCGGGTTGACATGATAGCAGCCTTCCAGTATTTGAGGGGCTGCCACAAAGAAAAGGGGGTCAAATTATTTTCCAAAGCATCAGAAGGCAGAACAAGAAGCAATGGATGGAAACTAATCCAGGAGTGAAGCAACCTGGAATGAAGGAAAAACTTCTTAGTAGTGAGGACAATTAACCAGTGGAACAACTTGTCTCTAGAAGTTATGGGTGCTCCAATGCTGGAGGCTTTTAAAAAGAAACTGGACAGCCACTTATTTGAAATGGTATAGACTCTCCTGCTCCAAGGTCCCTTCCAGCTCTATTCTGATTGATTGATTGATTGATTGATTGATTGATTGGCTTCTAAGGAAAGGTGGGAAGATGCTATTTTTCATCCAGCTATTTTTCTTTCTTGAATGGAGGATTCAGTTTTCCTCGCCATTTCCCCAATATTTGCCCCCAATATTCAGGCTGTAGCAATCCACTGCATGTCTTTTGGAAGTTTCCTGCTTGGGTGCCTTGATTTCCCAAAGATGTTGAGGATTTGTGCAAATCTCTGATGATTCTTGTCTTTTGCTCCGAGCTGTAGAAGTGACACCTCTGCAGACTCTATTTATGTGGAAATAGAGGGGATTAAACAGAGAGGATTATAGAAGCAAAACGCTAAAATTAGACTGTTGGACAGGCAAAGCGATCCAGTAAGAATTCTCCTGGCCTCAGGGAGCCCCTCTTGTTGGGAAAAGATGGTGTCCTGCTTGACCGCTGAGGCTAACTAGAGTGGAGAGATCCCTCCAGGCAGCTGTGTGATTAGCCAGAAAATCATAGAAACGTACAGGACAGCTGTAAGGGATCTGAGGAGTCATTTAATTGCCCCCTCGCTCAATGAAGGATCCACTAGAGCAGTGTTTCTCAATCTTGGACACTTGAAGATGGATGAACTTCAACTTCCAGAATTCCTCAGCCAGCGTACTTGAAGATGGATGGACTTCAATGAGCTGGGGAATTCTGGGACTTGAAGTTCAGCCAGCTTCAAATGGCCAAGATTAAGAAGAACTCTACTGGAGACACTTAAGTAGATGACCACCCAGGCCATCATCCTGGCTACTGTCTCCTTCTTAATCTCCACCATGCTGAAGAAAAGTCCTGCTTATGAATACCTGGAACATCCGTATCTACAGGACCTGCAATGGGGATGCATTGAGAATGTTGTCCCTTTTGTTTTTGACATGAGCACGACCATGATAATGAAAAGCAATTATGGAACCTTCTCCGTTGAGTGGCTGGAGAAGCCATCATCTTTTTTCTTGGGGGAATCAGAGTGAAGGACCCCAAACATGGTTGAGTCTTCTTGATTTGATCCTCTTGGCTCCATCGGTGGGGAAAAAAATCTGGTGTTTGATGTGTTGTGAGTCGGGGACAGCTGGGAGATAAAGCAGAGCCAAGAAGAAGAAAAGATGGAACAGATGTGGAGGTCAGATCTGAATAACAACAGCAGTAGGCTGGAGTAATGTGAAAGGCATAATTATCCTTGTTGGCTCCACACCTAATTTTTGCTTCTGGCTGTGAGCATCTGCCTACAGAGCTGAAGCAGAAGTGGAGGCTGGATGTCACAACCTCTTATGGCTGAAGGGTTGGGAGCAGTGGTAGATTCCCACAGCCCTATGTCCTTGCTGTAGCACTTCCTGATAGTTGACGTTCCTTAAGCACAACTCTCTGTTCTCCCAGTGTCCCACATCTCAGTGGAGATGCAGAAAAGGCAGTGAGTGCAGGAGGGGCTGGAATCCAGCCATGGAACCAAATTGTAGACAGGAGTAGCAGCAAATGAGCTTTGCAAGGTCAGGTTGGCTTGCAAAGTTCACCATTGATGTTTCTTTCCACAATGCTCTAGATCCCGTATTTGTGAGCTTGTTCTCTCTTCTTCTGATGGTTTTGTTCAGAACATCTCACAAAGCAACGTAGTTCTGTGAAGACACATCACCTGCAAAACTAATCAGTAGTTATCCCAATAAAGACCGAACCCCAACTTCCCTGTTTGTTGTATTATTTCTCTACTAAAACACCTTTTCCTCCCAAGTTCCTCCTGTTCCCTCGCAGTCACACTGGCTTCATTAAAGTTGCCTCTTCAAATTTCTGGATCTTTTCAAAAAATTCTCCCCTTAAACTTCACAGAGAGGATGAACTTTGTTTTATAATTTTCCACTTTGTGTCCAGTTACAATTTGTAGGGTTGCACAAAAAATGTTTGTAGTGTAGGAGGCGGCTGCAAGCTCTGATAGCCCATCCCAATGGAAACACCTGTGTTGTATTGTCGTTGTGTGACTGTCCTGCTTTTATCATTTGCCACATCCCTGTCATGACATCTAATGCAAATATATATGTCAGGTTCTTTGCGCAATCACAACACAATGTATGTGTGTTGTCCTCCCACGGGCACCGATGAGAAGATCTACCTTTTTTAGACACCTGCCGAGAAATGCGGGGGGAGGAAGCAAGATGAGAAAGGGGGCCTTGGTTTCTCTTGTTGAGAAAAAGGATGAATTCGGATCGATTTCTGAGAAGCTTGTGGCTGTGGGGCTCCCAAGGTTGGCATTGCATCTTCTGTCCTTCTAAATTGTCAAACACGATTGTCAAGCAGCACTGATGATGTTACCTAGCTTGCTGATGAAACGTCTGCGAGAAAACCACCAAACTCAGAGAGCACCAAGGACCCCACAATTGTCTGCTGACCTCTGAATTCTGAGCGTTATTACAAGTAATCCATTTTAGAATTCAGCTATACGAGGCTTCCACGTTCTGAATTCTGCATTGTGCAAGAGACGGAGCCATTTGGGCAGGCGGCATCTGGGATGGAAGTTCTGGAGCCTCCTGAGATGGGGCCAAAATAGCTTCTTCCTTCCCCTTTGACTTCTTTGGAATCCCCACTTTCTGTCACTTGAATGAGGTAACAATGACATGTGGGGAAAATGTGTTACAGTAAGTCCCTTAGTCTGGGGCGCATTGGCAGAACCCAACATTTTAGAGATACAGATTGAAAAACTTGGCCAGTCTATTCACCTTCTGTTCTCCCTCTCATTGGTGCTCTGTGGTGGAATGGCGTGGTAGAACATTCCACCATAGGTGGAAAGAGGACCACTTGCAGGAGAGAGGAATATGTAGTTTCTCTTGATCCTGGGACACCCTCCTAAGGTCTGTAGTGCCAGGGGAATTCTGGGAGTTGAACTCCATCCATCTCCAAATTGCTAACATTGAGAAGCGTTGGTCTACAGCAAGAGTCTTCAAACTTGGCAGCTTTAAGACTTGTGGACTTCAACTCCCAGAATTCCTTAGCAAACATGACTGGAGGAGGAATTCTAGGAGCGGAAGTCCACCAGTCTTAAAGCTATCAAGTTTGAAGACCCCTGGTCTACAGGATTACACCCTGATATTTGGAATGTATAAAGTCTTCTGCCTTGGGCAGAAGGTTGAACTAGAACAGGGGTCTCCAACCTTGACAACTTTAAGTCTGGTGGACTTCAATTCCCAGAATTCAGGAATTCTGGGAGTTGAAGTCCACCAGGCTTAAAGTTGCCATGGTTGGAAACCCCTGAACTAGAAGACCACCAAGGTTCCTTCCAGCCCCACAATTATATGACTCTATGATAGATTTCCAGTGTAGTGTGAATCCAACGAAACTGCTCCTTTTCCATCTAATTTTAAAAGTGAGATTTTACAAGAAATATTGTTTATTTTATATTTTTTACTGAAATAGCCCTTGGGTGTTATTGGAAACATTGCTGTAAATAGTCAATATTGCCATTTAAACAAACAAACAAAAAAAAATGGTCAGTGTTGTTGGTTTGAGTTTTGAGGAGGGGAGGGACATCTGATTTGTGTAATTAATGTGTGTTCACTTCACTGTCTTGTTGTTAGGTTAATTGCTTTGTCAATAGTTGGTTTGTGGGGAGGGGGGAAAGGCTCTTAAACATATTGAGTGTTGCATTTTAATCAAGAGGGAAGCAGCTTTGTGTTCTGTGCGATGGCTGGCTAGAAGTTGTGAGCAGGACATTGTGCTTTTCACACCTAGATGGGATCATTATCATCAGCAGACAATCATTTGTCTGGGTTGCAATAAGATCTCCTACCTTGGACGGAGGGTTAGACTAGAAGACCTCCAAGGTCCCTTCCATCCCTGTGATTCTATGAGACTTACTTATTTGGTGTCCCCAAATAAACCTGGAGGGATCTTCTGCCAGAAAATGCTTCAACAGTTCCGAGCTTAGTTGGCTTTCCAAGAGGAAGTAGACCAACCGTTGGAAAAGAAGGCCATTGGTCAAGATGGCTATTGGCTGCCTCCAATTGAAAGGACAAGTGATACGGAGATGGTCATTCCTCATGCCTTGTCTGTAGGTTTTCCAAAGTCATATTGGGATGAGACACTCTGACCATCAGCAGCCTTGTGGCTGATCCAGTAGATTCTCCTTTGGTTTGATGATCCAGTGCTCTCTCAAGTTGACTTGAGTTGACTTTCCTCTATAGCACAGGCAAATTTATTGTGCCTTTCACTGCAATGACTTGGTTTGACCTCTGGAAGACCCAACATTGCTTGCAAATAGCTGTCCATCATTTTTAGTTCTCAGAGCGCATTGAGGGTCAGAAGGTGCAAAAATGATATCCTCCTCCTTGTCTCCTGGGGCTTTGGAAGGTAGAACTATAAAATCATACTTGCTAAACTGGATCTTCCATCATCCTGGTGGCTTTTAAGAAGATAGCTATCAGGACTCTGGCAGTTAACCACCATTTAAATCAGGAGTCTTGAGCCAAACTTCCAAAACTTAAAAAGGATTTATTGGGAGTTAATATGTCCGGCACTGCCTGGGTGTAGCCCATTCTGAGACATATAATTCATTGTCACCTTTGACCCTGGTTTCCCCCCATCCCCAGGTGTATCATAATTCATATTCTCCAATGGGACACATCCATAGCCCAGAGTCATCAATCATGCTCTCCAATTAGAAATTTGCATGGCAGAAACTTCAGTCACCTAGTTATTATCTTTGAAAACATTTATGGAATGCACTTTTGGTTTGCAAGCTGCCCGCACTGCTCCTCCCTCCCTTTCTGTTGACAACTCTAAAAAGACCAGAGAAATATTTTATGAGTTGACAATAACCTTTGGATAGCATAGCATAATTAGGGCACCCGTCGGAACGCTGACAACAACCTTCTATCTACCATTCCTGGGAAAGTAACAAGAAGTGGCAGGCAATGAAGGCATACACTATGGCAAGAATCGGCAACCCGTAGCTCTGGAGCCGCATGTGGCTCTTTCATCCCTCTTGCTGCGGTTCCCTGTTGCCAGTCGGCTCCACAATTGATAGGGCTTTTGGTTAGGACAGGCAGAGGAAAAAGGATGCCATGCTAGGAGGAGACTCTATGGTGTGGGAACCGGACTTCCAGTCGGCTCCAGAATTGAATAGGGGGCTTCCGGTTAAGACCTTTGTGGCTCTTCGATTGTTTAAGGTTGCCGGCCCCTGGACTATGGCCTTCAGGTTTTCCCAAGACTTTTGTTGCCAACCTAGAGTAGAAACCAACCATCTTGATTTCTAGGAAAGAATTGGGTTTCCCTCTTTTAATCGAATGCTTAACGTTTCAAGTGAATCTTAAGTCTACGTCCTGCCCTCCCTCCTCCTATAATTTGTGTGGCCTTTTAAAAAAAAATTCCCTTGTTCCTTGCCAGGAAGTTGGCATAGATATAAAGCTAGACTCTTTATCAGGGCAAGAGATGTATATAAAAGAATATCAATCACCCTATTAACTTTCCTCTACGGTGGCATTCAAATTCTTTGGCCGGTGGGACCGAGCATCATCAATTTCTTTCAGAGAGGTTGTAAATCTTGGTTTTCTACAAGCAGTTTATGTTTATGGATGTGTAAAATGGGCCTGGTGGAACTTCATAAGCCTGGATGGCGTCGGGCACCAAAGATCTACAGGTGAAGGTCCAATTAAACTGATTTATTGCTAAAAGCCTCTACGCAGGTATCTTCTTAACTAATGGTTAGCACCTGCTTAGAGTTATTTAAGAGTCAATGGAATTCAAGAGAGGCAGGACTTAGTTTGCTTATGGCCACTCAAGGATTCTAGGCTGAGCCCTCTTTTCACTCCACCCCCCCAGGTTTTGCCACTTCTCTTCACCGATGTTTGCAAAGTTCTATTTTCTGTATTCTATCTTGTCCCGCCATATATTTATGAATCACCCTGGATGCATTGTTGAAGCGTTTGCTTACTTCTTTTAAATCATATACCTATGAATAATTATATGATGAAAATCCACGGGTGGGGAAGCCAAGGAAAAAAACTCCTGCATTATTTAGGAAAGAGATTTGCATCCAGCACAGTTTTGTAATAGGCAAGTGATAAGAAGAAAAATCTTTATTGCAGTCAATAATCAGTATGTAATAAAACTCAATAATGTAGAACGGGTTACATGTATAATGGATGAGTGAGTATCACAATCTTAAGTGGATGAATCAATCAGTGGATTACGTGTTTTGCATATGATATAAGAAAGGTAGCTACCCAACAGGATCGCATGGCACGTAAAAATGAATGAATGAGGAAGGAAAGAAGGGGAAGGGAAAGGAAGGAAGAAAAGGAAGGGAGGGAGGGAGGGAAGGGAAAGGAAGGGAAGGGAAGGGAGGAAAAGGGGAAGGGGAAGACTTCCAATTTTCTTTTATAACCCTTGCAAATTTAAACTAACCTCTTACTCTAAGATTACAACATCTTCCATTTTTCTATGATCTAATTATTATTTTTCCTAAGCATCAAACACATATATCATCCTGTCATTTTTCTTCACACACACAAAAAAAAAGCCAAAAAGGAAGGAAGCCTGCTTGTTTCTATATGTATTAGGTTGGTGATATTTGCTGTTCTCGCCCATATTTGTCGGCATTACCAAGCGAGCAATTTTGCCCTCTCGTAATTTGGGGGCCTGCTCTAAAACCCAGCAGAAGGGGATGCACCAGTCAAAAGGCAGGGGTAACCGGGTGGGATAAAGAGAAGGAAAATGTATTTATTCATAAATGTCCTTTCTTTCACCTCCTGGTATTTAGGCTCGATTTCTGCCCAGATGCAAAAGCCTTGGAGGCTTCTGCTTTTTTTTAAAAAAAGGAAACCCATCCTAAAATGCAGTTTTTCCTCCCCCCCCCCTCTCTCTCTTTGCAGGGTCACCCCCTCTTCCGAAAACCCCAGTGGTTCGAATTGTAGCATCAGCCAAGGGAAGCCTTCCTTAAGAAGGATAAAAGGCCGGATCCATCGGAGCAAAAGTCTGGATAGCCTTGATTTCTGTGAGTTTAATGTAAGTATCTGGTTGGTTCTGTCTCCCTCCCCTCTGGGCACAGCTGGATCTCGGTCGGTCAGTCGGTTGAGGTGGGGAGACATGCAGGGGCAGCCGTGCGCTCCTGATGCGCCTGCACACTAGCAACGCGAGGTGCGAAAGCTATTTCTGGATGCTCGCAGGAAGAGAAAGTCAGGGCTGAGTTGTTTCCCGCTAGAGAGAGAAAGAAATCACTGACCGTGAAAATCAGCATGGCTTTCTTGAGGGTCTACTTTTCTACTTGCAGGGAGCGGTTAGGAGAATTAGCATGTCTTTGTGAGCAAACATGAACGTTTGGGCAATATCCAGGCCCTTTTGAGTCGATCGTATTATTGTTGGCCTCACAATCAGACAGACGTTTAAACTGGATCTGGCATTTTTGTCCAGCTGTTCAGTCCTTCTCAAGGACCTGATAGACAGATGTTGTGGCTTGAGAGTGTTATAGGCACCATTGCAAGATATGAGCTGTTCCAAATCAAGCTGCCTTTTCCAATTGACTAGTGGTGATTTTTGTCAATGCCGAGGCTGTTCAAGTGGTGTTCCAGTTTTTATTATTATTATTATTATTATTATTATTATTATTATTATTATTATTACTATTACTATTACTATTACTATTATACTACACAAAAATGACAATATACACAGCAAACGAGATAACCATGCTGGGTTTCGTATCACCAATCACTAGTCGAACCCTTCCCAAGTGTTTAGGGCTGTGTGATGTATCGGCGGATTATGCGAGCAGATCCCAGTAAGGTGGCCTTCTGCAGCCAACCAATGGGGATCTTGTCAGTGCCAATTGTTTTGAAGTGCTTGCCTAGGTCTTTAGGCACAGCACCCAGTGTGCCCAGTGCCACTGGAACCACTTGCACTGGTTTATGCCAGAGTCTCTGCAGTTCGATTCTCAAGTCCTGATATCTGGTGACTTTTTCAAGTTGTTTCTCATCGATTCTGCTGTCACCCGGTATGGCAATGTCGACGATCCACACTTTTTTCTTCTCCACAATCGTGATATCCGGGGTGTTGTGTTCCAAAACTTTGTCAGTCTGTATTCGGAAGTCCCACAGTAGTTTTGCATGCTCATTTTCGACCAATTTTTCAGGCTTATGATCCCACCAGTCCTTTGCTTATAGGCAGATGGTAGTTGTGACACAAGTTCCAGTGGACTGTCTGAGCGACTGTGTTGTGACGTTATTTGTAGTCAGTCTGAGCGATTATCTTGCAACAGCTCAGTATGTGATCAATGGTTTCATCTGCTTCTTTGCAGAGTCTGCATTTGGGGTCATCAGCAGATTTTTCTATTCTGGCTTTGATTACATTCATTCTGATGGCTTGTTTTTGGGCTGCAAGAATCAGGACTTCTGTCTCTTTCTTCAGTGTTCTGTTGGTCAGCCATAACCAGGTCTTTTCCTTATCTACTTTCTGTATTATTATTAGTAGTAGTAATAGTATTAGTATTATTATACAGTCACCCAGATGCTTAGCCTTTTTATTCACCTTTTGAGACCTTTCAGAGGACCTGGGATAGGTAGACAATGTTGTTTGATGGGATTAAAGGTCTCATCGTAGGACATAAGCTGTTCCAAGTGAAGCTGCCTTTTGCAGTTGACTGATGGGGATTTTGTCAATGCCCATGGTGTTCACATGATGCTCCAGATGATTTGGGATTATCTTATTATGATCTATATTGGCTGCCTAGCTCCAATGGACTTATAGTATTATAAGCCATCCAAGGTTACCTTGGGGTAAGATGGGCGGCCAATAAATTTAATAAAGAAATAATAACTAGTGAAATAGAAATAATTTTCATTCAGAGAAATAGAAATAATTTTCATTCAGAGTCACTGCTGCTAATCGATTTCTGAAATCTTTACGAAGGTATCATATTGTCAGGTGCTTTGCTTTTTGAAACATGCAGTAATAACTGTATGACCCAATTCTATGTGGCTTTTCAAAGAACTCCTGCTAAATTCATAAAATAGTTCCTTCAGGACAGACAAAATTTTATGTTTCGTTTCCCGTGACATTTCAAGGGACACCTAAAATATATCTAGCCTTTCTTTGTGTTCACGGGCATGAAAAAAATGAAACCAATCATCTCCAAGCATCCGTTTTGCAAACTCACAATAATAATAATAATATTGCACTGCTCAGATGTGGTTGTGGGACTTTGTGCTCTGCTCCACTGGTCTGTGACCCTAAAGAAGGTTTGATTGATGGTGTGCTCTGAGGAAGTTGAGGGCTATGCCAGATGAAGCAGATCTTATCAGAGGAGACGAACAAAGAGCATTTATCCCACACAAACAATACAGGGAGACGTAACTCCCAGAAGCCCATACTGGATCGGTTGTCAACGAGCACCATGCAAGGTGTTGGAGTTCCTGCACATCTGGCAACAAACAAATTACAGGACTCGGGACTGTTGGCAGAGCAGCTGCAGGATTACAGGACGAAAAGTCGCTTACCCATTGCAAATATAAGAAAGCCTGAATGATTTGCTATTGGATACATCAAGTCCAGTGAAAAGAAGACAAAACCACCATCAGTCAATTGCAAAAAAGGCAGCTTTGACTTGGAACAGTTTCCATCCTGCGACAGTATCTGTAACGCTAGGGAACAACATCTGCTTTATCTCAGGCCCTTAGGAAGGGCTCTAGAGGGGGACAAAATGCCACATCCAGCCTGAACATCTGGCTGATTTTGCCACCAAGCCTGCTAATAATATATGCTGATTCCCAGCGACTCTGGCTGGTCTTCAAATTGTTAGGAACATTGAAAAACAAACAAAAACAAGTAATTGTACAAAGAAAATACAAAACTAAGAAACGGATACATTTTTCCTAATTCACGTTTATTTTTTGATCAGAGAAAGGCCTGAACTGAAATGTTTTGCTTTTCATCTTCATTTTGGAAGTGAGAATGAGGAAATTGGCAAAACAGTACTTGGGAGTTCTTCCTTCTCCCCCCCACCTCCCCAAATAAGAATAATTGGGAATAAATAAGAAAAATTGATAAAATGTGAACCAGCAGGTGACCCTGTGCTTACAATTTAACAGTGGCTTCACAGGAAATGCTTGCAGAGTTTTTGGATGATGTGTGGGGAAGATTTTACCCTCTGGCTTATTTTTTTTTGGTTGTTGTTGTTGAAAGAATGATGTGTGCTGTTAAATGGGCCTGAACGGCAGCAATTTTTGGGAGAAAGTTTTTGCTTGCAAGTCCTGCTGTTGGGTTTCTGGCTAGCTACATTGGTGCCTCGATACGCTGGTATGGAATGGTAGAGGAACTGGGCAGCTGAGCTCCTGGTTTTGAAGGGTGCCTGTAGGTCGGACGGCAGCGTCCCTGTTTGGTGGTCCAAGCTGGTACAATTGGGGCCGCGGCTCTGGCTGAGTGATGCCTTCTGAAATGGGCTTTGAAAACTTCCTGGTCTGGTGGAGACCTCTGTGATGGCCTTGGTTGGGTTGCTTGGCTTACGGGGAGGAAAGGGCCCTGATTCCCTACATTAGCCACAGCTGGGAAGAGAGTTTAAAAGAGATGCATGCTGAATGTGGCAGCTGCTGGGACCAAACTTGAGTTTATCTTGTGTTGACTTTGGTTATCTGTGTTCCTGGCATCTTCCCAACCGGGTTGAGTTATTGTCATGCCTTCACGTCTGGAATTCTTGCTCCTGCCCTGCCAGATTAATTACCTCATTTTGCCTTGATTGGACTTAAAGTTACAGTTTTTGTTGGCCGTGTTTTGGACTTGATTCTCTGCAGCCCAAGGCTGTTTATCTGGGAGAGTTTTTCTCCAGCCCAGAAGGTAACCAGGACATTGGGGGCAAAGTTGGAGCTAAAAAACCCCAAGGGAAATGTTGTTAAGGGTTAATAAATTTCAAAGGACCCTAAAGATTTAAACAAAACTATCTCACTTTTTTTTAATTCTTCAAGTTTTAAATAAGTGCAGGCTTTAACTTCAGGTATTCGGTGCTTTGCTGTTAATTAGAATCAGTGGCACATTTTAAAAGTCTAAAAATACGATCTCGCTGTTAGAAAGAGGGAGAGAAATTTGTTTTTCTTTTCCCCTTGGCGACTGCATGGACAAATATGTTGTTGTGAATTATAAACCTGGATAGTTTATTTTCAGCTCCCTCTGCCTCCCTCTCCCTCTGATTAAACTTATGAACCTGATTTAAGGAAGGGCAGTAGGCTCCGGCTGGCCCCATTTGTTTTATCGCTGGTGGAATGACAGGAATGAGATTTTTTTCCCTCTGTAGGATGGTTCCACCAT
The DNA here is from genome assembly GCA_023653725.1 of Bungarus multicinctus. NCBI lineage: Eukaryota > Metazoa > Chordata > Lepidosauria > Squamata > Elapidae > Bungarus > Bungarus multicinctus. The sequence continues at coordinate 21,251,256 of CM042843.1, forward strand.
TGCAAACTGTTGGGACTTAGCAGTTAACACGGCAAGTTATTGGTGAAATCCATGAATAAAAGCTTCTGCTTAAAGTTATGGGTCCATTTCAACTTCTGGAGAACATTGTTTCATTGCACCAGGCTAGATGAGGATTGCAAAGTTGGTGCTTTCTCTTTGTTGTAGGTCCTGGATAAATCTTGTCTTAGCCAAGAGGTGATGGCTGCTTTGACGGTTTTCTGTCATCCTGGAAGATCTGAGCAGGGTGTCAATCCATCAGAACAAGCAAGAGATCCTATCCCATTCCAGACAAATGGCTGTTCAGTGTCTTCTTAAAAGTCTCCAATGATGGAGCATCTACAAGTTCTGAAGACAAACCCTTCCACTGGTTCTCACTGTCAGGAAATTTCTCCTTAGTTCCAAGCTGCTTCTCTCCTTGCTTAGTTTCCATCCGTTGCTTCTTGTCCTATTTCAGGGGCTTTGAAATATAGGTTGACCCCTCTTCTTCTTTGGGCCTTTCCTTAGAAATCAATCAATCAATCACAATAAAGCTGGAAGGGACCTTGGAGGTCTTCTAGTCCAACCCCCAGCTCAAACAGGAGACCCTAAACCATTTCAGACAAGTACCTGTTCAGTCTCTTCAACTCCCAGAATTCTCCAGCCTGGGAAATTGTCTCCTGATTATTGTTGAGTGCCTTTGTTTATTTTAGAAGTTGTCCCGAGTCTAGGTCCCTTAAAGCAGGAAATCGATCATATCAGGAGTTCATGGGTATTGTGTTTTTTTAAAAAAAAATTATTACAAAAACAAACAAACAAAACCATCTTTCAGTTTTCCAGTGTGTCGGTTGGGTACATATATCTTGTCCACATAATAATATTACTTATTTATATTTATAATCATTCTAGTTGATATTTTATATCACATTGGTCAATTGTTGTATTGTTATTAACATTGTAATTATTTCACAAGTATATTCCATCCTTACCTAATTTATATTGATTCTCTTATTCAATCCTAATCAACCAGTTATTGGGTATTGTTGTCCTTAGCCTAGTTGGGATCAGTTGATCAGCCAATCGGGTCTCACCTGGTCCTAGATAATGACCCTTCCTAGAGCAGAGTGAATTATGGGAGAAAACCAAAACAAGCCATAGGGTACTTCCAACCCCTAGCTATGAAAGTGAGCCACAAGTCCTACATGGGAAGATCCTACAACAGCTGGAATGGAAAAGGTGGACTTTTTCTATCCTACTTTTATGCTATCTCCAGTCTGGTAAAATCTGTAAAACAATTCTGATATTTTTAAGTTTTGCGCCCATTCATTCATCCATCCATCCATCCATCCATCCATCCCTGTTCCTCCTCCTCAAAGCCTCTCCTGACAACCCTGCAGCCTCCAACCTGAGCTTTGTGGCTTACTCTAATGTTCATCTTTGTAATTGTTGGCCTGAGATGCTCTGTTGAAACTGGCAGCTTGCTCTTCGCATTTTCTCCTCCATTAAACTCAGTCTTGTGGACTCCGTCCTGGTTCCGAATGATGAGGCAGCCAGTTGTCAAAGAGTCTTATGACTGCTATGCTACCCTTTAGTAACTAAAGGAAGGGGGGAGGGAGAAAAGAGTAAAACGAGAAAGGGGAAGGAGATACGGCATCTTTCTTGGGGGGGGGGGGGGAAACGTCATGACTCATACATGTGTTTGGTCTAGTTTGATGTTCTCCAGAGGCCAAGTTGTATAAGCTTCCATCAGCCTTAGGCGGGAGAAGATCCAGGTTGATAAGGATCTGAGGCTAAACTGCTGGAGGTAGGGACAGGCTGACAAGCTCAATTACTTCTTGGAAACTGCTGATGTACTTGCAAGTCTTGACCTTCCAGATGTGAGTCCTGCTGACATCGCTGGACAGCTCCCCTGTTTCACTTCAGAAAACTGCAACAGCCAGGATCCCAGATGGAGAAGGTTGAATGAATGTGGGGATCCAGCAGGAACTACTGACAGGGCAAGGAGAGTCTTAGCTTGGGAAATGGAGCAGAAAATTCATTCAGACTCCATGCCCTATTTTTGTCAGTATTTCCTGAAAGAGGCTGTGCCGGGCTCCTTAAAATCTCTTCTCCTGTGGATGGGAAGTGACTCTCTTGCTTCTCTGTTTTATTAGAAGGAGTAAATTGGGATTTATTTTCATGCGTCCTGGCAGGTTTACGGGGAAGAGGAAAACGTGCGCGACAGGCTACAGTGACATGTCTGAGAACACGAGAGAACTACAAAACGATCCTTGCGGGTCAAAAGAAATGAGAATCCAAAGACAGGGTTGTCTTTTAAAAGAAGAACTTCTATGCGTGCCAGCTGTTTGGGAGCTCTAAAATTAAGTGGTCTATAAAAGCAGAAGTATTTATTTGTTTTAATGGAGTGGTAATATTCCCACTTGTTTGTTTAAGTGATGGCTCTGCTCCCTTTCTCTCTCTCTCTCTGCTCGCTCCCTGGTGTTTAGGTCTAAAGATCAATAAATCAAATTTCAGTTTTCATGACCAGGTGGCTAAAAATACAACTTAATCTCTTTTATGTGGGCCGGGAATGCTGATTCAAACATTACTTGGCTAAGAGAGCAAATGTTATTTAAAAGAATAGAGGGTTATTGGACTTTCCTGGCATCGCAGAGAAAGTGCTTACGTGTGGGCCTGGGTTGTGCCCGTAATAAATGGCTTTTCTTGTTTTCTTGGTGTGTGTGTGTATGTGTGTGTGTGTGTGACACTCTTTTATCACTTCCTCGCACAGGCAAAATGTTTGGATTCAGCAGGAGAGCCAACAAACGTCTAATAAATGCCTTCCTGCTTTGAGTCATTGTGTTTACAGATTTCTGTATTTTGGTTTCCTTGGAAAAGAACACCTTTTCTTCAAAAGTTCTCTTGTGTCTCTTGCAGAGAGACTTGAGATCAAAGAGCTATTGAAATAAAAATCCATTTGGGGCGTTAGTAGGATCTATATTAACCCTTTGGGCGATGGACAAAGTTGTACGAATCCAGAGTTTCATCGCAGTGGTTAAAATGTCTTATTCCTTTGTTGCGATTCCTGAACTAAGAAATAGCATCCACAGCGTTTTTGAGATCCAGAAAATGTGGATACCTAAAAACTGCACACTGTAAGCTGATTGGAACTGATTGGAACAACAATCTCTGTAAGTTTAGCCATCAATATCTTCACCATTTCTTTGAACTGTGGAGAAACGAATGCTCTGTTGCAGAGGTGGCCGACTTTACAACGTATGGATTTCAACTCCCAGAATTCCCCAGCCAGCCATGGCTCAGGAATTCTGGGAGTTAAAAGTCCACAGATTATAAAGAGGCCATAGTTGGGCACTCCTGCTCTGTTGTCCTATAGCAGGGGTCTCCAACCTTGGCAACTTTAAGTCTGGAGGACTTCAATTTCTGGGAATTGAAGTCCTCCAGACTTAAAGTTGCCAAGGTTGGAGACCCCTGTTCTATAGGATCCCCCCCCCCCTTTTTTTTTTTACAAAGAAGCAATACAACATGGCATACCTATGCAATTTCCAGTGGTGGAATTTTCTACCTGCTCCAAGGAAATTAAAACACACACGCACAAATTCTGCACTGGAATCATTCCAGGAAGAAGAAAATGAAAGCTAAGCTCTCCTTCTAGGCTGCAAGATGCCAAAATGGGGTTGTTGTTTTTTGGAAATCTTCCACCAAACCTGTTCCAGGACTTGAAATCTGGGCATCGCTGTTTTCAGTATTCCAGCAGAAAAGCCAACCATTTCTCTCCCCCTGCCAGGAAAAAAAAAAAAAAAGAACCTGCATACCATCCATACCACAATGAGGCTTCTAGGGAAGAGAAACAGCCCCAAAGTATGAATTAAAAATGAGGATGCAACGTCACGTGCCAGGATCCGAGGCTTTTACGAAACCCGTCTTGACGGGTTTTCAAATGGCTTGGCTTGTGCTCCTTTCCTAAGATGCATAGATTTAGCTTTTTGGCTTTGTTTCTGTCTTTTGGGTGACCAAACATTTCTAGGGAATCTGCTGAGCTTGGCTTCTTGAACAGCTGGCGATCTGGGTCTCCCCATCCTATCCGAAGACCTCTTTAGGACTTCATCCTGTCCTCCGGGAGTGGTCCTGGCCAGTTGCCTTCACCTCAACAGGAATCACACCAGGATCCCAGTTGAAATCTCTCCTCCGGGTCTCTCCAAGTGACGGGTTCTGCATCAGGAGCTGAGTGTCAAAATGTGATACACCAGCTAAGTCAAGGTTGGGTTTCTTGCCATGCCCTTTTCTGTCCCTCCTGGCTGATGGGGTAAGTAACATTCCAGTGAAGAAGAGAGACGCATCGTATTTTTACCAGCCATGTGCAGAAAGCAGGCATATGTTCGTCTGTCCTGGAATGACCTTGGCTAGATTGTCGCGTGTTGCAGAAAAGCCAGGTTCAACAAGGCCTCCATTGGCTCATCTCTCTGATGCTTATTTTCTACCCTCTTGAGAAAGGCATCATTTCCTTTCGATTGAGCTCGGTTCCTGCAATTTCATGGCCGTCTCCTTGCAGTTTTCTTGATGTCAGACCAAAAGGGGGTTGCCACCACATTTTTAGAAGACATACCCTCAGAGCACCCTATCTATGCTATAACTCTTGTTTTTTTCCTGGGTGCTCAGCACTCAAAATGTGTACCAGGGTTGCTTATGATGAATTTGTTCTTGAGGTCAGCCAAGGTCATTCAGGTGCTTCAGACTCTGGAAAGATCTTTAGATGTAGTCCACCCATCTCAATTCTAGGTTCCTGCTTGGCATTTATGCTTGCGCATGGTTGTGAATGGCTCTATGTATTGCTCAAGTGAAGACTGCAAACCTAAACCAAACTTGCTTTCTGACATGGCTTTCAAAAAACAGGAGGAGCTGAACCCAAAGAGATCAGGCCATAGTTTCATCGTTGATTCTGGACTCCTTTAAAAGACAACTTTGCAGCTTTCTTCCCCGCAAAAGGAAGGGAAAAACTAAGGTGATGTTGGATAACTTATTGGAATAGTTCTCCCTTTAATGCCATATTTCCAAGACTGGATGGAACAGGTTTAACTGGGAATCTTTGGAGCATAGTTCTGTCGTTCCCCTGTGTTTAGAATGGTTTCTATGGGACCAGCAGAGGTAGACTGTGAAGATTGGATGGATGGATGGATGGATGGATGGATGAAAGGAAGGAAGGAAGGAAGGAAGGAAGGAAGGAAGGAAGGAAGGAAGGAAGGAAGGAGCGAGCTATGGAGGTCATTGAATCCATCAACTGTTGCAATTGATCCCACCAGCTCTTGCAATTTCTCAGCATGAGAGTGGGAAAGATGAGTGGCACATGTCTCACGTTGGACTGGCCTGTGATTTCCATCCCCTCCTGCTTTCTCCTGCCCCATGATCTCCTCTATGTCACGCTCGCAGTTTTTGTCCTCTTTTCTAAAAACGTTGATGTTGATTCTTCCTGACCGTTGTCCTTCGGAAGAGAGATGCCTCCCAAACTTTTGCCATCCTGTCAACTGTGATGAGATTCACTGGCTGGAACAAATCAACACTAAAGCAACCCCATCCATCTCCTCTTCTGCTGAGCAAGTCCAGTCCCTCGAGTCCATTTCCTGTAGAGTTTTGTCCTCTTCAGGCTCGCTGCTGGCTTTCCTAGCCGGAAGCCCAGTAGCTGTTGTGATGCCTACAAGGCCGCCATGTTCTCTTCCGAACTTTGGCTCAGCGATCACAAACATCTGAAATTAGTCATCAAGGCGGCAATGAGAACAGCCTGGGTCTCTCATCTCCAAAAGGCCTGAATGAATTCTGGAGAAGAAGAAAAAAAGCAAGAGAAATATCCACCAGCGATATCTGGAGGGGCAGAAGGGACTCAAAACAAGCTTCTTTTGCTATTTGTGGACTGTCAGACAATCTCTTGCAAGCAGTAAACATCACGACTGAATCTATTAGTTCATGGAACCACAATTGTCTTTTCAGGTTAAAAAATGCTCCTGGGATTCGTTTCTGAGTAAGTGGAACCAGATGTTACCCAACCTCTACATCAGATTCCTTTAAACATCAGTGTGTTGATGAAAAAATCATAACCAGCCAGGTAGATGGAAGGTGATCAACTCTGAGAAAGTTGGTGACAATGAAACAGTGTCCCTTGTTCTTTGGTGCCAAATCCCATTAGCGAACTGAGGAATTGAAGAAATCTTAAAAGGCTGTGGAGATTCTCAGCCATCCTAGTCCTCGTTGTCCCAGGATGCTTTTTCAGGAGGCAACTGGACTTCCTTGTTTTTCTTTTGAAGATGTTTCACTTCTCATCCAAGAAGCTTCTTCAGCTCCGACAGGATAGTGGGAATTCTAATTTTACAATCCTTAATTTACGATTCTTATTTTAAAATACAGTTTGGGGAGGATTTCATTTGGTTGTAGCACCAACAATAACTACAGATGCATTAATATTTATTCCAACAAGATTTCTTTCGAAGCAATCAAATCCAAAATCTATGTAGGATGTCAGACGCTGCTTATCTCTACTTCTGCTTTTATCTGTATTTATATTTTTCACCTCTCTGAGCAGTACGTTGAGCGATGTTCTTCACTAGCCAGGGACAGGCAGGATCTCCATTCCTGAGCAAGAAGGAAGAATGCATAATTAAAAATTGGAAACGTAATGGGAATCACGCTGCTGTTACCAACCTGCTATTCGAGGCCATTGATTCTGGTGGGGTCTTTTTTGCTTCGTTTTGCAAGAATGGTTTTAAAACTTCGGTGTCTTCTCTTCTGCATCTTGCAGAAAATCCTGCAGACCTGAATTCAGCCAGGCAGAGGTGGCACAATGCCGATTGGTTACGCAAGCCCAAGAAGTAGACTCAAAGGGTGACAAGGGTACATAAAAGCGCATGAAATATAGATGGGTGGAAATTTAAGGAATGTCAGAAGTATTTAACGTTGGTGAACAACCAGAAGTCATGCAGGTGTTGTTGTTTTTCTAATTCTTGGTCACGTGATCAGAATTTGGACACTTGGCAACTGGTTTGTGTTTATGATTATGACAGGATTGTGTGATCCCTGATTGTGACCTTCTGACAAACGGAGTCCATGTGGAAGTAACAACCATGTTACTAACTTAACAAATACAGTGATTTGCTTAACAATTGTGGCGAGACAGCTCGCAAAATGAGGCCAAATTCACCCAACAGATGTCTTACTTAAGCCCAGGGGTGGGATTCAAATTTTTTAACAACCGGTTATGTGGGCGTGGCTTAGTTGGTGGGCATGGCTTGGTGGTCATGTGACTGTGTGGACATGGCTTGGTGATCATGTTACTGGCTGGGCGTGGCCAACTCAACATCACTCACATCAAGACAGCATCTCCTTGCCTGGCCTCTCATGACTGTGTGGGGATGCTGCAACAGTCGTAAGTGTGAAAAAGGGTCATTAGTCACTTTTTTGAGTGCCATTGTAACTTTGAATGGTCCCTCCACACAAGCAAAGTACCGGCAAAGGAGGGGAAAAAACTCCAGAGAAGTTCCTGAGACAGGAACTCTAGTCCTGCCAAGAATGTAATAAGGGTTAATGGAGAGGCAGTTTCTGTAAGCAACACCAGAATGTTTCCTTCCTGCCTTCCTTACAGGATTAGGCCAGGAATTTCTTCTAACAACCGATTCTCCGAACTTCCTAGAATGTTAACAACTAGTTCTAGCAAATAGGTGCGAACTGGTAGAATGCCACCCCTGCTTAAGCCTCAAAAATGTTGGGTTTGATTGTGTTCGCAAACTGAGGACTGCTTAAGCCACATCCCTTGGTGAACTGTAGGAAACCAGACAATTCCTGTGTTTTCACCAAGCTTAAAAGGGCCCATCCTGGTATTATCTTAATGAGTACATCACATCTGTGAGTCACGGAGCTTGTTTAAGTGTAACCGAGTGCATTGTTCAGCGGGATGTGAGCTGTTTTCCCAGCCCTTCTCCTTCAATCCCATTGATGCTGTTTGAAAAGAGGATCGCAGAGCATTGCACATTCATGTCCGCTCTAAATACGGAGGTGATCCTCCTATGATCCTGGCCCCGCTAGAAGATCCCAGGGGTGTCTACGGTACCACCCTGTGCGTTAATTAAAAGGTGTGTGTTAAATCCTAAACTGTAACATCCTTTCTTCTAACTGTGAAATAATCACCTGGGTTTAAAAAGCATTACATCAAAAATGACAACCGAGCAGAGGCAGGGCCAGAAACGCTACCGGTTGCCAAAGGGTGGCCAGGGTCCGGATGAAGGAAAAATGGTTCTTTGATGGAGAAAGGAAGCATTCTGCATGGAATGGCAGGACTTCTAGGCTGGTTAACTGCATCTGAATCCAGAATCTATGGATTCAGCTTCCAGCTTTTTAATTGAGCCCGTATTACATACATGTTGGAGAGAAGAGAAGGCAGAGTCAAGTGAGTAATCAGCCTAGAGTCATTATGTTCCCACAAATGGTCGAAGTCCAACCCCTCTTGAATCCCGTTGGCTCTTCTCTAGCACCAATTTAGTGCTGATCATGAGTTGATTAGATTCTTGTGAATAGGCATGAGCAATAAACCATCGTAACTGGAGCTTAATGTGGTCCTAATGCTTTATGCCTGACACATGTACCCCTAATGCCCAGCAGTTTTGGACTTCAGAGTCCTTAGTGTTCTCTGAGCTTGCATGTTTTTTTTGCAGGCTTTTCATTACCCCACTAGGTAACACCGCCAGTGCTATAAGGGAGTGCGGTTTGCTCTCTGTTGATATACAAGCAACTTGCCCTGTCAATGTTGGTGGAAGTGGTCTTGGTTGCTCCTTGATCAGACTACTTTTTAATTGTCTGAGTTGGTAGTTCCTTGATTGGGGTGTTGCTTATGGCTTCGACCCATGACCTCTTTGCCTGGGGTGCATAATAATTCTCATCATGGTTTCCGTTTGGTCTTGTGCCCACCATGAACATCTCAAAAAGGAGATGGAAGCTTCTCTCTCCCTTTTATCTTGGTTTCCTTTAATACTCATTTGGTATTCAGAGCTAAAGACCTCAAGATGAACTCACCTTCCCGGGCATTGCATCTGTGCAGTGTTCTTGGCGTTGACATCAAAGCGTCTTGCCATTGTCTTCTTCCAAGATTTTTTGTTTTTTTACGGCTCCTTCAACGTTGAACGGAGAGGTCCAGATCTGTCTTTCAATGTGGCACCTGCAGAGGGAGCTCTGGGATTCCTCCATGATTGGTAGGAAGGTCTTGCTATAGCTGTTCAGCCCCTTCTTGCATTGAGTAGCTTGCATTTAAGACCAGTTGTAGTTGGAATAGAGGTAGTTAGGGGGGTGCCTGCCTAGCCTTTTCATGTGGACATGAAGTCCACCAATAACTTCTTGGTTGAATATAGAAATAAAGAACAAGCACAGGCTTTAGATTTCGTCTACTATTACAGTTTTCTTAGCAACATCCCCCAATCTCCATCTTTATATGTCTATATGTGAATTTGGAGGGGCTGCGGAGCAGATCTTATCTCAACCCTCCTGTTATGCTACCAGATAGTAGGCAGCGTGGACCAAACCAACTGCACACTAAAGGGAGTGAACCCAAAAAATGTCGCCAGACCAGGAAGAAATATAATGTAGATATAGCTTCCTATCACGGTGGAGTAAACGGAAGGTCTTTCTCAATGATTGTTGGGTTTCTTTGTGCATGAGTTCGATCCCGGCTTGGAGTGGCTAAAACCTCTGTAAATAGTTACGTTCTGTTGTGAGAGGTTTTAAAGCTGGTTGGTTCTGTTTCCAAACTCTGTTGGGTAAAAATAAGGGTGGTTTGTTTGCACAGTCCTCCCCATAGGGGGAAAAAAAAAAGAGAGGGAAAGTTGGTGTTTTTGAAACACACACATAGAACATGCACACACACACACACACAAACACACACACACACGCACATACACATACAAGCATTGGATAAATATTTGGAAAGCCAGAGAACGGGAGGCGTGCCAGATCAGTGCTGGAAAATACAGCCGTGTGTGTTTTAGCCCGCTGCCACTTGGCCAGGAAAACATTCCAGGCCTGCTGGTAAGTTTTGGGTGGGAGAACCCGTGAAAGTAATTTTGAGATGCTCTGTTTGCACAGAGGAGCTCCAGGGTGAGGAAGCCATGGCCTGTGGGCTTCTTCTCCGAATCCGTGGCAGGTGGTTTCCTCTCATGCCTCCTTTGACCACCATTGAAACGGACCTCTTTCTCTAGCAGGCTGGGATGCCAACATTGTTTGCGTTTATTACGTTTAAATTCAAACCAAGTTCTTCGCCATTAAGGACAAACCAGCAATGCAATAACCCACATGGAGCCTTCATGAAAACCTCCAAGGTAAGCATAAGGTGATAGTTCGCTATTTGTCCCTCGTCCCTGGCTTCCCCAAGGGAGTTAAGCCACAATCTGCTTAACTCTGGCTTATTGAATAATCCACAATGGGCTGGGATTGTACAAGGTGTGCACCGCAGTCTAAACAGGTCTACAAAGACACAAGGTTGCAAGGAAGCATCATCCATAAAGCTTGCGAAGTTGTCTCTTTGACTTCAACCCCCTGAGCGAAGTGTATCAATCCTTCGCCCACCTTCATCCATCGGAGTGCACTGCCTGCTCATTTAAAATTCATCCCATTATTTTGTCTTTTCCTGAAGAGGGAGGTTTCCTCCTTCAGGTTACCCCAGGCAGAAACAGCTGGGCTGAAAGAGAGTGACCGGTCCAGAATCAACCAAGGGAGATGATGCGGTTGAGAAGGACTTCCACACGTCCAACTTCCTTCTAGTTCAACGACTCCACAGCTCTGCCACCTGTCACTTTCTTTGAAGCAACAAGGCTTCTATTACATTCCCTCTCTCCCTTTCTTGAGTTCAAGAGCGTACCTGTCGCGTTTCCGGTATTAAAGGACAATCAGCTTGCAAGAAAATAAAATAGAACCAGGTTTGAGTTCAGCAGCTGGCCACCTGTCATTCCCATCTCTGAAGTCAAGAGTCAAGTGCAGCAGAAAACTGACTCTAACAATGCAGTGAACATTATATTTTAGTTAAATATGAAGGCTGCGTAATGCTTGTTTGCAGGTGAATATCCAAAAAGATATCTCTCTCTCTCTCTCCTCCCCCTCTCTCTTTCCCCCTCTCTCTTTTCCTCTTTCTCTCTCTCTGTCTTTCTCTCTGTGTCTTTCTCTCCTGTCTCCTTTCTCTCTTTTCTCTCTCTGTGCCTCTCTCCTTTCTTTCTCTCTGTCTGTCTGTCTGTTTTTTTCTCTCTGTCTCTTTTTCTCTTTCTCTTGTTGTCTCTTTCTCCTTTTTCTCTCTCCACCTGTCTCTTTCTCTGTGTGTATCTCTTTCTCTCCCCCTCTCTCTTTTCCTCTCCTTCTCTCTCTCTGTCTTTCTCTCTGTGTCTTTCTCTCCTGTCTCCTTTCTCTCTCTTTTCTCTCTTGTCTCTCTCTCTCCTTTCTCTCTCCTCCCTCTCCCTCTCTCTCTCTGTCTTTCTCTCTGTGTCTTTCTCTCTCTCCTATCTCCTCTCTCTTTTTTCTCTCTTTTTCTCTCTTGTCTCTCTCTCTCCTCTCTCTCTCCTCTCTCTTTCTCTCTCTCTACCTGTCTCTTTCTCTGTGTGTCTCTCTTTATCTCCCCCCTCTTTCTTTCCCTCTCTTTTTCTCTCCCTTTCTCTATCTTTTTCTCTGTGTCTTTCTCTCTCTCCTGTCTCCTCTCTCTCTCTTTTCTCTTTTTCTCTCTTGTCTCTCTCTCTCCTTTCTCTCTCCTCTCTCTCTCTCTCTCTACCTGTCTCTTTCTCTGTGTGTCTCTCTTTATCTCTCCCCTCTCTCTTTCCCTCTCTTTTTCTCTCTCTCTCCCTCCCTCCCTCCCCCCTTTCTCTCTCTGTTATTCCAGGGCACAGCTTCTGATTAAGTCATATGTTCTTGCCTTGTTTTCTCCCCCCTTAAGCTGATGTGCTTAAACATTCTTTGTACTTTTAGCAGCTGACAAGAGAGCCTGTCTGTTTTCAGCCAAATTACCTACTTCTGTGAGGTCTATGTGTGTGTGAGAAAGAAAGAGAGAGTGTGTGTGTGTGTTAGTAGTCACACAGCCCTAGGAAACTCAGGTTGCCCTTCTGGCCCACAGAAAAACAAGAACTTTCCCACAAAGAGAAAACTTTTTCTCACGAGAATCTTTGTTATCGCCAGGCGTTGTAACCTTCCTTAATTTTCCAAGATCCTTTCTTTTTTCCCCTTTGCAATTGTTCATTTTGGTTGCAGTGAGTTAAGCACAAAGGCGACAGGGATTCAGCTCCAGATCGTTGAATTTGGGGGTAAATGTGGGGTGATTGGCACCCTCCTCCCCCATGAGGGAAATCCCCATTGCAGAGTGGAGGCTTGCATGTGCCTACACACACACACACACACACACACACTGCTGCAGAGGAGCCCTTTCCAAAGCGGGACCCATGAAAGCCGGAGTTGCAGAGTTGCCATCTCAGTACACCTGGGGGCAGCAAGCTTCTTGGGACTCACTCTTGGCCTGCTTGGGATACGAAGCCACCCAGCCAGCGATGCAACCCCAAAGAGAAAGCAAATTCAGTTTGCTCGGTGTGGTAGCTACTCAACCAGAGTAATTTTATTTTATTTTCCTTTCTCGATGCGTAAGCTGGTGGGCGTCCTTTGGCTCCAACGACGCACCGGGCAACACAAAGAAAATGTACCTCCTGCTGTTTTTTAGGAAGGGGGTTGCAAAGCAGCCCCTCCGCCCCTCCCAAGAGACGAGGAAACATGGCTGGAAGTTAGTCCAAGTGGGAAGCCTCGTCCTCTGACCAGGAAAGCGATGGAGCGTGGCTGGATCCTGTTCTCAGGGCCCCCCAGAGGCATTAAGAGAAAGAAATGAAAATTAAATGCAAATAAAGAAATAAAGGCTCCTGCACCATTTGTCCAGGGGAGGGAGCCTCACCACAGACTGTGGCTAGGGAGCAGAGAGGAAGAACTGAAAGCAAGAGATAATTTCTATTTATTATTTGTATCCCGCCTTTATTATTAATATTTTTACAAATAACTCAAGGCAGTGAGCACACGCAATGCTAATTCCTCCTCCTCTTTTCTCCACAACAACAACCCTGTCAGGTGGACTGAGAGGGACTGGCCCAAAGACACCTATGGATTTTTATACTTAAGGTGGAACTAGAACTCCCAGTCTCCTGGTGATGGGTTCAAATGCACCCAGCTGGCTTTCATGGCCAAGGCAGAACTAGAACTCAGAGTCTCCTGATGATTGACCTAAAGTCAGGCTAACTCCCAATCAGGCTAACTCTCCTGGTTAAGGCGGGACTAGAACTGATTCCCTCTTGGTGATTGGCCCAAAGTCAACCAGCTGGCTTTCACGGGACTAGAACTCACTTTCTAGTCTCCCTCTTTCTAGCCTGTTGTCTTAACTGCCAGATCAAACTGGCCCCCTTTGCAATGTTGTTTTTGCAAAAATAAAAATGGACGTTGCTTTAGTTGTGTGGCTTGGAAAGAGAAGTTGGAGGGCCGAGGAAAGGAGGGGACTAGGGTTTGGGAGGCTAGCAGGCCAGAAGAACAGAGAGATCTCGGGTGTCATGCCCCTGTCAGAATCTGATTCGGAGTGGGAGGCCGAGCAGCTGATAGGGCGTGGGAGTGTGGCTCCGTTGGTTGTGGAAGAAACTGGGGAAGGGCAAAGTCCGGCTGGGCAGAGCAGGGGAGAAAGAGTTCAGAGGAAGACCCAGGCCCACCCCGTCTTCATCCTAGGGCACGCAGGGGGGAATGGAGAAGGGAGCAATGTGGGTTGCGTGGTTTACGGGGGAGGAAAGGGCCCTGATTCCCTTCATTAGCTGCAGCTGGGAACACAGTGTTTAAAAAGGGAAGCTGCATGCTGTAAGTTGTTGGGAGGAAATCATGAATTTATCTGGTATCGTTGTGGCTTATCTGGGTTCCTGGTGAATTTTGCTATGCTTTCAAGTCTGAAATTCCTTCTCCTGCCCTGTCAAACTAATTACTTCAGGTTGGTTTGTTTGGATTTTAAGTTACAGTTTGGGTATACCTTGTTTTGGACTGAATTTTCTACCGTTAAAGGCTGTTCCTGGGAGAGTTTTTCTCCAGCCGAAAGTAACCTGGATATTGGGGGCAAAGTTGGAGATAATAAAGGGGCTCTTCTTGCTTATGTGACTGTGTTGCCTTTGTGCCACGCCCCTTTGGGTCATCACATCAGGTGATCCGGTTTGGAGGGGGGAGGCTAACCAGGCTGCCCCACAAAGTAAAGACATGCAGCTGGCTGTAGCTGGACGTTTGCCCTGGTCTCTTTTTATTTCAAAAAGCAGGGACTTCCTTCCTGTTGCTATTAGTCCAGAGCAGCCAAACAATAGTGACCGGAAACGGTTTCCTGAATATTGTTCGTTTTGCAAAGATGCTAAGAAGAGCTGCTGCCTTTCTGGAATGCCTCAAGGTGGAAGTCAAGAGTCGAACTCGGGGCAGGAGGGCAGAGAGGAAGGACTCGAGCACATCTGGCTGGATTTTTTGCTCTGGTCTGTGGGGCAGTGGGTGCCACTGTTCTTTCCCTGGCCCCTTTGGCTCTTCCTTCTTCCTTCTGCTGGGCCTCTTCTCCCAAGCGGTCCTCCTTTTGCTCCTGCCCTGCCAGCTGCCTTGGATGGATGGCCTCATGGCCGGAGCTTAAGGAGCGAAGCCAGTTTTTAAATTGCTTTTTAAAAGGTTGTCTTTGCGGAGGATGTGAGGCTGTCCTGAGTATCAGCATCCTGTCTCTTGTCTGGAGGGGAGGAATTACTGCAGGAACGAAATAATTAGATAGACAACACACCTTCTGGAAAAGATCTCCTCTTCCTCCTCCTCCTCCTCCTCCTTCCTCCTCCTCCTTCTCCTCCTCCCTCCTCCCTCCTCCTCCTTCTCCTCTTCCTCCTCTTCCTTCTAGGATTTAGTCCCCTTTGCTTCCTGGGTCTTCTCAGGGACAACTTTTCTTCAGTTGCATTTATGGCCAGGACCCCACAATTACGAGATTGTGATTTATATGAGAGAGAGAGGGAGGGAGGGAGGGAGGGAGAGAAAGAGAGACACAGAGAGAAAGAGAGAGAGAGAAAGAGAGAGAAAGAGAAAGACAGACACAGAGAGAGAGAAAGAGAGAAAAAGAGAGACACACAGAGAAAGTGAGAGAGAAAGAGAGACGCAGGGAGACAGAGACAGAGAGAGAGATTATGAAAACTGGCCTTTGCTTCTGATTTCCAGCAAAAAAAAAAATATTGTGGAAAATAGGTCCACTTAATGACTGCAGCATTTGTTTAACAGCTGCCACAAAAAAGGACATAAACCAGGCAGGATCCCTGGTAACCCACTTAACACCTGACCTATGACAGTAACTCTGGGCTCCACTGTAGTCATAAGTTGACCAATACTTTTATTAGGTTGTGAAACATTTCCCCTTACACCCACTCACACAAGCACCCCCCCCCTACCCACCACATATCCAAACGGATATTTCCCCAAACCCCAAACTCCTCGAGCTGCGAGCTGCAATAAATCACGGATTTGCTGACACCGCAGAGCCTTTGCTAACATATAGCATCTTCCTGGAGGTTGACACCCCATTAATCTTACTCTGCTTTCTTCAGGAAAATGGGGAAAAGGGCTGGCTCTCTGGACCCAGCCTGGGTGTTTTGCCATAGCAAGGGAGAGTGTTGGCCTTGGCTAGTGTGGAATTTGGGGCGGGGGCGGGGGGGAGAATTGTAGGCAGGGGCCATTGGGGCAGTTTGTGACTTCTGACACTCAAAAGTTCATCTTTCGATCAAGGGCGTGGCCCAAGGCTGTTCCTGCTTAGTGCACCATTGCAAGGAGATACCTGGTCAGGATGAGATCCAGGGAAGAAAATAGAATTCTTTATTGGCCAAGTGTGATTGGACACCCAAGGAATTTATCTTTGGTGCAAATGCTCTCAGTGTACATAAAAGAAAAGATACATTCGTCCAGAGTCAAGAATCATCAGGTCCAACACTTAATAGTCATAGGGTACAATAAGAATAGAATAGAATTAGAAATAGAATATAATTTAGAATGGAATGGAATGGAATTGAATTGAATTCTTTATTGGCCAAGTGTGATTGAACACACAAGGAATTTATGTTAGTGCAAATGCTCTCAGTGTACATAAAAGAAAAGAGACATTCGTCCAGAGTCAAGAATCATCAGGTCCAACACTTAATGATAGTCATAGGGCACAATAAGCAATTGAATCATACTAGGAAACTGTCCATAGAAATCTTAAGAAGCATCCGGAAAAAATGACCTGGAAGAGGGAAGCAAGTTCTGATTTCCGCAAAGATCCTGCAGAGATCTCAAAGACGCTGCCCGGCAAATGAGTGTGGAACACGACGGAAAGGCCTGACACGGCCACGTTTTCTTACGGTACACGTAACGTAGAGGAAGACCTTGCCAATTCCCCAGCAGAGGCTGGCGTACTCAACGTTCAAGCTCCCAGATGTGGCGGGGGGAGAGAAATCATGCAAGATCACCTTGGGGTGCCCTTTCTGTTTTTCTGCATTCTCCCCCACCCCCCACCCAGTGCCCTCCTCCAACTCCGGAGAGACTCAAAAGTAGCCCAGTATAGCCCAGAACACACACACACACACCAGGGCCCATCAGGACTCGTGATTCCCACGGCTTCGCTAGCAGATAAGTGGGGTTGTCTAAAAATAGTTGCTTTGGTTTTTGACAAAAAATGGGCAGGCTTAAAAAGAGGCAGAAATAAATGAGGCACTTGCAGGCGAGAGCGAGTGTGTGCGTGTGTGTGTGCGCGCTTGTGTTGCACAACAAAGAACAATATAACACATCCTGCAAAGGTTAGCGTTAAGCCCAGTATCAGGGAATCTGATGAGTCCTCAGGAAAAAATGGGAGGGGAGCGAGGGGAGGACGGGCCGGGAGAAAAGCTCTCTTAGAAAATGAGTCATTCTTAAAAACAATAGAAGGCTGGGATGACACATCACCCATCTGTCAGGGGAGCCAGGCGGACAAACGGCCATTGTTCTCCCAAGATGGATGGAGCAGACTGATTAGATGCTCTGCCTTTCTGAATTGCCTTCATGGCAGCTCCCGGGACTGGTTTTTCTTCAAGGATGTTCACCAGGCATGAGCAACCCAACCATTCATGGTCAGGAAGCATCCCCGTGGCATTTGGGAGGGTTATGTTGGCCTTGAGGGAATCCAGATAAGCAGCACATGGAGATGAACTAATTCTAGTTTGTTGTAAGCTTACATTAACAGAAACTTGGTTGTTTGTATCCTTACGATTTATATTGACTGTTTCCTTTTTGCACCCTGTGACTATCATTGAATGTCGTATCTGATGATTCTTGATGAATGTATCTTTTCTCTTATGTATACTGAGTGTATTTGCACCAAGACAATTTCTTTGTGTGTCCAATCACACTTGGCCAATAAAGAATTCTATTCTATTCTATTCTATTTGTGACTTTGCCCCCCCCCCCCCAATCTCACAAGGTCATAATCTTGTAGGACACTTGTGTGACATGGGCAGCTATATAAATGACAACAGTCAATCAATCCACTGTCAACTGGCCAGTATTTAGGGACATGTTGAAAACTGTGGTCCAAAACATCTGGAAAGATACTGCTATAAAAAAGGAGGTGTTGGAGCAACTCTGTTGCACCCCTGGAGCTCTCCAGGGTCCTGAAACCTTGCTGCTCACATGGGTCCCGGCCACTGGTTAGCTCTGCTGTCTCATCGCCTCACCTGAACAGTTCCTTACCTGTAGCTTCTCACTTCCATTGTCCACCATCCCAATACAAATTTACACCCATGCACTGTTCTTTCCTGTCTAGAATTGGGTGCTGCCTGTTTCTGCTTTACTTGTCTATGGGTTGAAAAAAACTGGTTGTCTTCAATGGTCAGGTTTTACAATTTACTCTTTTATAGGGTTTCCTGCTTGAGTAGGGCATTGGGCTAGAAGATTTCCAAAGACTTTTCCAGTTTTATTCTGATTCAGAATCTTGAATGAAACCCTTATTGTTTTCACCACCAATTTAAGAATCATTTTGTAAATAGAAAAATGGAAATTATATCCTGCAGAGTGGAAATACTTGTTCCAAGTACTGCTGTAAATACATATATATATATATATTGGGATTGCAGTCCTAAGTTGGATGTTCCTTGCCTGTAAATACAAAAGAAATACAAGTTTAGCAGGTTTTTGCTATCCACTCCAACTGTAAATCAGCTCTGATCAAAATCCTGATGTTGCAACTCATGCTTAATGTTTAATTTTATTTATTTTATTCGAAACATTTTCAGGGCCTCTGATTTAACCAACTCTCTTTATAAGAAATTTGCATTTCTGTTCTCCTATCTTGGATGTCTGGTTTGTCAGACAATTTGCTCAAAGTATCTGCAAAGTAACTTGTTTGTTGATTTCTCTGGTCATCTCACGAATTGGGAGCATCAGTCATGATTTTTGTCTTTTTAAAGAACGGACATACTATTCTGCTGTACAGAGCAATGGCAAGGGATGGGAAATTGTCTTTATCAATATATTCCCATGGTGTTCAGGTTAAGAAAGCAGTGATGTCACTGGATTTTTGGATGTACCAGGACTGGACAAACAGCCCTAATCTCTAGTTCTTCCTATGGAAAAAGAGAAACTCTGGAGAAAAAGGATAGTAGCTCTGAAAGATCAGAGCAGGAAAGGCTAGAGGGCTTTATATCTGAGGACTTAATCTGAGAAGATACATGCCAGCTTGTCTTTGTCTAAGTTCCTGAATGAAAGCTAAAAGCTGCTTGCTCAGAGGATGTATCAGTCTTTAATTTTGGCTGCTTCAACAGAGAACTAGACAAATGCACAGAAGAGGCTAAACTGAGTTACTATTTATACCAAATCTCCATTCCTGTGAAATAGGCCAGAACCAGGAACCGTTCTCCTGCTCAGCTTGGAAGCTTCTTAGATGCATGGAATTGGCCACTGCGGAACACCCATGCTGGACCAGATCCATCTTTGGTTCAACCCAATAGGCCTCCTTCTATAGTAGCAGCTCAGAGATGATGGCTAGATGGACGGGGAGCTAAATTCACTCCTTTTCATTAGTCCTCTGGGCTCAGGTGAGTGTTGCTTGAGCAGGAGAAGAGCTGTGACTTCTCCAACATCTGCCCCATTGCCCCCTTTAGAAAAAGACGCTTCTTTAGCAGCAGGCCTAGGAAGAACCAGGGTCGTGTTTATGCAGGAGTTCATCAGTGCACAACTTAGGATCCATTTTGGGGAGGGGGTGAAGGTAGAAACTGCATCTCATTTTGCCAGTGGTTGTGGAGCGTAGCTGGGAGCAATTGCCTGCAGGAGCAAACCGTCTCCTCCTGCTAGGACTGAACCCTTCCTAGGAGTGGCCTGCCTGGAATGTTGCTTGGATGTCTGTCTCCCTTCCAGTCTTCTGTTGGTTCATCAACTTTTCTTTCTCTTTTCCTGACCTTTGCTTCACCGGAGGATTGTAGTGGCAGCTTAAGTCAATAGGCTTCCCACACGCATTCCTGATCCTGGGCATGTGGGTGGCACACCTAACCCAAGAAGAATGCGAGGTCTCTGGCCCATCCCCAAGATTTGCATGGGCCAAAAACAAGCCCCCACCCAAAGCCCCCCAGCTGCCTCTGCCTTATTTTTCTTGTATGTACCCATTTCATGTATTCATAACTATGTATATACTTGTACCTATTATCTTGTAAGCGATTGACAAATCAAATAAATAAATAAATAGATAAATAAATAGACAGATAAATAAATAAATAAATAAATAAATAAAATCTAGGGAGTGGGGTTTGTGGAGGGGAGGAGGAGGGTAACAACCATGAGGTCCTTGGTGCTCCCTGAGCTTCGTTGCTTTCTTGCAGATCTTCCACAACCCAACAAGGTTACATCATCAGTGCTGGAAGGAAGTGGGGTTTTGGTAGAAGAGAGAGGGGTTTAGAAGAGAGGGGAATGGAGAAGAAGGAGATGAGGGAGAAGAGAAGAAGGAGTCCCATTGGGATCCCTGGTGCTCTCTGAGCTTGTCTGTTTTCTTGCAGACATTTCATAATCCAGTTAAGTAACATCTTCCATGCTTCAAGTAAGAGGGATTTGCTCTCTGTCTACATACCCTAACAGAGTTGGTAGGGGCGGGGAGTGTTCTTGGTGGTTCCTTGATTAAGATCAGAGAGCCTCCAAGACTCCACCATTCAGCCCTGAATGATAGATATTCTCTTCCCTTGAGAGCCCTGAAGAGTTGGCCATCGTCATAAGAGGCACTTCCATCAGTTGGAGGAGAATCCCAAGATGTTCTAAAGAAGACTCAAGCTGTTGCCTGAGTTGACTTACTGCAGGCAGCAGGTGTGGTGGGAGGAAGGGTTGTCCAAGCTCAGGGTTGTGCCATCAATGTTTTTGTTCAGGCGCTGATAAATCCATGATTCCTTCTAAGTGGGGATTGTTTGGTGACAGATTTCAGCAGCTTGTTGTCAACCACGGCAGTTGGCCAAAAGTGAGGACTCCACAAATAAACATCTAGCAAAGACATGCCTGCAGTTCTAATCCCGTTCATGCATGAGGAAACATGGTCCTTTTCCCACCCCCCTCCAGCCATCAAATTAATTGCTCCTCAGACTGCCTGATCTTCTGGCCAGTCTCTTTCTCTCTCTCTCTCTCTCTCTCTCTCTCTCTTTGGCTCAGAGCTGTAACTAACCTTCAGGAATATGGACTGTCAGGGGAAAAATGTCAGCTTTGTGCTGATGCCCTGCAAGAAAAAGAAAAAAAAAGGATATATGCAGTGACAGCATGCAAAGCTCCCGGGACGTGTCATGAAAAGAGGGGCAGTTCTTACAACTGGATCCTCTTGAGTGGCTTTGCTTGGAAGTTCTCTGCATCTCCTCAGAAAGTCCAGGTGAAGATCACAAACCTTTCTTTCTTTCTTTCTTTCTTTCTTTCTTTCTTTCTTTCTTTCTTTCTTTCTTTCTTTCTTTCTTTCTTTCTTTCTTTCTTTCTTTCTTTCTTTCTTTCTTTCTTTCTCTTCCTTCTTCTTTTTAACCTTTGGTTTCGGTTTGCACCCTTTTATCTCATCGTGGTTAACATTTTCAATATGGAAAGGTTGGAAATGATAATTACGTGGCCTAGTGGTGGGATTCAAATTTTTTTTACTACCGGTTCTGTGGGTGTGGCATGGCTTGGTGGGCGTGGCTTGGTGGGCGTGGCAGGGGAAGGTAACTGCAAAATCCTCCATTCTCTCCCTACCCCACTAACCTGCTTTCCAGCTCCGTTCTCCCATGCAGGGCAACCAAAGGAGACCCAGCCGATCAGCTGGGATTCAATGGGAGGCAGAGGAGAGATGGGGTTGGTGGGGCCAGTCAGAGGTGGCATTGGCTGGTTCTCCAAACTACTCAAAATTTCCACTACCGGTTCTCCAGAACCGGTCAGAACCTGCTGAATCCCACCTCTGACTTGACTCCAAGTCAGGGCAACAGTCCTAAGTAGATGCTGGTTGCGAAGCACCCAAATTTTAATCATGTGAACCTAGGGATGCTATGACGCTGCAAGGCATTGTCATAAGTCACTTTTTTTCAGTGCCATTGTGACTTTGAACGGTGACTAGAAGAACAATTGTAAGTTGAGGACTACCTTCATAGCTTCCAGTCTTGGTCTGAAAAGAAAGTTTGGTTCTGCAAGTTCTGGAGGAGGCAGAAGTCTTGTGTGTTTGCATGTTTTTAAGAGAAGTAGAAGAAGCTAAAGCAGGGGTGTCCATAAGACTTGGGGCTGGGAATTCTGGGACTTGAAGTCCAGAGGTCTTAAAAGTTTCCAGGTTTGGGCACCTTTGACCTAAACTGGCTGGGGAATGCTGGGAGTTGAAGTCCACAGATCTTAAAGTGGCCGAGATTGGATACCCCTGACCTAAAGAGTAGAGAGCAAGAGAAGCTTGGGAGAATAGCATATACTGTATGTATCTTAGGAAGATGGTTGGATGGTTGAGAGGTCTTTGGCTGGCTAAGGCTGGCCTCACATTTCCACCTGCAACGAGAGTAGATGGTTTCAGTTCTAGGGCCACCAGGTCTCCTTCTCCAGGAGAGAAGCAACCTGAAATTAAGGAGAAGCTTCCTAACAGTGAGGACAATTATCCAGTAGAACAGCTTGCCACCAGAAGTTGTGAGTGCTCCATCATCACTGGAGGCTTTCAAGAAGAGGCTGGACAGCCACTTGTGTGAAATGGTAGAGCATCGCCTGCTTCAGCAGTGGGCTGGGCTAGACCTCCAAGGTCCCTTCCAGCTTTATTCTGATTGATTGAGATTCCCGAATTTCCTGGAGGAAGAGATGTGGTAGCCTCAGACACCTTTGCCTGCAGAAAACCTTATTGGCGGTGGGTATAAGAAAGGGGACCTTCTAAGGAGACCCATGAGCCAGCAGCTCATGAACCTACATCCTGCCACATCCCACCTTGTTGGGAATGCCCATCATTGGTGTCATCTCAATGATGCTTTGGAGGAAGGATTTTCGTCCAAGAGGGAGCAGGTTTCTCGTCCTGTCAGGAAATCAATTATGCACAGTGCCTCTGTGCTCTGTCTGTGCACTTTTCTGTTGAGTTTTACAATTCTCCTCCCCTTCCTCTGACTTATAAATAGCCATCACAAAAGCGGGAAGCAACAGCTCCCTGCATTGATGGAAATTTATAGCACCGATTGGGACCAGCCAGATCAAGAAGAGAAGCAACAGTGGATCTAATTCCTTTGGGCTTGGACTGGCTGCCTTTATCTGATCGGTTGGCTTGGCTGGGGTCAATCTCCATGTTTGCTTCTCCTTTGAAGTTTCCTGGAGGAAAAGGGGGATTTGGGGAGGGGAAGGCAATGCAAACAGGAGGAGAGATGCTTTGATAAGGAGATAAGGGCCCTGTTGGGCTTCCCTGCCTGATGAAAGCCAAACGTATTTGTGTCTGGTTCAAATAAAAAGAGAAGCCATGTGTAATAGGAGCTGGTGGATTAAAGCAGATCACCCTGCAGATTCCGAAGCTTCTTTGCAAGTTGTCCACACTTGCAACCATCGCCGGTGCTCATGGAGCATGGCTGGCTGGGGAACTCTTGTCCTGGTTGACTGAGGATCTCTGTAGACATCTGTGGAGTTGAAGCCCACAGCTCTTAAATTCATCAAGGTTGGACACCCTTGCTGCATAAGGGGGTGGGGGGATTGTGCTGTCCCCTATATCTGACCTAAGGCATCTGAGAAAGGGTTACAAGAGTTGATGTTGGAGGATTCTCTGTGCGACCCATTAAAAGTTGAGTGCCATCTTCTCATGTAGTTCTCACTACAACCTTTGGGGCACTGCCCCAAGTAAAGGACCGCTGGCAATCATTGGTTGAATTGCTCAGAGTCCAAATTTTAAATACAGGTCGCTTTGTATTTACATTATCCTTTTTCAACTTCATCCTTTTTTCACATTCACCCAAAACTAACATCCATGGCTTCATAATGATCGTCGTGTGTGATTGATTACAAGTTCTGAGAACCTTCAGAATTCTTCTTCATGATATGACAGATTTGATCTTGTTCGGTGTAGCCTGCAGTATGAATAATGCAGCTGTGTTTTCTTAAACGGGGTTTAGATTTAGCATTGGTTTAGCCTCTCCTGTGAATGAATCCAGCTAGTGTTTCTTTGTCTTTCTATTTTCTGTCATCTACTACTCTAGTTGGTCTTTACCAGGAAAATGTTCCTTTACATCAGAGGTCTCCAAACTTGGCAACTTTAAGACTTGTGGACTTCAACTCCCAGAATTCTTCAGCCAGCAAAGCTGGAGTCTTAAAGTTATCAAGTTTGGGGACCACTGCTTTAGATTCTCACTCTTTGTATTGTCTTGGATTTCTGGTTTTGTGCCCTGATCCATGAAACCAAAGCATCAGAAAATTCAAAACTAATCTGCCCTTTGAAAAATTGCACCTTGTCAGGCAGAGGGACAGCAGTTTATCTGGCCAGATAACACACATTGATTCCTGATCATCATTGCTTTTGATCTGGGTGGTGGGGAACAAAATGTGTATTCTAGATTTATTTAGTCAGGGTCTCTGTGTTTGCCTTTCTCTTTCGAAAAGCCACTTCTATTTTCTACCAAGTTCCCCCGCAGCTCTAAGCTGATAGATGTGAAACTCATAAAACTTTGCCTGCAGTTTCAAATCCATTGGTAGCAATCCAGAATCATTAATTTCTCTTCCTGTAGCTCCCCTCCTCCATATCCTTGATCTTCCAAAGTTATTTTAAACTCCACGGGCCTTAAGCTCTGGCCTGCACTTTGGGGGGTGGGGGGAAGACTTCAAACAGAAAAGTCGCATGCACAAAAGTGGAAGGGGGCTGTGGGGGGAGTCTTGCCAAATCGTTCTCTTGGCTTAAACCAGCATGCTTGGGATGGAGGGATGCCAAAATGAACTGAAGAGCCCAAACGTGGGTTTATTTGTATGGTATGCATTGCAGTCGTGTTGGCTGCTTTTTTCAAGGCGATAGATCTCCTAGCTGCAACTTCCCAGAGCTTGATTTACGAAACAGAACCAGACCAACTATAACCAGGCTGTATATTTTGCACAAAAATGGAGGAGAATTCAACGTTTCATTGTGTTGCAAACTCTTCGAAGCTAGAGAGGAACAAGAACAGTTTTTACAGTCTTCCTTCCTTCCTTCCTTCCTTCCTTCCTTCCCTCCCTCCCTCCCTCCCTCCCTCCCTCTTTCTTTCTTTCTTTCTTTCTTTCTTTCTTTCTTTCTTTCTTTCTTTCTTTCTTTCTTTCTTTCTTTCTTTCTTTCTTTCTTTCTTTCTTTCTTTCTTTTCCTTTTCTTCAGCAGTCTGTCTGAGGAGGAAACACAGTCGTTCGGGCCAGAGATAAGAACTAGTCATGTGTGCAAATGAAAACCAAACAGAGATAGAAGGAGGCTTGTGTCAACCACGTGTGTCTACCCAGTGCAAGCCATTTAAGCTTCTGGCTTAACAAGAAAGCATTCTTGACATATTTTCGGCTGGAAAAGAACCACCAGATCCCAGAGTGTTTCCAGATTGCACCAGGCTCCTTCAAATGAGCTGTTTGTCCATATTTTGTCAACACCATTCCTTCATCCTTCAAGGAAGTTGGCCCTCAAGTGTGGTAGAACCATGTGGGGTCAAATTTGCAGAGGAAGGCGAAGCTGTTTTCTCCCTGTCTTCTTCAAGAGCCCTAAGGTCCTAAGTTCTTCCTAAGTCCTTCTTAAGTTCTTCCTAAGTTCTTCTTAAGTTCTTCCTAAGTTTCTCCTAAGTTCTTCTGAAGTTCTTCCTAAGTTCTTTCTAGGTTCTTCCTAAGGTCACTTCAAAAGCACGAGGGGGTCAAATGTGCAGTAAATGAAGGGGAACCACGGTTAAATGTTGGGGCTTTGGGTCAGGTCCAGATGGTATGTGAACGCATATGCCCCAAGTTGAGGATGGGCGCACCAGTCTGTGTTAGTAAGACGGGTGAGATTGAAATAACAGTTGTAAGTTGCCCTGAGTCGCCTTGTAGTAAGAAGGGCAGCAAACAAATATAATACAGAAAGTCTTTGACTTATGACTGCAACTGAGCCCAAAATTTCTGTTGCTAAAGTGAGACATTTGATGTGAGTTTTGCCCTGTTTCACTACCTTACTTGCCACAATTTTTAAATGAATCACTGCAGTTGTAAGTAACTTTTCTATTCTATTCCAATTTCTATTCTGTTCTAGTCCAATTTCTTTTCTCCTCTATACTGTTCTATTCTTATATGCTGCCTGGCAGCATCTTTGGGCAGTTGTGAGTGATGGCACCACCAGCCAGTAAGTAAATAGAAAAAAATAAAAGTCTAAATGGTCAGCAGGAATGTGCGGCCCAAGGCAGACCTTTCTCCAACATTGGTGAGAGATCGGAGTAGCAAAATGTGGATTGGCTTGGAGACAGGGGAAGGCTGGCGATGATCTTCGGAGAGAGCGAAGCCTGGCGTTTGTGCTGATGGCACCGGGCCAGGAAAGAGAGGGAGGTTCTTAGAAGAGAACACACGTTATGCCCACTCAGCAGATTGGCCCCATCTGCAGTGCCTATGGAGAAGAAAGAGGGGGCAGAGAGGAGAGAGACTTTCCTTTCCAAAGCCACAAAGATCTACAAGCAGGTGGAAAGCCTGGAGCTCCGTAGAGCTCACCTCGGTGGCTTTAACCGTTGGGTTGGGGTAGCAGCCAAGCGTAGCCAACGTAGGAAGACAGGGAAGCTTATCAAGGAGAGATCCAAGCTAGAACTAAGGAGGAATTTCCTGACCGTGAGAACAAGTAACCAGTGGAACGACTCGTCTCCAGAAGTTGTGGGTGTGTCATCACTGGAGACGTTGAAGAAAAGATTGGATGCCCGTTTGTCCAGAATGGACCATTTCTGGAGAAGACCTATTTGGAAAGAGCCCCATTTTCATGGCCTCTGAGGAAAGCAGCAGGGTAATAAAATATCTCAGACACAGTTGAAAAATGTTGAACTGAGTAAAGCTAAAAATTAGTATGTGGAAATGGATCTGATACTTTTAGCATGATTGGAATCCCACGTGAAGAGCTTTTCTGTAAAACCCAAAACCTGGATCTATACATACTGTATTCTGGGAACTAAAAGAAACAGAATAACAGAGCTGGAAGGGACCTTGGAGGTCTTCTAGTCCAACCCTTGCTCAGGCAAGACACCTTATACCAGTGGTTGCCAACCAGTGAGCTGGGAACCACTGGGGATCCGCGAGAAAATTTTGGTGGTCTGCCAAGAAATGTCCTCCCCAAGCAATTAATCCAGGCTGCGCGGGAACACAAGGCTTGCGTCCCTTGCATTGTGAACAACATGAGGTAGTGAGGGGAGGGGGGAAAGGGCGGAGGGGAGGAACTTACCCCACGTGCCTTGCCTGGCCGACCGGGCTGCTTCTTTCCACTTCTTTCTTCTTCTGCTTTTGGCTGCACGCAAGGACAGCAGCAAAAGTCTTTCTTTCTCTCCCCCAAACTCCGCCAGAAATGAGTCTTTGGGACCCTGCAAGGCCTCCTGCTCCAAGAGGCTGCACCAGCAAACACTAATTTCTGGTGGATTTTGGGGGAGAGAAAGAAAGACTTCTGCGGCTTCTGCTGCTTTCCTTGCATGAAGCCAAGTCTCTCTCTCTCTCCCCCTGAGAACGGAACTGGAAACAGAATCCTGCGATCCCAAATAAAGAACGATCGATCGGTAGGAAAACAGGGTGGGGAATTTTCTTGCAGACTTTTTTGGGGGGATTTTTCCAGGGTCTCTGGTCTGCGGGATTTAAAATTGTGAGTTTGCTGGTCCCTGAGGTCCAAAAGGTTGGCGACCCCTGCCCTAGACCATTTCAGAATAAATGGTTGTTCCAATCTCTTCTTAAAAACCTTCAGTGATGGAACACCCTCAACTTCTAAAGAGAAGACGTTCCACCGATTAATCGTTCTCACTAACAGGAAATTTCCCCTTCCTTCTTAGATTAAAAGTAGTTTTAGATTCTTCTGTTACATCTACAATACCCCGTCTGAGATACCATTACTTCTTCTTCCATGGATTCACTATTTATGGCATTTATTCCATTTTTTGCACTGCTTTCTTGTTTTGTAAGGTGAAATCTTACTTCTTTTCCAAAGGAAAGAAAGAAGGAAAGTTTTCCAGGTGCTTAGATGTACACCTGAGCATTACTGATCAACCTCACTTTTTTCAATGTTTCCTTTTTCTAAAAGTCTCTGATCTCTTACACACTTGCTGTCCAAAGCCATCAGTTACAAATGGATTTTACCTGCTCTGAAATCCAATTCCACGGCCATTCAATTTTGAAATCTGTACGGAGAGTGACTTTAGAAGCAGGGACAAGAATGAATTGGGCCGGATAGAGAAACACGCTATTAAAAAAAATAAAATAAAATGCAAAACTGGAAAACTATCCATCTAAAGAATCCACTTTGCCCCCCATTTTCAACCCCGAGTCTGTGATCAGAGTGAAATTGACCCAACGATGCACAAATAGCCTTTCGGGCCTCTTGGAAAAGAATTGCAAGAGAAAGTTGGCATTTGAGGTTAAACGGCTTGAAAAACCACCGGAAATTATTTCCTTGGTCCTTGTGGTTGTGTGGCTTCCCCTTTCGCCTTCTGTTAGTGCTCGAAAAGAAGTCAAAAGAACACCCTGAACCTCAAAAGCAGCTTCTGGTTCTTTCAGCCAAGAAAGGATCTGGACTGTTTGCAGCTGGAACTCAATTGCCACCGAGACAGAGGTGGTTTTGCAGGCAGGGTGGAGACAAAATTCCAATTTTACCCTTTTAAAACTGAACAGTTGTGTGCAAAAGTCCCTTTGCTCGAGCACAGGCCTTCCCCACGAAAGAGGGGGAGATAATTTATTCCAGGGGTCTTGAACCTTGGCAACTTTAAGACTTGTGGACTTCAACTCCCAGAATTCCTCAGCCAGCTGGCTGAGGAATTCTGGGAGTTGAAGTCCACAAGTCTTAAAGTTGCCAAGGTTCGAGACTCCTGATTTATTCAACACACCTAAGCTTAATGGGGATTCCTCCTGTTTTTATTTCCCCCTTAGATTTCTAGCTGTTGGTCCTCAAGTTGTGATTTCTGAATTGTTTGGGAACAACAAGGTTGAAGCTGTAACTGGCCATGCAAACCTCCATCCATTTGGATAGCTATAACCATCATTCCTAGTTTGAGGTCACATTCCATCTTTCGTTTCTGGTTTAAAATGATAACCCGCCATCTCTGGAACTCAGTGAACATCCTGTATATAGGAAGTCCTTGACTTACGACTATTTATTTAAACAACCGTTCAACATTGGATGCAGTGTTGCAAGGGTGGTCTTACCAAGGCATTATAAAGCGGTTGTCAGGATTCCAGCCATCGCCCTAATTAAATCATGATTCTTGAACTGAATTTCAAAGAAACTTCAAAGGATTCATTAGAGGCGACATACTGGCACTACCCTGCGTGAAGCCAACTCTGGCATATATAATTTACAGTCCCCTGTGACCCCGTTTCCCCACCTCCCCTTGGATGTGTCATAAATCACATTCTCCAATTGAACATCTTCATGGGTTGGGTATCGTCATTCACTTTCTCCAATTAAATATATTTGTGGGCAAAAAGTCTGGTATTTTAGTTATCAATCTTTTAAAGATAAGAGTTGGAATGTACTTTCACTTTCAACTGCTCTTCCAGATTTCCTTCCTCCCCCCACTTTTTATGGCAACTACTAAAACAGGCATAGGAATGTTTTATGAGTTGACAGCGATAGCATCACTTCTCATGATCTGGATTCTGTCTTTCTGTTGATGCAGCCTAGGATCGTATAGGCTTTTTGGACAGCTGCAGCACATTGCTGGCTCCTATTTAAGTAATTGTCCACTAGGATTCCAGGATCCCTCTTGCAGTAGCTGCCCTTGAATTTCGCCTAGTCTGTACCTGTACACTGGGGTTTTCTTCCCTAGGTGTAAAACCTTACTTTTTTTTTCTACACCAAATTTCATTTTGTTAGAGAAGGCCCAGTGAGAGCTACCTGTGATTTTCCTGGAGGGAGAAAAATGCTGCCTTAAAATCCTTCCAGGTGGAGATTCTGAGCATGGAAGCTCGGCTGTTTGGCCTGCAAAACTGGGTTCAGGATCCAGAAAATAGCTTCCGCCTTATCAATTGCTCAGACGATTATAGCCACCCTTTTAATAGGAGCAGAGCTTTAAACGTTAAATTACATTTGTGCTGTGTCTGCAAGGCGAGAACGAAAACTAGCACACCACGCTGCAGCTTCAGCGAGATTTTCTTCCCTGCCAGAGAAAGCTCAAATGATCCGCTGAGATCCTGGTGGCTCTGCAATTTTTTTAAAAACTTCCTTCCTCCAGGGATCCTGTCCTTCTTTAGCATTACAGGGGAAACACACAGCGTTTGCCTTGTGGAATAAAGATAATTGCAGTTCCAAGGAAATCTCCTGATTGGGCCAAAACCATACAGCAGGTGGGTAAATACACCACACCAAGAGTAAACACAAGACATTAGAGTGGGGCTTCTCAACCTGGGCAGATTGAAGATGGGTGGATTTCCACTCCCCGAATTTCCCATGCAGCCATCTCCCAAAAGATGGGAGAATTCTGGGAGTTGAAGTCCACGAGTCTTTAAAAATGGCCAAGGTTGGACATCCCAGGGGTAGATGCTAACTTCTCAATGGTTGCTAGAATTCTGGGAATTGAAGTCCACCCACCTTCAAATTGCCAACGTTGAGAAACATTGCATTATGTCTAATGTGGCTTAGCCTGTATTAAAGGGGAAGACTTCTTGCTGGATGACTTGGAGGGTCTCAGCCACAATCCTAGAGTGGGGGCATCTTTTGCAGGTCTCTCTTTAATATTAGCTGCTTATTTTAATTTTGATAGCACAGGTTTGATATGGAAAGCACTTGCGAAGGCCCTGGAGCTGATTCTTCCTTGGCAGAGTTTAGGAGTGACCCCAAACATTTCCATTTAACTGTTTAAAAAAATGTTTTTAAGCTGAATTCTAAGAATTTTTCAATGCATTGCATTATGTGACGTCGTTTAGAGCATGTTGGCTGAGGAATTCTGGGAGTTGAAGTCCACCAGTCGTCAAGTGGCCAAGGTTGGAGACCCCTGATTTAGAGCTACTAGGGGAATGGATGATCTTTAAAAAAACAAACAAAAATGATAAAACACAATTGAAGAATGAAAGGGAACTTCATTTAGGGATGCCAATTTTGGAACAGGTTACAAAATCTGTTTTCTGGGGAGAAAGTTTTGCAAGTTGGAGCTGCTGAAAGATGCTTGTTCCTTTGGATGTTTGTGTTTGAAGGCATGCCAGTGGCTTCTCTTGCAAAGGACGCTGCATCAAATATTAAACCCGGGAATGTGATCCCTGGGAACAGAAGGCGATCCGGTTACGTTACTCCGAGCCGGGAGAGGCCTTTGTTCAGAAGAAGAGCCAAATGTTAAAACCAGGTCTAAAGAGATATGATGCAAAGCAGGTGGGAGAGAGGGGACTTACTGCAAGCAAGCTCAGCAATTTCCATCCCTGAGGTCACCGTGGATGAGGAAAGGCCAATCAGAAATAATGGAGGAACAGAATGCAATACTGGGCCATTATATTTGAGCTTTGGAAATCATCTTAACGGCATTTAAACTGACATTCTTCTGTCTTCAGGTCTGGACAGATGAGCCGAGTTCAAGTATCCTACTTAGATAGACAGAACTGACTCATTTCTGGCTCAGGATATGGTGTAAAAAAACCAGCCTAGGATTTGATGAGTTTATCCAGGTTGATTCAGCACAGCAAGCCATGATTTTAAATAATTTATACTTTGTTTATTTGTATTTTAGTTGACCGTTCACCGCCCTGAGTCCTTCGGGAGAAGGGCGGTATATAAAACTCAGAAATAAATAAATAATAAATAATAAATGATTAATTGCACCATGGATGAGCGTGTGGTACGACACAGCAAAAACAAACTCAGTTTTGCACTCAAAACAAACTCAGTTTTGTTGGTGGTCTTCAACTCCTAGAATTCCCCAGCTGGCATGCTTTAACATGCATGGACTTCAATTCCCAGAATTCCCCAGCCAGTGAACTTTAAGGGATGAACTTCAATTCCTAGAATTCTCAAGTCAGCAAACTTTAAAATGGGTGGACTTTGAGAACCAGAATTCCCCAGCCAGCAAGGTTGAAAAACACTTGCTTTAAGGCCTAACTATCTCCTCCAGAGACTAAAAAATAAGAACAAAATGGAAACATTTTGTTTCCTCCAAAATTTCCCGTTTTGGAAACAGAAACAGCCCCAGATAAATAAATAAAGGCCGTTAGGTAAACATGTAGGGCCCACATAAGATACTACGAAATATATACACCTCCAGCTGTGCAGATTTGTGTTTTTAAATCAGGTATGTTCACTTTCAGATCGGAACACTCCTGGAAAATAAAGTGAATTCTGGAAATGTTTTGAACCCCCAGGCCTCTTGTACTTCCTGAGCTCCGAAGCAGGTTTCCTGTTGTGGCCCCAGCCCTTTCCTTCCGGGCAATTCACACAGAGCCGGCCGTTGCAAACAATAGAGGCAGAAAGTTTGCAAGGCTTTTGTTCGCATTTTGGATTAATATAGTATCTAGGATTGTATATAAAGCTATGCCAGGATTCAAATGCTGTTCTAACTTCAATGAACTGTTGTAAGTGAAGGATGAACTGTATCTAATAACAAGGCAGCGTTACTCTATCTTATGGGGAAAAGGTGGCATTTTGCATTTTTCATGCTTTCAAGCATTATTCTTTTGATTTCCTTTCTATCCAAGCCTTTATTTCTCAGGGCTCACAAGACGGGGGGGAAAAAAAACCTGGTATGTGATGAAAACTACAGCAATTGTAATAACAGAAGAATAGCTGCTGGGTCTGCTTTAATTTAGCATGACCTAAATTTGCTCCCGGAATGGGTAATTTAGCTGCAAGACGATCTCCGCAGGATTATTTGAAAGTTAGGCGTGATGAACAGCCTGGCAGCCATGTATTAATCACAACTGGGCCCTTCTTCCCCACGTTTTTGCCCAGAGAGCCTTTCGAGCTGGGCCAGGTGGGGCCGGGCATCTGTGCCGCTTGGGCAGAGTTCCCTTCCTGTATTTTAACTTTCGATTGCCAGGTTTTGCAAAAGAACAGAATCTGTATCTTAATTTGGGTTTGTGGGGGGGCAGCGTAAGACTGTTGGGTCGGTTGATGTATTTATTTTATTTATTTATTTGATTTGCCAATCGCTTGCAAGATAATAGGTATAAGTAAAAACATAGTTATGAATACATGGATTGGGTACATTTAAGAAGAATAAAAGAAACAATAGGACAGGGACAGTAGGCACGTTGGTGCGCTTATGCAGGCCCCCTACAGACCTCTTAGGAAAGGGGTGAGGTCAATAGTAGACAGTCTAAGGTTAAAGGTTTTGGGGTTTGTGGAAGAAACCACAGAGTCAGGTAGAGTATTCCAGACATTGACCACTCTGTTGCTGAAGTCGCATTTCCTGCAATCAAGTTTGGTGCGGTTAACCTTGAGTTTGTATCTATTGTGTGCTCTTGTGTTGTTGTGGTTGAAGCTGAAGTATTCATTGACAGGTAGGATATTGCAATGTATGATTTTATATACTATACTTAGATCGGACCGAAGGCGGCGTAGTTCTAGGTTTTCTAGGCCTAGAATTTCGAGTCTGGTGGCATAATGTATTCTGCAACGAGTAGAGGAATGGAGAACTCTTCTTGTGAAATATTTCTGGACTTTCTCAACTGTGTTAATATCAGATACGTAATGTGGGTTCCAGACTGATGAGCTGTATTAGAGTATTGGTCTTGTAAATGTTTTGTATGGTCTGATTAGTAGTGTGATATTACCAGAGAAAAAACTACGTAGGATTAGGTTAACAACTCTTAATGCCTTTTTGGTTATGTAGTCACAGTGGGCTCTATCACTTAGATCATTAGAGATGAGTATTCCAAAGTCCTTTATAGAGCTTGGATCATCGACAAAGTCTTGACTATTCAGCCTGTATTTTATTTTCTGATTCTTTTTGCCAATATGTAAGATAGAGCATTTATTTGTTGAGATTTGAAGTTGCCATTTGTTTGACCATTCTGATACATAGTCGAGGTCTTTTTGAAGGGTAGCAGTATTGTCTGTGGTGTTGAATAGCTTTACATCGTCAGCGAAGAGAACGCAGTTGCTCTTGATATGATCACAGAGGTCATTTATGTAAAGTATGAAGAGAGTTGGTCCTAGAACACTGCCTTAGGGGACACCACTGTTGACAGGTACAGATATCTGATTTTGTTCTGCAACCCAACAAGACAGAGACAGACTTCAGAGAGTAATTAGGACTGCAGAGAAAACAGTTACTACCAACCTGCCTTCAATCAAGGACCTGTATACTGCAGGAGTCAAAAAGAGGGCTGTGAAAATGTCTACAGACCCCTCACATCCTGGACACAAACTGTTTCAACTCCTTCCCTCAAAACGATACTTTAGAGCACCCAGAACAACCAGACACAAGGACAGGTTTTTCCCGAACGCCATCACTCTGCTAAACAAATACTTCCCTCCACAGTGTCCAACTATTTACAAAGTTTGCACTACTATTACTATTAATCCTCCCATCCTTTCTTTCACCCATCTCCTCCTACTGTGACTGTATGACTGTAACCTTGTTGCTTGTATACTTACAGTTTTTATTGACTTCCTGGTATGATTTAATTGCTTATTGTACCCTATGACTATTATTAAGTGTTGGACCTGATGATTCTTGACTCTTGACGAATGTATATTTTCTTTCATGGACACTGAGAGCATTTGCACCGAAGACAAATTCCTTGTGTGTCCAACCACACTTGGCCAGTAAAGAATTCTATCGTTCTATTGGGGTAGGGCAGAGTTTGGGGCTTTAAAAGCAACCCTGGATCACCCTAAGCCAGGAGTCTGCAAGCTTAAACCCTCAAAGAGCCATTTGGACCAGTTTCCCACAGAAAACACCGGGAGCCTCAAACCCTGGGTGGGCGTGGCCAACTCAATACCACTCCCACCCAGTCACATGACACACACACCCTGCCATGCTTTGTGGCTCCCAGTGTTTTCTGTGAGAAATGGGTCTCTCTCTCTCCCTCTCATTTCTGTTTTTTGTGTTTTACCTTCTCAGGCATGGCAAGGAGTGCCTGGGAGGGGAGGGCGAGGGGCAGGGCCAGCCAGTGGTGAGATCATCCAACAAAGGGAGCCACAGCAGACGGCCCAAAGAGCCTCATGCGGCTCCAGAGCCGTGGGTTGCTGACACCCTGTTTATGGGAAGCTGGGGTAGGAAAGCTGGCAGAAAGGCATTATTTAGACTTTGTCATGCCCCTGTCAGAATCTGATTTGGAGGGGGAGGCTGAGCAGCTGACAGGGAGTGGATGTGTGGCTCCATTGGCTGTGGAGGAAACTGGGGAAGGGCACCGTCCGGCTGGGCAGAGCAGGGAAGAGGTAGAGCAAGGGAGAGGGAATTCAGAGGAAGACCTAGGGCCCACCCCCTCTTCATCCTAGGGCACATAGGAACGGAGAAGAGAGCAACGTGGGTTGCATGGCTTACGGGGGAGGAAAAGGCCCTGATTCCCTTCATTAGCTGCAGCTGGGAACACAGTGTTTAAAAAGGGAAGCTGCACACAACAAACGAGAGCAAATCATGAGTTATCTGGTATTGTCAAGGCTTATCTGGGTTCCTGGCGTCTTCCCAAATGTGTGTGTTTTGCTGGCCTTTCCAGTCTGCAATTCCTTCTCCTGCCCTGTCCAGTTAATTACTGCAGTGTGGTTTGTGTGGATTTTTAGTTACAGTTTGTATGTACTTTGTTTTCGGACTGAATTTCCTTCCCTTAAAAACTGTTCCTGGGAGAGTTTTGTCCCGCAGCCGAAGGTAATTGGACATTGGGAGCAAAGTTGGAGGTATTAAAGGGATTTTTCTTACTTATGTGATTGTGTTGCCTTTGTGCCATGCCCCTTTGGGTCATCACAGACTTCCTTAGAAAGGAAGTTGTTTGCAACTGCAAAACAGCATCTCGTTTAGGAGACATCTGTTGTTAAGGCCTGCGGTGGCTGGGGAGGGGAGCGATTGAGGAGGTAGCCAGGCACTGGACGCTTTAAGAAAATCCAGAAAATTCATTTAGTGGCCATTCGAAGTTATGACGACACTGGAAAACAAGGGACTTGCAACCATTTTTTTGCATTTATGACCGTTGCAGCCTCCCCTATGGGCACATGATCAAAATTCAGACATTTGGCAAACTGATTCATAGTTATGACGGTCAGAGCGTCACCGGATACCCTTTGGCAACCTTCTGACAGGTAAACTCAACAGGAAAACCGGATTGACTTAACTGCTGTTACTAATTTAGCAGCTGCGGTGATTCACTTAACAACAGTGGCAGGAAAGGTTGTAAAATGGGTCAAAATTCATTTAACAACAGTCTCGCTTAACCACAGAAAGGTTGTTGCTCCATGGTGGTGGAAACTTGGGGACCAAATAGTTATCCTTTGGGAGGTTTGGATTCAACCCCTCTCTAACCCAGAGCTCCCCAAACTTGGCAACTTTAAAGGCTTGTGGACTTCAACTCCCAGAATTGGGGAATTCTGGGAGTTGAAGTCCACAGATCTTAAATTTGCCAAGGTTGGACACCCCAGTAGGCCATTCTGAGGTCCCTGTGACCAAACGCATGAAAATAAGAGAACAAGAAGGGTTGGAAGGGGCCTTGGAGGTCTTCTAGTCCAACCCCTTCCTCAGGCAGGAAGAAACCCTATAAATTTGGCAACTTTAAGACTCCCAGAATTGAAGTCCACCAGTCTTAAAGCTGCCAAGTTTGCGGGCCTGTGAGTCTAACTGGAGGTTCCTTCTGCCAGTCCTGGTCAGGGAAACCGCAGCTCAAGTGCTTTGCAAGCTCAGCTTCGGCGGAGGCGAAGTTTGGCCCAGGCTGGCCGGCAGAGGGGGCGGGCAGGCGGGCCAAGCGTTTGGGCTCCGCTCCTGCCAGCCAGCCAGCCAGCCCTGCCATGCCTGCCCAGCCTCTCCTCCCTCTTCCCCCTCCCCACCCCCGTGGCTGCTGATAGGCTCGCCCGTTCCAGGAAACTCTCTGCCCCAGTCCGTGCCAAGCTCCGCGGCCGGAACCAAAGCGCCCGGGAGGAAAGGGGGGGGGGAGGCGCGACCCCAGCGGAGGAGTCCAGGTGGGTCTGGGGAACGGCGGGGATGGTGGGGGGACACGCAGATGGCAGGGGCAGTGGGGTGTCATTGTAAGCGCGGGGCTCGGTTGGCAAAGAGCGCGATGCCCAGGGTGCCTTGTTTGCCCCCCCCTCCTTCCTTTTGGGGAGGGGGACATCACCATGCCAGCTGGGGGTGTGTGTGCAAAGCCTGGGGAGGGAGTGGGGGAAGGAGGGAGGGGAGAAGAGCAGCAGCGAAGAGGCGCTTCCATGCACCGTGCGCCCCCCCCCGCCCGGGCACCCTCTGCCCACCGGCCCTGCGGGTGGGAGAAGCGCCGCCGACCCCGGGGGAGTCGCCGCTCTCCAGCCCGGCCAGCCCCTTCCCGGCCCCGGGGCGGCGCAGCTCGGCTCCAAGCGGGGGCTCCGCCGCGCGCAAAAAAACCAGGCAGCCTCCGCTCGGCTGGCCCGGGTCGGGCTGGGTGGCTGCGCGCGCAGGGCGGCGGGGGGGGAGGAAGGCGGGGGAAGGCGGCGCCAGGGAGGGAGGAGGAGGAAGAGGAGGAGGAGCAGCGGAGCCCCCCCCCCTCATCCCAGCCACCGCCCCCCCCTCCGGCCCGGCCCCTCCGCGCTCCCGCTGCAGCCGCCGGACTGGGCGCAAAGTTGGTGGGCGCGCTCTGCTGCTCCGCCGCCGCCGCCTCCTCCTCTGCGCCCGCGTGCCGGGGATGGCGCGGGCTCCCGCGGCGTGAGATCCGGCGGGCGGGCGGGCAGCGGCGGCGGCAGCAACCGGAGGGAGGCTTGGGAGCCCCCCGGACCCGGAGCGGAGCCCCTGCGCGGGAGGAGGAAGAGGAGGCAAGATGTCCGCCCGAGTCGTCTCCGCCGCCGCCGCCTCCTCCAAGGTGAGCCTCCGCTCCCCTTCCCCCGCGGGGCCCAGAGGGCGCCTTGCCCAGCCCGGGGGCAGTCCCCCGCCCGCCCCTCGCGCCTGAGACCCCCGGAGGAGCCGCCAAGGGAGTCCGGGCGCAAAGCCAGGGGATGCCCGGACGGAGAGGGGCGCCCGGTTGGCGAGGGAGGGCGCATGTGGCAGGGACCCCTCCCCTTGGACTCCCCCTCCCCGGTGGGGTCTGACTTTCTTGGAGGGGGGGGGGTCCCTGCGGCTCTCCCCTCCCTCCCTGCCCTCCCGCTCTTCTCTGTACCTCCCCCCCCCCGTTTCCCTCCCCAACCTCCGGGACTCTGCTGGGAAAGTTTTGCAAGAAGCGGCGTCTTGGCGGGCGAGGCTGTTGCTGCCCAGCTTGGAGGCTTCGTGCTGGGTTTGCAAAAAGGAGGGGGGGGCAGGAGAAGCTTTTGCAAAGCGGGGAAGGAGGGGGGCGTTCAGATCGCCCGGGTGCCTCCTTTGCGGGAGGGGGGAGAAAAAGCCCCCTCCCCTCCCCACTTGAATTCCCAGGCACTGTTTTCCTAGAGGAAGTCCTTGTAGGATTGGAGCTTTTGTTGGCAAATCTGGCCTGGGGGGAGGATTTAGGATCTCAGCCCCTCCCTTCCCATCTCGGCCTTAATCCTCCCCCACCCTGGCCCCCTCTTCCCCAGTGAAGGCCTGGGTTTCCCCTGGGCTCCTTCCTTTGAAATCTGAGCAACATCTGCTCCCCTCTTGTTTTAAATCTGCGTCTTTGCAATGGGCTTATCAAGGCAGGAGCCCACTCTGGGGACCCTTCCCCACAAATCGGCCTGGGGATAGTGTTCAGAGGCCCTTCCACCCCCCTCTACAAAAGCTGTTGCTGTTGGGAGACTTTAACCCCCCCACTCCACCCCACCCCCACCCCCCCAACACACCATAGAAACCAATACACAATAACGAAGGGTTGTGGCAGGGTCCTTGAGTGTTGTGATCTGGGCTGTGAATGGAAATAGTGTGCAGTAGCACGTGTTGTTGTGGGCCCACAGGACATGGCCTTTCTCTGGAATTCCACAATGCTTGAAACCCAACCGACAGGTTTGCCAAAGCGTCTTGACAGACGGGATCAGCTGCCGCTTCTTCCCAGACCTGGTTGGGGTGGTTCCTGTGGGGGAAACACCTGCTCGGGCTCCGAAACAGGTGCCTCCTGCAATGCGCCGAGTTAGATGCCTGGCTTAGCTCCGGAGAAGGGCTTTTGCATGCCTGGAATATGCCAGGGAAGAAGAGGATTCCCAAAGGGATCCACCTGTTGGATGTGCAGCTTGGCTCTTCGGCTTGGCAGAGGGTGGGAAAAGAGGGAGGGGGTGTTAGTTGCTCCTTTACAGACCTGTGGAATGGCAGCCTTAATTCTGGGACTCTCTGACGGAGGGAAGCAGGGCATCCATCTCCCTCCAGAGTCGGCTTGGAGTGGCAGCTTAGCTCGGGGCCGAAACTCTGCAGTTTCGGTGTGATCTCATTGCTGTGTGCCTCCGTTCCCGATGCAGCAGCCTCCTGGGTTTGCAATTTGGCAGTCCTTCCTGGCATCGTGCGGGGGTATCTGGTGGCAGTCGCCGAGGCTCCTTCGCCAATAAATATTGGATCGGCTTTCCCGAGCTTATTTTTAACCTCCATTCATTGGGTGGATGGGCCCCCTTTGCAGAAAAAGCGAGATTTAGGCCTCAGTGGGGCTGCAGGTGTGGGGTCGGTCTGCCTTCCACCCCTTTCTTTTTCATTACTAAAACAACCACTTTCCAAACTCCCTTTGCCAACTCTTCAGGAGAGGAGGGGTCCGGAATCTAAACAACCATTTTCAGGAATTTTCTTCCTATAGAAATCCATGTGTTTATTCCTTCGTGGAGCAAACTGTGGATCAAAAACAGAAATCCAGACACTTTAAAAGTGTTTTGTAAATTCAAAACTTTTGCAAACACTGCCCCTTAGATCAGGGGGTGTCCAACCATGGCAACTTTTAAGACTTCTGCATTTCAGTTCCCCACCCAGCATGGCTGGCTGGGAAATTCTGAGAGTTGAAAGTCCACAAGTCTGGAAAATTTGCCACGGTTGGACACTCCTGCCTTAAATAATAAAAGCTGGTATTTTAACGGTCCTCCATTGTTTGGCCTGCAAGAATGCAGAGAGTTGGTAGCTAAGGGTTTGCTCCGGAAATGTGTGTGTGTGCAAGTGTGATAGGACCCAGGCCTTGCTTTGTAGCTTATTATTTTTGGCAGAACAATGTTCTTAGGCCTCCTTGTCCATTGTGCAGTGAGGGAACTGGGTTTTTATTAAAACGGCACTCGGCTGCCCAAGGAAGGAAAACAATTTTGAGCCAACTTTCTTTAAAGCTCTTTACGACTTTTTACTCTGCTTTGTGGCACACCCTGGTGTGGTGGTGTGTTTGTTTAAGCACTGTGTGTTGACCGTGTTACAGGAGTGCTTTGGGTCAGAGATGGGAAAAGCAGACTTTCAGCATAGCTGGCTGCAAAATTCTAGATGTCCAGAGCTGAAGCCAACATTTGCAAAAGTTTGTGTGGGTTCAAGTCATGGTGCAAAAGGAACCCCCTTTCCCCATTTTTT
This sequence comes from Bungarus multicinctus, assembly GCA_023653725.1. NCBI lineage: Eukaryota > Metazoa > Chordata > Lepidosauria > Squamata > Elapidae > Bungarus > Bungarus multicinctus. The sequence goes on from CM042843.1 coordinate 21,291,419, forward strand.
AAAGGACACATCATGAGCAATTTGAGCATTTGGTTCACGGAAAAATTGGTGAGGAACACACCTGCACACACACACACACGTGTGTGTATGTGTATGTATATTCCCTATTGGAGGTGGTTAATGGACCAGAATGAAAATCCCACATCCAACCCCATGATATTCTTTTTCTGGCTTTTAACTTCTTTAATGTTGGTTTATTTAACGTTTAATGTTTTATACCTCCGTTTTGATGATGCTTACAAGTCTGTTGTCAGTGAGATGGGAGGCATTTAAAATGTAATTAATTAATCATGGGGTGGAATTACTTCTTCCTAGTGCTGCCTTCTTGGTTACAAGACTGTCTGGCCGAGTAAATTTCATGCATTGTGTTGAATTTGGGCTTGGGGTTTACATTGTCCAAGCAAGAAGCTGTAAGGTCTTAGGCGCTGGGTTCTTTAGCTTCCCTTCATTATATTTTGGTTTTTTCTGGTTTTTTTCCCCCCTTTGTGCCATTGTCTGCTTTGGGGATGGCCAATTTGCTTTGCTTGCTTCATTCCCACTCGCTTTGGAGAAATATTAACCAACGTTGTCTTGATGTTCTTGAGATAAGGGGAAAAAAAAAATACTTCTGGTTGCTGCAGTTTGGAGCTCAAACAAGACCAGGCTCAGTAGGAGTGAAAACCACTAATTAATACTTCATTTTGCTTACGAGAGGGACGAGTCGGAAGTTCATCTAATTATCCGGGTTGGGTTTTTTTTTGCAGACTTGAGACGTAAGCAATCTTTATTTGGGAGCAACCTTGGAATCAATCTGTCAGGCGAGGCTTAATATAGTAGTTTTGTTGTTTGTCTATTGTGGAAACACAATTCAATTATTTATCATGGGATATGCTAATCCCACGGGATTTTAAGAGCCTGTTGGATTGGGACGGTCTTCAAGGTTGGGGTTTTTTTATATTATTATTCAAGGGGTATAGCTTGCAAACTGCACCTCTCCCAACTTTAGCCAAAAACCGGCAGCCTTAAAAAAACAAACAGTTTTCATCTGGAGAATATTTTACTTTGCACAACTTGAAATGAACGATAAAAGTTAAACAATTCCAGTTAAGGGCTGCATTTTTAATATCTCGGGAGGACATGCACGGCCTCCAGGTAGTCCTGTGCTTATCGCTGTTTGTTTAATGACCACTTGAAGGTGCAGTGGTCTTGAGAGAAATGACTTACGACCGTTGCTTGCACTTGTGACCATCACACCACTGCCAGAACCTTGGCAACCAGTTCCCATTGACAATCGATTGTGGGGGTTGTACAATCCAATGCGATTGGTGGCCTTTATTGTTGTTTTCCAACAAAAAAAAATACCCATTGGGGATGCTGGATTCACTTAATGTCCATGAAATCTGCATAAACCACCATCGTAAAAATTGTCGTATAATTGGGTCCGACTTGACTTATGACTGCAATCACCTCATGACAAAAATTCTGGTTGCAGTTGCCAGGCAGTTGAGTTTCTAGCAGCAAAGGAGCCCCTTGGTGGTCTGCAGGAGAACATTCTCCCACTCCCAGGTCAGAACAAACCAACAGTCCTTCTGGCAACCTTAATTAACAGAGTTGGAAGGGACCTTGGAGGTCATCTAGTCCAACCTCCCCATGCCCAAGCAGGAGATCCTAAACTATTTCTGACTGATGGCCGTCCAGCCTCTTCTTGAAAGCTTAATTAATAGAATTGGAAGGGACCTTGTTGGTCATCTAGTCCAAACCCCTTGTTGTTTTTTTTATTCAAGGGATACAGCTTGCAAACTGCACCCCACCCAGCAAGGAGCAGTTACACCTTAGGCTCCAAAAGGCACACATAGAAATATATGTTTAAGGATTTCTTTCCCACTGCTTGTAAACCGCTTCCTTTGTTTGATCTGAGAATTATTGTCCTCTCGTTGCGCTGAATTTGGGGGCATTCCTTACTGACCTCTGAGTTAAGACGTGTCCTTAAAACGGCCAGGCTCTTGCAAGGTTGAACACACCTTCTCCTAAAGACAGCTGTGCAAAAGTTCAGAGGTTCAGGGCCGATTTTAACTAGGTTGAACACGAAAGTGTTCATCTATCACCTGAGCCCGTGGATGTGCTTTGAGTACAATACCGCTTTCTCTTAATAGATAGATAGATGATTTGTCTTCCTTGGATCCAAGCAGAAGGAAGGGAAGTTCCTGCCACAGTTCTTAAGTGAATCAAGGCAGGTGTTCAGTTAGTAACATGCTGACTTTGCTTGTCAGAAGGTCGCAAACGGGGATCTGGGATGCTGCTACCATCGTAAATACAAGCCAGTCACCAAGCGTCTGAATTTTTACCGCGTGGCCATGGAGATACTGCAATGGCCGTAAGTAAAACGGTCATAACTCACTTTTTTCAGTGCCGTTGTAACTTGGAATGGTCACTACATGAACTAATGTAAGTCAAGGACTACCTGTAGTAGATGGTGTTTTTTTTATTGCTCTTTCCTCTCTAGCCTAGAATAGAGGTCTCCAAACTTGGCCGCTTTAAGACTTGTGGGGAGCCCTGGCTCTTAACCTGGGAATTCTGGGAGTTCAAGTCCACAAGTCTTAAAGTGGCCAAGTTTGGGGAGCCCTGGTGTAGAACTTTGGTTACTTGAAGTCGGGGTAGTGGCTGAACTGTGTGTGTGTGTAAAACGCTTTTGGCCACAGCGGTTGACTGTAAAGGAAATTAGCTCATGCAATATCAGCAATACAGTATTTTGAGTTGGGAGGGAACATTCAGTTGGCCCTGGTCCTACAACTGTGTGTAATAATCCATGGCTAGACGCAGAGCATCGATTGGGCCTTTGGCAAAACTTCGGGTCACGTTACATCCTTCCATTTTTTTTTCTTTTTTGCAATGGATTCCCACCCATGCCAGGCCAGGGAGAATCCAGGAAGATTTATGACAGTTGTAGAGATGACTCAGGCCCGTTTGAGACCCTGCCCAGAGAACCTACTCATCTGTTTTCTGGTTTGCAAACTTGCAGCAGCTCTGAATTTCCGGGTGGATAGACAGACTTGGGCGAGGAGTGAAAATAAACAGAGCAAGGCTGCTCAGTCCGAGAGGAGGGGTTGTTTTCGTGTGATTGGATTTGTGGAACCAGTTGAGAAAGAATGACAACATTGCAGTAGGTGTTGGCTTCTCTGGCCTGATACACCTGTGCCTCAGGTTTCTGTTGGATAGTTTGAGAAGCCAGATAAGGGGTTGGGTCACCAGTGATGTCTTCGGTGAAGAACTTCCTCCTGTGAGTTGGCAAAGGTCTTCCTTTGTAAGTGGCCTAGAAAGTCTCCCATCTTCGTTTTCTCTCCCAACTTAGAAAATGAATTTGGATTAATATGAATGATGCTTGGAATCAACACTGTTCACACATAATATGGATGTATATTAAAAATAAAATAGGGAGAGGAGGAGAGGAAAAGGGAGGAAAAGGAAGGAGAGGGAAGTGGAGGGGGGAAGGGAAGGGAGGGAAGGAGAAGGAAAGAGACAGAAAGAGATAGATTGTTAATGCAAAGTTGAAAATATGAGGAGAGGAGGAGGAAAGAGGGAAGTAGAGAGGGAAGAGGGGAGGGAGAGAGGGGAAGAGAGGAAAAGGAAAGAGGGAAGCAGGGGAGAAGGGGAGGCAGGGAAGGAGATGGAAAGAAATGGATTGTGGATGTAAAATTGAAAATACAATGTATTATAAAGAAAATGAATTTTGTAGAGGAGAGCCCAATGAAAAACCTAGGCTGGAATGTTGGATTGTGTATCTTGTGTATGGGGAATAACCCTCAAGATACAGGTAATCCTTGACTTAACAACATTTCATTTAGTGATGGTTCAAAGTTACAACGGCACTGAAAAGGTGATAGGATCCTTTTTCACACAACCTTTGTTGTATCGTCAACAGTCAGGTGATCAAAATTTGGCCATTTAGCAACTGTCTCCTATTTATGACCGTTGCAGCACCCCATGGTCAACGGACTCCTAGCTATGACCTCTGTAGGGTGCTGGGATCACGTGGTTACTTTTTGCGACTTTCTGACAAGCCAACTCAATGGGGAAGCCAGATTCACTTAACAACTGCGTTACTCGCTTAACAGTTGCAGTGATTCACTTACCCACTGTGGCAAAAAAGGTCATAAAATGGGACAAAAACTCCCTTAACAGCTGTCTTGCTTAGCAACAGAAATTTTGGGCTCGGTTGTGGCTCAAGATAGTACAGGTAGCCCTCAAAAGTTGAGACCTACCTGTACTTCCTTGATTCTAGATCAGGGGTCTCCAACGCTGGCAACTTTAAGACTTGTGGACTTCAATGCCCAGAGTTGAAGAGTTCAAACTCTCAGAGTTTTCTGGCTGTTGAAGTCCACACACCTTAAAAGTTGCTAAGGTTGGAGACCCCTGTTCTAGATGGAAGCCCTGAAGATTTTTCTTGAATGCACCTGGGGTTGATCCAATCAACCCATAACTTTTAAAGCTGTTGACTCTGCAATTCCTGTGTTTCCCTCCTCAGATGTAAAATCTCTTGGCATCCAACAATCCTTAGCATTGAACCTCATGAGATTTGCAAGAATTGGCTCAGGAGAGGTGACTCCATCTTGGGAGTTTGGCAATTTTAAATACTTGTAGCAGGGGGGAAAAGCTTAAAATGTCAATTTTATGGGACACCAAGGATTGTTGGAATATTTCTACTTACCGCTATAGTGGGTGAGAATCTGTAGCTTGCTACAGCTTTTAATTTTTTAAATACAGTTTTTCAACGGTTTTCAGGAGACTTTGGGGTAGGATGTGACTTTTTTACTGGCATGATTAATGGCCGTAATAATTCTTGTGCTTAGAGTGGATTAGGCTAAAAGATTATTGCTTTTTTAGGGGACATTTAATAAATTTAGGAGATGTAGGCCAAGATCCTACTGCTTGTAGCAATCGGGCTTCGTTTCTTACGACTACCAAAACGAGGGCTTGTTTTGAAAGAAAGGATTTTAATTAGCAAGGTGTACAATTTCTGAGAAGTAAACACGGTGTGGATGAAAGTGGAGAATTTAAGGAGAGTGTGTTGTTTGTTTTTAAACATTAGTTAATTTGTACAAATCAAATTTTGTTTGAATTATTGAGTAATTGCAGCAAATCGTATTCCCTGCTCTTCAAACAGATTTTGCTTACAGTCCTTAATTTACTGATGATAATGCTGAATCTGCACATGGCAACAACTTTTATCTTCTTCTTGTTCATCAAATCTGATCAATTTCATATTTCCTGTGGGGTTTACATTTTGGGAGTCAAGAGTGTTGAGTACAACTTGCTTCCACTGCCTTGCCTCCCATGTCCTAGATTCCAACTTTTATCCTTGCTGTCTCTTTTCATTCACATCGATTCTTAGAGATTGGCAGGCAGAGATTCAAGACAAAAATCTCGCTAAGTTAATTTTATTATAGATACTAAAAAGACATAATGCAGAAGAAAAACTTCCTCTTCTGCCCTTAGTTTCTTGTGGACCGTAGAACGATCCTTCTCATTGGAAGGACCCAGTTGGCCTTTTTTTGCATGGTCTTCTTCATGGACCAGTCTACAGCTCTTTGTTCTTCCCTTCATTGTATTGTCCCTGTATTGGACATGATGGAAGCTTGACGAGTCTAATGATGCATGAGATATCACCAGAAAAAGATGAGGAATCTGTGAGAACTTCTGCTGATTGAGAAGAATTGCCTTTGAAAGTGACTTACATTTTGGTTGGGACTCTAACTTAAACTGTGGGACTTTGTAAACATGGAGATATGGGTAGAATGAAAATAGACCCGTCAATAGGAACAGGGAAATCTGGGAAAGGACTCCTGATCAAGTGCAGAATACTCTTAGCCATCTTCTCTTGATCTTCGGTATCACGTCATCCAAAGCCATAATAGATATTTTGATTTGAGTGGAATGTGGAGTATAATAAACCCAGCTATTGTGGTTTCCATCTTGTGAAGATCCAACCAAAGCTATTTGTGTTTATGTATGTGTATGTGTGTTTAAGAGCATTTGAGATTAACTTCTTAATGTAACTGGATCCAGTGTTTCTCCTGGGCACTTTCCAAACTGTGGGAAAATCTTTTTTTTTTTTTTTTTGGTCTTTTTTAATCAAATGTTTTGTCACATTTACAAGAAACAACTCCTGCAAGTTAAAATACGACCTTTATCCCTTATACTGGAAAGATTAGAATACATTTCAACTTAGTCATCATTAATGCCTGGTTCTCAAGCACATCGTAGTGTTACTCACTTAACATTCCAGAAATCCTTCCCGTTCGTTGCCCGTGGGAATAAAAACTTGGATTTGAAAAGCTCTCCCTTTGCGAGATGTGGTCATAAAACCAACTCCAGTTGTGAATAAAAAGACCTGGCCCATTGCAGGTTTTACCAAGTAGGGTATGTGGTTGAAGTTAACTTGGCATTTTTATGGAGCGACTTGATTTAACCAGCATGCGTCATTTTCAACCAGATCCCAACAGGGAGGGATTAAAGAACTCCCATCTCCATGTCTTACACCCATGTGGAGAATTATAGAATAATGGGGAGAGGAAGGACTGTATCAAAGTTTTGATCCTATGCTGGCTTCAGCGCTGAATGAAATTAGGAAGGAAACACATGACCTGGTTGGGTTGAGAATTTAAGGCGGGTGGACTTCTCAGATTTTCAGTGCCTTGTGTTAATCGAAGTTCATAGTGGGGTGTTTTGCTTTGATTCTCATTTTTGTTCTCTGTGTTACTGAGTTCTCCTGCCAGTTTCATGATCACAAAGGTCGGAGTTCAGTAGAACAGTTGTAAGGCAATGGAATGACATTTAATTGCTGGTGGCCTAGATAAGCGATGACAGAACTTGGAAAACAGAGCAGGGTTGAACTTCCTGTATAACTCTTGGAAGTCCCAAGTTTGTATGATGACAAAACAAACCCAACAAAGCTGAAATAAACAAGGAACAATCCACACCTGTATTGTGGTTGCAGAAATGATGTGACATGATCCTTGGGAGTTAAGGTTCATCCTAGAGTAGACTTTATTTTGAATGCTTTTACCCAGTCTTAAAATGAAGATGGTTTTGAAGCTTTCTTGAGTGGATGTACCAGAGATTTGCAATCACCATGGCAATTTATGGAACACTTCTACACCTGTTTACCCAGAAGTAAACCCACAAAGCCCAGTGGGACGTACCTACAGGTAAGTGTACGTAGAACTAGGGGCCTTGGGGAATGCAGCAGCTATTTTAATGTTCTGCAACTAATAGCAAGAAAAAGATTTAGCTAGCTATTCTTCTTGGGGGCTGCAGGGTTGATTCCCGTTGGGTTGAGCTGCCCGTGAAGCTGATCCCTTGCCCTGGGAGGAGGTTGGAGGTCAGGAAAGCCAATCATACGACTAAATTCAGCAGTCAGGAAAGTTTGGGAGAAGGTCTTAGGTTGAATTTCAAGGGAGCTTTGTTTCAAACTCCACTAACTAATGCTGCTCCTAATTTCCACAGAGCGTTGTTAGAGAGGAGTTAAAAATATTCCAATAATCTTATTTCTCAGGGGGGTTGGAGAATTTTAATAGGATGTTTTCCACCAACACTAGATGTATTCTCTCTCTCCAGGGCATGTTGGAGAAAAAGCAGGGTGGAAAATGTATTGAGAGCTATAGGGACATGAAGATACTCTTAAAAAGCAGGAAGGGTAAAGTCCATCCAAGTGAAGAAAAAAAAAAACCTCCAAATTATTGGTTGTAAATTCAGATCTATTGTATTATTGATGGTGGAGAGTATAGCATTTATATATATATATATATATATATATTTGTGTTTGTAATTGAAGTTGTGTAAGATGGGCTTGTCTTTAGCTGCAGACGGTTGGATGCAAGATTAGCTGTTCCTTGGAAGAGCCTCTTCTGAGTCATCCATGAATGAAGATTTTTGTCTGGGGCCACCAGGCAGTGCAAATCTTGTAGATCAGATCAAGTGGGTCATTGTTTTGGATGTTGGATCAGGTGGTCCTGAGTCCATGTGAGATGCGCAGCTTAGGGATAAATTCAGCTTCATTCAGTTTTATCGACGTTGGTCCTAGCAAGGAATTCTGATTTTTTCCCACCCAAGAATCAGAGAAGTTTTCAGAAAATGTCTGTGTTGAACTCATAAGCAGGAAGCAAAACAGGAACACAAAAGAAATATAAGTTGCAACATTGTCTGGATATATTTATTTTGTGGTGCCTTGCTGAAGTGTTTATTTGTCTTGTTGTGTATTGCTAAAGTAGACGCATTGCCCCTAGTGCTGTAGTGAAAGAAAGGTGCTTAAGGCTTGTTTTGTTCCTCAAAAGCTGTGTGAAATGAGGCAAAGTCCTTGTTAGCACAAGAAATTCCTCAAATACTTGTCCAGTGTATTCAGCTCTGTGGAATCAGAACTTGCTTTCTAAAAAGATTCGGTCTTGAGTTCATTGTTTCCTTGCTTAATTTTCATTGGCTTTGGGCAATGCCAGCTGGTTTCGTCACAAAAGAGGCCACTGTCAATGAAAAGCTACGAAACACAAACTTTATCAAACTGTTGCAAAGTAGAGATAAGGGTTTCTTGTGACTTGGAACCAGAACTTTAGCCAAAAAACGGCGGCCTTAAAAAAACAAACAGTTTTCATCTGGAGAATATTTTACTTTGCACAACTTGAAATGAACGATAAAAGTAATACAATTCCAGTTAAGGGCTGCATTTTTAATATCTCGGGAGGACATGCACGGCCTTGGTGTAGTCCTGTACTTATCAATGTTTGTTTAGTGACCACTTGAAGGTGCAGTGGTCTTGAGAGAAGTGACTTAACGACCGGTGCTTGCACTTGTGACCATCACACCACTGCCAGAACCTTGGCAGCCAGTTCCCATTGACAATCGATTGTGGGGGTTGTACAATCCAACGCGATTGGTGGCCTTTATTGTTGTTTTCCAACAAAAAAAATACCCATTGGGGACGCTGGATTCGCTTAATGTCCATGCAGCCTGTCATATAATTGGGTCTGGCTTGACTTATGACTACAATCACTTCATGACAAAAATTCTGGTTGCAGTTGCCAGGCAGTTGAGCTTCTAGCAGCTAAGGAGCCCGTTGGTGGTCTGCAGGAGAACATTCTCCCACTCCCAGGTCAGAACAACCAACAGTCCATCTGGCAACCTTAATTAACAGGGTTGGAAGGGACCTTGGAGGTCATTGAGTCCAACCCCCCCTGCCCAAGCAGGAAACCCTACACCATTTCTGACAGAGGGCAGTCCAGTCTCCTCTTGAAAGCCTCCAGTAATGATGCTCCCACAACTTTCGAAGACAACTGTTCCGTTGGTTGATTGTTCTCTCTGTCAGAAAGTTTCTCCTTATTCCTAGGTTGAATCTCTCCTTGTTCAGTTTCCATCCATTGTTCCTTGCCTGGCCTTTGGGTGCTTTGGAAAATAGCTTGACCCCTTCCTCCTCTCTGTGGCAGCCCCTCAAATATTGGAAGACTGCTCTCCTGTCTCCCCTGGTCCTTCTCTTCACTAGACTAGCCATGCTTCTGCGGGATGATGCATCCTTGCAAGCAGCTGAAGGCATCCAGGAGAAGGAGAAAGATGGACCCTCATCCGGGGCCACCTAAGACGCGGTTAACGGAAGCCAGGGTTGGATAATGTATGGGAAGTGCTTCGATGCTTGAAAGCCTCCTCCAAAGGTTACACTCGATTCTTAAAACTGAAGAAAAGACTTTGCTTTTCAGTGCAAGGAGTTGAGTCTTGCTGTAAGGAAGGGGAGATCCAAACATGTGTTTCCTGTCCAATTTTTTTTAAAAAAAATTTGTTCAAGGATTTTTCTGCCTTAGAGATGTTTTTTCGGCAATGGGTCTATAGTTGGGTTCTCCAAAGTGGTCAGCATTGTCCTTCAAGGTGACGGGCAGATCCAAGGGTCGAAGTTGTTGTTATGGCATTATTATTATTCGTAGTACTATTAGTCAAAGTTGTATTTATTAAGTTATTTTCCTCTGATCAGGGTTTGGGGAGGGAGTGATGAACAATCTGAAACTTCTTGAAAGGGATGTACGCCTGATCTGAGCCCTGATCTAGAAGGATCTCCTCGTCTTCGCTCTTTTAAGTCCATCCTCCTGGACTCCTCCTCCTCTTCCTCCTCCTTGCAAACCCCAGTCCCATCTAGCCCTGAAGATGTTGCCTAATTGGGTCATGAAATGGTATAGGAAAACCAAGTTCAGAGAACCCCAAGAACCCCACAGTCTCTTCCGCCTCCTCATCGTTTGACTCCTCCTCTTCTTCCTCCTCCTCCTCCTCTTCCTCCTTCTCCCCCTCCCCAACCCTCCATTTACTGCATTTGCTTCTCTTTCAACCTCTTGCAAACTTTGTTTTTAAAATTATATTTCTTCCAAGCTTCTACTGCTGTAATTACAGATCTGGAAATACCATGGTGTCCAGCTGGCCAGAACTGCAAAGATGGCATTTCTCAGCTGGCACTAGAGATGGTCTCTTCCTACGTCATCTCAGAGCACAACTAGATTGAGCGTTTGGTCGTCACCAGCCGGGAGAGGCAGAGCTTGCCATAAAATCTCTCCTTCCCTCGACTCCCCTCCTTCCGAAAAGACCCTGTCAGCCCACCCACCCACCCACCCACTCCCACACAACCCTGGGTTGGCTTATCTCTGGCAGCTGCAACATTGTCAGTCTGCGCTGAGCCAAAAAAGAAACCTTGGAAGAGTTGATTCTCTTGTCTCAAATTCTTATTTTATTTTTCCTCCCAAGGTTGGAAGGATCAGGGGGCAGCGAGGGGCTGTTTGCAGAGAAGGCTGAACTGTGTTCCATTGTTTCGAAATTGGGGTTAGCTGGGCCAGGAAAAAAAGAGAGAGAGAGAGAAAGAGACACACAACACACACACACACGCCTCCAAAACATTTTCTTCTTCAATAAATACAGGGTTCTTTTGCTAAGCCCAGGGATCTCCAAATGGATTCTGGGAGTTGAAGTCCACAAGTCTTAAAAGCAACCCAGTTTGAGTGTTGGATCTACAGCTCCCTTTCTGGCTGTTTTAATTGCCTTCAAAAGATGGGTGTTGTAGTCCCAAAGCCCAGGATGCAGCAAGCCTGGGATGTAAGGAGCTTGGGGGGTGGTGTTGGGATTAAAGCTTAATCTGTCTTAATTTGCCAGACAGGAAAGACCTGGTCTGGGAGATGTGGATCAAGCTAATTCCACCAAGTCTGCGTTTTGCTTTGTGGCGAGTCTCTTCGTTAGAAAAATCTGGTTTAATTGCACCCAAAAAGTTGATTGAAGTGACAGGATTTGAGAGAATTCCAACATTTGAACAAATTCTGGATTCTGAGACTGCAAGGTTTATTATTACTATTGTTGTTATTATTATTATCATCATCATTATCATCATTATGTTTTGTTAATAATAATAATAGTAATAATAATAATCTTGAATGAGATTCACAGCCTTTGGGGCTGGTTGGTAGCTCAGCAGCTCGAGTCCTAATCAAGGACCTAGGAACTGTTCAGGTAGCATCAGAGGATGTTAGCTGCTCCAAAAGGGTGGTTTTTTTGTAGAATCAGGGTATTCAAGTCTTGATAAATTCAGAATTTCCAAATAGTGAGGTAGCCCTTTAGGTATTGCTTCAACAGCTCCAATCACAATTGGGATAACACACGATTTCTTTTTCCAAAGTCGCTCAACTTCAATTTGTAAGTCCCGATACTTTATGATTTTTTCCTTGCTGAGCGTCTTCAATTCATGCATCACCAGGTATTGCAATGCCAATGAACCAACCCTTTTTCTTTTCAACTATTGTTATGTCAGGTGTGTTGTGGGTCAAGTGTCTGTCCTTCTGAATTCTGACTGAATTATGATTAAACACAAATGAGATAACCATGCTGGGTTTCATATCACAAATCACTAGTCGAACACTTCCCAAGTGTTTAGGACTGCGGGATGTATCGGCAGATTATGCGAGCAGATCCCAGTAAGGTGGCCTTCTGCAGCTGACCAATGGGGATCTTGTCAGTGCCAATTGTTTTCAAGTGCTTGCCTAGGTCTTTAGGCACAGCACCCAGTGTGCCCAGTACCTCTGGAACCACCTGCACTGGTTTATGCCAGAGTCTCTGCAGTTCGATTCTCAAGTCCTGATATCTGGTGACTTTTTCAAGTTGTTTCTCGTCAATTCTGCTGTCACCAGGTATGGCAATGTCGACAATCCACACTTTTTTCTTCTCCACAATCGTGATATCCGGGGTGTTGTGTTCCAAAACTTTGTCAGTCTGTATTCGGAAGTCCCACAGTAGTTTGCATGCTCATTTTCGATCACTTTTTCAGGCTTATGATCCCACCAGTCCTTTGCTTATAGGCAGATGGTAGTTGTGACACAAGTTCCAGTGGACTGTCTGAGCGACTGTGTTGTGACGTTGTTTGTAGTCAGTCTGAGCTATTGCCTTGCAACAGCTCAGTATGTGATCAATGGTTTCATCTGCTTCTTTGCAGAGTCTACATTTGGGGTCATCAGCAGATTTTTCTATTCTGGCTTTGATTACATTCGTTCTGATGGCTTGTTTTTGGGCTGCAAGAATCAGGCCTTCTGTCTCTTTCTTCAGTGTTCTGTTGGTCAGCCATAACCAGGTCTTTTCCTTATCTACTTTTCCTTGGATCTTTTCAAGGAACTGTCCATGCAAAAGATCCATTATCTATTATTATTATCTATTATTATTAGTATTAATTAGGTCAAGTCTTCCCTAGTCCTTCTTGGCTTGGTTAGGAGCAGAACTGAGGTGTGTATTGGCTGTTCTCTTGAAGCTTGGAAGATGGGGAAAAAATTGGGAGTTGATCAGTTTGGACCCCCGTTTATCCACCTCTGGAAGTTTAAGATGAGTGGAGATTCCTTGGAATTGAAGTCCACACTTCTGGAAGTTCTCAAAGTTGAGAATCACTGCTTTGACTGTTGGTCAACCCAAGTCTTTTTCTAAATCAAAGTCCATAATCCTCCCAAAGCATAGGATGTGGGGTCTCTGAGCTCATGTTTGGGGTCTAAACAGCAGGAGATCAAGATGGATTCCTAAGGTTGGATCTGGAGAAGGAAGTAAAGGCCACCCCCATGGTAGGTGGATGCCTAGCCAGCTGTTCCAAAAACACTCGGTCCCTACAGAAGGAAATATTTGCAGCTGAGAGTTGAATTGTGGGATCCTTGGTGCTCTCTGAGCTTGGTGATATTTTTTGTGGACGTTTCCATGACCCAACTAGACAACATCATCAGTGCCGGGAGGAAGTGGGGTTTGCAGAGAAGAGGAGGAGGAGGAGAACTATGGGGTCCTTGAGCTTGGTTGATTTCTTGCAGACATTTCATGACCCAACTAGGTAACATCATCAGTACTAGAAGGGAAGGGGGGTTGCTCTCTGTTAATAAATCCCACTCCCTTCTAGTATTGATGATGTTATCTACTTGAGTCACGAAACATAGGATGCTATTACCTACTTCAGCTTGGTGGGAGGTCTCTCTTTTTTTTTTTGGTAATAAATCGGCTCCCTTGAGCCCCAGAAATATTTTTTTAAAAAATTGTATAGGTTTGTTGTTTTCTCTTTTACACACTGGGCTGAGACTGAACAAGTAGAAGTGTAAATTATTCTAATCAAATTTTCTCAACTGTGTTTTTTAAGAGGCCTCCATCCCTGTATTTGTGATGATCTTTTAAAACCTAATCCCGACTCCCATCTGTTGATATTTACCAAACAGAGACAGATTTTATTTTCCGGAGTCAGGTTGGAGAGTTGGGTCTGCTGGTAATAGACTTGTATTTATCTCGGGATCTGCTGATCCTGGCAAAAATTGCCGGTGGGAAAGGCTTTGCAAACCATCCCCGATCACACCAACTCCGGGTCTTGCTTGGGCTTGAAGCAAAACCTTTCCGAGGAGAATCAAATGGAAATATCGGAGTCTAATATGGTTTCTGGTTAGTCAAATTCGAGTGTTTAGGTGTGGAGCTTGTGTCCTACCTTCATTACATCCAGGACCATGAATGGTTTCTCCTGAATTTCCTTAGCTGTAGAGCAGGGGTCACCAACCTTTTGGACCACCAAACTTACCTTTTTATATCCAACAGACCAGAAACCCTGGGAAAATCCCCCCAAAAAGTCTACAGGAAAATCCTCCACCCCGTTTTCCTTCTAGTCCAACCCCCTGCTTAGGCAGGAAACCCTACACTACTTCAGACAAATGTTTATCCAACATCTTTTTTGAAAACTTCCAGTTGGAGCATTCACAACTTCCGGAGGCAAGTTGTTCCACTGGTCAGTTGTTCTCAGTGTCAGGAAATAACTCCTTAATTCTAGGTTGCATCCCTCCTTGATTAGTTCCCATCTGTTGCTTCACGTTCTGCCTTCAGGTGTTTTGGAGAATAGTCCCTCTTCTTTGGGGCAGCCCCTCAGATATTGGAATGTATCGTGACTTAACTAATTTTAGGGGCAGCTCTTTCTTTCTTTTTTTCTTTCTTTCTTTCTTTCTTTCTCTCTCTCTCTTTCTCTCTCTCTCTCTCTCTCTTTCTTTCTTTCTTTCTTTCTTTCTATTTATCTCTATATATCTTTCTCTTGATTTTCTCTCTCTTCTCTTTGGCTTTCTTTCGTTCTTTCTTCGATTTCTCTCTCTGCTTCTCTCATATATCTTCTCTGTCGGATCTAGAGAGCTCAGTTAGGGAGGCTCTCTTCTCTCTCCGAGCGGGAGAGAGGGGAAGAGAGAGAGAGAGAGTGGAGAGAGAGAGAAGAGAGGAGAGGGGAGGGATGGAGGGAGGAGGGGTAGAGATGGGAGAGAGAGAGCACGAGAGGCTTGCTTTGTTTCTTCTATCTTTCTCTACTCTCTCGAGTCGAGAGAGAGAGAGAGGCAGGGCAGGGGGAGGTAGGGGAGGGAGGGAGGGAGGCTAGGAGATGAGAGAGGGAGGAGATCGAGGAGTATCTCTCCTCTATCTCATTATCTTCTTTCTTTCTTTCTTCTTGTTCTTTCTTCGTTTCTTTCTTTCTTTCTCTCTCTAGTTCTGAGGGAGGGCGGAATGTCCTCTCTCTCTTTCGGGAGCGCGATGAGGGAGAGAGAGAGATAGCGAGAGGAGGGAGGGCGGGAGGGCGAGGAGAGCGGGATAGAGAGATAGAGGGAGAGAGGTAGCGAGAGAGAGACAGGCGGGATTGAGGGAGGAGAGAGAGGAGAGAGACTTTTCGATTCGTCTCTTTTTCTTTTTCTTTCTATCGCTCTTTCTTTCTCTATCTCCTCCATCTCCCCTCCTCTTCTCTCTTGCTGCTTCGGTGGTCTTTCGTTCTTCTATCTTCTTTTCTTTTCTGTCTTCTCTTTAGCTAGCGTAATCTCTCGGGCTCTCCTCTCTTTCTTTATCTGCCTCGAGAGCTCGCGGTCTTTCCACTTTCTTTCTATCTCTTTAGGTTTCTGGAGGAGTTTCTTTTTCTTTCTCTCGTCTGTCTCTCTCTCTCTCTTTCTCTCTCTCTCTCTCTGCTCTTTTCTTTCTTTCTTTCTTTTTCTTTCTTCTTTTCTTCTTTCTTTCTTCTCTCTCGCTCTCTCTCTTTCTCTCTCTTTCTCTCTTTCTCTATTCTTTCTTTCTTTCTTTCTTTCTTTTCTTCTTCTTTTCTTCTTTCTCTCTTTCTTTCTCTCTCTCTCTACTTTCCTCTCTTCTCTTCTTTCTCTCTCTCTCTTTCTTTCGTTCTATTCTTTTCTTTCTTTCTTTCTCTCTTTCTTTCTTTCTCTCTTTCTTTCTTTCTATCTTTCTTCTTCTCTCTTTCTCCTCTCTCTCTTTTCTTTCTTTCTTTCTTCTTTTGCAGCTTGTTCTTGAAAAATGGTCCCTCTGGCCGAGTTTTCGGTGACCTCTGGCTTCCAGTCCATTTTGGGCTGGGTTTTTCCGACTCACCTTCTCCACCCGATCATTTCCCATCGCCCTCCTTCCCCGTTGTTTACACCCAGCGGTTTCTTTCCAGCCCTGTGTGTGCAGGAGAACCTTCAAAACATGTTTGTGAGTCTTTTGTGTTTTTTTTGGGGGGGGGAGGTGTTTTTTTGTTTCCAGGCTCCACTTTGCGAGAGAAGAGTAGGGAGAAGGAATAAACTGAAAGGACCAAAAATGTACCATTAATTTTTTAATTTTAATTTTTTAATTTTTTTTTAATTGATCAAGATCAGAGGTCTCCAAACTTGGCCACTTTAAGACTTGTGGACTTCAACTCCCAGAATTCTCCAGCCGGCTGGAGAATTCTGGGAGTTGAAATCTACAAGTCTTAAAGTGGCCAAGTTTGTGGACCCCTCATCTAGATACTAGGAGTAGAGAGTTTCAGACGGACGTTCCCTGAGCAAACCCTTGAGTCAGTTTCCAAGGTAGTTTGTGGATTCTCCCAGAAGGGTTCCAGTGCACACACGTGTGTAATCTGTAGCACAAGGAGACTGCCTATGTGAGCACCTGCTAGGCAACCAGTCCGTTGAACCCTCTGGGAGATTTGGTGGGGGAGGAGTGGGGGGGAAAGGAAGCATAGAAGCTTGCACGAAAGACATGGCTGCGTGCTATGGAGCAGGGGTCACCAACCTTTTGGATCTCAGGGACCACCAAACTCATAATTTTAAATCCCAAAGACCCTGGGAAAATCCCCAAAAAAGGTCTGCAGGAAAATTCCCCTCGCCGTTTTCCTACCGATCGATTGTTCTTTATTTGGGATCGCAGGATTCTGTCTCCATCAGGGAGAGAGAGCTCTGTTATCAGGGGGAGAGAGAGAGAGAGAGACTTTTGGCATCATGCAAAGAAAGCAGCAGAAGCCGCAGAGGTCTTTCTTTCTCTCCCCCAAACTCCACCAGAAATGAGTCTTTGTGCGACTTGTGAGACTTGTCACTTGGAGCAGGAGGCCTTGCAGGGTCCCAAAGTCTCATTTCTGGCAGAGTTTGGGAGAGGGAAACAAAGACTTTTGCTGCTTTCCTTGCATGCAGCCAAAAGCAGAAGAAGAAAGAAACAGAGAGAAGCAGCCTGGTGGGCAGGCCAGGTGCGGGGGGCAAGTGGGGCAAGTTCCCCCTGCCTACCTTTTCCCCCCTCCCCTCACTACCTCGTGTTGTTTGCAATGCAAGCGACGCAAGCCTTGTGTTCCCACGGGCCATGTAGGTGACGCAGGCTTGTGTTCCCGCGCAGCCTGGATTAATTGCTTTGGGGGGGGGACATTTCTCTGCAGACCACCACAATTTTCTCACGGACCACCAGTGGTCCCTGGCCCACTGACTGGCGACCACTGGTCTAGAGAAGCTGAAGTGCTTTGCGGCCTGAACTCCTCCTCCCTCCTTTTGCATGGAAATGTTGGGTTTTCTTGGCCACCTTCAGGGACACCACCCGAAGGAGGAGAAGGGGGGCAGGGAGGGAAACTGTCCTTCCTCGTCTCTCCCCCCCCACCCTCCAGATATTGGCCGGTTCTCCCTCTGCATCTAGGAACAGCCGGCATCCGAGCCAAGAGGCTGGAGCATTTATTTGAAATGCGCTTTGCTGCTGGCGTGCCGTTGTCATCTCGCCCGGGCAGGAATGTGAGCTGCAGCAGGTGCCATGCCGAAACTGCAGGGAGGCCCTCCGAGTGGGTATCCCCATGAGCCAGCCTGGAATTCGCCGCTTGACTCGGGGAAGTGGGGAAGGGAGGTGGGAATTCCTGGGTTAATTTTGGCAGGGGGACCTCTTGGCTGTTGCTCTTGCTGCCATAGCAAACAAGCAGGGAGGAGGGTGTCTCTTCTGGACGTCAACGAGCTGGAATTACTGTATGGTCTCCGTCAAGCTAGCTAGCCGGGTTTTTGAGTCTCATTCCTCTAATTATACTCCCTTGGGGCTGACTTGAAAACTTTTGCTGCACTTCTTCCCCCCCCCCCCCCCCCCCCAAGAAATGAAGTTATTGCAGCACCCAAGAAAATTTGCTTTCTTTAGAGCAGAGTTCTCCAAACATGGCAGCTTTAAGACTTGTGGACTTCAACTCCCAGAATTCCTAGATTAAGAGCAGGGGTCCCCAAATTTAAGGTTGCCATCTTTGGAGACCCCTGGTATAGGGAGGTTGCAAACCACAAAGGGTTTCAAGCCGTCTCAGTCGGTCTCAACACACACAATAGACTTTTGGCTCCTTGAAGTTGTCAACTAATAAGGAACTGGTAGTTTGTCTTGCACTTAACACCTGGCAGAATAAGATTTTAATATTCTGGAAAGAAGGGAGACAAAATGCCCAGAATCTGCCTGGGGCATTCAGATGCCAAGTGCCAACAATTCAGTTATACAGTTATGAGCTGTCTGTGCACACCACGCTCATTTCAAATGAGTTCACAGAAGCTTTGTGGAATAGACTTTCTGCAGGGCATCAAAAAGGATTTTATTTTAACACGAAGCAAATGAATTTCTTCTTCCAGATAGTTTCATTAAGTAACACTCTGACCTATTATGTCCTCCTTATCTACTCAGATTTGTCCAATTTTTCTTTTGGAAACTCTGACCCAGATGAACTGTGAAATAAACAAGCAAGCTTTTGATTAAAAGGCTACACTTAACAGCAAGCCAAAAAAAAAGAGAGATAAAGTTTTGAAAAGCTGTTCCTTGAGTCGAACATTTTCAGCTGTTTGGCGTCTGAGCTTCAACTCTGTTTCGTTCAGATGTGGCTATTTTCAGAAGAGTCAATTTTGAATTCTGCTTTTCCTTCGTAAGCCATCTGGAGAAAGAACAGTTGAAGAAGGGACTTGGAAGAAAGAAAGGAATACAATAGTTGGGCAGTTGGTGCACTTTGTGGCTTAAAACGTTTGGTCAGAACTGCAGAGGGGGTAGCACTGAGTGGCAGAATTGATGCAAAAAAATGGGGGGGGGGGAAAATAGCTAAATGAACTTAACCGAGGATTTCCCTGCATTCAATGCAGAAGACTCCTATCCCAAAGAAGCCTTTCTGTCAGAGATGCTTTCATTAGTATTTTTGGAGGGGGATGGTCTTGATGATCTCACGAGTATCTTCCAATTCCAGTTCTGCGTCACAGGGCTGAATTTTGGCTGAAATGTGCTCTTAAAAACGCCTCCGCAAGATTCTTCTCCCCACGATGGAGGTCTGCTTCCCTCTTTCTGGTCAGCAGTGTCAGGCTTTGATTTTTCTCTTCTCTGAAATAAATACCCTTATTAATTCACTCTCTCTGAAAATAGAAGCACCCCTAATCCGGATCACGTTCTCCCACCCCCAGCACCTACTTCTGGGCCATTATTCATTTTGGGAGAAAAGCTTCTATTTATGCCGGCAGTGTATTTTATTTATTTTTTCCTTTTTCTTCCTTCCTTCCTTTCCTCCACGGCATGTCAAACAGGCATAATATATGAAGTTTCCAGATTACTCCCTGGAGAGAGAGAGAGAAAGCAATAACCATCTCTCTGCCTAGTTAGCTCCAGAAGAAGGGAGCGTTTCATTGCAATTACACAGCTCTGACGTCGGTGGAAGCAGCATCCGCTGGAGGGGTGCTTATTTATTTATTTTGCAAAAGCTTGCCCGCACGTTTTAGAGGGGGCCGTGGGTTTTTTTCTCCCCTTGAAAAAATGCCACGAGGACTAAATAGGGCACTGAAATAAAGAATAACAGGATAGCAAGAGTTGCCACGAAGAAGAAGAAGAAGAGGAAGAAGAAGGAGGAGGAGGAGGAGGAAGAAGAAGGAAGAGGAGAGAGGAAGAGGAGGAAGAAGAAGAAGAAGAAGAAGAAGAAGAAGAAGAAGAGGAGGAGGAGGAGGAGGAGGAGGAGGAGGAGGAAGGAAGGAGGAGGAGGAGAAAGAAGAAGGAAGAGGAGAGAGGAAGAGGAGGAGGAAGAAGAAGAAGAAGAAGAGGAGGAGGAGGAGGAGGAGGAAGAGAGGAAGGAAGGAGGAGGAGGAGAAAGAAGAAGGAAGAGGAGGAGAGGAAGAGGAGGAAGGAAGAAGAAGAAGAAGAAGAAGAAGTAGTAGTAATAGTAGTAGTAGTAGTAAACTTATTTTCCAAAGCACCAGAAGACAGGAGAAGAATCGATGGATGGATACTAATCCAGGAGAGAAGCAACCTGGAATGAAGGAGAAACTTCCTAATAGTGAGGACAATTAACCAGTAGAACTGCCTGCCACCAGAAGTTGTGGGATGCTCCACCACTGGAGGTTTTTAAGAAGAGATTACACATCCATTTGTCTGGAATGGTGCAAGGTCTCCTGCTTGAGCAGAGAGTTGGACTAGATGACTTCCAAGGTCCTTTCCAGCTCTGTTCTGATTAAAGGGACCTTAGAGGTCATCTAGTCCAACCCGCTGCCCAAGCAGGAGACCCTGCACCATTTCAGACCAATAGTTATCCAGTCTTTTCTTAAAAGCCTCCAGTGATGGAGCACCCACGACTTCTGAAGGCAAAGGCCTTTCAATTCCTGATCAAAGTCCTTCCAATTCCAATCTGAGGTTTTTCTCCGTGTCAGGAAATTTCTCCTCAGTCGCTTCTCTCCTGGATTAGTTTCCATCCGTTGCTTCTTGTCCTGCTTTCAGGAGCTTTGGAAAAACAGGTCGTCTCTTTCTTCTTTGTGGCAGCCTCTTAAAAGCAGAGGATCATAGCATATATTGCAATGCTCACATCAGAAATGGCATTTTGAGGCATTTTAACTTGGAGAAAGTAGTTTCTTCGGGGGAAAAATACGTGCCTTTCGGCCTACAGGTGTTCCTTGTTTTACGACCGGTCGCTTCGGGACCATTGGTAGTTAGGAAAGCCCCCTCAAACCCCAAATGGGCATCTATGCCCCCTTTATGACCTGTGGACTTCAACTCCCAGGATTCCTGAGCCAGCCATCCCTTAGGAGTGATGACCCCGATCGTAGTTCTCCATCCAAGAGCAAATAACGGTGTAGGAGCGATGCAAAAGCTGAAAAATGCCAACCTATCTCTGCAGCCCATAAATGCCAGGCAGCTTGGCATCCACAAACTGATTTTCTTTCTTTCTTTCCAAATGTGGTGTGCATATTTAGCACCGGCCAGAGGAAACCCTTTTCAGAGCCTGGCTTTTGCCATTCGCCGTAAAACAGCTGACGAGAGAGGTTTATATATGCCTACCGTGTGACCAGAGGACAACTGAGAGATTAAATTTGTGCCACTTCTGGATTACTGGCATTTTTTTTGTTTCGTTTTGTTGTTTGTTTTCAGCGCTGTGAATTTCGGTCGCTTTTTTTGCCCTTGTCAGAAGGACTCCGAGCTCAGCAGAATTCCTGTTGAACTCTGCACAATTGAGGAAGTTACTCGGCCTGGATTCCACATTGGGAGCCCCCCAAAACTGGCTGATTGGGAGGGGCAAAGGGGGGGGTGAAATATAGGGGCAAAAGGTGAAAAGGAAATGCAAAACCTCCCCCCAAAATAATAATTATCAGCCTGCTGGAATGTGAAGTGATTCCAATTTTTTGCTCTCGTGGGTTGCAAAATAATCTTGGAATAGGGAAGCCAGCTTTGGACCTTGTTTGTTTGAGGAACAAATAGCCAACCAGGTTTCCCTCCCCAAAATATGAGGTTATTGGTTAAACATCCGTAAGGCCAAAGTTCTCCCCGACTAGCAAAACCCACAATAGACAGCTAATCCTCAAGTTATGACCAGAACGGAGCCCAAAGTTGTGCTATTGCTAAGCCGGACAGTCGTTCAGTGGGTTTTGCTTCATTTTCACGACCTCTCTGGCCCATGATTGTTAAGTGAATCTGGCTTCTCTGTGTACTTCGCTGGCCCGGATGGTCGTATCCCGGGACGCTACAGTTGTCATAAATGCAAATCGGTTGCCGAGCATCTGAACTTGGATCACATGACCACGGGGATGTACAACAGTCATTAAGTGTGAAAAACTGCCGTAAGCCACTTTTTTCCCGGTGCTGTGGTGAAGTCGAACGGTCACTAAATGAACGGTCGTAAGTCAAGGACCATCTGGGTCTGCTAGGACCCCAGGAGTGATGAGTGGTTCAAAACCAGAAGTCTCCAAAGAGATGAATGCTCTCCCTGGAGCAGAGGTCTTCAACCTTGGCCACTTTAAGCCTGGTGGACTTCAACTCCCAGAATTCCCCAAAGCTGTCTTCATCAAACATAATCACAAACTTGTTTTAAAAGGAAAACCTATTTTATTGCAACGCTGGGAATTGTTTTCATTCTCTGCCAGAACTAATCTTAAAAGAGTTCCCTAAGATAAGCACACACCTTTCAGTGCTGTGGAATGCTGCCAAAAACAGAAGTATCCAATGAACTAGAAAAGAAACCAACTGAAGTCCAAGAAAAACCAACCGAAGTACACAGAGCTTCAAGGAGGACTCGGAATTGATCGAACGACTTTGCTTCCTGCAAAGGTTTCGTCATCTTGGCCTGTCATTTATACCTTATGGGAGGGGCAGTCACCTCCTACCCTTACTCCCAAGTTGCCCTTTTATCTCAGTTGCTCTCGCCTTCTAGCAGTTCTGTGCACACGCGCACTGGGAACAGGTTCCCCTTGTTCCTCTGCTGCTAGACTCTGGAGCTCCAGAGGCAGCACCCCACTCCCTGATGGTCCTGGCCCCATCTCTGCATCGGACGCAGGACCCTCGTCCGAGTCCTCTCCAGACTCCCTGATTGGTCCCCGTCCTCCCCCACTGCTGCCGACTGCTGGCAAATCACAACACTGGCCAAGGTTAGAGGCCCCTGTTGTAGATGGAAGCCCTGAAGAGCAAAGCTGGCTGGGGAATTCTGGGAGTTGAAGTCCACCAGGCTTGAAGTGGCCAAGGTTGGAGACCCCCTGCCCTGGAGACATTTTATCCCCCCCCCCCCAAAGGCTTTCTTGTCGGGACCGTTCATCTTGAAACGCTGCCTTTAAAACCCCCGTGGAGGTGTGGTCGCCGTGTTTGGGGATGCCATCCCCTCATCCTGGATATTTCTCGGCGCTTCTGAAGGTCACTCGACGGCTGTACTTAGAAAGGGCTGCAGGCTAGATTTCAAGCTTTCAAAACATTCCAGAAGGAACAGTGGCAAAACACTTTGGCATTGCTGCCAAAATAAAAATAAAAAAGCCACACAAAAAATATATGAAACTTTGAGTGCAAAAGGAGAATTTTATTTCTCCGAATGCAGATTTCTTGCTGAGGGTGGGTGAGTTGGGCCCCAGTTTTAAATGCCCAGGGGCCATGCCTGGGTACATTTGTCGGTCCATCTATATTGTGCTGTTCCATCTAAATTTCAGGGGTTTGAACATCTTTAACGGGTTTCACAGATTAACAGAGTTGGGAGGGGCCTTGGAGGTCCTCTAATCCACGGGTCGCCAACCTTTTGGACCTCAGGGACCACCAAACTCATAATTTTAAATCCCGCGGACCAGAGACCCTGGGAAAATCCCTAAAAAATATGCAGAAAAATTCCCCACCCCTTTTTCCTACCGATGGATCGTTCTTTATTTGGGATTGCAGAATACCGTCTCCAGCTTCGTTCTTGGGGGGGGGGGGGAAGAGAGAGAGGGAGAGACTTTTGGCTTCATGCAAGGAAAGCAGCAGAAGCCGCAGAAGTCTTTCTTTCCCTCCCCCAAACTCTGCCAGAAATGAGTCTTTGTAAGACTTGTCGCACCAGCCTCTTGGAGCAGGAGGCCTTGCAGGGGCCCAAAGACTCATTTCTGGCAGCGTTTGGGGGAGAGAAAGAAAGACTTTGGCTGCTTTCCTTGCGTGCAGCCAAAAGCAGAAGCAGAAAGAAGCAGCCTGGTAGCCAGGCCAGGTGTGTGGGTCGAGTGGGGGAAGTTCCTCCCCTCTGCCTTTCCTCCCTCCTCTCAGTACCTCGTGTTGTGTGCAATACAAGGGACGCAAGCTTTGTGTTCCCGTGGGCCATGTGGGCGGCACGGCCTTGTGTTCCTGCGCAGCCTGGATTAATTGCTTGGGGGGGGACATTTCTCTGCAGACCACTAAAACTTTCTCGCAGACAACCAGTGGTCCCCAGCCCACTGGTTGGTGACCACTGATCTAGTCCAATCTCCCCCCCCCCCCCCCGCCCAAACAGGAGACCCTACACCATTTCTGATAGAGGGTAGTCCAGTCTGTTTGTGAAAGCCTTCAGGGATGAAACTCCCACAACCTCTGACGGCAACTTCTGTTCCGTTGGTTGATTGTTCTCACTGTCAGGAAATTTCTCTTTATTTCCAGGTTGAATCTCTCCTTGTTCAGTTTCCATCCATTCTTCCTTTTCTTCTTGGGAGAATATCAGGCATCAAAAAAAACCTGCATGCAACCAACTCGTAAAACTGAAAGCTTGTTGTGGATCCCTCTTCATTGTTTCCTTGTTAAAGCGCATCTTCCTTTTAGCAACAAAATGCTCACTTGGGTATTGATTGGCTCTGCAAATTCAGGCAAATTGTGTTGCGTGTGGCACTCTTTGGAAGCTGCTAAACAGGGTGTATATGGCTTGCTATGTTCAGACTTTGTGGGTTGCGTCTAACCTGCCATTACGGATCTCTTTCCAGGATTAAGCTGTTCAGCTCCGTTGCCTAAACTTAAGTGCTTGCTCATTAGGCCAATAATGTTGCTTAAACTGGAATGCAGGAACGCTGGCCGTCCAAAGTAGTTGTGCGCTTCTGGTGCAACATATCAAGTCAAAATCCAGGCTTAATATAGTCAGCCCTCTGGCATCTCTGCTTTTGGTTTTACCGCTGTGCGTTCTCACAACTCTGAGAATTGAGGGAAAATCCATTTGGAAAATGCAGAATCCCTGCTCAGCTTTCTTACGTCTTGTACCTAGAAAAGTTTGGCAAGGATGGGACATTTGACTTCATTTTTAGACCTTTTTCTTCATTAGAGACATTACTTTGTTAGACATAAGAGTAGGAGGTGCCTCTTGAAGGCGATCGAGAAAGGATTTCTAGATTTCAGGACAATTTTGTGGTAGCAATGTGCAGTTTCGGTTGTTGTGGCCCTCTCTCTCATGTTCACGGAGGACTAACTGCAGAGGATTTGAACATTTATTTATTAGTCAAGTTTATGAAGCTGCCCATTTCGCCAAAAGTCACTCTGGGCTCTGATTAGGGGACTAGAGGTTAAAACCTACGATGAATGGTTGCAGGAACTGGGCATAGCTAGTCTAGTGAAGAGAAGGACCAGGGGAGACAGGAGAGCAGTCTTCCAATATTTGAGGGGCTGCCCCAGAAAGGAGGAAGGGGTCAAGCTAACTAAAGCACTCAAAGGCCAGACAAGGAATAATGGATGGAAACTGATCAAGGAGAGATTCAACCTGGAAATAAGGAGAAAGTTTCTGACAGTGAGAACAGTCAACCCATGGAACAGAAGTTGCCTGTGGAAGTTGTGGGAGCTTCATCCCTGGAGGCTTTCAAGAAGAGACTGGACTGCCATCTTGTCAGAAATGGTGTAGGGACTCCTGCTTGGGCATGGGGGGTTAGACTAGATGACCTACAAGATCCCTTCCAACTGTGTTATTCTCGGCCAGCTGAGGAATTCTGGGAGTTGAAATCCACAATCATCAAAGCTGCCAAGGCTGGATACCCCTGCTTCAAACCGAGATCATTTCCCAGAAGAGATCAAAGCAACGATAGCAATAAAGAACGAGGCCTCCATCTTCTAAATATAAGCTCTCTCTCTCCTCCCCCCCCCTGCCCTCCTCCTTCCTTGTTTGCAAACGAAATACTGGAGGCTGTAATTTAGCCTATGGTGGTTTGAGTGGGTACCATCCAGGCTATCATTAAGCTGCAAGACGGGGCTGTCGGTGTACGTTTCTCCCTGAGTCCTGAAAATGTGCGTTGCCAAATTCCCCGCCTACACAACCTTTGTGGAGGCTCAAACCCTCCATTAGGGGCCCTGCTGCCAAGCTCCCTCAAGTGGGCACGTTGTCGAAATGCGATGCGTGTTGTTGTTGTTTCAAAGCCAGAGGAAGGTTTCTGGCTCGTCTTCTGGGAGGATCCTGTCTTTTGCTTGGTGGGATATCCAGCCCAAAGTGGTGTGAAAGGCCAAGAATCCCCCCTTGGATCACTAAATTAGTATCCATCCCGTATTAACCAGGCAAGGCTGTTTCCTTCTCTTCCCTCTTTCCTCCTTCCTTCCTCCTTTTCTCCTTCATTTCTTCTCTTCACTCTTTCCTTCATTCCTTCCTCTTTCATTCCTTCACTCTTTCCTCCTCCTCTTTAATCCTTCCTCTCCTTCACTCCTTCCTCCTTAATTCCTTCCTCCTTTTCTCCTTTCTCCTTCATTTCTTCTCTTCATTCTTTCCTCTTTCATTCCTTTCCTCTTTCCTCCTTTCTCCTTCATTCCTTCTTCCTAACCTTTTCCTTCACTCCTTCCTCCTCCGTCATTCCCTCCTTCTACCTTTTCCTTCACTCCTTCACTCCTTCCTCCCATGCTGATATGAGTTCAAAACTCCTGTGCTTAGTGGTTGATAGAAGGGCAACCTTGCTATAAAAAGAACCGTTCCAGAATTGCCAATATGTTTTTTTTCTTCACTTGGGCATGGAACACGCCTTGCCTGCTCCAAAACCTCTTTTTTTTGCTGGGTTTCAAAATGTCAGATTCCTAAGGGCGCCCCCCCCCCCCCCCCCCGTTTCATTGGCTGAGTTTCACCATCCTTTGGCAAGGGTGGAGCACAGCCAGTTCTCTGCCCATCTGCCCGAGGACTGATTGATGACATGTAGGGTGGTTTGTAGGAGTTTACTATTTATTATATCTTATGCAGGGCAGGAGGAGGGGCCCTTAGATTTTGGAGGAGGCTCACCTCTGAGCACCAGAAAATGATTCGTGTTTGTGTAATACTGGGATAAATTTGTCTGTTCCTTAAACGAACCTCAGTTTAAAGAGATTGTGCTGGATCAGTTCCTTCACTGCAAGTTGTACAGTGATAAAAGTATGAAGGCCTTCAATGATAACCCCCTTTTTTTGCAATTTCCCACTCTGCCTGAGTTTTGAGAAATGGCAGTATGTATCCAGCCCCCTGCTCAAGCGGGAACCCTATGCCATTCTAGACAAACAGTTCTCCAAACTCTTGTTAAAAAACTCCAGTGATGCAGCACCCTCAACTTCTGGAGGGAAGTCACTCCGCTGATAAGAACTGAGCTCTGAAGTTGGGTTAAAGGTTAAGGCGAACTCCTTTATGCATTCCAAGGAAATGAATGGTTTGGCCCAATGTATACAGAGAAGATGGCTTCCTTTGCTATTATGCGGTAAACTGGAGTTTAAAGATAGCTATTGTTTAAATACACATTCTCCTTTACTCTGTCCTTAACAGACTGGAATTTATGGTCGTATAATGTAAATAGAAATCAGTTCTTTATCTCTGAGTTGGGAAGACAGATGCGTCTTACCACAACACATTGCTGCTGCTTCTCTCAGCCACAGATGGCTGAGTTGGATTGGCCATGATGCGATTTCATGTCCCACTATTGACTCGGAACAGAGATTTGTTTCTCCTTTGAAGCACTGGGATTGGCTCTGGAATCTGTTCCGAAGGGATAGGCCCTACCTGGGTTCCAAAAGTGTTTTCTATAGGGATAGAATTCCATATAGTCACCATAAATGGATCCAGACTCTAGGTTCCCTCCTGTCATGCCCCTGTCGGAATCTGATTCGGAGGGGGAGGCCGAGCAGCTGACAGGGAGCACGAGCATGGCTCCATTGGCTGTGGAGGAAACTGGGGAAGGGCACAGTCCGGCTGGGAAGAGCAGGAAGAGGTAGAACAAGGGAGAGGGAGTTCAGTGGAAGACCCAGGCCCACCCCCTCTTCATCCTAGGCCATGCAGGGAGGAACGGAGAAGGGAGCAACATGGGTTGCGTGGCTTACGGGGGAGGAAAGGGCCCTGATTCCCTTCATTAGCTGCAGCTGGGAACACAGGGTTTAAAAAGGGAAGCTGCACACAGCAACTTGTTGGAAGCAAATCATGAGTTATCCGTTATCATCAAGGCTTATCTGGGTTCCTGGCGTCTTCCCAACTGTGTGTGTTTTGCTGGCCTTTCCAGTCTGCAACTCCTTCTCCTGCCCTGTCCAGTTAATTGCTGCAGTGTGGTTTGTGTGGATTTTTAGTTACAGTTTGTATGTTCTTTGTTTTCGGACTGAATTTCATCCCCTTAAAAACTGTTCCTGAGAGAGTTTTTTCTCCAGCCAAAGGTAACTGGACATTGGGGGCAAAGTTGGAGGTATTCTTACTTATGTGACTGTGTTGCCTTTGTGCCACACCCCTTTGGGTCATCACACCTCCATTCTTACCTTAAAGAATCCATTGGTCATCTTCTATCAATATGTTGCACATCAGGGAATTATTAGATTAGCAGTTGGGGAAGGGTCCACATTTTCCTGATGCTAAGGAGCTCCACATCTGGAATTGTCTTCTGGAGTTCAGAAAATATAACCTTTGTGGAAGGATTGATGCATTACACATGGCCAAAGGTTGCTTGCGGGTGGGCGTTTTGGCATAGCTCTTTTGGGCGTGTGCGAATGAAAGGAACAGGCAGGAGGTGTCAGAGTGTCTCCTTGAATGGGGTTTGGCCTGGCAGATTCCTCTAATGTCAGCAGAAACTTTGGCGCAATGCAAGTAAATAAAGATCAGAACTGCATCCTTCCAGATTTGCTGGTCGGATTCCAAGGGTGTTTTGGTGTGTGGATTTGTAATTTGGCTATGTTTTGATAGATCTTGGGTTGAACACAGCAGGGGAATATCTAACCTTCCCCTGCTTTCTTGCAAAATACAGATGCAGTTCTTTTGGGGGAAGATAAAGGGAGCTTTTCTGACATTTATTTGGAGGATGTATCAGCTGCCCCTGTGTTCTTAGCGTGATGCACACCCAGATGCCCTGCCCTGAATAGTTGCACAGTTAATGCTCCTACGTCACACCTCTTCCTGTTGTTAGATAAAGCAACTTGAGTTCATTTAGCTCCCCCTCCTGCCAGCAGGTTTCTTCCTTCAGTTTTGCTCCTTCCAAGAAATGTGGACTTTGGTGTTGGTTTGGAAAGCTCCTCTGAATCCGTTCTCTTGAGTTGTGAAAAAGCACCGCAACTTAACACGAATAGAAAGAAACGGGTTGGGTTGTGCTTCAGGCTGAGAATCTCAAAACTGCTTTGGAAGAGGATGCAGCGGGTTGCATGGAAGAGGCAACAGGAAGGCTCAACAGCTGCAGACAACAGCTGCCTCATCCAAGAAGAAGACCTAGCAGAGCTGCAAGACAGGTGGTGGGATTCCGTAATGGGATCCCAAGAGTAGAAACGCCTTAGGAGCTATCTGGGGAATCCAGAAGGGGCTTCTGCTGGCTTCGGGTTGCCTTCTTCGCCCCACAAAAGGAGCAGGATGGCGAGGCCAGTCCAGACATGAGAAACGGATGAGTTGGGGTCCCATGGAGGAGAAGACTCAAGGGAAGCAAGAACTTCAAGGAGAGGGCCGATTCATAAGAGGAGGAAGAGGGTCAGACAAAGAGTGGGAAGGGGGAGACTCCCATTGATCTAGGAGGCTGAACTTTTGGTTGAAATAATCCAGATATCCGTTGAACATCTGCAGTTGTATTCTGAGATCAATATTCAGCCTCGTTGGTGTTTTCCTTCTGTTGCTGTGTTGATCCTTCCACGGCGATGCAGAAGCTTCATCATTTCAAAGGCGTGTCTTCTTCTTCAGAGCAAAATTGCATTATTTTTGCCTGAATCCAATCACTGCCTCCTCTATGGCTGGAATGCCAACAACCTGTTTTATTTACCCACCCTACTTTCTGCTCCATCGATCCAAAGAGAGAAGCAAAATAAACTTTTTTAATGCAAACCCAAAGGAAGCGAATTGAGGCCCCCATAGAATCTCAGTAAACTGGTGAAGGTTAATTTCTATGTCTTTGTAGATTGATTTCTTTCTTTTTCTTTTTCCCTTCCCCGATGGTCAGCAAAGATTGAGAAAAAGAAAGCCTCCTGTTTTGGATTGGGAGATAAGCCTTTGTTGATACAATACTGCCTGCACTCTTTTTTCAAAGTACACACAATACCAACAGCAACATCCTGTGTCCGTTTGAAAAACCGGTTGCTTCGGGCCTCGTCCTCCGGAAGCGCAAAACAGCTTGCTGAAAATTTCCAGCAAAAATAGGGAGCAACTGTCTTCGGATCCCAGAAGCAACTTAAATTTTATTATTATTTTGTATTTTCCCTGGGCTGCTGCTTCATGTCAATATTTTATCAACGCTCCCTGCAAAATGCACCCTTGCCTTTTCAATGTAATCCTTGTGTCTCACTTAATTGGTGTGTTTTCCCAGTGATCTTTCAAACAGTGCTGGGTTTGTTTACAGAATATTTGAACCCGTTCCCAAGTTTTATAAGCATTGTTTTCTTCTGGCTGCCTAAGATTGTCCAGGCCATTCCAAGGAATCAGAAATACGAATTATTCATTTTTTCTTTTTTGGAATCCCAAGACAAATGGAATGTATAACTTTAAAACTTTTAATCTTAAATTATTTGGGTTTTAATGTTTAATTTTGTTGCTTAAATTGGAACACCGTCCAGTGCTGCTCTTCTTGTGAGAAGGGCAGTTAAGAACTATATGCAATACAAACAAACAAATAATTAAATTTCTGAAGTGTCCTGACAGAATTGGGATAAATCATTGGGTGTTTCTTTTTTTCCCCAATGCTGCATGAACTAGTATTTAAGTGGGGCTTCCCTGGTGCCAAGACTGGCATTTTTAAACTGGCAGAATGGGGACACCCAACATGGCAGTAGAAAAGTTGTTTTAGTCCAAACTCTGGTAACTCATCAATGTTTTTGTTTCCTAGTTAAAAGATTTTTTTTTAATAGCAATGCCTTGCACACTTTGAACTGAATGCTAACTGATATTTGCAAAATATAGGCAAAAGGAATGGGAAGGGTTTTTTTTGAAAGAAATCTGATAGCATATTTGATTTTCAGAAGTGACAATCTTGACTTTTCCACCTGTCTGAGTAATCAGATACCAGCAAGTGTTAAATCAAAATTCAGTTGGTGCATCTTTTTACAAAAATCAATTTGGGGGAAAGACTTGTCTCTTTCTTTAGCAAGTCACCCTTGCATGTTGACAAGGGTTGTTATGCGAAGCCTGAAATCACACAATCTTAACCTGAGTCCCTACAAAACACAGAATGAACACCCAACGTGGCGTTTTAATCCTTTCGAATTCTGGGCCGGAGAAAGACATTGTATGATGCAGAAATGGTTTCTCCGTAAATCCTGACACTGGCACACATCTGATTGGCACCAAAGTACAAAAATCAATATTACAAAATTCTCCCACCCCGCAGTTTAGCTTTGAACAATTCGTTAATTGTTCTTTTCCATGTCTAAAAGCTTCCGGGATATTCTTTGCATCCCTTTTCTCTTTGTCGCTCCTTACAAAATAGCTTTGGCAAGGTCACCCCTGAAAGATGCCAGGCTTAAAGACTGGGTCGCTTCTCACGAAGGGAAGATTTAGAGGTTTTAAAAACTCTCTTTCTCTCTCTTTTTTTTAGACTCCTTCATGTTCTCTGCTGCGCCTCGGTTTTATCCTTTCTAAAATCAGAGCTACTTTCGCAGCCCTAAATTGCAAGCGTTCCTCTGATCCAGCTGCTGTCTCACTTAAGGGGGGAAAATAAATGAAAACTGGATGGGAACCTTTTCCTTTTTCCTTTTTAATCTGTTGGCTTGATGGAGAAGCCCGTTGGGTTCTGTGTTCACCAGAGAGCAGATTAACTGCAGCGTCAGTTTAAATGTGACTTCCCAGCACAGTGGCTCACGTGCCCTAATCCTCCTGGCTGGAGTAAAATCTGTGCCAGGTAATATCCCCTCCCTTCTGCAAAGCAACCAAGGGGTGGGACGCTCTGTAAAAAAGAAAAACAAATGAGTGGAAAAGCACAGCGAGCCCAAAGCACCAGACATCATAGTTTACGGTGACTGGATCTGGTTGCTCCTTTTAGGACGTTGAGATGACGTGAGCCCCTCTTGAGATGGAGGGGGTGTAATTTTGTACAGGCTGAAGAGGATTCGTGCCTGTTGCTGCTTGGGCTGCGTCCCTCGAATGCCAACACTTTTTATTTTTCACGGATTTGGAAACCCAGTTTGCAAGCAGATCATTTTGCTGGGACGGAAGATGAGGGATGGGGGTGAAGGAAAAGGTTTTCTCAGTATTATTGGCCCTGAAATACTTCCCGACTTAATGCAAAAATAATACATTTTTTTTTTGCAAGGGTTGCTATAGTCCAGAGGCCTCCAAACTTGGCAACTTTAAGACTTGTGGACTTCAACTCCCAGAATTCTCCAGCCCTGCTGTAGTCAAACTTGCCTTGACCTGTTTTCCATTAGGTCGTGGGTTGGCATCTAGTACTGATAACCCTCTGAAAGTGACTCTTGAAGTTGTTTGCTACTTTGTCAACAGAGCTGATCGTCCACAGAGGTTTGCCATAATTAGGGATTTGCTCATTTTTGCATCCAGTGTCGGAAAGATGTAACTTCTCCAAAACTCTTTTTTCAGATTTAGAAAGGGAGCCAATCCTGTCTGCAGTATACTCTTAAAAAAGACTGTGAGAAAAGTTGCAACGTACATGCATACTATTTTTATTAGAATTTTTCAATGCAGTAAAGATGTAACAGTTGAAAAGAAGAATAAAGAAAAAGAATGAAAAAAGAAAGAAAACAAGGCATTAGACTCTCTTCTTGACTTACTATTTTTTCCTCTCTCCAACCATTTGTAATCTTCAAATCCATAAAGCGTAAATTCAGTTGTTTCTTCTTTCAGCAAAAAATCCATATAAGGCTTCTAGCTTCTTTTAAAAATATATATATTGTTGCTTATTTGTTCCCTGAGCAAACTGATCAGCTTCACAATTTCTGCAAGCTCAGTCAGTTTTATAATTCAGTCTTCTAATATGGGTATTTCATTATCCTTCCATCTTTATGCATCCAATGATTTTTACATACAGGAAGTACATTTTTTTTTTTTAAAAATGGGAAATTTCTGATTTCTGCTATGTTTGGTTAACCTTTTGGAGTTGCATGCCTTTTAAGAGCATTTAATATATGAGTTTTATTGTGTTAGTTCGCTATAATTTTTGGTTTTACAAAAATGAAAACTATCGCGTATTCCATACATAATAACTTTTTTTAAAGCTAAAAAAAAGTACCATGATCATAATTTAGAAGCCATAAAAGGCATGCTTGGTTTGACTTGGGCTTTGAAGCAGGGAGCAGTTTGAAAGTGGCTGGCATGCATGCTTCAGATTACAGTTTTAGGAAAGTTTAATTCGTGAAATTAATTCTGATTTTTTTCTCTCTCTTCCTTTTCTCCTTTAATCAGAGCACAACAATGGAAGAAACTGCCATATGGGAACAACACACGGTGACGCTTCACAGGGTGAGTTTCTACAGTGACACAAATCTGGACTATTCTTGAAAGCAGCAAGAAAAATAAGGACTTTTTAGAAGGTAAAATCGGAGCAAAATTCCTTGCTCCTTTGTTCGACATTGACGTCGTTGTAAATAGCGCAGGATAATTTAGGTGACCAATTCCCGCCCCCCCCCCATGACTTGGAATTAGATGGGATTTCCTCCACCCCCAAGAATTCTTCTGTAAACACTTTATTGTTTTATTGTGCTTTATTGTGTGGTTCGATAAAGGGGGCTTTGTGGTACGGCCCAATGCAAGATAGCAATTGTACAAAAAATAGTCCCTCAGCCCTGGAATATTTCTCATTCATTTTATTTTGATTTTTCATTCGCTTTTCTCCCAAAGAGATTTTTGTGGTGCCCCAGAAGAAATCCCTGAATGGTCTTATGCAGGCAGTCCTTGACTTATGACTACAACTGACCCCTGAGATATATGTTGTTAAGCGAGGCAGTTGTTAAGTGAGTTTTGCCTTTATTTTACAACCTTTCTTGCAATAATTGTTAAGCAAAACTAATCCTTAGATTAGGCTCACGGTCTTTAAGTGAATCTGGAGTCCCCATGGACTTTTGCTTGTTGCAAAAGAGGATTCCATAACCTTGGGACACTAATCGTCATAAGTACGAGTCAGTTGCCGAGAGTCTGGCTTTCATCGCATGACCACGGAGATGCTGCAACAGTCATAAGTATGAAAAATGGTCGTAAGTCACTTTTCCCAGCATCGTCGTAACTTCGAACGGTCACTAAACGAATGGTTATAAGTCAAGGACTATTTGGAATAAGATTCTCCCCCCCCCCCCCCCCAAAAAAAAAAAAAAATCCAAAAGAGAATTTCAAAAAAAAAAAAAGAAGAATAACATGAAAAATCTGAAAGGATCAACTGGGCAGCCAGTGAAGAAATTGCTCAGTTGCTCAAGAATTAAACTGCAGCTGAACCAGTTTGTACATGACTAGACATTATCCACTGAGATGTACGCAACATGCACTTTAAGTGTGGTTAAACACCAGCCTAGTTGGATTACACTGTTGTGAGCCACTCCATAAAGCTGTTGTAACATTAGAAATCTAGATTGTTGACTCAAGTGAGGCCTTTCCCCCGATAGCCGAGTTCATTCATCTCCTTGTATTTCCGTGCGGTAAAATAAATAAATAAATGCACGATTTATTCTGGGCACCTCCCTTTCTTGCTTAATTTTTTACTTCCCTCTCTCTCTTTTTTGAAAAAAAAAAACTTGAAGATCATTTTGCAAAGCTAAAAGGATGGAATAAAGTAATTTTGTAAATACCGGAAGCCCTCCACTTAACGTCCACGGTTCAGCTCAAACTTTCTGTTGCTGAGTGAGACATCGAAGTGAGTTTTTACCTCGTTGTACAGCCTTTCTCGGTGCAGTTGTTAAAGTAAACAACTGCAGTGGTTATGTTGGTTGCGAATTGAATCTGGCTCCCACATTGACTTGTCTCATCAGAAGACAGATCACAAAAGATGATCAAATGATCCCTGTTGTGGTTCACCGGCAGCCGGCGCAGTTGGCAGCGGAATCGGACAGTGGGGAGGAACATGGGCCAGTCGAGGAGAGGACTCGGACGAGGGTCCTGCATCCGATGCAGGGATGGGGCCATGACCATCTGGGAATGGGGTGCTGTCTCTGGAGCCTTCAGAGTCTGGCAGCAGCGAGGCAAAGGAATAAGGGGAGCCTGTTCTTAGTGCGCATATGCACAGAGCTGCCAGAAGGCGAGAGCAACTGAGACAAAAGGGGAGACATGGGAGTAAGGCTGAGAGGTAATTGGCCCCTCCCTTATGGGATAAAAGTCAGACCTCAATGACGAACTCTTTGCAGGAAGCAAGGTAGTTCAATAGATTCCAAGTCCTTGAAGCTCTGTGTACTTTGGTTGTTTTTTTCCTTGTATTTTGGTCAGTTTCTTGTATAGTTCATTGGATACTTCTGTTTTTGGCAGCATTCCACAGAACTGGAAGGTGGGTGCTTATCTCGGAGGACTGTTTGAGTTTAATTCTGGCTGGGAATGAAAACAATTCCCAGTGTTGCAATAAAATAGGTTTTGCTTTTAAAACAAGTTTGTGATTGACGAAGCTTTGGTCAGAACAATCCCCAGGACACCACAATAAATACGAGTCAGGTGCCAACGGTCCGGATTTTGATCACGTGACTTGATACTGCAATGGTTGTGAGTCACTTTCTTTCAGCGCCCTCGTAACTTTTGAACAGTCACTAAATGAACTGTTGTAAGTCAAGAACTACCTGCATTAATATTCAGAGATGAATGGAGTTGGGGGTGGGGGTGGGGGGAAACAGTTTAACTGCCTTCAATCCATCACTGTTCTACAAAGCGGAACTGCACTGCTCGGATGACAGCCTGGAGCAGAAGTCCAACTGGGAAGGTTTCGGAGCTGTGCAGAAGATAAAAACCCCACCAGATGCTTTTAATTCCTGCTTGGGAGAAGAAGAAGAAGAAGAAGAAAAAAACAGCTTTTCTGAGATTTTCAACGGGCGAGGCATGTTTTCTCAACGGAAACAGAAGTCCTGGCGGAGATTTCCACTTCCTCTAATTCTTGATTAAAACTTGGATTTGGTCAAAGCGAGATTACCTCTTCAGCTTGTCAAGACGGGCATCTGCTTTCCAAATTAGAGCTGCAGGAAAGGAGATGACCTCGGTGGGGAGGGGAGGGGAGGGTTGCTCTTCCTCCTCCTTGGTAAGGTCGAGGGAGATTATGGCTGATTGAAACTTCCTACAATCTATAAATAGTTCAAAAGATTCGACAAGGAGTTCTGAACACACACACACACACACACACACACACACACACACACACACCTCTTCTTACCAGACATATTCCCAGGATTTGGCCTGCAAACCAACAACCTGGGGGTAGTCACGAATCCTGAATCGGGTGCTGCAGTGTTTACTTTAAGATGGAAGGACTTCAACTCCCAGAGTTCTTCTAGCCAGCTGTGTTGGCTGGAGAATTCTGGGAATTTGAAGTCCACCGATCTTAAAAGTCACCAAAGTTGGGAAACACTTGACTGACTTCATAAATAGGAAGTAAAGTCAAATGTCAATGCAACTGCCTCTAATATTTCATGAAGGCAGAATCTGCCCCTTGTTCTGAGGATGGGTTGTGTTAATAAGCAAAAATACATGTGGATGTTGGTCTGCATTTGAGAGACTCAACCCTGGTGCTGCGTAGCCTGCAGAGAAAGTTCACACAAGAAGGAAGGCTGTTTGTATCTTTGGATCTTCTGAATTCCTTCTTACAGTGAAATAAAACACACAGCCCTTGTCCTCTAAGAGAAGCTCTGGAGAAAAGGTTCTTCTAGTTGTCACCCCAACCTTGAGAAAGCTTTCCTTCTGAATAGCCATTTGGGGGATAAAAAGACACTTCATAATATTTGCTCGCTGTCCAGGTGCGAAAGAACAGATCCACAAATGAAGGTCCAATTAAATTGCTTCATTGCTAAAAGCCTATGGACAGGAATCTTCTCAACAAATATAGTCAGTCCCCCGCTTGGAGTTAAATAAAGTCAATGGCAGTCAAGAAGGGTTG
Organism: Bungarus multicinctus; assembly: GCA_023653725.1. Lineage (NCBI taxonomy): Eukaryota > Metazoa > Chordata > Lepidosauria > Squamata > Elapidae > Bungarus > Bungarus multicinctus. The sequence continues at coordinate 21,328,288 of CM042843.1, forward strand.
GACTTAGTTTGTTTGTGACCACGTAGGGATTCTAGGTTGGTTCCTCTTTTGACTCCAGTCCCTGGTTCTATGACTCCTTCGCCTATACACAATGGGTGAATATTTTAAGGGCAGGTCATCTCAATTTCTGAGGGCCAGCTTCATGAAAAGCTGTCAGGTGTGTTGCATAAAAATGCAACAATTCTGAAACAAGGCGATTTGGTTATTGCAACTCACTCCAGAAATGATTGTCAAGGGAAGGGAAGAGAAGTCATACAGGCAAAGGAAGGGAAGGGAATGTGAAGGGATCTTTCCCCAGAATAGAATTTCAGCTTGGGTCTGGATTCTGGCAAGTCTTGCTTTTCATTATGAAAAAGAGGGGGAAATATATATATATATATGCATGGAATGTCTTCCCAACTGTGTGAGAAATAACCTTGGAAGTTTTATTCCCATTGTGATGTTTTCTGCGCACCGTGAGCCGAATCTCATCGAGGAAGAGAAAGCATCTGGGTGCTTTTCATCTTATGCCTCCCCAGGTGCTAATCCAGCCCCAGCCAACATTTTTTTTCTTCTGTCCAAATTAGGAGGGGCTTCTTATTTTGATTCCTCGGTTATTTTATTCGCACCGAAGAGGCTGTTCCTTTGGCCCCTGCTGATGGCTTGGCTGTGCAATGGTGGAAGCTTTCCAATTCTCGCCTCACATCTTGAGCACGGCTAGGGGACTGCAGCAATCGTGTCAGCCTTAATAGGCTGGGTTTTCCCTACCCATTTTTGCTTCTAGCTGCTCCGTTGTTTGCATGTTGAAAATCCGGAGTTTAGGATCCCTTGGTGATGTCCACATTTGTGGCTGGCCATCCCACAATTGCTACTTGGCTGGCTTAAAGGTCAGATGCTGGTGCTTTGGGTAAAATATTTTGAGTATGGCTTGTAAAAGTATAACCAAAATATTTATTGTTCTCACCTCTTCGGCTCCTCTCCTGCCTTTTGGCAATTTATTTAGGAATTCACTGGCAAACGTTCCAACCAGGGACAGGATTGTTTGTTCTTGACCAGGGACTTTTTGAACAGAAAATCAAAAGATCAGAGAAATTTGCTTCTTTGAGCCAGCAGGAAGAAGGTTGATCAAAAGAGGTGCTTTCCTCCACCAGTTATTTAGAATATTTCACGCTGGTTCTTTGGGACTCTGTGAAAAACAAATGTACAGTATTTGCATTGCACCGAGTTTTTACCCTGCTTGAGCAGGGGGCTGGACTAGAAGACCTCCAAGGTCCCATCCAGCTCTAGTCTATTTATTATATATTGATTGACTGATTAGCCTATAGGTCAGAGGTCTCCAAACTTGGCAACTTTAAGACTTATGGGCCAGAATAGCTGGCTGGAAAATTCTGGGAGTTGAGGTCCACAAGTCTTAAAGTTGCCAAGTTTGAGGAGCCCTGCTATAGGTCATATCAACAACTATTCTATTCTAAATATTCTTTCTCTAATATTAACCAGGCACAGATGATAGGGAAGAATTTATACCACACCTTAGCTTGTTTGTGATGTAGCGTACAATTGTGTGGGGAAGTGAAAGCCAGGTCCTGGTGGGATTGAAACATCCCAACTTTTAACAGAGAAATCCAGGTGGGTTGGAACAGCAGGAGGGTTGAAACACCTTCTGATCTTCAGAAAACGACGATTGCGAGTTGGAATGGTCCAAAAACCTTTAACACCCTACTCATACAGGTGCAATTCAAAGTCCTTGTCATGTGGGATCTAAGGTGGGTTGGAGTCTCATGGAGGAGAGGAGATGTTGGAGAACACCTGAGATTGCGGTTCAACAGGAAAGATGTCACCTTGCTCAGAAGGACGATGGGATGGAGGGTAGGACTTCAATCTTCTTTCTGATCTTCTCAGGCGCCTGGCTTTGGCTTCGGCATCGCAATATCCGGTGGGAGGGACAACCCCCACTTCCAGAGCGGTGAAACCTCAATTGTCATATCAGATGTGCTCAAAGGAGGCCCAGCGGAAGGGCTGCTACAGTAAGTGTTGCCTTAACCTTGGGGGGTGGGTTTGGAGCCTCTCTGGAAGGACTCCCTACTCATTCCACTTGCTCCTTATCCAACCGTTTTCCACAAAAATGTTGCAAGAATCGCATCTGTTCTACCATAACTACCATTGGAGTTAATGGGTTTACAAGTCTCCCACAACTTAACAACCACAGTTGGGACCCTAATTATGAGAAGGAGAAGCAGAGCTTTACCTGTTCTTCACCTTGGGCCTGGGAGAACCTGCAGGTTAAAAAAAATAAGGGACGATGCAAAAATTAAAAGTGGTCTGAAGAGCTTAAGAATTTTGGCTCTCAGTCTTACTGCAGATTTGACCAAATTGTGTTCTCCTGCCTTTATATATAGAGGGAGGGGTCTTCTTGACTTGCTGTTCTCTCATTTTCTGTCTTGTCTTCCCCCACCTGCCTTTTCAGGGAGAATGATCGTGTGGCGATGGTTAATGGCGTTTCCATGGATAACGTGGAACACGCTTTCGCCGTCCAGCAGCTGAGAAAAAGTGGGAAAAATGCCAAAATTGTAAGTGGGGTCTTCTTTTTTTTTTTCCCTCCACACTTCCTGTCTTTCAGGAAAGCCGTTGCCCTGTTGTGTTTGTTTGTGATTTGGCGGGTTGTGTATATATCATAGGCTGGTTTAATCCCTCTGTGTATTCTTTTGCTAAGCATTGGTAGCTCCAACACCTCCTGAGTTGGTTGGAGCAGAGAATTTGGAAACCAGGGTGCTGGGTTGCTTCCATTAAACCATGCCATCTAATGGGACCCAGGTAACATACCTATTTCGTGGGGGGGCACCTGCCCTAAGGGACACCCCTCCCCCACTCCTTACCAAGATTCAGTAGTTCCAACCTTCAGCCTAAAGGCCCCAAAGATCTGATTCTTGTCCCAGGCGTTGGGATAGCCAGTGAGGGAAACCCACCGTAGCTGCTTTGATTACAAAAGTAGATGGGGTTGCTTTTAATTTTATACAAAATCTTAAGTTGTTCTCTTGTTATTGGCTTTTCCGTTGTTGGTTAGCCAGTTGTGGGTTGAATGATCAGCCATTCAAAGTTTGGAAGAGTGGATGGATGGATGGATGTGGAGAGCATAGCCAAGTGTGTGTAGAATGGCCCTCTCTTGAATCTGGCAACCCCTGTCTTGTTTGTATGTATGTGAGTGAGTGAGTGGGAGACAGACAGACAGACAGACAGACAAGCGAAGAGAAAGAAAAAGAGAGATGGGGACACTTTCTGTTCCCAGCTGTGTATGACTGGTTAGACCAGGGAGTTAATGGTGTGATCTAGAAAGAATGGCAGAAAACCCATCCCAGCTAAGCCTTAAGACCAGCTTTGTTCGTGGATGCATTAAACGTTCCCTTGAATATGAAATGGCCTAAGTATTAGCTACAGCTCTCTGCAGGGGAAAGGGGTTCTTTTGCCAAGGCCCAGCCCTCTCTGGGCTTGGTAGGTGTGTGTATTTAATCTGCTTATCAGCCCTGGTAGGTGGAAAGCCAAAGCAGGCGTCAGATAGGTTGAACATTAAAACAAGGGAGTTGCAGACCAGAAAGGAATGTGCTTGGCCCAAATGCCTGTGTGGAAGAAAAGGCCCGAAGGCAGACCGGCCTTCAATGTGTACACACGAGACCCTCTTTGAGTTGATCAGTTAGGGCAGGGGTCCCCAAACTATGCTGGCTGGAGAATTCTGGGAATTGAAGTCCACAAGACTTAAAGTTGCCAAGTTTGGAGACCTCTGAGTTAGGGGGTTGCAGCTCCACAGAAGTAGGACAGGCTCAGTTGGTGCCCTGGGCCTCTTCCCAGCACTGGGCTTGCTGGGTAAACAAGGCAGCAGTCTGGTGGGGCAGGGTTGGGAACGCCACACCTTCTCCTCTGTAGAGTAGCTTGGTGTTAGTAACGCGTTATAAGGCCTTAGTAAGGCCACACCTGGAATCCTGCATCCAGTTTTGGTCACCACATTACAAAAAAGAGGTTCAGATTTTGGAAGAAGTACAAAGAAGAGCAACTAAGAGGATTAAACGCCTGGAGACTAAAACATACCAAGAAGAGTTGCAGGATTTGGGTTTGGCCAGACTACAGAAAGAAAGGACTACAGGGACAGGATGACAGCCTTCCAGTATTTGAGGGGCTGCCACACAGAAGAGGGGCCAACTTATTTTCCCTCCCTCTTTCTTTCTTTCTTTCTTTCTTTCTTTCTTTCTTTCTTTCTTTCTTTCTTTCTTTCTTTCTTTCTTTCTTTCTTTCTTTCTTTCTTTCTTTCTTTCTTTCTTCCTTCCTTCCTTCCTTCCTTCCTTCCTTCCTTCCCTTCCCTTCCCTTCTCCTTCCCCTTCCCCTTCCCCTTCCCCTTCCCCTTCCCTTTCCTTTCCTTTCCTTTCCTTTCCTTCCCTTTACTTCCCTTCCCTTCCCTTCCCTTCCTTCTCTCTCTCTCTCTCTCTCTCCTTCCTTCCTTCCTTCCTTCCTTCCTTCCTTCCTTCCTTCCTTCCTTCCTTCCTTCCCTCCCTCCCTCCCTCCCTCCCTCCCTCCCATGGTGGTGCAATGGTTAGAATGCAGCATTGCAGACTAATTCTGCGCACTGCCAGCAGTTCGATCCTAACTGGCCCAAGGTTGACTCAGCCTCCCATCCTTCCAAGGTGCGTAAAAGGAGGACCCAGATTATTGGGGGCCATAGGCTGACTCTGTAAACCTCCGAGAGAGGGCTGTGAAAGCACTGGGAAGCGGTATATAAGTCTTAAGTGCTGTTGCTGTTGCTATTTGGCATGTGGCCAGCTTGAGATCCCTACCAAAAATCCATTGTTGCCGTGCGTGTCTTCCAGACCATCCGAAGAATGAAGAAAGTCCATATCCCAGTGACTCGGACAGATCCTGACCCCGTCTCTGAAAACGACGAGGACAGCTACGAAGAGGAACTGCACGACCCCCGAGGTTCCCACGGTGCTACGAGCAGAAGGCACGAGAAGAGTTGGACGAGGGATCGGAGCGCAAGTCGAGAAAGGAGCGTGTCGCCACGGTCGGACCGGAGGTCCATGACTTCCAGCCAACCCGCGAAACCCACGAAGGTCACGCTGGTGAAATCGAGGAAGAACGAAGGTACTTTGACTCTTTGGAGCCCCTCGGTTGGGTGGGTGGGTTTCATTAAAGAATTATACCCCTCCTCTCTTGGTTTTTTGTTCCCCCCCCCCCACTTTGCCATTTTGATCACATTTGGGATGGAGGAAAGGGTTAGGGTTGTTGGGAGCTGGTTCCCTTTATGCTCTAGCTGAATTATTTGAAAATGGATCAAGAACATCAAAGAATTGAAATCCATAGGGAATTAATCTTAGCAAGTTCGCTCATCTTGTTTGGAAAACATAACTCCCTGTTGCCAAAAAGAACTAAGTTCTCTTTTTAAGAGTAGAGTTTTTCTGTGTAGCTGTTATGGATAGAATTGCGGGCTGACATATTAGCTATGCTCATGACTTTGAGTTGGCCAAAAATGTATAAAACATGGCATAGAAATCACCTTCTCCTCTTCCTTCACTCCTCCTCCTCCCCCTCCTCTTCCTCCCCAGTGCTGGTGCCCAAACTTGCTGCGTGCTCTCTTCCTCACGCAATCTTGCAGAGCTACAACTCTGAAAATCCCTACGATGCATAAATTAAAAGTTTCATTAATACAAGGGAGTGGTGTCTTCGTTTCTTGTCTAACCCTCATCTTGGTGAAATCATTTGCTTCATTCATGGGTGGGGAAAGGTGGTTGCCCAAGTCCTTTTATCTTTTGAGAGCACCACATCCTCACATCATTTGAAAACCACTGGTTTAAGGAGAGAAGAACAAATAAGGGATTGGTGGCCCAGCCCTCCCTGGCTGACAAATCTAGAGTAGATCCTATTGGGCTTGATCAGAGTTGATCCCAGCTGTTGAAAACTATGGATTTATCCTTCTCTTCTACTTCTGTGAGGGTCAACACTTCGAAGTGGTTCACCTAGAACTATGTTTTCCGATCTTGGCTATTTTAAGAGGTCTGGACTTGAACTTCCAAGAAATCCTCAGACAATCCTAGGAGTTAAAAGTCCACATTTCTTAAAAGAAATGGTCTTGGGAAGCCCACACATCTTAATGGCCAGTGTTGAAGAACACTGAGCTACATGGGACAGAAGTCCAGAAAAATAAAGAGGGCTTTGGATATTGTTGGTAGAACATTCCAACTTGGACAGACCATCACCAGAAGGTCTTCTCCTGCTTCTCCTTTTCATTTTACCCCAGGAAGAGACAGCAGCTTCTCTATCTGCTGAAGGGAAAAAGAGAGAGAATCGAACAAGGGCCAACTTCTCTTCCCCCCCAAAATGTGCCCTGCCATGCTCTGTGGGAATTGGTAGAGGCCAGGAAAGGGCAGTTTGCAGACAAAGCAGGTTTACAGAAGTTGTGTTGTCCTTGTTCTGGGTTGACAACATCTCTCGCTTCGTTTTCATTTGGCACAGAATACGGGTTGCGCCTGGCCAGCCACATCTTTGTGAAAGAAATTTCTCAAGACAGCTTGGCAGCCAAAGATGGCAACATCCAGGAAGGAGATGTTGTGCTGAAGGTATGCCCCCACCTCTCTCTTCTCTTCTTTCTCTCTCTTTCTGTCCTCTCTCTTTCTCTTCTCTGTCTGTCTCTTCTCTCTCTTTCTCTTCTCTCTCTCTCCCTCCTTCTCTCTTCTCTCTCTCTTTCTCTTCTATCTCTCTCTCTCTTTCTTTCTCTTCTCTCTCCCTCTCTCTCTCCCTCCCTCTGTCTCTGTCTCCTCTTTCTTTCTCTTCTTTCTCTTTCTCTTCTCTCTCTGTCTCTCTCTCTTCTCTCTCTGTCTCTCCTATCTCTGTCTCTCCTATCTCTCTCTGTCTCTCCTCTTTCTTTCTCTTCTTTCTCTTTCTCTTCTCTCTCTGTCTCTCCTATCTCTCTCTGTCTCTCCTCTTTTTTTCTCTCCTCTCCTCTTTCTCTCTCTCCTCTCTCTCTCTCTCTTCTTTTCCTCTTCCTCCCTCCCTCTCTCTTTGTTTTTATACTCGTGTTTGAGCAGCTCTTTTGCTTAAAGTACAGGTAATCCTCCAGACCATTTACTTAGCCACCATTTGAAGTTGCTTTTCTCTATTTTGAAATGTCTGGCTTTTAAAAAAGCTATATTTTAGAGTATTAAAGGAAACAATTCCATTGTTTAAAGGGCCAAAAAGGTGGGATATTATTAACTTAGTTTCAGGAAACATTAAACTTGCCTTCTCCCATCTTTAATCTGTTATTGTTTGCTGGAGGGAGCACCAGTTCCAGCAGATCCAGAAGGCTGCAAATTGGGACAGACTGGTCTAGACAAAACTGGAGGCATTTCCCACTTCACCCCACCCTTTTTAATTCTTCAAAGATGCCATGAAGGTATAGATCAGGGAGGCAGACCAACTCCCAGAATTCCTCAGCCAGCCACTTCCCCAAAAGGTGGAAGAATTCTGGGAGTGGAAAGTCTTGAAGACGTTGCCAAGGTTGGACATCCCTGGTGTCGATGGTGACTCCTCGTTGGGTACTCTACCCGCCTTCCCTCTGTTCTCTTGCAGATCAATGGGACTGTCACGGAAAACATGTCCTTGACAGATGCCAAAACCCTGATAGAAAGGTCAAAGGGCAAGTTGAAAATGGTGGTTCAGAGGGACGAGAGAGCAACCCTGTTGAACGTCCCAGACCTTTCCGACAGCATCCACTCAGCCAATGCTTCGGAAAGAGACGGTGAGTATCGCTTGCCTTTCTCTCGCCATGCTGTCGGTCGTTCCCTGTTGACCAAACGTTGCGATGCGTCAGGTGGAACGACAAGGGGAAGGGCTGAAGAAGTCCAAATTGGGCAGACGGTGGAGATCCTGTTTGGAAAGCCGGATGATCCTCTCCAAGGCCTGCCCAAGCTTGCCTTCATTCTTAGGGAAGGTCATGCCATCTTTTTACTTCTAAACCATCTCATGAAAACCCCCCCACTTTTATTTAACAGACATTTCAGAAATTCAGTCGCTGGCATCTGATCATTCCAACCGATCCCATGACAGGCCCCGTCGCAGTCGTTCACGATCTCCTGACCAGGGGTCAGAACATTCTCCACAGCAGCCCAACAATGGCAGGTGACGGTCGCCTTGTGCTCTTTTGAAATGGGCGTTTTGGTGGAAAGAGGGACGGGAGGACGGCGGGCGCAGGAGCCACGGGAAGGGAGGGCACCACCGGTTGACATCGGTGACGGGAGGCACCAGCGGACCCATATCTTTCAAAGATCTGAGTTGGTCTTCTGGAGGGTTCCTTCTTGAGATGCTACCTAAGGGGAGGATGGGTTTGGGGAATTAGATACGGAGCGTTAAGGCTGTCCTGAGGAATGGAAGCAAATGTACGTGTCCTGGGATCATGTTGCAAGATCCAGTCTGGCTTTTGGATTCATGCTGGAGACCATCCTCAGGGAACTTCTCTCTTCTCTTCTCTTCTCTTCTCTTCTCTTCTCTTCTCTTCTCTTCTCTTCTCTTCTCTTCTCTTCTCTTCTCTTCTCTTCTCTTCTCTTCTCTTCTCTTCTCTCCTCTCCTCTCCTCTCCTCTCCTCCTCCTTCTCCTCCTCCTCTCCTCTTCCTCCTCCTCCTCCTCCTCTCCTCTCCTCCCCTCCCCTCCCCTCCGTCTCTCCCTCTCTCTCCAGAATATATTCTGCAGATAATCAGATATTCTGGTTGAGAGAAGTTTCCTGAGGATGGGCTCCCTCCAGCATGAGGAGTCTGAAAGCTCGAAGGCCCAAACTTCCAGTCTTGGTGACCTGCCCAGATTGGATCCCGCTGGCTCTCCTGATGTCACTAAGTAAGGGTTGTGACTCGATTCAACCAAGGGGTTCTTGGAGAATTAGCATCTGGCAACATTAATCTCCCCCCCCCCCCCCCCCTGCATTTTGAGGAAGGCCCAGATTAATTTTTTTTTTAAAAAGGATTGGATCATCAGTGATGTTGAAGGGCTACCGAGAAGGCTTTGCAGTCACTATGTCGGTGTTTCTCAACCTTGGTGGGTTGGACTTCCAACTCCCAGAATTCCCCAGCCAGCCTCGCTCAATGGTTGAGAAACACCTTTATGGAAAGGAAGCGGAAACAAGTCTTCATAAAATAGGCTCAAATACTATTTACATTTGTGGGGTTGATGGAGTGAGCCCTCCTGAAAGGGAGTCCTGCATGATAGGAGTATGCCTGCTTTGATGGGGGAAGGTGGACATTGGGCGAGAACTGAATGGCCCTGGATGAAATCATTCCTCTAGCTGACTTCCCTTGTTTTGTGACTGGAGGTTATTTTAGAACGTTGCGCCTCCTTTCATAAAGACCAAGATCCTTCCTGATGCGGCACAGATGTTAGAAGTCAACGCTCTGCTGCCAAAAACACATATGCAGAGTGAAATCACACCTTGGGTGACTCATGGGAAATGTGGCTGTAATTTTTAACAACATTCTGTCATCCAGAAACAATGACGGTGTCAAGGCTCTTCCTGCACCCTCCTTGGTTTTTTTTAATTTTTATTTTTAATAAAAGCAAAACAAAATCGAACGTTTACTAGAAAGTTCAAAATTGAGGATCGGTCCGGGAAGCGTCCCCACCATGATATTCTTCTCCATGTTCATATAATTTGGTTCCCCTCATTCAAAATTTTTTTTTACAGAAGAATCTATTTTATTCTCCATGGATGGAGATGATTCCAGCGGGATGAGCATCTGGAATCCTATAGAGTTCACTCCTTGATTGATCTTAGCCAGTGGTTGTAATAAATTGGATATAAGAAGACAAAATAATTGTCATGAGCAAAAGGTGTTCAGGATTACTGTGGGCAGAACCATTGGCAGGTGCTGGCAATCTGGGTTGTCTCTTGCTGGTCTATTGGGCTGAATTGTGGGTAACTCTTGTGATGAGGAAGGGAGGCTCCAGGTTCAACTATTGTGTCCCTTGAGCAGAGAAGACCTAGGATGGATCTGGGCAGCTTACCCAGGGCATGTCTTCTCCATCTGATCTGCTGCAATAGGGATAAAGAACATCTCCCTGCTTCATCCTACCCAGGAAAGTTTCCTCCAGGTGGAAAGATGGAGTAACCCAGGGTTTTTTTTCAAAATGTCTTCCACAGAACTGAAGCGTTCCGCATGAACTTCATGCGCTTCTGTGAGAGATTAAGAATGAAGAAAAGCCAGGTTTGCTATGGGAGAGATTTTGGGAACATTGACAGATCAGCTTTTATCGAGGCAACAGCGTTGTGGTCCACCTAAATATCATGAAAGAATAATTCACCTATTTAAGCAGGGGGTGGGTGCAGCGGAGAGCAGGAGAAGCTGAGCAAGGGCCACTTGAAAATGCAGTGTTTGAGTGTTGGCTCTTCAAGAAAACACTTCAGAGCTGAAGAGTTGAAGTTGGCAGGCCATTCACTGCCTTCTGAGAAGCAAACAGTAATCACAACATACCAGAGGCAGAAGTTTTGAGGCTCCTGAACTCTCCGGCGATTGACCTTCCAACCTTGCTGCTAAGACTTGAAGGAGCTTTTCCTCAACGTCGAATGGCTTCTGTACAAGCCATTGTAGGGCTGCAATGTTACTCATGGAGGATATGTCAGAAGCCTTGTGGTGCTTCTGGAACACAACAAACCAGCCATTCTGGGTAGTTTGGTTTTTCTCTGGAAGTTTGCAGTGTTCCAGGAACACCTGGAGGAGCCAGAGCACATCTGGAAGACTACAACAAGCAGGTTGAGTCTCCCCAGAATGAAGGGTTGCTAGATAGATGTTTGTAAGGCAAGGACTGTCTGGATGTTCCTTGCTTTCTGTTGAAGGAGTTGAGGAGAATGGCATCCGTGGGTGCACTTGCAGTTAAGTTCCCTCCAAAATTTCAACGTTTGCATATGATCCCTGATAGCCAATGCCACCCTTCTTCCCATGTGTGTTTTGGAGATACGTTTTTTTGGTGGGTGTTGGCTTGTTTTTTGTTTATTTATTTGTATCCTGCCTTTATTATGTTTACAAATAATTCTAGGCAGCGAACATATCCAACTCATCTTCCTTTTCCTGTTATCCCAACAGCAACAACTGTAAGGCGAGTTGGGCTGAGAACCAGTGACTGGCACAAAGTTACCCAAATTATTTTCATGGCTAAGGCAGCTCTAGAACTCACGGTCTCTTGGTGATTGGCCCAAAGCCACCCAGCCGTCTTTCATGGCTAAGGCAGGACTAGAACTCACAATCTCCCACTTTCTAACCTGGTGCCTTAGCCATTAAACCAAACTGGCTCTCGGTTTATGAGAAATGCCATATGTGGTGATACCTTTCTAAAATTGCAGCCTACATGCCCTGTGATATGTTAACAGGAGGAGCAAATGCTTTAATTAAACACAAGTATTTATTTTAGATTCCAGAGCGATTAAAAATATATTCTATCAAGCTAGGATTTCCTTATATTTATCATAAGGTTCTCTAGGTTTTCCTTTCTGCACGAAACTTTCTGATTTTTTTTTCTGCCAGAAATTTAGTATTCATTTTTGCTTTGGGAATCATCAGGTTTTTCCATAAAATCATTGGGACTTTGTCCCGATTTAGCCAGCAATAAGGCAAGCACATGAATGCACAATCAATAATTGTCATTGCAATGATAATCCTATCTTTGTAATGGCAACCATAATCATACTCATTCTTGTACCTTCTCACGTCTTCAGTGGTGATGGCTTTTGGTACAGATCTCTTGACCTTTCAGGAAACTGTTGTGTTTACCAGGCAACAGTTGGAAGTCGTCATTCAAGGAAGTGTGTTGCATACCATGGTCTCTTCTAAGATAATTTTTGGTAGAGGTAATGGTGCCCTCTACTTGCAGGAAGTGGTTCCATCAGCAAAGTTCTGGGCTGGATTTTGTAGCCTTCTTGTTCATTTATGGAGAAAAACAGCTGTTAAAACCAATCTGACTTTGCATATTAATGATTTCACTAAGGATAAATTAATGCTGGGTGCTGGAAAACAACCAAATTCAGAGAGTAACGAGAACATATCTGCTCAACCTTGAGTATATTCTCTGCTGTTGCAATACCTGAGCATATTAGCTGTGCTTGGGAAGGAGAGTTAGAATAAATATAGCTTCTTCTCTTTTTTTATGTTGTACATCCTCAAGATTGTGTGCATGGTTGCCTCTCTTCTGCTAGTCCAGAGTGGGGAGATGCCCATCACTGATTCACATTGGGGGATTTCAGGCTAAAGCATACAAAGAACAATTTATGGACTTGGGTATGTCTAATTTAATGAAAAGGACTGGAGAGGGGGGACATGATAGCAGTTTTCCAATATCTGAGGGGCTGTCATAGAGAAGAGGGGGGTCAAAGCACCTGAGGGCAGGACAAGAAGCAATGGGTGGAAACTTATCAAGCAGAGAAGCAATCTAGAACTTAAGAGAAACTTCCTGGCCGTTAGAATAATTAACCAGTGGAACAGCTCGCCTCCAGAGGTTTTGGGTGCTCCATCACTGGAAAAGGTTGGGTGTCTATTGTCTAAAATGATATAGGGCTTCCTACCTGGGCAGGGGGTTGGACTAGAAGACCTCCAAGGTCCCTATTATTCTGTTACATTATAGCTTCATGGATCTGGAAGGACAATTAATTGCTGGTTTTGTGACGATGCCATTGGCTTTTTCACTGGTTCCTTATTTGCGCGCTCTCTCTCTCTCCATCTTTCAGCATTATATCTGAGATATCTGACATAGTTTTCATATTTTTGGAGTGGCGTGGTCGGTGGGGCCCAATCAGCCAACAGGGCAAAGGGAAGGGCAGCACATTCTTTAAATGTTGGAGGAAGGATTGAGATTCCTTAAGTTGTAGGAGGACGTAAGCGTCTCATTTCTATCAGGAAGCTTAGGAACTTGGAAGACTTCTAGGCCAGAGATGCCCAACCTTGGCAACTTTAAAGACTTATGGACTTCAATTCCCAGAATTCCCCAGCTGGCTGGAGAATTCTGGGAGTTGAAGTTCACCAGTCTCAAAGTTGCCAAGTTTGGAGCCCTCTGCCCTAGACCAAAGAGTTGTACAAACTCTTACATATCTGGAAGGGCCACTTCTCCGACGCCTTCAGCGGGCACTTTTCCAGCAAGAAGAGCCCAAACAGGTTGTTTATTCCCCGTTTTGTGCCACGTCCCACACAGTAGATCTTTTGTTATGCCTGGATTTCCTCGTTAGAGCCCATCATTATGGCTGCCAATTTGAAAAGGGAGTGTGTTGTTTCTCTTGATGTAGTCACCGGAGTAGAGATGATGAAAGAATAACCAAGCCGGGAGCAGTTTCCACGCCTGTGAAGAACGTGGAGGAAACTTCTCTAGCCAAAGCTGTAGAAGAATCCGTAGCAGAGAAAAACGACAAACAGACCCCACCACTTCCAGGTGAGGATTGAGCCATCGCTTCATGCTTTAAAGTTTGCAGCGGAGGCAGGCCTTCGACTTAGGCGTGGTCCGGTGGCCCAGAAGGTGGAGCTCTCACCTCACAATCAGGAGGCCGTGAGAGTTCAATAGCAATGGCCCTTAGACTTATATACCGCTTTATAGTGCTTTACAGCCCTCTCTAAGCAGTTGAGAGTCAGCCTCTTGCCCCCCATTTGACCCACCTCGGAAGGATGGAAGGCTGAGTCAACCTTGAGCCTGGTGGGATTTGAACTGCCAACTTGCAGGCAGCTGGTTGCAGCAGAAGTCGCTTGCAGTACTGCACTCTAACCACTATGCCATAGAGACGCTCTATCAATCCTAGGTAGAGGCAGATATTCCTCTCTCTGGGCACAATGAGAAATACATCTGCTGAACAAAACCCTGCCCCGGTGACAGGAAGGGCATCCGGCCAATAAAACATTAGCTCCATTCAGTTGCCCAGACATCACCCCGCAAGGGATTATGGGGTCGTTAAATGACGATAATGACGACCACAGTTGACCCCAAAAACTTGCAAAGTGAGAGATTTTGTTAAGTGAGTTTCGCCCCATCCTTTCCTGCTCCCGTTGTTAAGCGAATCACTGCAGCTGTTCAGTTAGCAATCTGGTTGTTAAGTGAATCTGGCTCCCCCTGTTGGACTCCGCTGGTCAGAAGGGGATCACAGTTGCCAACAGTCTTAAATTCCGATCACGTGACTATGGGGTTGCCACAACGGTCGTAAAGTGTGAAAAAAACGCTCACAGTTCGCCTTTTTTCAGTGCCTTTGTAGCTTCGAGCGGTCACTAAATGAACCGGGCTGCCTGCACGCAGGCACACATATACGGTTGCGTGTCTGAATGAAGATACACCCCAGGAAACTCATTCTTTATTGGAACCGGCTAATTTATGGCCCCAGATTAGCGTGTTCTTAATTAAGGCTGAGATTATCTCCTGGCACCCATCCAAACATTCCACCAGAGATAATCCACCCCTTATTTACCTTCCTCCCCAACCCGGTCCTACTATCTGCACTCCTACTATATTTATGTGGTCTCCCACGCTCCAAATTAACAGCCAGATGGTGATGGAGGAGCTCTGTAAACAGCTGCTTGAACTCCCTCCTAATCTGCTCTCTTGTTAATATGTCTGGATTGTGTAACAGTAAGGAAGTTGAGACAAGGGCCAAATGTTTTGGTTCCTGCTCTTCCACCCTGTCTGCCTTCAGTAATTATTGTGATGCGGGATGCAAGGCTATTTATTGTGTAGTTGATCTAGTAGTATCTCAGCCTTTTATTCCGCAGCCCAAGGGAAAAGGTACGTCATAGGCAACAGCCTCCTGGTTTGTGGGGGTCCTTGGGGCTCTCTGAGCTTGGTGGTTTCCCGGCAGGCGTTTTATTACCCAACTAGGTAACATCCTCAAGCCGCTTGTATAGGAAGAGAGAGCCAACCCCTCTCCCTTCTAGCACAGATGAGATTACCAAGCTGGGTCATGAAAGGTCAGCAAGAAAAAAAAAACAAGCTCAAGGAACCCCACAGTTCTCTTCTTCGTCCTCCTTTTTACAAACTCCTTTCCCCTCTAGCCTTGATGATGTTACCTAGTTGGGCCATGAAATGTCTGTAAGAAATCAATCAAGCTCAGAGAACACCAAGGACCACACAGGCCTCCTCCTCCTCCTGATAATGTTCCCTAGTTAGGTGATGAAATGTCTGCAAGAAATCAACCAGGCTTAGAGAACATTGAGAACCACACAGTCCTCCTCTTCCTCCTCTTCTTCTTCCTCCTCCTCCTCTTCTTCTTCCTCCTCCTCCTCCTCCTCCTTAGTTGGGTGATGAAACATCTGCAAGGAAGCCATCAAGCTCAGAAAACAACCACGTTCAATCCTGAGCTACAAATATTCTCCTTTATTGATGCCTCCTTATTTTCCTCCATAGTGAGAACCTGGCTGGGTAGTTGGAGAAAAAAGTCTGCCCCAAAAGTCAATCCTCAAGCAGGACTAGGCTCTGGGGTCTCCCCCTTTCCTGATCTAACCCCTCACACCCTACCCCGTTATGGCACACCTTCCTTGCCCTCCGGAGTCCAGGATCCAAACAGTTCTTGGGAGTCCCAAAGGCTGTAAAAGGGTGAACTTCAATCACAGCCATGCCCGAGCTTCGTTTTTGTTAGAAGGGCATCCTTCATTCCGTGCAACGTTTTGTCCAAACAGAACCGAAGCCCGTCTATGCCCAGGTCGGACAGCCCGATGTGGATTTACCCGTCAGCCCCACCGATGGCCCCCTACCAAACTCAACGCATGAAGACGGGATGCTTCGGTAAGGGGATATTTTCACCCGTTCCATGTCTCGCGTTGGCCCAGGGGCTGAACATTGGCTGATGCGCCATCTTCTTCATGGACCGTGCGCAATGGACGATTGTTTCCTGGCCAACGATAAAGCTATTGGGACCGTGACTCTCTGGGCCTCAAATGCTGCATAATGTCACATAAGTGTTTTAAATTTAATTTTTATATTTGCTCTATCGTTATCGAAATTTTATGTAGATTATTGTGCAAAGTTAAATGTTATATTTTCTCCTTTTAACGTAAGATGTTCTGGACTTGGGGGGGGAATAAATAAGGGGTATCCTTAATGTGGGGGGGGGGGGGTGCCCCTAGAAAGCCAGTCTTCTTTGGAAGTAGATTCTGGTTGCCTGGCAGAGGGTCTACCATGCAGTCGGCTGTTTACAAGCTCAATCGACCCCAGTTTTATGCTGCAGTTGTTGGGACGTGTTTTGTCTTTGGGAGTGACGATTGTGAGCCATTCACGGGTCCTTCCAGACCTTCTGCAATCACAGGCCAAGAAAGGGCCACCATGTCTGCCTGCTACGAGAAGCTGGCAGCAGTCCAGACTCTCCCGGTCATCTCCATCTCGTGCCTCTGTTTTTGGCCATTCATTTGTTTAGTCTTAATAGGGACTAGGTGAGTCAGCCCGGCCTTTTCCAACTATGGAGGGAGAGGAAGCCCTGGCCTTCACTGGTCTCTTTTGCTAGTCTTTCTCCAAGAGGGTATTAAAGTATTGGCAATTGTGGGCACAGGCCAAGGACCGTCTGTGGTGGATTTGGGGTTACGCTGCCTTAAATCAGGACTTTTCGTAACACGAAAGCTCTCCTTGAAATGAGCAGGGATCTCTCTTGACTGACTCTGTGGCTCTTCACAGTCCACCAAATTGTCACGATGCACAAAAGAACATAAGAGGCAGCTAGACACCCTGGCTGAAAAATCCCGTTCTTCTCATCCTTGCAGGCCAAGCATGAAGCTCGTAAAATTCAAGAAAGGAGACAGCGTTGGCTTGAGGTTGGCTGGTGGCAACGACGTTGGCATATTTGTGGCTGGCGTTTTGGAGGACAGCCCTGCTGCCAAGGAAGGCTTGGAAGAAGGCGATCAGATTCTCAGGGTAGGTGGGCAGCTCTGCTTTTATTCCAGTCCAGCTGCAAGAGCTGCAGCTGTTACATAGAAAGCCGTCAAAGAAATACCTGGTTGTATCTGTCCAAGCAGACAGAAGGAAATGCTGACAGAAGAAAAGTAATTGTAACTCAGGATTGAATTGTGGGGTTCTGGGCGCTCTCTGAGCTTGAATGTTTTCTAGCAGATGTTTCATGACCCCCATTAACAGTGCTAGAAGAGAGTGGTATTTGCAGAGTGGAGAAGAAGAGGAGAGAGGAGGCCTTGATGCTCTCTGAGCTTGGTTGTTTTCCTGCCCTGATTATGTTCCCTTGTTGGGTTATGAAACATCTGCAAGAAAATACGTTTAGAGATCACCAAGGATCTCAAAAGTTCTCTTCGTCCTGTACTCTGCTAACCCCACTCTCTTCAAGCACTGATGATGCTACCTAATTGGGTCATGAAACATCTTCAAGCAAACAATCAAGTTCAGAGAGCCCCACCCTTCAGGAAATGTTGGAAATTAGCAAAGAAGTTTACCATAAGAAGGCTAAGAATGTGCACTGGGGAGACATCTGCAGGTGGCTATGAAAGGCACCGTCCAATAATAGAACATCTGGAACATGACTCAATATGACATAAACTCAGCA
The DNA here is from genome assembly GCA_023653725.1 of Bungarus multicinctus. Taxonomy (NCBI): domain Eukaryota; kingdom Metazoa; phylum Chordata; class Lepidosauria; order Squamata; family Elapidae; genus Bungarus; species Bungarus multicinctus. The sequence continues at coordinate 21,345,761 of CM042843.1, forward strand.
GAGCTGTTTCAGAAGAATAGATGGATTCATTGCGTGATATATTTATTTTTGTAATGTTGATGTTCCTTTTGGGGCACCAGGTAAATAATGTAGACTTCACTAACATCATCCGGGAAGAAGCGGTTCTCTTCTTGCTTGACCTTCCCAAAGGAGAAGAAGTCACCATTTTGGCACAGAAGAAGAAAGACGGTGAGTGAGTCAACGGTCTTTGGTGTCCTGGGTAGACTTCCATCAAGACGATGGAAACCTTCATCCTCCTCCTCCTCTTCTTCTATCTCTCTAACAGTTTATCGGCGCATCGTGGAATCCGACGTGGGAGATTCTTTCTACATCCGAACCCACTTTGAGTACGAGAAGGAGTCTCCGTACGGGCTCAGCTTCAACAAAGGGGAGGTCTTCCGTGTGGTGGACACACTGTACAACGGCAAGCTGGGCTCCTGGCTGGCCATCCGGATTGGCAAGAATCACAAGGAAGTGGAAAGAGGCATCATACCCAACAAAAACAGGTATGTTTTAAGCGTTGTTCCTCAAGCCAACCTCTGACTAGGCAGCTGAAGTTGTATTTGGAACCGTGTTTGTCATTCAGTTGCTTAGTTGTGTCTGACACTTCGCAACCCCGTGGATCACAACACCCCCCCCCACACACACACACCCCCGGTCGTCCACTGTCTTCCAGAGTTCTGTTCTGACCCAGGCTTCGTAAACCGTAATTATTCACAAACTTGTTTTAAAAGCAAAATCTATTTTATTGCAACTCTGGGAATTGTTTTCATTCCCAGCCAGAATTAATCTCAAACAGTCTCTCGAGATAAGCACCCACCTTTCAGTTCTGTGAAGTGCTGCCAAAAACAGAAGTATCCAATGAACTAGAAAAGAAACCAACCGAAGTACCAAAAAAAGGTAAAAATTGAAGTACACAGAGCTTCAAGGAGGACTCGGAATCGATCGAACGACTTTGCTTCCTGCAAAGGTTTTGTCATCTTGGCCTGACTTTTATCCCTTATGGGAGGGGCAATCACCTCCTAGCCTTACTTCCGAGTCGCCCTTTTGTTTCAGCTGCTCTCCCCTTCTAGCAGCTCTGCACACGCACACTGGGAACAGGCTCCCCTTGTTCCTCGGCCTCACTGCTGCCAGGCTCCGGAGGCAGCACCCCACTCCCTGATGGTCCTGGCCCCATCCCTGCATCGGATGCAGGACCCTCGTCCGAGTCCTCTCCAGACTCCCTGACTGGTCCCCATTTTTCCCCACTGTCTGGTTCTGCTGCCGTCTGTACCAGCTGCTGGTGAACCACAACAAGTTCATCCAGATTCATGTTCATTGCGTTGATGGCCCTATCTAACCATCTCATCTTCTGCCATCTCCTTCTCCTCCTCTTTCCTTCCATCTTTCCCGACACCTTCTCCAAGAAGTCCTCTCTTCTCACTAGGTGGCCCAAGTATTTGAGCTTCAGCTTCAGTCTGTGTCCTTCCAACGAACACTTAGTGTTGGTTTCCTTTAGAGTTGAACGATTGGATCTCCTTGCAGTCCGGGGGACTCTCAGATTTGAGTTTTCTCCAACCCTACTACTATATGAAGTGGACATGCCCAAAGGCCAAAAAAAAAAAAAAATGGACGAAAATACACACAAAGTTAGAGAAAATGTTAAGGCAACACATAGATTTAAAGCCGGAAATATTTCTGTTAGGTATAATATCAGAAAAAAGGGAACATATATTTAATACTTGACAGCAGGGAGAATTTTATTTGTATAGCAGTGGAAGAATGAGGAAACTCCTACAGGTGAAAATATAATTAGAAAAATACTAGATTGTGCAGAAATGGAAAGATTAACTTTAAAAATAAAGGACAAAGAAGACACAATATTTTTTAACATGGGATTTGTTTTATCGATGGCTAGACAATAGAGGTAGAAATTAGATGTTGGAAGATTATTACTAGATATAAGTGAATAATAATATTATTACTACTACTATTATGTACAAGTCAACTGACCCAGACAATACACTGCTTACTAAGCCCTTATGTATATTAAAGAAAAAAGTATTAATAAAATATATGTAAAAAAGAAAGAGTTTTCTCCAATTCCCATTTTCGCTTTGATTACATTGGAATTGGTCAGCTGTCCTCCTTGAGGTCGTCCTCCCCTCCCTTTGCGGGTTTCTCCACTGTTTTGTGTTCTTGTCTGTTTCACCCAGAGCTGAACAGCTGGCCAGTGTCCAGTACACCCTTCCAAAGACCGCAGGGGGGGATCGGGCGGATTTCTGGAGGTTCCGAGGTCTGCGCAGTTCCAAGCGAAACCTGAGAAAAAGCAGAGAAGATCTGTCTGCCCAGCCAGTCCAGACCAAGTTTCCTGCCTACGAGAGGGTGGTCCTCCGAGAAGGTGGGTTTCAAGAAGAAACAACCGAATAAAACAAGAGTTGGAGGGGATCCTCAAGGTCATCTAGTCCAACCCCCTGCTCAAGCAGGAGAATCACAGAATAGCAGAGTTTCAATCCTTTTCAGATCCTTATTTTTCATCCTGAAAGGTTCCTAGGGAACAAATCAAACTCAGAAACTTGATCTTCAACCTTGATAGGACATCAAGATTGTGAGGTTGCATCTGTTCCTCTACTTGATGTTCTCCAAAAGCGGTTTGGGACTCCAGTTTCCTTCCATTCTCAACCAGGACACAGTCGAGGCCCCAACCTTTCTCGCAAACCGACACATCGCTCAATATTTTTCAGGAGACAACTTAAACTCTGATGTTGCTTTCTTGTTCTAGCTGGATTTCTCAGGCCGGTCACCATCTTTGGACCAATTGCTGACGTTGCACGAGAAAAGCTGGCTCGTGAGGAGCCTGACATTTACCAGATCGCCAGTAAGCATCTTGCTGCTTCCTTGAATCGGTTGCCGCTTTTCTCAGTCGAGCAAAAGGCTCAACTAGCTCGGAGGAGCGATAGCAATAGCACTTAAGACTTACATACCGCTTCACAGTCCTTTCCAGCCCTCTCTAAACAGTTTACAAAGTCAGCCTCTTGCCCCCAACAATCTGGGTCCTCATTTTACCCACCTCAGAAGGATGGAAGGCTGAGTCAACCTTGTGCCAGTCAGGATCGAACTGCTGGCAGTGGGCAACCTGCAATACTGCATTCTAACTACTGGGAAGGGAGGAGAGGAGAAGGAAGGAAGGGAAGGAGGGAGGGAAGGAAGGAACAAAGGAAGGATTAGCAATAGCACTTAGAATTTATATACCGCTTCACAGTGCTTTCCAGACCTAAGCAGTTTACAGAGTCAGCCTCTTTCCCCCAACAATCTGGGTCCTCATTTTATCGGCCTCAGAAGGATGGAAGGCTGAGTCCACCTCGAGCCAGTCAGGATTGAACTGCTGGCAGTCAGCAGAGTTAGCCTGCAATGCTTCATTCTAACCTCTGGGCCATAGCAGAGAGGGGAAGGACGATAGAAATAGCCAGGCCAACTGTGACTGCCAGCAAGCACAGCTTTTAACGAAAATCTAGAATAGAAGGTTTTCGCCCACAGAGCAAGGAGGCACCGAAAAAGAGTACCAGATACCTGTTTAAATATTGGGTGAATAATCAATAATGTCTGCTATCTTTTTTTCCAACAGAAAGTGAGCCCAGGGATGCTGGAACTGACCAACGTAGCTCAGGCATCATTCGCCTCCACACAATAAAACAGATAATTGACAGAGTAAGTAATTGGAGCACTCTTGTTCCCCAGACAAACATTATCCTATTCATGAGAATAGTTGTACTTCCAATTATCCTTCCCCAGTCTGAAAACTCCCCAAAATGCAAAAGTGCAGCTGTCATCAACCTGCATTTATTTTATTTTTTCTTAAATAGCAGGCTTTTTGCAATTTTGCTGCCTTCTTGTTCTGTGTCCAGAGGTATCTCGGTACTTATCGTTCATTGGTTCTGGGAGGTGTAATGAATACCAAAAACGAGAAGTACCAGACCAATTTTTCTCCCATAAAGAATAATGTAACGAATCACAAAGCAGCCGACAACGACAGGTTTAGTTTGTGCTAAACAAACAACGAGTACCGGCACAACATTTTTGCTTCAAAATTGTGTTGAGTACCAAATTCGATGAGTTTCCAAGCAGTTGGGTACCAAGGTGCTGCTGTACTTCAACTCCCAGAATTCTCAACCAAAGTCAAACCGGTTGTGGGAGTTGAAGTCCACAGATTTTACAGTGACCAAGGTTGGACATCCATGCCTTGCACCATCCTCATCCAGATGTTGTATTTTTGTCAACTGAGCAGATATGCCACTCGCCTTTTTTATCCATCTTCTCATTTCTCAGGACAAACATGCCCTCTTAGACGTCACTCCAAATGCTGTGGACCGCCTAAATTACGCCCAGTGGTATCCCATTGTGGTGTTCTTGAACCCGGACTCCAAGCAGGGGGTAAAGACCATGAGGACGAGGCTCTGTCCCGAGTCCCGAAAAAGTGCCAGGAAATTGTACGAGAGGGCTCACAAGTTACGCAAAAACAACCATCACCTCTTTACGGGTGAGCATGCCAGGAAGAAGGGTTGGGTTGAATAAATAAAATATCTTCCTTCCTTCCTTCCTTCCTTCCTTCCTTCCTTCCTTCCTTCCTTCCTTCCTTCCTTCCTTCCTTCCTTCCTTCCTTCTCATTCTCCTCCCTCCCTGTTTTCTTTCTGTCCTTCCTTCATTTCTCCTCCATCCCTCCCTTCCTTCTTTCCTGAAATCTTCCACATTTTTTTCTTGATGCCTGTGGGCCTATTTTCCAAAAAATGTGTCCTTGAAATAATTAAATAATGTAATACAACCATGTCTGAAAAACATCACTGAAGGTTCTTAGTGAAAACAGCCGCATTCTGCAAAGTCTCACAAACCCTGTTTGCTCTTAAGTGAAATGCCCTGGGATTCTACTGACACTTACAAGATAGATGACAAAACCGGAATATTTCCTCTGGTCCAAGCTAACTTTGGAAGGGAGTTCTTTTAGGATTTCTGAATCCCAAGGTCCAAGCTCTGAAAACCACACTCTTCTGTAAAATTCCGAAACTTCTAGAATCCACGAAGAGCATTGTGTGCATGGTGTAAGTTGTGGCTGTGACTTAATTTCAGTGCCTTACCTCTCACTCTTGGCTTTTCCTTTTCTTTCCTGTCTGCCTTTAGCTACCATTAACTTGAATTCCATGAATGACGGATGGTATGGAGCACTCAAGGAAGCGATTCAGCAACAACAGAATCAGCTAGTTTGGGTGTCGGAAGGAAAGGTATGGAATTCTTCCTGTTTGCTAGCAGATGTTTTAAGTTGTTCAGAATCACAACGGTTTCTAGGTGAAAGTCAACTTCTTCCTATGGTTGGAGAAGATTTGAAGGCAGCCATGTCTGAAATCAGTACAGGCCAATTGAAGAAGAACTAACTAGGAAGTAGATACCCCAATCCAGGAAATGAGGGACATAAGAGACTCGGTTGGTCTTTATGCTTGCAAAGGTTTGATCCTTCGTGAAACTTGCATACTTGATAGCCAAGGTTTGGGGGGATATGAACATCTGCCTTGGTGGAGTGCTGGCTGGTAGACCAACTGTCCCTCATGGCGAAGTTGGATGGAAGAAGCAGCTGCTTACAATGTCTCTGACTTCTTCTGCTGGACCTCTTATAGGAGCTTGTCAGCTGGTGTTAGGAAAAGGCTGTAGGAAGCATGTTGAGCAAACTCAACAATGTTGATGATAGCAGAGGTTCTCCAAGTTTAGATAAAGAGATCTCTCTATCTTAGAGGAGAATATTTGTAACTCAGGGTTGAGTTTGTGGGCTCCTTGGTCCTCTCTGAGCTTTCTCTACCTCAATTGGAGAGATGGTCTGGACTGGAGGAAACTCAAGAGTTAACTTTTGAGCAACTTCCCAAGGAGAGGTAGCTGTTCGGTCTCCTTTGCAGTGGAGACCAACGCGATCCCACCCCCTCCCCATTCAACTGTCCAACTCTGATGTGTCTAAAACAGGCCGATGGCACTACAAGTGATGACCTTGATCTACATGATGACCGGCTCTCCTACCTGTCGGCTCCAGGTAGCGAGTACTCCATGTACAGCACCGACAGCCGGCACACCTCCGACTACGAGGACACGGACACGGAAGGTGGAGCCTACACAGACCAAGAACTGGACGAGACACTCAACGATGAGGTTGGGACCCCCCCAGAATCCGCCATTACGCGCTCCTCCGAACCTGTAAGAGAAGAAGCATCCGGGGTCCATCCAGAGAACCAAAACTACCCTCCGTATGGGTCCCAAGGCCAGCCACAGCCAAATCCCGGGATAGAATCTCCGGGTTTTAAAAACTCTACTGCTCAACCGGTAAGGATGTTAGCAGAAGCCAAGGCAACCAAAACTCTCCAGTTCCCAGCAGCCCAGGACCCTGAATGGACAGGCACTCTTGGGTTATTTAACAGACATGAATCCCTCCTTAGTCTCTCAAAAGCAACCTTGGTGTGGACCAACAATTTTTGTGTTGATTTTCTTCAGTTTCAACCTTATACTAAGTCAGGGGTCCCCAAACTTGGCAACGTTAAGACTTGTGGGCTTCAACTCCCAGAATTCAGCTCTTGGAGTTGAAGTCCACAAGTCTTAAGGTTGCCAAGTTTGAAGACTCCCATGTTCTTATTGTGATCTTGGTGATGTTTCTGTAGTTATAACCAACCCAGATCCAAAGTTTTAGTGGTCTCCTCTCTGCTGCCCCCCTCCACCCCATAGTCACATGACCACACCCCAGCAACACAACTGTATTTGGGCCATTTGCAGTTTCCCACAGTGACACCATCCTACTTTGATGGTTTTTGGCCAAACCACACACTCCTAGCAAACCGTTGGCCCTTAGAGACCATGGCAGAAAAGATTGTAAAAATCAGTTAGGTGACCGACCCATTTTACGCCCATTACAACTTCAGGACCATAATGTGGAGGCTCCATTAACACTCGTAACTCGAGGACTTCCCGTAGATCATGGTGAATTTAGCAGAGAAATGAAGAGACTTGCTTAGCGAAATGAGAGAATCTATTGCGTCTGCCTCTGTTTTTCTTCCCAAAGTCCATCAAATTGCTCTGTTTTTATTCCTTTATTGTCCTTTTGAGGGGGAAAATATTAAATCAGTCCAGTTTCATACGCGAAAGGAACATCCCCCCCCCCAACTTAACGTATGTAGAACATACCTCTGTAGGGATTGTGGGGCGATTATAATTATTAGCTTATGGCCCCCCAAAATCGCTTAATCGGTGAGACGGGGTGGCCTATAAATTTAACAAACAATACGAACGATGTTTTTGATGCACTGGGAAGAGCCTCCGCTTGACCGAAACCTATTATTTTAAACACTTCGCAGAAAGCAGAGGCTTCTTCACCCCCCTACCTTTCCCCGTCGCCCGAAACGGGGGCCCCGGCCTCTTCGACGTCTGCCGGTAACCCCGGTGTAAGCCTCCCCAGGCTGGAGGAACCTGGGCCAGCCCCCTACAACTCGTACCAGCCACAAGCGGGGCCCCTAAGGATGGCCGGCCCTGAGGCGCCCCACATAGTGCTCAGAGACCAGGAGCTGCCTTCCTTACCACCGCACATAGATTCAACCAAGGTACCCCGTGGCTGCGCCGCGACCTCCTTCAATGGGCCCGGGGGCTGCCGATCAAAACCATTGCTTGATTGTACCTGCTTTTGCTTGCCTACTAAAGGCTCTCATTGCCACCAATCCACCTTTCTTTCCTGCAATCCAAAAGAACTTCAGGGAAAAACAATAATATTTTAATTTGGGACCTTTTAATTTGGGTGTGGGGAGCGGTCATTGATTTGCATGCACTCAAGGGTCGATCCACATTTCTGCGGCAACTCAATTCCAAGAGGTGCCTCTTGACGTTTCGCATTTCGAAGCTTCACAGCTCGAATTTTTCGTTCCTTTGTTTGTTTTACGTTGTGTTTATTCCTACTAAGCGATGCTGCTGCTGCGTGGCTGAAGCTTTCTCTTCCTTGGTTCATGCGCTTTTCAGAAAATTCTCAGCCTTGTTTCCAGATTGATAAATAATACGGGACTATTTTTGACTATGAAATAAAAATGGGTTTGGGTCACTCTGTATTTTGATCAGCTGTGGGGGAACAGCTGTGGTGGGATTCAAGTAATTTACCAAGCGGTTCTCCGCCCTAATGATTTCTTCCAACAATCAGTTTGCCAAACTGCTCAGAAAGTTAACAACCGGTTCTCCCAAACTGGTGCAAACCGGCTGAATCACTGGGGAATGGGCTACGGCAGTGACAGTCTCAGGACTGTTTGATTTGGAGCTTCCCTTGGGCAGGGCTAAATTTTTAAGAGGAGTGTTTGTTCGGCTGATTTTGACCAGCAGTTTATCCGGCACTCCTCGTTTAGCAACCACAATTGAATCTGGCAACTCTGTCGTGGAGTGATTGCTATGGTGTGTAAAACTACAACCGGGCTTACAATCTGACTTCAGCTTTCCTTGGCTTCAGACACCTGAGAGGGTCATAAATGCAAGAATTGGGCCGTTCGGTTGCTGAACGAAGCAGTCACTAAACAAGGAGTGCCGGTCAGCTTTTGAAAATGGTTAAAATTGCAATGATTTGGGTGTGATAAAGCCCTAATTTGATCCAGATGTATTGACTCTAGATCAGGGCTCTGCAACTGTGATGACTTTAAGACTTGTGGACTTCCAGCTCCCAGAGTTCCTCAGCCAGCTTTGCTGGGAGTTGAAGTCCACAAGTCTTAAAGTCGCCACGGTTGGAGTCCCCTGATCTAGATATTTGGAAACGTCTGACTGCAGCAAAACGCTCTCTTTTCACAGATGTACCGGAAGGAGCCCTTCGTAAACGAGGACCTCCCTCGTCAAAACTTTGCCTTGAAGCAGCCAGGACACAGACAAGAGAAAGACCCTAATCTGACCTACGAACTACAGGGTCCGTATCCGGAGAAACCGGCCAATCGGGATTACGAGCCCTTGGCATACCGCTACGACTCCTCCAACTACGTGGACTCATTTCCGCACAGCTATGACCCCCGCCTGCCCTACGAGGAGCGCGTGCCCCCTTACGAAGACCACTGGATGTATTACGAGGAGAAGCAACCCTACCAGCCTCGGCCGCCCTACGAGAGTCAGCCGCCCCGGGATTTCGACCCTCGGGCCAACACGGAAGAGAGCGCAGCGCGCAGCGGCTACTTCACGGCACAGCCTCGCTTTGAAGAACCGACACCCGTGGCCTACGACAGCCGGCCCCGCTACGAGCCTGGCCCCAAAGCCTTCAACCTCTCCCAGCTGAGGTACGAGGAGCCCCCTCCCCCTGGCTACGAAGTCCATGGGAGGTACAAGTCGGAGCCCCAGCCGTATTCTGCCACGGTGCCCCGGTCGCCCGAGCCGAAGCATTACTACGAGTCGCAACCGCGAGGCTACGAGCAAGTGCCTCCGCCGGGTTTCAGCACCAAAGCAGCTCCCTACGAGGCGTCCCTTGGCACCGGGGGCCCGCCCCTCCCTCCCCAGAGCAAGCCCGAAGCCCCGCCTTGCAACAGTAAAGCACTGCCCACCCCGCCCGCCGAGGAGGAGGAGGACGACCCGGCCATGAAGCCCCAGTCGGTGCTCACCCGGGTGAAGATGTTTGAGAACAAGCGCTCCTCGTCGTTGGAAAAGATCAAGGACTCGAACGATCTCTCCGCGGTGAAGGTAGAGCCACGGAAGGACTCTGGGCAGCCTCTTCCTCTTGGAGTGTCTGGTGGGATTTAGAAGGGCCTTGGGGGATTTGAGAAATAACACGTGGGAGTTAGTTTTTTTCCTCCCATTCCCATCTCCTTCCTTCCTCCCTTCCTCTCTCTGCTCCTTCCTTCTCTCCCTCACTGCCTTCCTTCCTTTCTCTCCTCCCTCCCTCCCTCTTTCTCCTCCTTCTCTTCCTTTTTCTCCTCCCTCTCTCCTTTTCTTCCTTCCTTTCTTTCTCCCCTCCTTTCCACCCTTACTGTCTTCCTTCTTTTCTCCCCTCCCTCTTTCCCACCTACCTTCCTTCCTTCCTTCCTTCCTTCCTTCCTTCCTTCCTTCCTTCCTTCCTTCCTTCCTTCCTCTCCTCCTTCCAGCTTTCCTTTTCTCTCCTCCCTCCCTTTTTCTCCTCCCTCCCTCCTTTCCTTCTTTTCTCTCCTCCCTCCTTTCCACCCTTACTGCCTTCCTACTTTTCTTCCCTTCTTCTTCCCCTCTTCCTTTCCCTCCCTCTCTTCCTTTCTTCCCTCCCTCCCTTCTCCGCTCCCTCCTTCCGGCCTTCCCTTCTCTCCTCCCTCCTTTCCATCCTTACTGCCTTCCTTCTTTTCTCCCCTCCCTCTTTCCCTCCCTTCTTCCTTCCTCTGCTCCCTTTCTCCCCTTCCCTCCTTTCCTTCCCAAAGACAGCAATTTTATGCAATATCAACTTAAAATTGTTCATGCTGTAAATGATTGAGGAAATGCTGATTTCCAAGGGCAGGAGGATTAAATCCACACCGGAAGTTAATATTGCTGAAGCGGCTCTCCTTTTTAAAGTGCCATGCTCTCTCTAGCTGGACCTCCGTACAGACAGGAGGCTGGGTTGCCCAGAGAGTCGCCAAATTAGCTTCTCCATGGGGTTGCGGCCATTCTTCTCTGACTTCTCTCTCTTTGCTTTTTAGCATCCTCCGGAACTTGCACCTAAACCAAGTGTGGCGCCGCTGTCCGGCCCCAAAGCAACCTCTCAAAACCCGAGCGACAAATCAGCTTACAGGTAAATGCAGGCGGAGGTGTGCAACAGCCACACCATCAACGCACAAGCTGCCGGCCTAAACCTGGCGGCGACTCTGGCGCCTGCTTTTTCACAAAGAGACGGCTCTGTGGCTTGTTCCTTTGAAATGATCCCAAAGATGTAACCGGACTGTTAACTGACTTAGGAGTAGTCCTCGTTTAGTGACCACAATTGGAACTGGCCCTTTGGTTATTGAGTGAAGCAGTCCTTCAATGAAACTTAGATTCTGGCTTCAGCTTTCCTTCGCTTTGCAGACCTGTGAAGCCCCTCAGTCTGGCGAGGGTTGTCCATAGTGTTAATTTTTAATCACAGTAAAACCTTTTCACCCAAAGTGCCATGTTCCTAATTTTTAAAACAAACCTCGAGTTTCTGTAGCACAATTTGGAGTTTATTCCCTCCTGCGCGAAAGCCCCCAGTTCTCTCTTCCACCCAAATCCTGCCGTTTCCCAAGCAGGGAAAGATTAGGAGGAAGACGTTAGCCATCTTGAGTTCTTTATCAAACCAATAATGGTGGGGAATAAATAAAAACCCCTTTGAATTTCTCCGGTGCTGCTAGAGCTCCTGAACCGCAGAGACCTCAAGCCAAGCCTCCCGAGGACATCGTCCGAGCCAACCATTACGACCCGGAAGAAGATGAGGAATATTACCGCAAGCAGCTCTCCTATTTCGACCGCCGGAACTACGACAGCAAGCCCGCCACCCAAGTCCCCGGCAGCCATCATGCGGAGCCAGGAAAAGCCGTTCACAATCAGTTGAACTACACCAATTACTCCTCCAAGTAAGGCTTCGTTCCTCCTTCTGCACGTCTCTTCCTCCTCCTTCTTGAGCAGGAGGTCGGACTAGAACAGGGGTCGCCAACCTTTTGGATCTCAGGGGCCACCAAACTCATAATTTTAAATCCCGCGGACCAGAGAAAAGTCTGCAGGAAAATCCCCCACCTCGTTTTCCTACCGATCGATCGTTCTTTATGGCAGGATACCGTCTCTAGCTCTGTTCTCAGGAGGAGAGAGGGAGAGACTTTTGGCTTCATGCAAGGAAAGCAGCAAAAGCAGCAGGAGTCTTTCTTTCTCTCCCCCAAACTCTGCCAGAAACGAGTCTTTGTGAGACTTATCGCACCAGCCTCTTGGAGCAGGAGGCCTTGCAGGGTCCCAAAGACTCATTTCTGGCGGAATTTGGGGGAGGAGAAAGAAAGACTTTTGCTGCTGTCCTTGCATGCAGCCAAAAGCAGAAGAAAGAAGTGGAAAGAAGCAGCCCGGTCGGCCGGGCCAGGCACGTGGGGCAAGTGGGACAAGTTCCCCCCCTCCACCCTTTCCCCCTCCCCTCAGTACCTCCTGTTGTTCGTAATGCAAGCAACGCAAGCCTTTTGTTCCCATGGACCATGTGGGCGGCGCAGCCTTGTGTTCCCACACCGCCTGGATTAATTACTCTGGGGATGACATTTCTCTGTGGACCACCAAAATTTTCTCAGACCACCAGTGGTCCCCAACTCTATCATTCTATGTTCTGTGTCTCTTGTTCCTGTAACAAAGCTTCCTTGTCCTGTGGGTTTCTCTAGGCAGCTCAATTTCCTTGTCTTCCTCCATTATTGTTCCTGCCTGCGTTTATTTTTCTTAAGATGCGGGAGATGGGGGGGGCAGGGGCAGAATTTGGGGTCTTTTAAGGTCAGGGAGGGTCTAAAACGGCTCTCCAAACTTGTAACTTTTAAGACTTATGGAATTCAACTCCCAGAATTCTCCAAACCGACCATGGAGAATTCTGGCAGTTGAAGTTCATAAAATTGCTGAGGTTGAGAAACATTTCTTTTAAACTTAGCAACTCAATTCTGGGAGTTGAAGTCCACAGGTCTTGCCAAGTTTGGAGAGCCCCGGTCTAAAACAGCGTTTTGCAAGCTGAAGATGGGCGGGACTCAGCCAAGAAAGTATGGACTGTCCCAAAATTCCCCGGCCAGGCCTAGAAAATTCTGGGAGTTGAAGTCCATAGAATGGTCCTAGAAATGAAATATTCTTTGTGGGTGGAGTTGTTAGGGAGTCTCTGGGAATTGAATCAGGGAAACGGAACAGCAGAAAATTGTAGGGTTGATGTCTCTTTCTTGTGTCCTACTAGGGGGAAATCAGTAGACGTGGAGCCCCTTGAGAGGGGCCTTGGGGACAAGCGCTACGAGCCCCCTCCTCAAGTAACTCCCCCAGTGCCCTCTGTACAGTACACCCAACCTCAGTCCATCAATAATCCCATCGTGTCTCTTCAACCCAAGTCGGTCCTGGCTGAAGGTGAGGCTCAGATTCGTCCTGCTTCCACCGAAATATTCATGTCTTCCATTTGGGGATTGTGGGTAGCAAATCAGACTGTCAAGCCCAAAATTGACACATCCATAGCTATTTTATTTAGCCATATCTTACATTCTTTTTCTTTCTTTCTCTTTGCTGGTTACGGGAGGAAGGGTTTCGAGCTTGCCACATTCCTAAGGTGGGAGGAGTGGAGATAGAGAGAGGGTTGTTTAGGCTAGGAGGTTCTCCTTCCCGTGAGAACGAAAGCTGACCCTGCTGAGACCTGGAGGTGGAGACTGATGACCTCAGGCAACGGTGATTTACTTCTATTGGAGAATGTGACTTTTAGAGGTTGTTTCTAACTTCCAATATTATGTGGTGTAATTTTGGGGTTGTGTCAGATCCAGAATTACAACAGACTTTGCCAATTTGATGCTTTCCTTGTTTGGGAAGACTGACTTGGCTCTTTTCTTTTGAAATGGATTTCATCACTTGGAAACCTGACATTATTCCGGATCTGATACAACCCGGAATTACACCACATGATATTAGAAATTAGAAACATCCCCCAAAAACGTTCCCTAAAGGAAACCTGACACGGAAATTGTGCGATGACAGTTTGCAAAAAGGAAGACACAGGTCCAGGTAGCCTCAACTTATGACCATAATCGAACCAAAAATTTGGCAAATTTGCTAAGCGACACGGTTCTTAAATGAGTTGTAGATCTAATTTTGTTCTGACCAAGGCTTAGGGAGATACTAACAACCACAAGTCCCCAAGCCCTTTTTTCTTTATTTCAACAGCTGTGAAATTTAATCATTCTCAGCCCGTAATGAGTCTGAAACAGTTTGGAAGTCTGCCAAAATCCTTCAGGATAAGTCTGATAAGCACCCACCTTTATCTTCCTTGAAATGCTGCCAACGACTAAATGTCCAATTGGTTATATGAGGCCAAAACGGAACACAAATTCAATACCGAGTTTCAGGTTTCAAACTGACCAGTATGAACAAAGTTGCTTCCTGCAAAGGCTCCTGTCCCTTTGCTCCTGCTTTATGTCTTATGGGGGAGGGGCAATCACCTCCAAGCCTTACTCCCGAGTTGCCCCTTTTGTCTTAACTGTTCTTGCCCTCTGGCAGCTCTGTGCATGCGCATACTGGGAACAGGCTCCCCTTGTTCCTCTGCCTCACTGCTGTCAGATTCTGGAGGCTTTTTGGAGTGCTAACTCCCAGATGGCCCTGGCCCCATCTCTGTATCGGACGCAGAACTCTTGTCTGTGTCCTCCCCCATTCCCAGACTGGCCCATGTTCTTCCCCACTGTCCTAGTCTGCTGCCGTCTCCGCAGGATGCCGACTGACCACAATACATTTTAGCAGAAAGTCAAAATCAAATGAGGCTTATTACAGTCAAAGATCAGAACGAATAAAAACACCCGTTGAATTTCCAGTTAACAATTCTAGAACAAAATGATAAATGACAAACAGACCAAACCTATTGTCAGGGCTCCGGCATCCACCCCCATTCAAATCATAAGTCTCTAGCCACATCCTAAAAATAACATTATTAGGAGTGAACATGCCGTTGCTACCTGGGTGCAGCCGACTCTGAGACACATCATTCATTTCCCCCTTGACCTTGGTCTTCCCTCCAACCCCTGGATGCATATTCTCCAATGGGACACCTCCATAGCCAAGAGTCATCACTCATGCTCTCCAGTAATAATCTTGCACGCCAGAAGCTTCGGCCGCCTAGCAATCATCTATGAAAGCATTTAAGGAATGCCCTACTTCCCCCCACTTCCTTTCTGCTGGCAACTCTAAAAGACCAGAGTTGACACCTGTATTAAAACCACAATTTGGCCTCCAAGTCTTGTCAGTTGGCAGAAAGTCTGATTGTCCAAATCTCTGCCCAGAAGAGCAAGAACTGTGATGTCATTCTTTAGAATCAGATGGATTTAATTTTGCTTTCTGCTTTCTTTCTTCCTTTCTTTTGTTTAATAGGAGGTGGGGTGGGGAGGAAATGGCTCCATAACTTTGTACCTGCGGATTTTAAGATAGTGCCGCCTCCTCTTGTTTTCGCCTTTTGCTTTAAACCTATTTTATTGCCATCCACTCCATGCCAGACTTCCAGAATTCTCCGCTGTCCAAACCGGAGCTGCCACCGCCCCTGCCTCAGAACAAACCAGCAGCTTTCAGATCTTCCAGCCGAGAAGACACGGTGCAGGCTACTTACTACCCTCAGAAGAGCTTCCCCGACAAAGGGCCCATCAACGGGGTCGAGCAGCTCGCCAAAACCACCACCCCTGCCTACAACCGCTTCACCACCTCCTCCAAGCCCTACACCAGCGCGGCCCGGCCCTTTGAGCGCAAGTTCGAGAGCCCCAAGTTCAACCACAACCTCTTGCCGGAGGAGACCCTCCCGAAGCCCTCCGAGATACCTTCAGCCAAGCCTCAGCATTCTCCTCAGCCTCTTCTGAAAGCACACAGCTCTACTCAGCCCGAGTTCGAGAGCAACCTGGAGAGCTTCTCCAGCCAAGGGGACAAACTCAAGTACCAACCAAATAACATCAGCGCCGTGCCGAAGGCCATCCCCGTCAGGTAAGGGGGCTCCCCTGAAGGACGTGGTAGGGCTGCGTATTTTACGCCGGTCGTGCCATCGCCGTTTGGGACTTTCCCAGCTGGCTTCTGATCTGTCAGTGGGGGGAAACCAGATTCACTTAACGACTGTATGATTCATTTAATAACTGTAGTGGTTTGCTGGATAATTGAGTGGTACGGTGGCCTAGAGGTGGTGGTCATGCCCCTGTCAGAATCTGATTCGGAGGGGGAGGCCGAGGAGCTGACAGGGAGTGGGAGTGTGGCTCCATTGGCTGTGGAGGGAACTGGGGAAGGGCACAGTCTGGCACATACCCAGGGCCCAGCCCCTCTTCATCCTAGGGCGCACGAAGAAACAGAGAAGAGAGCAACGTGGGTTGCATGGCTTACAGGGGAAGAAAGGCCCTGATTCCCTTCCATTAGCTGCAGCTGGGAACACAGTGTTTAAAAAGGGAAGCTGCACACAACAAACTGTTGAGAGCAAATCATGAGTTATCTGGTATTGTCGAGGCTTATTTGGGTTCCTGGTGTCTTCCCAAATGTGTGTGTTTTGCTGGCCTTTCCAGTCTGCAATTCCTTCTCCTGCCCTGTCCAGTTAATTGCTGCAGTGTGGTTTGTGTGGATGTTTAGTTACAGTTTGTATGTTCTTTGTTTTCGGACTGAATTTCCTTCACTTAAAAATTGTTCCTGGGAGAGTTTTTTTCTCGAGCCAAAGGTAACCTGGATATTGGAGGCAAAGTCGGAGGTATTGAAGGGATTTTTCTTACTGACTGTGTTGCCTTTGTGCCACGCCCTTTTGGGTCATCACACCTCCATGAAAGACATAAACAACATTTTTAAAAAAAAAATTCGCTTGATAATTGTACAAGAAAGGTTGTAAAATTGGGCCTGACTCGCTTAATGACGGCCTTGATTAGCAACAGAAATTCAGATCTCAGTTGTGACCGCAAGTGGTGGTGGGCGGCTACCTGCATATAAACGGGCACTCCCTCACACTGATGAAGCGACTTAGTTGGGTAGTACAACACCTGCAAGCAGCTGGGAGGCCCGGTCTAAATTCCGTCTCTCCGTCTTCAGTCCTTCTGCTTTGGAAGATGACGAGGAAGAGGAAGGCCACACGGTCATCGCCACCGCGAGGGGCGTTTTTAACAGCAACGGGGGCGTCCTCAGCTCCATAGAGACGGGCGTCAGCATCATTATCCCGCAAGGAGCCATCCCGGAGGGAATAGAGCAGGAGATCTATTTTAAAGTCTGCCGGGATAACAGCATCCTTCCGCCTCTCGACAAAGAGAAAGGTAAGAGGGCCACGTTCCCCCTAAGCCCAGTGATGGCGAACCTTTTTGTTGGGGTGTACTGAAAGTGTGCGCGTGCCGGCACTCACAATGCAATGCCTCCCCCATGCATGCGTGCGCAACAATGCCCCCTTACCTGCACTCCGCATGTGCACCTCCCAGGTGATTTTCAGCCCATTTGAAGCCATTGTTTGCCCTCCCAGGGGCTCGAGGGAAGCCTCTGCAGCCTTGGGAGGCCGAAAAACAGGCCCGTTTGGGCACTTCTGGTATTTCCAAATACGCCATCATGGCCCTAAGCTTTCATGGCCCTGCTCCAAAGGTGCTTTTCCAAAAGGCAGTTAGACTTTCTTGTGTGTGTGTGTGTTTTCTCCTTGAAGACATGTCTAGATGACCTCCAAGGTCCCTTCCAACTCTTGTTATTCTATGAAAGCTCGTTTTTGTGATCTATTTTCCCTGGTACTTCCTTGAAAGCAAATTTTATGAGGCGTTATTTGAAATTGTCCACCGCTCCTTGAAGAGTCTTAAGCTACCATTACAGAGATCTCTACCTTTATAAGTACATTAAATGTAATTTTAAGTTCCGGAGATTGCAGGAAGCCTGTTTCTTCTTTTAAAAGGATACCTGGAATTCGTATTTTTAGAATAGTTTGTTTTGTTTTGTTTTATTTATTTGTGTGTGTGCGTGTGCAAATGAAAACGGAAAGTCGATGCCACAACGTACTGCAAAAATAGCGCATAGGATTTGTTTTTAAAAGTGTAAACTTTAATAAAAGCTATTTTTAACGAGGGAAAGGAGAAACGGCTTCCAAGCTGAGAGCAGGAGCATCTGTGGGCTCAGGGGGGGGGGGCCCGTCGGGAGGGCTGCGAAGGCCCCGCTAACCACGCCTCTCCTCTTTCCTGTCCCCCTCCGCAGGCGAGACGCTCCTGAGCCCCCTGGTCATGTGTGGGCCGCATGGACTCAAATTCCTGAAGCCCGTCGAGCTGCGTTTGCCACATTGTGCGTCTATGACCCCTGATGGTTGGTCTTTTGCTCTAAAATCCTCCGACTCCTCGTCGGGTATGCTGTCCTCCCTCTGTCCTTTGGGGGCTTATGGGTGCTATCGAATAATTTAAGCTCACCTGTCCCAGGTCGGGGAGGGGGTCCTCCCCCACCCCCCTCACCCCCTCCACTGTGGAAATCTTGAGATGGGACTATATCTCTTGTCTTTTCGTCTCCGCTCTCCATTTCATGTGTCATTGCCAGTGTCTTGCTCACCCTTCCTCACGATGCAAAACGAAAACCGCGAACCATTTGCAACCAAATCGTGACGAGTCAAATCCAAACCGACACGGTAGATAATCCAGGACGTTTCCACGGCCCGGTTTAACGCCGCAATTATCTATCCGCTGTCTTGCCTTGTGCCATTTCCTCCTTCCCTCCTCCTCTTCTCTTTCTCTCTCCCTTTCTGGCGAGACGGGCTCAGCTGCCCTTCCAGACGAGCAACCGATAACTTAATGGATGAGAAATCTGCTCCTTTTTTTCTTTTCTGGGTTTTGTTTTTTTTTGGGGGGGGGGGTCCTTTGTGTCTTAAGTTGTGTCCCCCAGTTGTGTTCTTCTTTGTCATATGCTCGTCCGATCTCGATCCCCTGAACCCCAAAACAATGAACATCTGCACAGGGTTTTTCTGATGGAACGGGCGGATTTGGCGGTTTTAAGAAAAGGGCCCTTTCACGCCCCGCCACCCAAAAAAAAAGCTCTTGCTTTCAAACATCCCCCACCCTCCCCAAAAATAGAAACAGGTAGTCCTCAACTTATGACCAGCATTAAGCCCAAATTTTCTGTGGTTGAGACGGTTAACGAGGGAGTCTCTCCCCCGCCCCCCCCCCCCCATTTTACGACATTCCTTCCACAATTTGTGAGCAAATACCTGCATTATTCAGTTTTGCTTGTTGGAAGGTCGCAAAACAGGGATTCCGGGACTCTGCAAACAGTCACAAGTTCAAGCCAGTTGCCAAGCCTCTGAAATTTGTTTGCACGGCCCTGAAGCGGTTGTAAGGGTGGGGAAAAAAAGGGGTCATAAGTCACGTTTTGCAGTGGCCGTCGTAACTTTGAACTCAGCGCACTGTTGCAAGTTGAGGACTACCTGTATTTAATGCTTCCTTCCTAAATTTGGAGATGTGACGGAGAGACGAATGGCTTTGCAAGGCCTTCTGAGATCGGAGAAACCTGGCGGCAGGTGGGATTCTCCCGTGCTGCCCTAAAGTAGTAAGAACGAAAGCCCCTCACTCACTCACTCACTCACTCACCCACCCACCCTGAAGAGGGAAAACGTCTCGTTGGCTTGAGGTCCAACGTGTTCTTGGAGCACAGAAGCCCGGTGTAAAATTTAAGCGATTGTATGATGGGGGCTTCAAAGTGAGAGTTTTGAGAAAGCACAACAAAGCTTTTTACGGATGCAGCAATAACTTTAAACTAAAAAAGTTTGAAGAAGCAGAGGGGAGGGATGTTTGTTTCCAGCCACGTAACCGTAAGATATTGGGCATCCTTCGATGTGTACATATCTGCCTATGGTATATATAGAAGCAATGTATTTATGTGTGCAGTATTTAAAAAAATGTATTCGTACTTGTTCACTCATGTATCTTTATCGTTTTCAATGCCAGTGTGTGGATGGGGGAACCGAAAGCGGCATTTGGGTCATTTAGTAGGAGATCCAGTTCTGTAGCGAAGCCGTAACTGGTTGCGTTTTACTGGAATTCAGTGCATTGTGGATTGCGATGCTGCTGGGTGTCAGCACCCCTCTCTTCCTCAACCCCACCCCCTTAAAGAAAATGGGGAAGCCTTCGAAGATGGACCTCTTGCAATCACGAGGATCCAGAACTTCCCCCGTTCATGTGGACTCACAGACCCTGCTTTTCAATCTCCTTTTATTTTGTAACGAATTAACTTGAAATGAAGGAAAAGAGGGTTTATGGTGGCCCTGCCACATTCTCTCTTCTCTCTCATCTCTCTCCGCTCTCCCTCCTCTCTCTCTCTTTCTTCCCTCGCTTTCTCTCGTCTCTCTCTCTCGTCCTCCCTCTCATCTCCCTCCCTCTCCCCTCTCTCTTCATCTCTCTCCCCTCTCTTTTCTACTCACTCCCTCTTTCTCTTCTTTCTCTCTCATCTCTCTCTTTCTCTGCTCTTTCTCTCCTCCCTCCTCCTCTTCTCTCTCCTCCTCTGTCTACTCACTTCTGAAGGCCCCCTCTCTCTTCTCCTTCTCTCCTTCTCTCTGCTATCGCCATCTCCTCTCTCTCTGGCTTTCCCTCTCTCTTTCGTCTCTCCTCGCCCTCTCTCTTCACTTCTCATCCTCTCTCTCTCTCCCCCCTCTCTCTCTCCTCTTCTTTCCTCTCTTTCCATCGGCCCCTCCTTTCTCTCATTTCTCTCCTCCCTTCTCTCTCTCTTTCTCTCTTCCCACTCTCTCTTTCTTCTCTCCTCTCCCCCCGCCTCCATCCTCATATCCTCTCCCTCTCTCCTCAACTCCTCCAACAAAAAAAGTAAACAAAATTAAAAAAAACTCATCCTACTCTCCCATCTTCCTCCCCTTCCTCCCTCCTTCTTCTCGTCCTCTCCCCCCTTCTCACAAAAAAAGTTTCCTTCTCCATCTCTCCCCTCAGCCTCTCCCCTCTCAGTCTCTCCATCCCCTCTCCTAATTCCTCAACTCCTCCTCTCTCCTCCTCCCATCCCCTCTCCTCTCCTCTCTTCTCCTCGCCTCTCTCTCCTCCCTCCTCCTCCCTCGTGCGGGTGGGTGGTCTGTGGCGGGTTGGCGTACTCTCCTCCCCCTCTCTCATCCTCCACATTCTCTTCTCTCTCTCCTCATTCTCTCCTCCACACTCCCCTAATCTTCTTCTCCCCGCCCCTCTCCCCCTCTCACCCTCCCTCGTCCCCCTCCCCCCCTCCCCTCCTCTCTTCTCTCTCACTTCTCTCTCACGCTTCTCTACCCTCTCTCCTCTCTCTTCCTCTGCTCTCCTCTCTCCCTCTCTCTCCTGTCTCTCTCTCTCTCCTCCCCTCTCCTCCTCTTCCCCCCCCTCCCACTCTCTCAGCCTCCTCTCCACCTCTCCCTCTTCCCCCCTTCCTCACTCCCCACCCCCTCCTCTCTCCCTCGAAAACTCCCCTTCTCTCCCTCTCCCTCTCTCCCTCACAAAAAAAAAAACCTATCTCTCCCTCCCCCTCTCTCCCTTTTCTCCTCCCCCCTCTCTCCCCTCATCTCACCCTCCTACCTCTCCTCCCCCGTCCTCCTCCTCCTTCTCCTCCTCTCATCCCTCCCTCCCTCCCTCGTCTCCATTCGCCCCTCTCTCTTTCCCTCCTCTCTGCTTTCTTCTTTCTCTCTCTCTCTTTCCTCCCTCCCTCCGACTCCTCTTCTTTTTCATCTTTCCTTTTTTCTCCCTCTCTTCCTCTCTCTTCCTCTCTCCCTCCTCCTCTCCCTCTCTCTTTCTCTCTCATCCCTCCCTCCCTCCTCCCCTCTCTCTTTCTCCTTGTGTTTATGCTTTTGGGTCGTCGTTGGCGCTGCTGCGGTTTGTGTGGCCGTGTCAGTGTTAAAGCATTTGCCTTTTCCTGTTGTACTCGATCATCTGTTGCGCTTACTTTCCATTCAGTGTCTGTTGCTTGCTCCACTGGACAATTTTTCACCACTGGCCACCTCGGGTCTTCTGAATGTGTAAAGCCATACATTTTTTAAATAAATACTATTTGTTCTTTTCCTTTTTTTTTTTTCTAACCACCAACCACCTAACAATGAAACAACAAAAACAAGGGTTCTCTAAGTGATTCTGGGCTCTCTTCCTCGCTGTCTCTGCTCCTGAGCTCCTCCTAACATGTTTTCCATTGCTCTTTCGCCTTCTCAAAAGGAACATTTTATGACGCATACTCATCTCTCACCACCATCTGTTTACAAAACAAAATGTTCAAATGTGCGGCCACATTATCCTTCCATTTATAGTGTCCCTTTTTTTTGTTTTCATCCAGCTCATGAAGCAACGGGGGGCAACTTTCACACCTCACTTTCAAACGACCCAGCACCCCTGAATCCTTGAATGCCAGGGATCCAAGCGGTCTCAGAGGGTTTTCTTCTTCCTACTACCATGATCTCCTTTATTGTTCACAACCTCGGTTTCCTCCTAAAAAATACCGCTCTTTGCCGCCAAGCCTCCACCAGGTTTCTCTCCTCTGGTTTGC